>CM051237.1:32268402-33468402 GCA_027917425.1 Gastrophryne carolinensis | reverse complement strand
TCTACCCTCCTTGTGTCCTAAGCCTAGCAATGACAAGGAGAGGGTTTTGCATTCTTTGGATGTGGTTCGCTGTGTGAAGTACTATTTGGTGGCTACTTCCTCTTTTCGTAGGACTGACGCCCTTTTTGTGGTGCCCTCTGGGCCTAGGAAAGGTTTGGCTCCTGCCAAGTCTTCCATTAGTAAATGGATTCGCCAGGCCATTGTTGGGGCCTATTCTGCTAAGGGGAAGAGTCCCCCTTTTCGTGTTACTGCTCATTCTACTCGTGCTTTTGGGGCGTCCTGGGCTTTCCAGCACCAGGCCTCTGTTGAGCAAGTTTGTAAGGCTGCTACTTGGTCCTCGGTTCACACTTTTTCCAAGTTTTACAAGGTTGATGTGCGGGCCTCAGCGGATGCTGTTTTTGGCCGCAAGGTTCTGCAAGCTGCAGTGGTTTAAGTTTGTGCATTGTTGCCTTGTTTTTGGATCCCCGCCCTTTATGGACACTGCTATTGGATGTCCCACATGTAATGAATGTCTTGAAGCGGGGTGTGTGACATACTTAGAATAATACCATTTTGTGAATACTCACCTGTAAAATGGGTATTATAAGTATGTCACACACCCCGCTTTACCCTGCCCTTTGGTATTTGGTGAACCTTTGTTAGTGTTAATTGGCTTTCTTGGTCCCTTTACCTTACTGCTATCTTTATACTGGGGAATGTGTGGGAGGTCCCTGGTATTTATGGACCGAGAGGGTCTTACTTTTTTTATTGACATCTCTGCAAGATCGCCATCTACAGGTCAGTATACCCACATGTAATGGATGTCTTGAAGCAGAGTGTGTGACATACTTTTATAATACCCATTTTACAAGTGAGTATTCACAAAATGGTATTTTATTGTTTCAGCCATTAAAATTCCATGATTATGTGCTTTTCAATTCATAATAGCAATAATTCATCCACTAAATGAACGCGTTTCGTCTCCTAACCTTTCTCGCTACTTTATTGGGCGCGGGTGTGCGGCCGGATCTCCAGCGCTGTCTGTACACGGTCGCGGGTGTGCACACAACCTGGCCTCTCATCCTCTCCACTGCTCAACAGCGCCACCTGGTGTCCGGCGCGATATAAGCGAGGCCGCAAGTGCATGAAGCCTAGATTGTAAGCTCTTGGGCTTACATTTACTTCCAGGCTTTCCTTGATTCCAGTGGACGGTAAGTGACATCACTCCTGCTCTGAGACATCCCTCCCAGCTTTATCTACAGCCCTATTTAAAAGGGCAGCCGGCCTGTCTGCATTGCTGTATTATCAGCTAAGTTCACGGATCCTGTTGTTCCTGTTTCCTGACTGATTTCTCGGATTGACATGGCTTGCTCTCGGATTTGCTTTCTGACGGATTACTTGGTTTGAACTTGGATTTGTTTATTGGACTTTACTTTTCCACTACGCCCCACACCTGGAGCTCCGCCCATCTCTTGTTACCTGTCAGAATTCTACCCTTCCAAGGTTGTTGCCGGGAGGCTGACGCATCTCCTTAATCTTGATCACTATAAAGTAGATCTTTATACAAACAATACAAAAATATTTTTTAAATATATCCAGGAAATAAACAATTTTCAATCAACATACGTTTAAGAATTCAACTTACAGTTTAGGTCTTTATTAAACCCAGCACCATTCCATCAAAAAAATAATAAAAATAGTCACTCTCATGTCAGGCGCCTTCCCACTGCACCAGTGAGGGGACCAATATAACAGCGTCACTTCCGTCAAAAGAGGGCCTTCCTAAGTTTGAAGATAAAGAGAAAAGCTAGATAATAATTTTTCTTTTCACATAAAGAAAGAGAGAATTCTTATTCCTCTACCTCCAGCACCTCCCCTTGAGCCTGGCCCCTAATTCAATTCTGCAGCTTTTGACAGGTTGACAACCCTTCTGTTAGTGATAGGCTAGAATGGAGCTCTCTTGTCAAGCCCAGCTCAACTGAATTCAATGCACACAGTGTGCTTTCATCACTTAGCCCTGCCACTCCTATTACAGAGGAACATGAGGTGAAATTATTGTATAATTACTTTTCCAATATAGCTTCTAGAAGATAGAACATTGGCGTGTGCGGCCCTACACAAGGGTATTACTTTTGAGTGTGCCTGGTCAATGACTTTCAATAGAATTGTGGCTACTCCTGGGGCTGCCTTCAGGCGATTCTTCCAGTTGCTGAAAACCTAATGAGGACATAGGACCACATTGGAAAAATAAAAATGTTACTGGGGTCCAGCAAGAAAGACCAGCATTTTGATAGAAAGAAGGGCCCAGTCAGTACCCAGATGGAGCGGATCACTTGCACAATCGGCTTTCTGAAGAGAAAGAGAGTTGATAGTAGAGCCCTCTATAGCCTGGTTCCAACCTGCATATATATTGGACATATAATATATAATATGTACATATAACAAATATATAAAATCAGTATTACATGTAAGTAAATCTAGTACCTTGGAAATAATTATTATTAAGGGGCGCTGTTTTTTTGGAGTATTCTTAAGGCCGAAATAATATGCTCATAACAAGAAATCCTAAGCCCCCCCCCCCCTTTTTTTTTAAAAGGCAGTCCAAGCAAAAAATAACAAATGGCTGTTGTCACTGAAAGCCTCTTTCTCCTATTCTGGAACATCAAAACGTACCCACTCCAGAGATTGGATCCTGTAGCTTGCACATGCCTGGGGATTTATTTGAAGCTTGTCCACATGTGCATGCAAAAAGATGGACAAGGCTCCGCCCCTCTCAGATCACTTGAAGCGTGCAGCTCTCTTCATAAGAGCAGCAGAGGTGTGCGCATTTCCCCTGTATTGGATCTTTGTTACTTTGACCTGGACAGGGACTTTAGGTATTATCAAAGCAATAATCTCATATGTTAAAGTGAACATAAAGATTTTAGGATCACTTACTATTGTCTATTTGGGATGTAGACTATGAACAGTTTAGTATTAGACACCTTTTTAGCAGTTTGTCTGGCCCTGGAGTCTAAATAACTGTCCCTGTCGGGGCCAGTTACTTTTCCCTAATTTAGAATGCCTCGTTGTGTAACCACCATTCATCGCCTCAAACCCCCACCCCCCAGATCATCGCAAATCTTACCTGTTCATCGCATCCAAACCCCCACAGATTGTCGCAGATCTTACTTGTCTGCTGTTTCCACTGTTGTTGGCTGCAACCCCCGTCTTGCCTCAGTTGAGGTGTGCCCCGGTGTTTCCTGGGGATGGATGCAGTTCTCAGACTACGGGGAAACTGGGGATGCAGCCAATGTGCATGCTACGCCAGCAAGCAAATTTTAGATCAACTAATCAGCAGTCTCAAATATGCAGGGGGGTCCTGGCTCAGTAAACAAAGGAGCAAAAGCTTCACCTCCAGATAATCAGGGTGGGGTCCAGAACATAGTGAGAGGGGGTTAAAAGGATGTTTTTGGTCCACTATCAGCATGTCGTTTACAAAGCAAAGATTGCAGAATAGGCCCTCACCTTTGTAGCAAGAAATTATTTGTAGTATTCCCAAAGGCAGTGCACCTGTGTTGGACCATGTGCTTATTTACCAAATTAAAGTGGATCCTCATTTAAAAAAAAAAAAATTTTAGGTAGCTGAAAACCCTCCTTTGGGGGGCATTTGCAATCTCCTAAAGTGTAAAAGCAAAGTTTGAGAATCGGCTGAAATACTTACCACTTCCATGTTTCGTCATGGTGTTTAACTTTAGTCCAAGAACTGAATCAAATACTAACCATGTCTGCATTCCACTGCACCAATGCTGTGGAGAAAAGACAATTCTGTGAGAACTCACCTGTAGAATTGCTTTTACTTTGCATGGCACGGCCTGCTTCAAGAAGTCCTTACGTATGGAATATTCCGCCACAAGGTGGCACATTGTACTACAGAAGAGTTGTGTCTCCTCCCGGTACCCTATAAAAACAGGATCACCAATAGACTTCTCCAGCATTGACAAGCAGTTATACGAGAAGCTGGGAGATAATGAAGGTAAAAAAAGGTAACAACCCCAACTAACTTGGAACAATCACCATAAAGAGGCAACCAAGAATAACAATAACCAGGGTGGGGTGAAGCAGGCCGTGCCATGCATAGTAAAAGCAATTCTACAGGTGAGTACTCACAGAATTGTCTTTTTCCTATTGCATGGCACGGCCTGCTTTAAGAAGTCCTTACGTATGGGACGTCCAAAAGCAGTGTCCGTAAGGTAGGGTGGGATCCCCAAAAAATAGCAGCAGGCAGTTCAAACCACCACCGCTTGAAGTACTTTGTGACCAAAGGCAGCATCAGCCGAGGCCTTAACATCAACCTTGTAAAACTTGGAAAAGGTATGAACAGAAGACCAAGTCACGGCCTTACAAACTTGTTCAACAGAAGCTTGGTGCTGAAAAGCCCAAGATGCACCAATAGCACGAGTAGAATGAGCAGTAACCTTAAAAGGAGGAACCTTCCACCTAGCAGAATAGGCCTGCTCCACTGCCTGACGGATCCACTTGCTGATAGTGGATTTAGCCGGTGGCAAACCCTTCCTAGGCCCAGCAGGAAGAACAAAAGCGTCAAATTTCTCGAAAGACTCAATAGCAACCAAATAAAGCTTCAGAGCCCTGACAAAATCCAGATAATGAAGGGTCCGCTCCTTGGAATTAGCAAGGTTAGGACACAAAGATCAATGTCCTGATTGAGATGAAAAGCAGACACAACCTTAGGCAAGAAATCCGGCTTAAGCCGAAACACCACCTTATCCTGATGCCTCTCAAAATAAGGAGGTTTGATGAAACTCACCTTACAGAAGTGATAGCCACCGAAAAGGCTACCTTAAGGGTCAGAATGGGCAAAGCAGCCCCACAGATAGGCTCAAAAAGAGGACCCTGCAGAGCAGACAACACCAGATTCAAGTCCCATACTGGTAGCATAGGCTTACGAGGTGGACGCACACGAGTAACACCCTGGAAAAAACTGTTGGTTGGCAAAGGATCTTTGGAATAAAAATTGCCAGAGCTGAAACATGGCATTTGAAGGCCAGAATCCAAAACACGTTGCAAAAATTCTAGAATCCTGGGAATGCAAAAAACCCGACAGGGAAGAGACCTGGACTCACACCAGGCAATGCAAGCATGCCAGATCCTGTAATAGATAAAGGACGAGGACTTCTTCCTAGCCTGAATAATGGTATCCACAACAGAAGCAGGCAACCCCTTCTCTGTAAAGATGTAGGTTTCAGCAGCCAAGCCGTTAAAGCCAGCGTTGGGATGGCCCTGAGTGAGATCTGGATCCCTGGGCAAGACGTACTGGTCTACTGCCAACTGCACAACGTCTGCGAACCACACCCTTCTTGGCCAACAGGGGGCCACCAGGATGGCCGACACCCCCTCCTGGGCAATCTTGCGCATGACCCTGCCCAGTAGAGGGAACGGAGGGAACACATATGGAAGCCAAAACTCTGTCCAGGGCATTGCCAGTGCATCCGCAGCGAAGGCCAGAGGATCCTGTGACAGGGAGACAAACCTGGGAAGTTTGTGATTGTGACGAGACGCAAACAGGTCCACATCTGGCTGACCCCAGCAGTGACACAGGGAGAGAAACACCAGGTAGTTGAGGGACCATTCCCCCAGACGAGACGTCCCCATGCTCAGGGTGTCCGCCACCTGGTTCCCACCCCCGGAATGTGTACCGATGAAATGCAGGAGACATTCTGTTCCGCCCAAGACAGTATCCGAGACACTTCCTTGAAGGCTCGCTTGCTCCGAGTCCCTCCCTGATGGTTGATGTAGGCAACCGCCGTCTGGTTGTCTAAGTGGATCTGAACAGCCCGACCCTAAAGGTGTGTGATCAGGTGGGACAGAACCAACCTGAGCCTGCTGGGGGCCCCACCGCCCTTGGAACTGTAAGGACTTCCCAAAGCCCCCCAGCCTGTCAGACTGGCATCCGTCGTGACATTCTCCCAGCACGGGGGCAGGAAGGTCCTGCCCACCAGAAGATTCCTTGAGTCCAGCCACCACTAAAGGGACTGCCTGGCCAAGGGAGACAGGGCAAATTCCTGATCCAGGGACACAGGGTCCCGATCCCAAACTGACAAGAGATGCAACTGAAGAGGTCTCATGTGAAACTGAGCAAAGGGGACTGCCTCGAAGCAGGACACCATCAGGCCCACCAAGTGCATCCCCAGACGAATTGAGGGATGAGGACAGAAGAGCAGAGCCTGTGCCTGCTTCTGAAGGCCCTCCACCTTCTGCTGAGGAAGGAACACCTTGACCTGAGAAGTATCCAGAGTCATGCCCAGAAAGGACCTCACCAAGGGCGGGGAAAGGAAAGACTTGGGAAAATTGATCACCCAGCCGAAGGACTCCAGAGTGGAGATTAGAGATGAGCGAACTTTTGAAAAATTCGATTCGACTGATTCGCCGAATTTTCCGACAAAAATCGTTTCGACCCGAATAAATTCGCGACGAATCGCTATTAAAAACGGCTATTTCTGAGCCTCCTACAGCCTCAATAGGGTTGTAAACCATTCAGCCTTGCTGTAACACGCACAGGATGCGTGCTGGGTTAGTTAAATAATACTTTGAAGAAATATCACATGCAGATCAGAGGCATCGCTAATAGAATCGCAGAGCGGCACAATTGCAGAGAGTTGAAGTGGCATCACTATGAGGGGCAGAAGGAGCCCAAATATACACTGGAGTTGGCCTCAGGAGCCCAAAAATTGGATGAATCACACCCTGGAGTTGGCAGAAGTTGGCAGCAGCAGCAGCAGGAGCCCAAATATACACTGGAGTTGGCTTCAGGAGCCCAAAAATTGGATGAATCACACCCTGGAGTTGGCAGGAGTTGACACCAGCAGCAGCAGGAGCCCAAATATACACTGGAGTTGGCTTCAGGAGCCCAAAAATTGGATGAATCACACCCTGGAGTTGGCAGAAGTTGGCAGCAGCAGCAGCAGGAGCCCAAATATACACTGGAGTTGGCCTCAGGAGCCCAAAAATTGGATGAATCACACCCTGGAGTTGGCAGAAGTTGGCAGCAGCAGCAGCAGGAGCCCAAATATACACTGGAGTTGGCCTCAGGAGCCCAAAAATTGGATGAATCACACCCTGGAGTTGGCAGGAGTTGACAGTAGCAGCAGCAGGAGCCCAAATATACACTGGAGTTGGCCTCAGGAGCCCAAAAATTGGATGAATCACACCCTGGAGTTGGCAGAAGTTGGCAGCAGCAGCAGCAGGAGCCCAAATATACACTGGAGTTGGCCTCAGGAGCCCAAAAATTGGATGAATCACACCCTGGAGTTGGCAGAAGTTGGCAGCAGCAGCAGCAGGAGCCCAAATATACACTGGAGTTGGCCTCAGGAGCCCAAAAATTGGATGAATCACACCCTGGAGTTGGCAGGAGTTGACAGTAGCAGCAGCAGGAGCCCAAATATACACTGGAGTTGGCCTCAGGAGCCCAAAAATTGGATGAATCACACCCTGGAGTTGGCAGAAGTTGGCAGCAGCAGCAGCAGGAGCCCAAATATACACTGGAGTTGGCCTCAGGAGCCCAAAAATTGGATGAATCACACCCTGGAGTTGGCAGGAGTTGACAGTAGCAGCAGCAGGAGCCCAAATATACACTGGAGTTGGCCTCAGGAGCCCAAAAATTGGATGAATCACACCCTGGAGTTGGCAGCAGCAGCAGCAGGAGCCCAAATATACACTGGAGTTGGCCTCAGGAGCCCAAAAATTGGATGAATCACACCCTGGAGTTGGCAGGAGTTGACAGTAGCAGCAGCAGGAGCCCAAATATACACTGGAGTTGGCCTCAGGAGCCCAAAAATTGGATGAATCACACCCTGGAGTTGGCAGAAGTTGGCAGCAGCAGCAGCAGGAGCCCAAATATACACTGGAGTTGGCCTCAGGAGCCCAAAAATTGGATGAATCACACCCTGGAGTTGGCAGAAGTTGGCAGCAGCAGCAGGAGCCCAAATATACACTGGAGTTGGCCTCAGGAGCCCAAAAATTGGATGAATCACACCCTGGAGTTGGCAGGAGTTGACAGTAGCAGCAGCAGGAGCCCAAATATACACTGGAGTTGGCCTCAGGAGCCCAAAAATTGGATGAATCACACCCTGGAGTTGGCAGAAGTTGGCAGCAGCAGCAGCAGGAGCCCAAATATACACTGGAGTTGGCCTCAGGAGCCCAAAAATTGGATGAATCACACCCTGGAGTTGGCAGGAGTTGACAGTAGCAGCAGCAGGAGCCCAAATATACACTGGATTTGGCTTCAGGAGCCCAAAAATTGGATGAATCACACCCTGGAGTTGGCAGGAGTTGACACCAGCAGCAGCAGGAGCCCAAATATACACTGGAGTTGGCTTCAGGAGCCCAAAAATTGGATGAATCACACCCTGGAGTTGGCAGAAGTTGGCAGCAGCAGCAGCAGGACCCCAAATATACACTGGAGTTGGCCTCAGGAGCCCAAAAATTGGATGAATCACACCCTGGAGTTGGCAGAAGTTGGCAGCAGCAGCAGCAGGAGCCCAAATATACACTGGAGTTGGCCTCAGGAGCCCAAAAATTGGATGAATCACACCCTGGAGTTGGCAGGAGTTGACAGTAGCAGCAGCAGGAGCCCAAATATACACTGGAGTTGGCCTCAGGAGCCCAAAAATTGGATGAATCACACCCTGGAGTTGGCAGAAGTTGGCAGCAGCAGCAGCAGGAGCCCAAATATACACTGGAGTTGGCCTCAGGAGCCCAAAAATTGGATGAATCACACCCTGGAGTTGGCAGAAGTTGGCAGCAGCAGCAGCAGGAGCCCAAATATACACTGGAGTTGGCCTCAGGAGCCCAAAAATTGGATGAATCACACCCTGGAGTTGGCAGGAGTTGACAGTAGCAGCAGCAGGAGCCCAAATATACACTGGAGTTGGCCTCAGGAGCCCAAAAATTGGATGAATCACACCCTGGAGTTGGCAGAAGTTGGCAGCAGCAGCAGCAGGAGCCCAAATATACACTGGAGTTGGCCTCAGGAGCCCAAAAATTGGATGAATCACACCCTGGAGTTGGCAGGAGTTGACAGTAGCAGCAGCAGGAGCCCAAATATACACTGGAGTTGGCTTCAGGAGCCCAAAAATTGGATGAATCACACCCTGGAGTTGGCAGGAGTTGACACCAGCAGCAGCAGGAGCCCAAATATACACTGGAGTTGGCTTCAGGAGCCCAAAAATTGGATGAATCACACCCTGGAGTTGGCAGAAGTTGGCAGCAGCAGCAGCAGGAGCCCAAATATACACTGGAGTTGGCCTCAGGAGCCCAAAAATTGGATGAATCACACCCTGGAGTTGGCAGAAGTTGGCAGCAGCAGCAGCAGGAGCCCAAATATACACTGGAGTTGGCTTCAGGAGCCCAAAAATTGGATGAATCACACCCTGGAGTTGGCAGGAGTTGACACCAGCAGCAGCAGGAGCCCAAATATACACTGGAGTTGGCTTCAGGAGCCCAAAAATTGGATGAATCACACCCTGGAGTTGGCAGAAGTTGGCAGCAGCAGCAGCAGGAGCCCAAATATACACTGGAGTTGGCCTCAGGAGCCCAAAAATTGGATGAATCACACCCTGGAGTTGGCAGAAGTTGGCAGCAGCAGCAGCAGGAGCCCAAATATACACTGGAGTTGGCCTCAGGAGCCCAAAAATTGGATGAATCACACCCTGGAGTTGGCAGGAGTTGACAGTAGCAGCAGCAGGAGCCCAAATATACACTGGAGTTGGCCTCAGGAGCCCAAAAATTGGATGAATCACACCCTGGAGTTGGCAGAAGTTGGCAGCAGCAGCAGCAGGAGCCCAAATATACACTGGAGTTGGCCTCAGGAGCCCAAAAATTGGATGAATCACACCCTGGAGTTGGCAGAAGTTGGCAGCAGCAGCAGCAGGAGCCCAAATATACACTGGAGTTGGCCTCAGGAGCCCAAAAATTGGATGAATCACACCCTGGAGTTGGCAGAAGTTGGCAGCAGCAGCAGCAGGAGCCCAAATATACACTGGAGTTGGCTTCAGGAGCCCAAAAATTGGATGAATCACACCCTGGAGTTGGCAGGAGTTGACACCAGCAGCAGCAGGAGCCCAAATATACACTGGAGTTGGCTTCAGGAGCCCAAAAATTGGATGAATCACACCCTGGAGTTGGCAGAAGTTGGCAGCAGCAGCAGCAGGAGCCCAAATATACACTGGAGTTGGCCTCAGGAGCCCAAAAATTGGATGAATCACACCCTGGAGTTGGCAGAAGTTGGCAGCAGCAGCAGCAGGAGCCCAAATATACACTGGAGTTGGCTTCAGGAGCCCAAAAATTGGATGAATCACACCCTGGAGTTGGCAGGAGTTGACAGCAGCAGCAGCAGGAGCCCAAATATACACTGGAGTTGGCCTCAGGAGCCCAAAAATTGGATGAATCACACCCTGGAGTTGGCAGAAGTTGGCAGCAGCAGCAGCAGGAGCCCAAATATACACTGGAGTTGGCCTCAGGAGCCCAAAAATTGGATGAATCACACCCTGGAGTTGGCAGAAGTTGGCAGCAGCAGCAGCAGGAGCCCAAATATACACTGGAGTTGGCTTCAGGAGCCCAAAAATTGGATGAATCACACCCTGGAGTTGGCAGGAGTTGACAGCAGCAGCAGCAGGAGCCCAAATATACACTGGAGTTGGCCTCAGGAGCCCAAAAATTGGATGAATCACACCCTGGAGTTGGCAGGAGTTGACAGTAGCAGCAGCAGGAGCCCAAATATACACTGGAGTTGGCCTCAGGAGCCCAAAAATTGGATGAATCACACCCTGGAGTTGGCAGAAGTTGGCAGCAGCAGCAGCAGGAGCCCAAATATACACTGGAGTTGGCCTCAGGAGCCCAAAAATTGGATGAATCACACCCTGGAGTTGGCAGAAGTTGGCAGCAGCAGCAGCAGGAGCCCAAATATACACTGGAGTTGGCCTCAGGAGCCCAAAAATTGGATGAATCACACCCTGGAGTTGGCAGGAGTTGACAGTAGCAGCAGCAGGAGCCCAAATATACACTGGAGTTGGCCTCAGGAGCCCAAAAATTGGATGAATCACACCCTGGAGTTGGCAGAAGTTGGCAGCAGCAGCAGCAGGAGCCCAAATATACACTGGAGTTGGCTTCAGGAGCCCAAAAATTGGATGAATCACACCCTGGAGTTGGCAGGAGTTGACACCAGCAGCAGCAGGAGCCCAAATATACACTGGAGTTGGCTTCAGGAGCCCAAAAATTGGATGAATCACACCCTGGAGTTGGCAGAAGTTGGCAGCAGCAGCAGCAGGAGCCCAAATATACACTGGAGTTGGCCTCAGGAGCCCAAAAATTGGATGAATCACACCCTGGAGTTGGCAGAAGTTGGCAGCAGCAGCAGCAGGAGCCCAAATATACACTGGAGTTGGCCTCAGGAGCCCAAAAATTGGATGAATCACACCCTGGAGTTGGCAGGAGTTGACAGTAGCAGCAGCAGGAGCCCAAATATACACTGGAGTTGGCCTCAGGAGCCCAAAAATTGGATGAATCACACCCTGGAGTTGGCAGAAGTTGGCAGCAGCAGCAGCAGGAGCCCAAATATACACTGGAGTTGGCCTCAGGAGCCCAAAAATTGGATGAATCACACCCTGGAGTTGGCAGAAGTTGGCAGCAGCAGCAGCAGGAGCCCAAATATACACTGGAGTTGGCCTCAGGAGCCCAAAAATTGGATGAATCACACCCTGGAGTTGGCAGAAGTTGGCAGCAGCAGCAGCAGGAGCCCAAATATACACTGGAGTTGGCTTCAGGAGCCCAAAAATTGGATGAATCACACCCTGGAGTTGGCAGGAGTTGACACCAGCAGCAGCAGGAGCCCAAATATACACTGGAGTTGGCTTCAGGAGCCCAAAAATTGGATGAATCACACCCTGGAGTTGGCAGAAGTTGGCAGCAGCAGCAGCAGGAGCCCAAATATACACTGGAGTTGGCCTCAGGAGCCCAAAAATTGGATGAATCACACCCTGGAGTTGGCAGAAGTTGGCAGCAGCAGCAGCAGGAGCCCAAATATACACTGGAGTTGGCTTCAGGAGCCCAAAAATTGGATGAATCACACCCTGGAGTTGGCAGGAGTTGACAGTAGCAGCAGCAGGAGCCCAAATATACACTGGAGTTGGCTTCAGGAGCCCAAAAATTGGATGAATCACACCCTGGAGTTGGCAGGAGTTGACAGCAGCAGCAGCAGGAGCCCAAATATACACTGGAGTTGGCCTCAGGAGCCCAAAAATTGGATGAATCACACCCTGGAGTTGGCAGGAGTTGACAGTAGCAGCAGCAGGAGCCCAAATATACACTGGAGTTGGCCTCAGGAGCCCAAAAATTGGATGAATCACACCCTGGAGTTGGCAGAAGTTGGCAGCAGCAGCAGCAGGAGCCCAAATATACACTGGAGTTGGCCTCAGGAGCCCAAAAATTGGATGAATCACACCCTGGAGTTGGCAGAAGTTGGCAGCAGCAGCAGCAGGAGCCCAAATATACACTGGAGTTGGCCTCAGGAGCCCAAAAATTGGATGAATCACACCCTGGAGTTGGCAGGAGTTGACAGTAGCAGCAGCAGGAGCCCAAATATACACTGGAGTTGGCCTCAGGAGCCCAAAAATTGGATGAATCACACCCTGGAGTTGGCAGAAGTTGGCAGCAGCAGCAGCAGGAGCCCAAATATACACTGGAGTTGGCCTCAGGAGCCCAAAAATTGGATGAATCACACCCTGGAGTTGGCAGGAGTTGACAGTAGCAGCAGCAGGAGCCCAAATATACACTGGAGTTGGCCTCAGGAGCCCAAAAATTGGATGAATCACACCCTGGAGTTGGCAGAAGTTGGCAGCAGCAGCAGCAGGAGCCCAAATATACACTGGAGTTGGCCTCAGGAGCCCAAAAATTGGATGAATCACACCCTGGAGTTGGCAGGAGTTGGCAGCAGCAGGAGCCCAAAAAATGGCCTAAAGACATAAATATGTTTTGCACCATTTGGAAAGTGTAAAACGTGGCACCATGCTGAATCTAGTCGCATGCATCAGGCATTGGTGGGTGGAAATCCTGGCTGATCCATCCCTGATTTATTTTGACAAAGGTGAGTCTCTCCACATTTTTAGTTGACAGACGAGTTCTCCTCGCCGTAACTATGGCCCCCGCCGCACTAAACACCCGCTCAGATGGCACGCTACTTGCCGGGCAGGACAGCTTTTCCAGGGCAAACTCTGCTAGTTGCGGCCACAAATCAAGTTTGGCTGCCCAGAAGTCCAGCGGATCCTCAAGGTGTGTTGGCATGGTCATGTCAAAGTATGACATGACCTGCTGGTTCAGGTCCTGCTCCAGGTCTTCCTGCTGGTCATGAGTAGCCTCACTATGCGGGTGTAGAAAGCTACTCATTAGCGACTGAAGACTGAGGCTGCTGCTGCTGATGGAGCTTCTGCTGCTGCTGCTGCCAACCCCCCCAGCGGCCATGGCAGTGGAAGGTGAGCGCAGAGGTCCCCTCGAGTCAGACCTGCGAGAGTATGGACCATGGCGCAGATAGGCATCGGCCAACTGCCTACGTAGAATGTCTTTGTAGTAGTTGAGTTTGTCCTCCCTCTCGGTGGGTTTAAAAAATGCCCCCATTTTGTGCCGGAAGCGAGGGTCCAATAAGGTGGACAGCCAGAAGTCATCCCGCCGACAGATGGAAACAATTCTGGGGTCACTACGCAAGCATGTGAGCATGCTTCGTGCCATTTGCGCAAGTGACTCGGATGGACTACCTGTCTCCATCTCCACTGCATACTGCCACGGTGTGCCCGGGTCCTCTGTCTCTCCTTCCTCAAAAACCTCTAGCTCCTCTGGCTGCTCCTGCTCCTCCTCTCCTGTCCGCTGACTAGATAAACCAGCCATTTCGCCAAGCCTAAACTGTGTTTCGCTGGGCAACTCCTCCTCCTCCTCTTCCTCCTCCTCCTCCTCCAGTTCAGCTCCAACGGGGTTCATGTGGCCGTAAGATGTAAACGCCATGTCTCCAGTGCCCTGACCAGCCATGGTTTCCAACATGTGCTGTAGTACATGAAGCAGTGGAATCACGTCGTTCATCCCGTAATCCTGCCGACTGACAAATAAAGTGGCTTCCTCAAAGGGCCTGAGCAAACGGCAGGTGTCACGTATGAGCTGCCACTGGTTGACATTGAAGTTACACAGGGGAGTCCCCCTATCTGCTTGGATCATCAGGAAATCCGTGATGGCTTTTCTCTGTTCATATAATCGGTCCAACATGTGAAGGGTGGAATTCCAACGGGTGGAAACATTGCAAATCAGACTATGTTGGGGGATACCATTCTGACGCTGTAGCTCAAGAAGGGTGTGTTTGGCGGTGTAGGAGTGGCTGAAGTGCATGCAAAGTTTCCGTGAAGTTGTTAGGATGTCCTGCAGATGGGGGGAACACTTCAGAAACCGCTTGACAACCAGATTGAAGACGTGAGCCATGCAGGGGGCATGGGTCAGGCTTCCTTGGCGCAGCGCAGACAAAATGTTCTTCCCATTGTCGGTAACCATGATTCCCATTTTAAGTTTTCTCGGAGTAAGCCATGTTTGGATTTCCTGATGAATACATTTAAGCAGTTCCTCCCCTGTGTGACTCCGTTCGCCAAGACAAACCATGTGAAGCACTGCGTGACACCTCCGTGCCCTGCACACATGGTAGACTGGAGGGGCACTGAGACTTGAGCCTACAGTGGAGGGTGAGGAGATGGCGGAGGATGAGGAGGCCGAGTCGCACGGTGTCACAGGCCCAATGGGCAGAGAGCGCGGAGGCCGAAGCGGCGTGACCTGTCCAAGTTGCTGCTGCAAAGGGACCACATTCACCCAGTGGGCCGTAAACGACATGTACTGCCCCTGACCGTAGTTACAGCTCCAGATGTCGGCGCTGCCATGTATTTTGCTACACACCGACAGGCTCAAGGACTGGCCCACCTTCTGTTCAACAAAAGTGTGCAGCGCTGGTACTGCCTTCTTGGCAAAGAAATGACGGCTTGGGACTCTCCACCTCGGCTCGGCACAAGCCATCAGTTCTCTGAAAGGTGCAGATTCCACCACCTGAAAAGGGAGCGACTGCAGCACCAGCAACTTGGACAGGAGCACATTCAGCTTCTGCGCCGTAGGATGAGTGGGCGCATACTGCTGTCTCTTGGACATGGCTTCGCTGATGGATTGCTGGCGGGATGCATGACTTGGAGGAGGAGGAGCAGGAGCGACAGAGGATGGGTATGACGCACAGCTGCCTTCGGCTGAGGTGCTGGAGCCTTGGCTGGCAGAAATTGGGAGCTCACTTGGTGAGGAAGCAGACTGGACCACCCCTTGGGAGCCTCGGTTCTCCCAGGTCGTTTTATGGTGACGCATCATAT
Organism: Gastrophryne carolinensis; assembly: GCA_027917425.1. Lineage (NCBI taxonomy): Eukaryota > Metazoa > Chordata > Amphibia > Anura > Microhylidae > Gastrophryne > Gastrophryne carolinensis. The sequence goes on along the minus strand of CM051237.1, from coordinate 33,452,995 downwards.
GTTGACGCAGGGCCGTGGTGCCAACATTTGGACCCTGGCCACGCTTCACCTTTTGCCTACATATCTTGCATGTGGCCATGTTACCCTCCTGCGGATGCCTCAGGAAAAACTGCCACACTGCCGAGTAGCTACTTTTCCCACCCCCTGGCCTCACTGATTCACTGCTGCTGTTGCCAACTCCAGGAACCCCTGCTCCACTACCTCCCGATAAGGTAGACTGCCGCACAGCAGGTGCTCTACCCCGGCCCCGGCCCCGGCCCCGGCCGGCTCCAGCCTTTGGAATTGTGCCCCCATGCTGACTGCTACCACCTTGCTGCCTCAGCTGCTGACTCCGGGGCAACCTGCACCCCTCTTCTCCTGATGATGACGATGAAGCCCCTTCATCACCCGGCTCCCAAGTGCGATCGGCTTCATCGTCATCATCATCATCATCACCGAGTTGTGGCTGTACGTCACTGATGTTCGTGGATTCGTCAACAGTGTCTGGCGCAGGAGCTGGAACGCTCGCAGCACCCACGACACTGTCCACATCACTATTTGTCTGCCTAGCTAAAGAAGCCACCTCCATTTCTTGGCTGGGCAGTAGCTGCTGACTGTCCTCTATCTGATGGTCCTCCTCACTAAAGAGTGGAGCTGAACCCAAAGCATAGGATACGTCGCTGGGGGAGGGAACGGCGTAGGCCAGAGGCAATGGGAGGACAGGGACTGCTCTCGGGGCATGCCAACTCAGGGTTGTGTCAGAGGAACCTACCGACCCTAGACTGGGGGTCTCAGACGTAAGTTGTGATGATGTTGTTGATGAGCGCGTCAACCAATCTACCACGGCAGATGCGTTACTGGTGGAGACCCGACCGCTAGCAGATACTGGCAGATTAGGTCTCTCAGCGTGACTCCTGCTGCTACTGGCCCCCAGTCTGATGCGAGCTCTGCCTGCGGAATCTTGGCCTCTGCCACTCCTCTTTTCACTTCCAGGCACTTGTCTGCCCGACATAGTCTAACTGGCGTGGTAGTAGGTGATATTTAAAAAAACCCCGGGCAGCGGTGGGTCTATATGAAACAGAATATAATGCACACCAAAAGTGAGCAGTAACACTCAGCCTCCAACAGGCCTGCTTAGTGTAAATAAGAGAGCTGCTTAGTGTAAATAAAGAGGGGTATGCTATGTTACAGAATGGGATGCCTCAACAGAAGTGCACCTGGCAGGCAGCAGTAAGCCTATGCCCAGCAAAAGTGTCTTATAATATAAATATAATAAGAGCAAATGCTTATATGGTCTTAAACAGAGGCTGCTTTAGTCACAGAATGGGATGCCCTGGGCAGGAATGGACCTGGCAGGGTCCAGTAGTGCTTTGGCCAGCAAAAGTGTCTTTATCAGGCTAATTTCAAATATGATAAGAGCAAATGCTTATATGGTCTTAAACAGAGGCTGCTGTAGTCACAGAATGGGATGCCCCGGGCAGGAATCGACCTGGCAGGGTCCAGTAGTGCTTTGGCCAGCAAAAGTGTCTTTATCAGGCTAATTTCAAATATGATAAGAGCAAATGCTTATATGGTCTTAAACAGAGGCTGCTGTAGTCACAGAATGGGATGCCCCGGGCAGGAATCGACCTGGCAGGGTCCAGTAGTGCTTTGGCCAGCAAAAGTGTCTTTATCAGGCCTAATTTCAAATATGATAAGAGCAAATGCTTATATGGTCTTAAACAGAGGCTGCTTTAGTCACAGAATGGGATGCCCTGGGCAGGAATGGACCTGGCAGGGTCCAGTAGTGCTTTGGCCAGCAAAAGTGTCTTTATCAGGCTAATTTCAAATATGATAAGAGCAAATGCTTATATGGTCTTAAACAGAGGCTGCTTTAGTCACAGAATGGGATGCCCTGGGCAGGAATGGACCTGGCAGGGTCCAGTAGTGCTTTGGCCAGCAAAAGTGTCTTTATCAGGCCTAATTTCAAATATGATAAGAGCAAATGCTTATATGGTCTTAAACAGAGGCTGCTTTAGTCACAGAATGGGATGCCCTGGGCAGGAATGGACCTGGCAGGGTCCAGTAGTGCTTTGGCCAGCAAAAGTGTCTTTATCAGGCTAATTTCAAATATGATAAGAGCAAATGCTTATATGGTCTTAAACAGAGGCTGCTTTAGTCACAGAATGGGATGCCCTGGGCAGGAATGGACCTGGCAGGGTCCAGTAGTGCTTTGGCCAGCAAAAGTGTCTTTATCAGGCCTAATTTCAAATATGATAAGAGCAAATGCTTATATGGTCTTAAACAGAGGCTGCTGTAGTCACAGAATGGGATGCCCTGGGCAGGAATGGACCTGGCAGGGTCCAGTAGTGCTTTGGCCAGCAAAAGTGTCTTTATCAGGCTAATTTCAAATATGATAAGAGCAAATGCTTATATGGTCTTAAACAGAGGCTGCTGTAGTCACAGAATGGGATGCCCCGGGCAGGAATGGACCTGGCAGGGTCCAGTAGTGCTTTGGCCAGCAAAAGTGTCTTTATCAGGCCTAATTTCAAATATGATAAGAGCAAATGCTTATATGGTCTTAAACAGAGGCTGCTGTAGTCACAGAATGGGATGCCCTGGGCAGGAATGGACCTGGCAGGGTCCAGTAGTGCTTTGGCCAGCAAAAGTGTCTTTATCAGGCCTAATTTCAAATATGATAAGAGCAAATGCTTATATGGTCTTAAACAGAGGCTGCTTTAGTCACAGAATGGGATGCCCTGGGCAGGAATGGACCTGGCAGGGTCCAGTAGTGCTTTGGCCAGCAAAAGTGTCTTTATCAGGCTAATTTCAAATATGATAAGAGCAAATGCTTATATGGTCTTAAACAGAGGCTGCTGTAGTCACAGAATGGGATGCCCCAACAGGAATCGACCTGGCAGGGTCCAGTAGTGCTTTGGCCAGCAAAAGTGTCTTTATCAGGCCTAATTTCAAATATGATAAGAGCAAATGCTTATATGGTCTTAAACAGAGGCTGCTTTAGTCACAGAATGGGATGCCCCAACAGGAATCGACCTGGCAGGGTCCAGTAGTGCTTTGGCCAGCAAAAGTGTCTTTATCAGGCCTAATTTCAAATATGATAAGAGCAAATGCTTATATGGTCTTAAACAGAGGCTGCTGTAGTCACAGAATGGGATGCCCTGGGCAGGAATGGACCTGGCAGGGTCCAGTAGTGCTTTGGCCAGCAAAAGTGTCTTTATCAGGCCTAATTTCAAATATGATAAGAGCAAATGCTTATATGGTCTTAAACAGAGGCTGCTGTAGTCACAGAATGGGATGCCCTGGGCAGGAATGGACCTGGCAGGGTCCAGTAGTGCTTTGGCCAGCAAAAGTGTCTTTATCAGGCTAATTTCAAATATGATAAGAGCAAATGCTTATATGGTCTTAAACAGAGGCTGCTGTAGTCACAGAATGGGATGCCCCAACAGGAATCGACCTGGCAGGGTCCAGTAGTGCTTTGGCCAGCAAAAGTGTCTTTATCAGGCCTAATTTCAAATATGATAAGAGCAAATGCTTATATGGTCTTAAACAGAGGCTGCTTTAGTCACAGAATGGGATGCCCTGGGCAGGAATGGACCTGGCAGGGTCCAGTAGTGCTTTGGCCAGCAAAAGTGTCTTTATCAGGCCTAATTTCAAATATGATAAGAGCAAATGCTTATATGGTCTTAAACAGAGGCTGCTGTAGTCACAGAATGGGATGCCCTGGGCAGGAATGGACCTGGCAGGGTCCAGTAGTGCTTTGGCCAGCAAAAGTGTCTTTATCAGGCCTAATTTCAAATATGATAAGAGCAAATGCTTATATGGTCTTAAACAGAGGCTGCTTTAGTCACAGAATGGGATGCCCTGGGCAGGAATGGACCTGGCAGGGTCCAGTAGTGCTTTGGCCAGCAAAAGTGTCTTTATCAGGCTAATTTCAAATATGATAAGAGCAAATGCTTATATGGTCTTAAACAGAGGCTGCTGTAGTCACAGAATGGGATGCCCCGGGCAGGAATCGACCTGGCAGGGTCCAGTAGTGCTTTGGCCAGCAAAAGTGTCTTTATCAGGCCTAATTTCAAATATGATAAGAGCAAATGCTTATATGGTCTTAAACAGAGGCTGCTGTAGTCACAGAATGGGATGCCCTGGGCAGGAATGGACCTGGCAGGGTCCAGTAGTGCTTTGGCCAGCAAAAGTGTCTTTATCAGGCCTAATTTCAAATATGATAAGAGCAAATGCTTATATGGTCTTAAACAGAGGCTGCTGTAGTCACAGAATGGGATGCCCTGGGCAGGAATGGACCTGGCAGGGTCCAGTAGTGCTTTGGCCAGCAAAAGTGTCTTTATCAGGCTAATTTCAAATATGATAAGAGCAAATGCTTATATGGTCTTAAACAGAGGCTGCTGTAGTCACAGAATGGGATGCCCCAACAGGAATCGACCTGGCAGGGTCCAGTAGTGCTTTGGCCAGCAAAAGTGTCTTTATCAGGCCTAATTTCAAATATGATAAGAGCAAATGCTTATATGGTCTTAAACAGAGGCTGCTTTAGTCACAGAATGGGATGCCCTGGGCAGGAATGGACCTGGCAGGGTCCAGTAGTGCTTTGGCCAGCAAAAGTGTCTTTATCAGGCCTAATTTCAAATATGATAAGAGCAAATGCTTATATGGTCTTAAACAGAGGCTGCTGTAGTCACAGAATGGGATGCCCTGGGCAGGAATGGACCTGGCAGGGTCCAGTAGTGCTTTGGCCAGCAAAAGTGTCTTTATCAGGCCTAATTTCAAATATGATAAGAGCAAATGCTTATATGGTCTTAAACAGAGGCTGCTTTAGTCACAGAATGGGATGCCCTGGGCAGGAATGGACCTGGCAGGGTCCAGTAGTGCTTTGGCCAGCAAAAGTGTCTTTATCAGGCTAATTTCAAATATGATAAGAGCAAATGCTTATATGGTCTTAAACAGAGGCTGCTGTAGTCACAGAATGGGATGCCCCGGGCAGGAATGGACCTGGCAGGGTCCAGTAGTGCTTTGGCCAGCAAAAGTGTCTTTATCAGGCCTAATTTCAAATATGATAAGAGCAAATGCTTATATGGTCTTAAACAGAGGCTGCTTTAGTCACAGAATGGGATGCCCTGGGCAGGAATGGACCTGGCAGGGTCCAGTAGTGCTTTGGCCAGCAAAAGTGTCTTTATCAGGCTAATTTCAAATATGATAAGAGCAAATGCTTATATGGTCTTAAACAGAGGCTGCTGTAGTCACAGAATGGGATGCCCTGGGCAGGAATCGACCTGGCAGGGTCCAGTAGTGCTTTGGCCAGCAAAAGTGTCTTTATCAGGCCTAATTTCAAATATGATAAGAGCAAATGCTTATATGGTCTTAAACAGAGGCTGCTTTAGTCACAGAATGGGATGCCTCACAGCAGACTTAAGATCAGTTCAGTATATATGCACAGTTAGTTACTATAAGCAGCCTGAAAACGCTAACAAAGGCTGGATGAAAAAAAAAAAATCTCCCTGTCAGCCAGCTCCGTTTTTCCTACCTTTCCCTGGCTTTCTGTCTGTCTCCTGCCTGTCTCCTGCCTGTCTCCTGCCTGTCTCCTGCCTGTCCCTGTCTCCAGCCTGTCTAACTGCCTCAGCTACACAGCGTTCTGTCTGTCTGTCACGAATGCAATAGAGAAATGAGGAAAAGCAAGATGGCCGCCGTTAAATACCGCTGTGTGACGTCACCGGGCTTGCTGGCTGCATGTGACTGCCCCAGCTTGCACTGGCGCGGGATACATGTCCAGACATGTCCCGTCCGCCATCTTAGAATGCCTGTAAATGTAAATGAATGGATGTTAAAGGAAAACTTCGAGTGATCGAATCGCGGGGAAATTCGGATTCGATCCGAATCGAATTTTTCCTGAAATTCGGATCGAATCCGGGTTCGTCCGGATCGATTCGCTCATCCCTAGTGGAGATCACCACCTGGGTGTCCCGTTCGGCCTGACGAACGGACTGAGCCACAATGAGGATGTCGTCCAGGTAGGGAAGAATGCGAATTCCCCGGGTTCGCAGCAGAGCCATCACTTCCGCCAGCACCTTGGTGAACACCCGAGGTGCCGAGGTAATGCCGAATGGTAAGGCCACAAACTGGTAATGCTGATCCTCGAGCACGAACCTCAGAAATCTCCGATGACCTGGGAAGATAGGTACATGAAGAGAAGCATCCTTGATGTCCACGGTGGTCATGAAGTCGCCTGGGCGAAAAGTACCTACAGCAGAGCGTAGCGTCTCTAAGCTAAAATGTTTGAATCTGAAAACTTGTTGAGACCCTTCAAGTCCAGGATGGGCCAGGATGAGAGCCGTCCTTTTTGGGGACCGTGAAGAGATTGGAATAGTACCCCCTGACCCTTTTTTGATGGGGCACCGGACAAATGACCCCTGACTCCAGCAGGCATTGAACCGCTGAAAGTAACCCTTGAGCTGACAGGGGGTTTAAAGACATCCGGGATCTGATGAATCTTGGGGGCGGCCAAGCTGCAAACTCTATCTTGTAACCGGAGGACACCACCTCCTGAATCCACCGGTCTGAAACATGGAGCCTCCAGACGTGAGCAAAGAGCCGAAGCCGTCCCCCCACCCGGATAGGTGAGGGCGCCCCCTCATGCCTGGGGGGCCTTGGGAGGAGGTTTGGGCTTGGAACCCCAGGAGAGACCGGGACGTCCACGGGATCTGCCACGTCCCCAAGACTCTGCGGCTACCCGAGAAGAGGGAGCCATGACCTCCTCTGGAAGAATGAAAGGAGGGAAGGGAGACAGAGGACCCCGAAAAGGTGGGGGCTGCCTCCACGCTGAGGCAGCCTGCTATCCTTGGCCAAAACATCAAGATGATCACCAAAGAGACGCAGCCCAGCAAAGGGGAGCCCAGTGAGAGCCTTCTTAGCAGCAGCAGCAGCAGCTGCCCACTGACGTAACCAAACAGAGCGGCGCATAGCCACCAAAAGTGCAGAGATCCTACCGCCCAGCCTCACAACATCATTCATGGCAGTAAGGATAAATGCAACAAAATCAGAGCAAAGCAAGAGGGCCCTATAATCCTCCCTCCTCCTACCAGCCATAGCGCCATCACATAGACGCTTGAGCAGTTTCTTAAGGGCAATAGCAGTAATGGCAGCACCACAGGCCAGGCGCAGTCCAGCCCCCACACAAGTACAAGCATGGCAAGCCAGCCGAACCATGCGCCGCTCCTCGCTGTCCTTCAGAGTGGTAGTGTCAGGGGAAGGCAGGACTGAAGTATTAGACAGGCCTAGCACGGGAGCGTCCACCTCAGGGGGACAGGACCAATGCTTTACTATATCAGCAGGAAAGGGATACCTCTTATCCAATCCCTTGGGCACAGCGGCCATTCTATTAGGACGTTCCCACTCCCTAAGCACCATAGAAGTAAAATGGCCCTTCTCAGGGAACTCCAGACGCTGTTTACCAGGACGAAAAAGCTCACCCTGCTTTTTTCTTAGCCACCTCAGGAGGCGCAATCAGTGTCCTCAGGGTACCATGATTCCTCCCTGGACACAGACCCAGGGTCACTAATGCAACCCTCCTGCTGGTCCCCAGAGGAGTCAGAGTCCTGGAACAGCTCCCCTTCCTCTAGGGAATAAAGTCCCCCAGTGGCATCAAACTCCTCATACTCCCCAGTGGAGCGTGAGGGAGTGGAAGTCAGATGCCGCTTTATGCCCGAGGCCTTCCTAGGAATAGGCCCGGCAAGCTGCTTCTCAATGTTGGCCACACGAAGTGCCAGATCAGACTGTGACCCCCTGCTAGCTTCCCCCTCACTGGGAGCTAATTGCAGCGGGGGGGGGGGGGGGGGTAGGTGATACCGAAGGGGGCACAGAACTGGGAAGCGATGCAGGCAAACCAACGCAAGGACACTTTGAGCGCACGGCGCGCACACCGTGACATCATTGCTGATAGGGGATACCGTGCACATGGAACACAGCCGGGATTGCCCCGAAGGACCCCCGAGCACGCTATCCCCAGAAGCATCCATATGGTGATTAACACAGGCGCAATATGCCAGCGCTGGGTAAAGGCTAATACAAAAGCCACCCGGGATGCCCCCAGATAAGCAAAAATGGGTGGGGGGATGAGGGGGAGGAAGGAGTAGAGCTGGGACAAACCACATCCCACTGGTATTCCGCCTGAAAGACATAAGTAAAAACGAGACATGAGCAACCCACAGCACATGCCCAACGAAACCAATAAGAAAAAAAAACCCCAAGGGGGACTAACGGAACAAGGACACCGCAGGGTCACCAAGGCACAGACCGCAGGATGAAGCGACACACCGAAGGAAACAGCGCTGCAGCCCAGAAGGGAGAAAGGGAGAGAGGTACCTCAAGGGTCGGGCCGCAGGGAGACGACGCGATATGCGTCATCCTAAGGCCCCGCTCCCCCGAAGAGCGTGAAAACGGCATTCACGTGACCCGGCCGGCGCCATGACAAAGCAAAAACGCCTCAGGTTATAGCGCCAACCAACCACTTTGTACTGCGGAGCGCAGTACAAAGCGCACAGCGGCTGAAAAAACACCAAAAAACACACAATAAACACCAAAACTCTACATAGAATGCCAGTCGCCGATGCCACCCCCCCCGAACAAAGTCAGAGAGGGGGAGGGGGGGATAGAGACGAGAGGCCAGCGGCGAGCATCCAGGCCAGGAAAGGAAGGGGAAACAGTCCCCAAAACACTTACCCCCCAAAGAAGCCAGGACAGGAACTCCACATCCCTAGTAGGCTCACCATAAAGCATATGGCCGCCTACCTTTTGTGGAACAGGGACTGCGGCTTGGAGCAGCGCTCCAGGAGCACTTGACCCTAGTGCTCTTCTACCCTCACCTGATCTGTCAGCCAAGGCTGGGAGGCAGAGAGGGTCCAGAAACGGGTGGAAATAGACTTGCAGGGCCGCAGGCTCGATTGCCTCGCTCACCTACGCATAGAGAGAGCCATCTTCTATCTTCGCAGTTTCACTGCAGAGGAGACACTGGGAACTCTATGGTTGATCCCCCTTTTATAGGGGGCCAGGAGATGCCACAGCTTTCTGCAGTACCACTGCACCACCTTGTGGTTGAATAACCCAACTGTTATGAATATGTAGCAGGCCGTGCCATGCAATAAAGAAAAATGGAGGGGCATGTGGTAGGGGCTTCAGGGGAGCTCCTTCTTGCTTTATAAATTGTCATTTCCCAGACTCTCCCTATAAGTTTTGGAATGGCTAAGTCAAAGCCCTGACGTGGCATAGCCAACTAATAGCCAATTGTATAAAACTACAATTGGCAAAGTCCTAAACTGCCCTCTGTTTCCCAATCGAAACGTTAGAGATTTGAAGATTCAAACTTTTACCTTCATCTCCAGCCTGTCATTTAAGTGGGAGTGGCCCGGAGACTGTAATGCTGTGAAAAGGGAGGGGTGTAGACTCTGAAGAGCACAAAACACTTACATAGCTGTGATTGTGACACTAGGCAACCACACAGACAGCCACAGGCTATGCATATGCTAATTAGATGTGGCACCGTCTACGGTGAAAGACATGAGGGGGGGTGGATAGCGCATATTGTAAGACCAGACCAAGCAGTAGACCAACAGGGGCAGAGCTGTAGAGCACCAGTCGAGATATATAATTGATGGTCTAATGCAGGGAAAATCAAGGGGAGTGCCACAACACAGTGCCTGGTTTCTGCTGCGAATCGGACAAAAAAAGGGAGGAGGCAAACGGCTAAATCATAGTTTACACTTTGCCTGGTTCCTTTTCATCCGACAGAAATAGTATCTGCAGCAAGCAGCTCATGTGAAGAAACCAAACGTAAGAATGTGAACTGTTTAGTATGGAGGGCTGTGCAAAAATGCGCAGGGCCAATCAACATTTAATTGAAACATTTAGATGGCGCAAGAAGGTCATAGATTCACTTTTGCCACATACATATTTGCAATATTTTCTTCAATAAATAATGTTTTGGACTCATTTGATTAGGTTCATTTCATCTACTCTGTGTGCCTCTATTGGCCGCTGAGCAGTCATGTGATCAGGGCTTTCTTTGACGGCTGGAATCAGGGAGGAGGACTCTCTGGGGGCAGAACAAGGTTAGGTTGCATTTACTTCAGATGTTATACAGTGATATATATATATATAAAAATTCTGGATTCATAGGGGAAAACATTTATTACAGGAAACTGGGACCGGGCAGAAATATCGAGGCAGTGAATAGTCTCTTGCAAGGGTTAGTCTCTGGGAGTATTTTTCTTGCTAGGGTCTTTCTCTATGAATATTTTTATGTCTAATAAGAGATGATTTCTGCGAAAAACATTTGCCACATTCAGTACATGAATACGGCCGCTCTCCCGTATGAATTCTCTCATGTTTAATAAGGTCTGGTTTCTGATAAAAACATTTCCCGCACTTGAAACAGGAATATGGCTTGTTCCCCGTATGAAGTCTTTTATGTGTGGTCAGGACGGCTTTCGTGGAAAAGCATTTGCCACATTCAGAGCATGAAAATGGCTTCTCTCCAGTGTGTAATCGCTCATGTGTGGCAAGCTGTGATTTCCCCGAAAAACTTTTCCCACAGGCTGCACAGCAATATGGCTTCTCCCCGGTATGAGTCCTTTTATGTATGGCAAGCTTTGATTTCCACGTAAAACATTTGCCACATTCAGAGCACGAATATGGCTTCTCCCCCGTATGACATTGTTCATGAATAAGCAGCTGCGACTTCCATGGAAAATATTTTCCGCAGATTGAACAGAAAAAGGACTTCTTTCCCGTAGGAGACTCATTTCTCATAGGAGACATGTCAGAGGGATAAAGTCTATGCATTATGGTATCATAGTCTTCTGCTTCACCCTCTGGAGAGAAAGCAGCATAGTCGGCACTGTTGTATTGTCCATCTGGAGTAAGCAAGACATGGAAAGGAAAGAGGTAAATTTTAAAGCGCACCAAAACCATCTGACTCCCTCTCCCCTGGGCATCCCAAACTGGGATGCACCACTGTGCGAAACCGTACAGTTCACCCAGTTCTTACTCTTACCATGAGCACACGGCGTCATCACTTGCATCCCTTTCCATCTGTATGCAGCCATGCCCGCTGTAACTGAATGGCTGTGCATGGTAGCACACAGTCGGAAGGATGCAAGTGATGACGCGCGCCACCGAAGTGTGTGGTTAGGATTCCATTCAGCTTCTCCAGCCGAACATTAATAGGTGCCTCCGGAGAAGCTGATTGGACTAGAGGCAGCACATGCGCCACTGGACTGAAAAGAGGGGAGTTTACTGTGCGAATGTGTGTTTTACATAGGGTGGAATCCCAAACAGTGTGCCCCAGGGGCGGAACAAAACCCGGGATAGTGAAATTCCTGGGTTTTGATCCACTTTAAAGAACTCTGCTCTCAGCCTAAACTCAAAACATTCTTTATGACTAGAAAACTAAACATGTCTATCTAAAATTCACCGAAAATGTTCTCAGCCCAACATTATTAAAAGTCCTTCAGCAAAATTTTAAAGAGGAACATCAGGTTAAAACCTCCCCCAAGCCTTACCAATCTTCTGCTCCCCCTCCGGTTTTATCTTAATTTACTCACCTCGCCAAGGGATCCATCTTCTAGGTCCCGGGACGACCTTCCGAAGGGCGGCACCATCTTGCATTCCATCAGGCACTGCGCCGCTGCCCCTGATCTCGCGCCTGTGCAGTGCCCATGAATGGTATGAAATGGGGCGCCTGAAATCCTGCAAGACTTTGCTGAGCTGCGAGATCGCTGTGGAACATTCACGAGCACGGCTAAGGCCATGTTTGTCATTAACAGATGGCTAAGCGGACGGCGGGGTGAGGATTGGGCCGTGAAGCAGCCGGATGACATCCGAAAGGTAAGTAGGGCCTTATGGGAGGGGGAAATCGGTCCCGTTTTATTTTTGGTCCAATGTTCCTCTTTAAACCGGACCAACACGGGGGCGTGTCCCGGCATGATCGAGGAGAGACGTGAGTGAGGGATCTCCTGCTCTCCCTACCCGATTTTAAGGTACCTACCTGGCGGCTGGAGCCCGGAGAGGCGGATGGCGAAGAAGCCTAAGCGGCAGAGAGGTCAGAGGAGCGGTGGCGGGACCCCGACGGGCCGTGGCGAGTCTGTCAAGGCTCGGAAACGTGAGGTGGCGGAGGTCACCAAGATGGCGGCTGAAGAGTTGTCCGGATGGCGAGACGGAGGGGGGCCGGAGCGGGAATCCCTCTCATCGATAGAGGAGCCATGCAGCGAGAGCGGGGAGTCACCGCGGAGCGGCGCTTCGATGTCGGCGGGACCGCGCTGTGAAGAGGCGGCTGGGGTCGCGGACTGTGGTGAGCTGGGGAGGCTGCGGGAGACGGAAGCCGGCGGGTGGACCAAGATGGCGCCCGACACCCGCCCGGCGGCCCGCTTCAGCGCGGAGTGCGGGGTCAGAGGAGGTCCCCCGGATGTCAGTGCCGGCCAGGAGGAGCCGGCGGGACCACCGGGGGGCACGAGCGAGGAAGTCGCCGGGCCACAGGCGGAGGAGCAGCACAGCACAGCCGACGGGTGGAGCAAGATGGCGGCCGCTGTCCCTGCTGTGTCTCGCGTCGGCTGCGGCCTCTTAAAGCCGCAGCGCACCGAACATGGAGGAGCTCTTGCGTGGCCTGGGGAAGCGGGAGGCACTGCAGAGAGAAGCATGGGGTGGGCCCTGGAGATGGAGGGCACCCCCCCGGTCTACCTAGATGCTGCCCAGCATGAACCTTCTGTCCTGCCCCCTCATGCCCAGATCATACCCCCCTCGGGACTAGAGGATGGGACCCTGGCGGCTGGGGCATCACGAGTGGAGGAAGCAGGGGTCGGACAGCAATGGCCCCGGGATGGGGGGCTCCCGACAAGCCTCAGCAAATTCGCTTACAAGCCTGCGATGGAGCGGCGTTCGGCCTGCACCCCCTGCTCCCCTGCCAGCGAATGGGAGCATGCACCCGAAACCCAAAACGTGGGTCTCCAGCAGAGGCCGGTGAGGCCGAGACCGGGGAGAGGGGACACCCTTGGGTCGCCAGGGAGCGCGGATGAGAGGTCGGGATCGCCCCTGTCCCCGCTCCAACCCTCTCCAGAAAAAAGCCCGTTTACCCGGTCAGATGGCCTCTTGCCGATGACTCCGGCGATTTCCCCGGGAGCCCCGGTTGCCGAGGTGCCTAGCGTGTGGAGCACAGATACCCTGGTGGAGGTTCCACCTGAGGAGAAGCTGCAAGAGAGCCAGATCCACTTGGAAACCATCTCGCTTCTGAAGGGCATCCCCTCCAGGGGGGAGATCGAAAACTTGATCGCTAAATATGAAGCAAGCTTCAAGCGCGAGGTCCTCGCCGTGCGTCATGAGGTGGCCGGAGTCGAATCCAGGGTTCGGGCCTTGGAGGTGGAGGGACCTTCTTACGCCGGCCGCTTGCAGGCATTGGAGGCAAGATGCGACTCCCAGGAAGCAATGCTGTCGGCCTGCCAGCTGCATTTGGACGACCTCGAGAACCGCAATAGACGGAACAACTTGAGGATCAGAGGGATCCCGGAGCCACGAGATTCGGAAGACGTTAAAGCCTTGGTCACCGCAATATTCAACGAAGTGTTGGACAGGGAGCCCTCGACCCCCATAGAGCTTGACAGAGCACATAGGGCCTTGGGTCCTAAGAGGTCAGACCCAGCTTATCCCAGAGACATTGTGTGCAGGATCCACCTTTTTTCATTGAAGGAGGAAATTCTGAGGAGAGCGTGGAACAAGGACACCTTACGCTTCAGAGGAGTGCCTATCAAGATTCTGCAGGATCTGTCTGGGCGGACTCTCCAAATGCGCAGGATGATGAAGCCCCTCCTCGAGACCATTATCAGTCAGGGAGCAACATATAGATGGGGTTTCCCGTTTCATCTGATAGTGAAGAAGGCGGCTGGGACTTTCACCTTAAAATCTCACCGTGAACTGGGGGATCTGTTTGCATTTCTGGGGTGCGACCCAGTGGACATCCCGGACTGGCTTGCCTTGGGTGGGCCCCCGCCCCCGGGGGGCCTCCCCAGGAGAAGGAAGAGGAGTCTGAAGAGCTTTCGTGACCTGGGGCGCCTTGGGGGCCCCTCCGGGGGGTCCCCCGGGGGCGCCGGGCTACTGCCCCGGGCGTTGGGTCTTGGAGGTGGTCATGGGGCCGTTGGTCGGGGGCGCGCGCGTCCTGGCCCCCGTCCCCCCTCCGGCCCGCCTCGCCGGGGGGGGGGGGGGGGGGGGGGGGCGGGGGGGGCGCGTCCCTGATTGACTCGGCGCCCCTTATGGCCCTTGGGGTCGCCAACCTTCTGTCGACAGTTCATGATGTGTTATGTAAATTCTCTGCTATGCTGTATGTAGAAATGTATTTTGTTCTGGTTTTAGTCGCCTAATCCTTTCTGGTCGTTGGCTGGTGCCCTGCTCGCGGAACCTTCGGCTTCCGTGTGTGGGGTCCCTCCCCGGCCGCCTGGCGGTTGACGGTGAGGCGTCAGCATGACATGGGAGGGCATGGAATGACCCCCCCTTTTTTGCGTCTCCTAACCCTTGTCGGACGCTGCACCCCCAATAGGTTGGTCTTCTGGGCACACGTAGCCCTAGTTGACTATTTACACCCCGTGAGAGGGGAACTTTAGTGTTTGCTTTCCCGGTAGTTCTTAGAAACCGGGCTCTTTCTCCCCACATCCCCCCCCCCCCCCCCCCCCCCCGTCTCCTGTTACTTCCCTCCTTTCCTGCTCACCCCCTCCCCCTTCTGTCTGCCTCCCCCCCCCCTGTACTCAGGGGCGGATACCCCAAAACTATCCACCCCCCTGCACAGTTCAGCAAATCTCAATAATGCAGGGAAAGCCCATTTCTGAGATTAACGTGGTCTCCCTCAACGCGAAGGGCTTGAATAGCCCAGAAAAGAGAGCCCTAATCTTGAGGAACCTTAGAGGGTTGAGGGCACAGGTTGCCTTCCTTCAGGAGACCCATTTCAGGGCGGGCGGCTCCCCCTCATTCGGCAACAAGTACTACCTTAGGGGCTATCATAGCCTTTCTCCAGACTCACGATCCAGAGGGGTAAGCATTGTGTTGGACGCTGCCCTGCCCTGGGAGTTGATCGACTATCGGACGGACCAGGAGGGGAGGTGGATCTTCCTCAAGGGGAGGATCGCATCTCACCTCTTCACCTTCGTAAACATATATGTGCCGAATGTGGGTCAGTCAACCTTCTTGGAGGGAGTCCTCGATGCCTTGGACACATTTAGGGAGGGCGAACTGGTGATGGGCGGTGATTTCAACGTGGCACTTGACCCACTGGTGGACACCTCCAGAGGGACCCCGCACGAGTCGTACGCCAAATTGAGGCGGCTTAAAAGAGTGCTTGCCCAACACCAGTTGATAGACCCCTGGCGCATTCAACACCCGACCGAGAGGGACTACACCTTCTTCTCCCCCCCGCATAGGTCATATTCGAGAATCGACCTATTCCTGGTACCACACGCCTCGCTCTCTAGAGTGGTGGACTCCTCCATTGGGAATATTACCTTATCAGACCATGCCCCGGTTTCTCTGTTGGTCTCTCTTCCCCGCCCCATCCCCAGGGGTTGGTCCTGGCGCCTGAATACCTCTCTACTAGACGATCAATCAATAGTGACTGAGCTCCAAGAGGAAATTAAAAAGTACTTTGAGTGTAGCTCGTCGCCAGAGATCAGCCCGGGGGTCCTCTGGGAAGCGCACAAGTGTGTAATCAGAGGCTCCCTGATTGGCATTGGATCCAGGATTAAGAAGGAAAGGGCAAAACTCATCCGAGATCTTTTGGCAGAGATAGGGAAAGTAGAAAAGCTACACAAGAAATCCCTAGCAGCGGCCCATCTGGCAACCCTGACATCTCTGAGGGAGAAGCTCAAATCATTGTGCTGCGATAGAGTGAAGGCACAGTGGGCCAAATGTAGGAAGAGGTTCTACGAGGCGGGGGACAAATGCGGGAAATTACTGGCAAGGGCACTTAGAGTGGAAAGAGTGAGATCTTACGTCCCAAAGATAGTAAATAAAGAGGGCCATAGTGAGCACCTAACAGAGAGAATAGCGGAAACCTTCCGCAAATTCTATGAATCCCTCTACAACATCCAGGGAACAGGGAGGCAGGACATGGATTCCTGCATAGCAGAGTACATAAGGGACTCGGGGCTGCCGAAACTGCCGGCGGCGGTGGTGGAGGGGCTGGAGGACCCCATCTCCCTGTTGGAGTTGCAGAAGGCGGTAGCGGAGACGGCTGGCGGAAAGGCTCCGGGGCCTGACGGTTTCCCCTCCCAGTATTATAAAAAAATGCTCCCCCTCCTGGCCCCCAGTCTTCTTAGGGTCTTTAACTCGCTCAAAGATGGGGAGGCCTTCCCCTCGGACTCCCTCAGGGCATACATCACAGTTTTGCCCAAGGAAGGAAAGGACCCCACGCAGTGTGCAAGCTACCGACCCATTTCGCTCTTGAACACGGATGTCAAGATCTTTGCAAAGATCCTGGCGTCTAGAATTGCCCCCCACCTCCACCACGTAATTGCCCTAGACCAGGTGGGATTCATGCCCCATAGGGAGGCCAGGGACAACACTGTCAAAGTGTTGAACCTGGTGCACCTCGCCCAAACCACCAATAAGCCTTCCCTGTTGCTCGCAACCGATGCCGAGAAGGCCTTTGACAGGGTCAATTGGCAATTTATGTACTCCACCCTTAGCCATATTGGACTTGGTTCCAACCTTATGAATTGGATCGCGAGCCTTTATAGGAAGCCCTCGGCGTCGGTGCGAGTCAATGGGGTAATCTCAGAACCCTTCGGGATCAACAATGGGACGCGACAGGGTTGCCCGCTTTCCCCCCTGGTCTTTATTTTGACACTCGAGCCGCTGCTGTGCTACATCCGCAGGAATCCAGACATCAAGGGATTGGAGGGCCCCAAAACCCATTACAAAGTCGCAGCCTATGCTGACGATCTGATCTTCTGTCTATCTGCCCCGGAGGTCTCGTTACCCAACTTGATGCGAGAGCTTAAAAGATACGGAGATAGATCAGGATACAAGATCAACTGTTCTAAATCCGAAATCTTAAACATTAACATCCCGGAGCGGCGCTTTGCGGGGATTAAGGAGGCTTTCCCCTTTAGGTGGGCGAGGGAGGGGGTCACATACCTTGGGACCAAGATAGGGAATGACCTTTCTAAGATCTTCAGCATGAACTTCCCCCCGCTACTGAAAAAATTCTCAGATGACATCGCCAGATGGTCTATGGGTAAGATCTCCTGGTTCGGGCGTACAAATGCGGTCAAGATGAACCTCCTTCCCCGCCTTCTTTACCTACTCCAGGCCCTGCCAGTCGCGGTCCCGCAGACCTTCCTCCAGAAGGTCAGAGCCTTATTTACTGGGTTTATATGGAAGGGAGGAAAACCCAGATTAAGTAGAACTATCTTAGCCAGACCGAAGGAAGAGGGAGGGTTAGGATTCCCAGACCCGGTGTTGTATCACGCTGCCACTCACCTGGGCAGGGTGGTGGACTGGTGCCGGCACTCAAGACATAAGCAGTGGGTCGGGCCGGAGCGAGGCTCCGGGGGGCCCCCGCTGGCCAACCTACCTTGGCTTGAGGGGAAGGACATCCTGGAGGCATTGAAACACCCCACGGTTGGGGCTACTGTGCGCATTTTTAGGCGGTTCAAGGAGCTACCGAATATTTCCCCATCCCCGTCTCCAATGTTCCCGGTGTTGGGAAACCCACGATTCCCACCCGGGTGTAGCGGTCCCAAGGCGAGAGAGTGGCGTGAGGCGGGTTTGTACAGAGTCAAACACTTCTGGACACAGGTGGGCTGGGCTAGGACCGATGACTTGGCACTGAGGGGCTCCGTTCCGAGGTGGTCAACTTGGGAGCAAATGCAGATAGCACATTTCCTTCAGTCTCTGCGGGGATTTTCGGGGGGCTTGCGCCCGGGGACCCGGTTCGAGGAGCTCTGCTCCGGCCCTAACGTGGAGAGGCACGTGCTCTCATCCATCTATAAACTGTTGATCACTCCCCAGGATGCCGAGGAGCTTCACTTTGTTAGGTACTGGGAGGGAGGCTTGGGGGCCCCATTCACGCCAGAACAGCGGAGGAGACTTCTCGCAGCACCGCATAAGACCTCCATCTGCACCCGGACTCAGGAATGCAATTACAAAATTCTTACCGGGTGGTACAGAGTTCCGGCGACCCTGCACAGATGGTTTCCAGCCGTGCCGGATAATTGCTGGAGATGTGGTGAGGCGGGAGGCGATCTTATCCACATTTTCTGGTCCTGCCCTAAGCTTCGGCCTTACTGGGACTCGGTGAGGAGGGTGATAGGGGAAGTCACCGGGGAATCGGTACCAGACGATCCAGGAATATGTCTGCTTCACCTAGGGAAGACCCCTCTGAGAGTATATAGGAGATCCCTAATGTGCCACCTTCTCAATGCCGCAAAATCCTGCATCCCCCTGATGTGGAGGAGGACCTCTCCCCCCTCCCTGGCCAGCTGGGTCCTGAAGGTTAATGAAACCATGCGTTTCGAGGATTTAGCATTGAATAGGGAGGGAGGGTTCGAGAAATACACAAAGACCTGGTACAACTGGATGGTCTTCTCGGATTCAGACGAGTGCAGGGCACTGCTTCAGGATACTTGAGCGGTGTTGCCTTCCCTCGCCACCCCCCCCCTCCCCCCACCCCCCTATATCTTTCCCCCCCCCCCACCCATCCCTCCGTTTTTTGAGGAATTATGTTTATATATGTTGGTTGATATAGTTGTAAGATTCCTCGCACTGGTTTTTTTTTTTTTTTTTTTTTTTTCTCACCTCTTTGTGTTTTCTGGAACGTGTTTAAAAATGTTAGACAATGCACAACATTGCTCATCTTCTACATTTTATTGTGGTATTTGTTTCTTTGATGTATACAAAAATTCAATAAATAAAGAATTTAAAAAAAAAAAAAAAAAAAAAAAACCGGACCAACACCCATTATTAATTTAATGGGTGTTGGTCTCTCTCTCTCTGCAGATAGCAAGAACCTCGGGGGGGGGGGAACGCTGGAGCCCCCTTGCACCTACCCGCATAGAACGCTGAGAGTACTCACCTCCATTACGAGCCAGTACAGGGAAAGGAGTCCCGCGATTGGCCACCGGGTGGTTACGTGGACCATAGCCACGTCCCCTGTGCCGGCCGCTGGCAGGACCTGCCCACGTGAGCGCCCAATCGCAGGACTCTTTTCCCGGCGCTGGCTCGTAATGAAGGAGAGTATTCTTAGCGTTCTATGCAGTTAGGTGCCAGGGGGCTCCAGCGTTCTGGATGCCCTCCCGAGGTTCTTGCTATCAGCAGAGAGAGGGACCAATACCCGGTAAAGTAATAACAGGTGTTGGTCCGGTTTAATGTCTAAAAAAATACATATACATATATATTATATATATATACATATATATTATATATATATATATATATATATATATATATATATATATATATATATATATATATATATATATTTATGTGCCTCTTCGATTAAAGAGGAACACCACCCGGGAAATTGACTTTCTAGGTTTTTGTTCCTCTCTGGCTGGGCATCCCAATTTGGAATGCCCGCCTGTGTGTATTCCCTGGGATGGCCCATAAACTCACTTTTTTTTGTTCCATTGGCTCATGCACGGGCTGCTCAGTTGATCAGCAGTGTTCATTCCATTCAGATTTTCTTTGACGCAACGAACGTCGGTGCAACAAGGAAAGCTGAATGGAGCGAGTGCCGCCATCTCCGCCTCTAGCTGTGGGAGTGTCATCCAGGCCTTTCAGAAAGGCCTGGCGCAGGTGCAAAAAAGCAGGAAAACTTTCCACACATGATCAGATGCCCGAGTATGTGTGGACAGGTCTCTTAAGGCAGAACAACCCACCTCCTTGAGTCTATAAGACTCTTGGGGCAGTGGATCTACCTCTTTATGGGATATTCCTAACTGCTTCCAGGCACAAGGTAGCAAGCTCCCTTGAGGATCAGCAGCACCACATGACCATATGCATGGATTGCTAATCATTGGTGAATGCTCAAATGCCCAGACTGCACTCCACAACCAGCCTGTAGGACTTATCTCCCCCAACAATCCCTTAATTATTTGGTATACTAACCATTTGCTGCACTATATCCCTCACTGAAACACTGAAATACGACTGAAGGGGGAGGGGAATTTAACTCACTATATGCTACGGCTTGCTTAACCTAGAATAGAGGCTGAGAGTTATGCTTTAAGATATTCATTTACCAGAAGAAAAACAGAAGAAATGCTTTTTTGTTATTAGGTCATGTTGTAACGGAATGTGCCTGTTTTTTCTCTGTATGTTATCTCTCCTCCCGAAGCAGGATGTGCTCAGATACAAGGTCGCACATCCTTCTGTATTCTTTTTTTCTTAAGAAATGTTGCTTATCTAGGTGTCTGTTTGAGAAGGCCTGGCTGTGACTGTTCCCAGAAGGTGGGGGCAGAGCGTACTCCTATACCCTATATAAACTCTTGGCAAAACAATAAACTTTGAACTTTATGATGAAAGCTTTTGTATTCACTGTCTCCTAGCGCATCATATGAGTTCCTAGCCCGGCTATGCAGAGACATCTCAGAGACAGACGCTCAACCAGGAGGGGTTCAAGATACCCCAGGGTACATACTTCTACAATGACTCTCAGTGGGTAATCCAATTACATTGGGAGAGCCTCTGGAGAGGATGGTTTTGGACAAACTTTCCAACATTTGGCCAACCATCACTGAGGTATCGGCACTAAAAGACCAGATAGACATAGAAACATAGAAGGTTGACGGCAGAAGGAGATCATACGGTCCATCTAGTCTGCCCTTATGTGTATACTGTATGTACTCTTTATCTTAGGATAGATGTGTGCTTATCCCAGGCAGGTTTCCCTTGACTGCCATCTTCTGCCAAACGACAGCACTTTCTAGGTTTTGAGTTTGATTATTCCACCCTTAGACCCCTAGTTTAATTTATCCTGCACAGATCCCACCCACATATGAGCTATGTCTGGCAATTCTACATCATTTCATCTAAGAAAAGTTATTTTCCATTTCAGAGGTTTATTACTCACCCGCACCAATTGTTACAGTAACTGTTTCCTCTTTATCCTCCATAAATCCGACCCACATATGAGCTACGTCTGGCAATTCTACATCATTTCATCTAAGAAAATGATCTTTTCCATATGTGAGGTTTATTACTCACCCGCACCAATTGTTACAGTAACAGTTTCCTCTTTATCTTCCATAAACCTTTCCTCAGATTCCGCTCTGGTGTCTCTGTGGTCTGTGAATAAGGTGAGAATGAAGCTCCCGTACTGAGATGTATGAGATACACCAGAGTGTCCAAAGTGTGAAAAAATACAATTCTGTGATTACTCACCTGTAGAATTGGTATTATACGTATACAGCACGTCCTGTTCCAGAATATTCCTTACTCCTGGGTAATACATCCACAAGATGGCGCTGGACTGCAGAAAACAGCTTTTGGCTCCTCCCGGCCCTATATAAGTCAGGGACCTCCCACAAATTCCCCAGTATTGACAAGCAGTTAACAAGAATCCGGGAGAACAATAATAACAAGAATTCAAAATGAACATATGAACAATCACCATACAGAGGTAACTAAGAATAATGATAACAAGGGTGGGATGGAACAGGACGTGCTGTATATGTATAATACCAATTCTACAGGTGAGTAATCACAGAATTGTATTATTCTAAGTATACAGCACGTCCTGTTCCAGAATATTCCTTACTCCTGGGACATCCAATAGCAGTGTCCATAAGGTAGGGTGGGATCCAGTAACGGCGGGCAGTTTAAACCACTGCCGCCTGCAGAACTTTGTGACCAAAAGCAGCATCAGCTGAGGCCCTAACATCAACCTTGTAAAACTTTGAAAAAGTATGAACAGAAGACCAAGTAGCAGCCTTGCAAACTTGTTCAACAGATGCCTGGTGCTGAACAGACCAAGAGGCCCCAATAGCACGAGTAGAATGAGCAGTAAGGCGGAAGGGAGGCTCCTTCCCCTTAGCAGAGTAGGCCTGTATCACAGCCTGACGGATCCACTTGCTGATATTGGACTTAGGTGGAGCCGGACCCTTCTTAGGCCCAGACGGGAGCACAAAAAGAGCATCAGTCTTTCTGAAGGATTCAGTAGCCACTAAATAGAACTTCAGAGTCCTGACCACATCCAGAGAGTGTAAAACCCTTAGTGTTACTAGGATTAGGGCATAGAGAAGGCAAAACAATGTCCTAACAATCCTGAGATGAAAAGCAGACACAACCTTAGGCAGAAAATCTGGCTTAAAACGAAACACCACCTTGTCCTGGTGTCTCTCAAAGTAAGGGGGTCTGATGGAAAGCGCCGCCAACACAGTGATAGCCACCAAAAAGACTATCTTAAGCGTCAAAATGGACAAAGGTGCCTCACGCAAAGGCTCAAAAGGAGACCCCTGCAAGGCAGGTAAGACCAAGTTCAAATCCCAGACTGGTAACAGACTTACGTGGAGGACGCACGTGAGTAACCCCCTGGAAGAAAGTCTTGACCAGACGATGGTGAGCAAAGGATCTTTGGAAGAAAATGGCCAAAGCAGAAACATGACCTTTGAGGGTACTAAGATGAAGACCCAAATCCAAACCATGTTGCAGAAATTCCAGAATCCTAGGGATAGAAAACACCCGACAGGGAAGCGAATTAGACTCACACCAGTCAATGTAAGCATGCCATACCCTGTAGTAGATGGATGACGAGGACTTCTTCCTAGCCCGAATCATGGTATTAACAACAGAGGCAGGCAGCCCCTTTTCCATCAAGATGGAGGTTTCAACAGCCAGGCCGTTAAAGCCAGCGTTTGTAAATTGGGATGGCGTAGTTGCCCCTGAGTGAGCAGGTCTGGATCCTTGGGCAGGGCATACTGATCTACTGCCAACTGCACAACGTCTGCGAACCACACCCTTCTTGGCCAACAGGGGGCCCCCAGAATGGTTGGCACCCCTTTCTGGGCAACCTTGCGCAGCACCCTGCCCAGCAGAGGGAAAGGAGGGAACAAATAGAGGAGCTGAAAGCTCCTCCAAGACATTGCTAGTGCATCCATGGCCAAGGCCAGAGGGTCCTGGGACAGAGAGACAAAGACTGGCAGCTTGTGATTGTGACGGGACGCAAACAGATCCACATCTGGCTGACCCCAGCGGTGGCACAGGAAGCAAAACACCCTGCTGCTGAGGAACCATTCTCCCAGATGAGAAATCCCCCTGCTGAGGGAGTCTGCTTCAAGATTCTCCACCCCCGGAATGTACACGGCTGAGATGCAGAGAACATTCTCCTTCCTTGAGGGCCCTCTTGCTCCGGGTCCCTCCCTGATGATTGATGTAAGCAATCGCCGTCTGGTTGTCAGAGCGGACCTGAGCCGCCTGACCCCGAAGGTGTGGAGTCAATTGGGCGAGAACCAACCTTATCGCCCTCAGTTCCAGAATGTTGATAGGGGTGTGGGCCTCCTGTGGGCCCCACTGACCCTGGAATTTCAGGGATTTCCAGAAGCCCCCCCCAACCTGTCAGACTGGCATCCATGGTGACTGTCTCCCAGCACGGGGCCAGAAAGGATCTGCCCACCAACAGGTTTCTTGAGTCCAGCCACCACGAGAGAGACCGTCTGGCCAGAGGGGACAGAACCAACACGTGGGACAGGGACCGAGGGTCCCGATCCCATAGCGACAAAAGGTGAAGTTGAAGAGGTCTCATGTGAAACTGAGCGTATGGAACTGCCTCGAAGCAAGACACCATCAGGCCCACCAGCTGCATCCCCTGCTGGATGGAGGGATGAGAACAAGACATAAGAAGTCTGGTTTGGGCTTGAAGACTCTCCACCTTCTGCTGAGGGAGAAAAATCTTGACTTGAGATGTATCCAGAGTCATGCCCAGAAAGGACCGCACCATTGATGGCGACAGGAAAGACTTGGGGTGGTTGATCATCCAGCTGAAGGACTCCAGTGTGGACAACACCAGCTGGGTATCCAGCTCGGCCTGCTGGAAGGACTGAGACGTGAGGAGAATGTTGTCCAAGTAAGGAAGGATGCGTAGTTGATGTCTACAGAGGTCATGAAGTCGCCCAGTCGTAGTGAATTGACTGCTGAGGGAACAGTTTCCATGCGAAAGTGTTTGAACCTGACAAATTTGTTGAGGCGCTTTAAATCCAGGATGGGTCTGATGGACCCGTCTTTTTTGGGAACAGTGTAAAGATTGGAATAGTAGCCTCTGCCCCTTTCCCTCAAAGGCACCTGGCAGATGACCCCCAACTCCAGAAGGTTTTGGACAGCAAGGCACAGACCCTGAGCTGACAGGGGGGTTTGATCTACCTCCTGAATCCACCGGTCTGAGACGTGAAGCCTCCAGATGTGAGCAAAGAGCCAAAGCCGTCCCCCCACCCGGATGGGTGAGGGCGCCCCTTCATGCCTGAGGGGGCTTGGGAGAGGATTTTGGCTTGGGACCCCAGGAGAGGCCAGGACAGCCACGTCCTCTGCCCCTTCCCCAGTGACCTCCGCGGGCCCTGGTAAAGGAGACTCCTCGTCCAGCTCTGGAACCATGGAAGGATGGGAGAAAGGCACCCATCCCCTGAAAGGACCGGGACGGCCTCCTACGTTGAGGTAACCTACCGCCCCTGGCAAACAAATCCAAGCGTTCCCCAAAGAGGCACAGGCCCTTGAAAGGGAAACCAATGAGAGCCTTCTAAGCAGCATTATCAGCTACCCACTGACGCAGCCAGACAAAGCGGCGTATAGCCACCAGCAGGGCAGAAGTCCTACCACACATTCTAATGCATCATCCATGGCAGAAAGAATATATGCAATAAATTCCTCACAAAGCAGGAGAGAGCGATACTCTTCTCTACCCGCATCCTCAGATGCCCCGTCCAAGAGACACTCAAGCACCCCTTTAATGGCAATAGCCGTAATAGCAGAGGCACAAACCGGCCGCAGCGCCGTCCCCACACAGGCAAAGGCATGACAGGCCAGTTGGTCCAAGCGCCGGTCCCCACCATCCCGCAGGGTAGTAGTATCAGGAGAATGCATGACAGATGTATTGGACAGCCCCAGAACGGGCGCATCCACCTCGGGAGGACACGACCAACACTTAACAACATCAGCAGGAAAGGGATACCTCTTATAGTATATAAATAGTATTAATAGTATAGTAATAGTATTGAAATAGTATATGTACCGTATGTTTCTAGCCTGTCTGTAATTACTACTTTGTAAAGTGCTACGGAAGATGATGGTGCTATATAAATAAACAATAACAATAATAATAATCCCAACTCTTAGGCACCCCTGGCAGCTTGCTAGGTCGTTCCCATTCCTTGAGCACTAGATTATTAAAGTGAGACTGCTCAGGGAACTCCCAGCGTGGCTTAACCATATGAAAAAGCTCACCCTGCCGCTGCCGGGGGAGAAATACAAAGCACTTCAAATATGTGACTCAACAATCTGTCAGTGTCATCAGGGGACCACAGGTCTTCCACAAAGGGAGTCCCAGTACCACCGTAAATCTTAGGTTGTTCCTCAGCGGATTCAGAATCAGAAAATAATTCCCCTTCCTCAAGGGGGTAGGGACCTGAGAGTGAGTAAGGGCCCTCATCTTCTACAGGGAAGAGGGAGACCGCGGGTGATAAATGCCGCTTCTTGGCAGAAGCCTTACGTGGGGCAGACCCAGCAAGATGTTTTTCAATGCTGGCCACCCGAGCAGCTAAATCAGGTTGAGACTCCCCGTTAGTATGTCCCTCGGTGGGAGTCAGATGAAAACGTGGGGGGGTAGGCGAAGCCCGAGGGGGGCGCAGGCCCAGCAACAGGTGACCCAGCCTGCAGTGCAAGTACCTGCTGGGCGCAGGATACACATACCCTGACATCATCACCGACAGGGGATACCCCACACGCAACACATAGCCGGGCTTGACCCGAAGGAACCCCAGGCCCATTATCCCCAGAAGCCTCCATATGGTGATTTGAATGGCACAGTAGGCCAGTAAGAGTTAACGCTAAGTAGCTACCCGGGATGCTCCAATAAACCGCTAGGGAAGTGGGAGATAGTGAGGGGAGATGGCGGGGAGAAACCACAGTGCTGAAGTTTTAACCCGCCTGAAAGACATAACAAGCATTCCCATGAGAATGCAGCAATGAGTCCAGAAATATTTTTTTACCCCACCGGGGTTACTCACGGACCACTTAGGGACAGCACACACAGCAAAGCAAGAAAATGGCGTCCGCAGACCTCTAGGGGCGGGCTCCGTGGAGAGGTGACTTCAAAATCATCATCCCTGGAGCCTTCCCCCCCCCCCCCCCCCCCCGGAAATGCGCAAAACGCACACACGTCACCCTGCCGGCCAATAGCGGCTCGGCAGCTCTAAAGTGAATAACGCCGCCGTCCGCAGAGCTCAGTACAAGCGCGTGGCGGCGGCGTATACAATAAAAAACACATCAAGGAGGAAGACACAGCTTTAAACAACTGGACACAGAATGCAGTGCAAGCACGCAGCAGCGGTGTATACAATAACAAACACACCAAGGAGAAAGACACAGCTTTAAACAACTGGATACCCCCCCCCCCCCCCCGAGATCACCCAGAAGGAGAAAGAGGGGTTAAAGGCAGGATTCCCAGGGAGCCATGGGCGCCCAGGGGACAAAGAAATGACAACCTGGCATGCCTTGTGGCTGTTAGGACTGGCAGGGACAGGGCCTTGACCGGCGATCCACCATCCATATCGCTCCAAGTCCACTGCTCTAGCCTCTGTGCTATCTGCTGTGGTGGAGAAGAGGGAGGAGGGGAACCTATGGGAAGGGTTAAGGCACAGGTGGAGCCTGGCCAATCCGAGAAGCAGAGGGGGCATCCCAAAAGGCTCACCATCAGCCTAAACCGCCTACCCTGTCGAAGCAGGGATTGCGGTAGGAGCAAAGCTCCTCAGCACCTTTTTCACTGGTGCTTACTAACCTACCTTCACCCGAACCTTGTCAGCCGAGGCTGGGAGGCAGTATATAGAACTGAACGGGTGGGAATAGTCCTGCAGCGCCGCAGGCATATAAGCCCCGCCCACCTGCGCCACAAGAGAGCTATCTTCTATCTCCTCAGCGCAGACTGCAGAATAAAACAGGGAATTTGTGGGAGGTCCCTGACTTATATGGGGCCGTGAGGAGCCACTAGCTGTTTTCTGCAGTCCAGCGCCATCTTGTGGATGTATTACCCAGGAGTAAGGAATATTCTGGAACAGGACGTGCTGTATACTTAGAATATAAGGGGTGTTTGGGCATCTTTATTGACATATTTGGTCTGTTTACTCGCCTGTTTGAGAGATGTCCTCTTCCACAAACTGTTCGTCATCCCACACGTCCATCTTTTTAGCTTCCTCTTTAAAGTCAACTTTCATCTCTGAAGGTTCTTCATTCTTAAAAGTACAACATACAGATATGGCTTGCTTATATGAAAAAACATCCTGGGAATAAAGAGGACGGGGGAGATCTCTCTGGGGTATATACCTGATAATGGTGCGGGGTCATGTGACCTTCCTGTGTGGAATCCTGGGAATAAAGCGGACAGGGCGATCTCTCTGGTGTATATACCTGATAACTGTGTGGGATCATGTGATCTTCCTGTGTGGAATCCTGGAAATAAAGGGAACAGGGAGATCTCTCTGGTGTATATACTGGATAATTGTGTGGTGTCATGTGACCTTCCTGTGTGGAATCCTGGGAAGGACGGCGACTGGGAGATCTCTTCCTTTTAGTTCTGGATCCACCTGCAGGAAACACGCACAGTTAGGGAATACGTTATCTCTTTATGTTAGAGGTGTATCTAGCAGGATCTCACCCAGTGGTGGGAGGAGCAGCTGATCCTCCATCATGGCGCCCTTGTAGAGCTCCTCGTGTTCCTCTAGATACTCGCGCTCCTCCGTGGATAAATAGACCGCGACATCCTGGCACCGTATGGGAATCTGACACACAATTACACCATTACAATCCAGATACACACCTCATATTACTGGATAACGTTGCAGATCCCGCAGCGCCTCTCACCTCTCCAGTCAGCAGGTAAATGATCTTGTGGGCCACTTCCAGCATCTTCTGCTCAGTTCTCCAATCTGCTTTTGAGAAATGAGCTTGGGGCACTCGGATGATCAACTGTTCACCAGACACGCAGAGAATGAGGTTTGTATTAAAACAGAAAGAATAATATCCCCCCACCCCCAATAACCTCTTTAGTCCAGTGTTCTTTTATCAATAAGGACGGAAGATCTCCTCACCTCTCCAGTCAGCAGGTAGATCATCTCAATGGCGAGCTTCAGTATCCTCTCTGCCACGGGGCTTGGCTCCTGATCCATCTTCATTGATGCGGTAATGAGACCTAAATAAGGGATGACACAAATAATTATTAGTAAATCGGATTAAGTTTGCACACCATAATAGAACATCAATATAAGCAAAGAGTAGAAAGAAAAATGAACAGGGTTCAAGGTATAGCTATAAGTGCCTGCTCAGAGCACAACTGGCCATATACTGAATTAGAAGAGCGCTATAGCTAATGAACGCCCAACACAATGTATGCAAAAAAAGTGACAGATTTAATATTTGTGATGCCATATAAAATATACAAATAATCAAGAATATGGTTATTAATATTGCAAAAGGATCTGAGGTGTTCAAAAATGATGCAAAGTACATGTAAGCAAGTCATACAAGCAAAGGACATTGAAGGCTGAAATGCTTAGCCTAATGGCGGCCATGTTGAAAAGAAGACTCCATTTTGTATTCTATAATTTGATATTAAACTTAGCTATATAGATAAACATGTGATATGTTAAGTACTGCACATAAAGCTAACAGACGTTTTAGTGTGTAGGAATGTCCTTCTCTCAGTGATTAGATGTAGGTCACGGGAATCCCTTGAACTTCATTATCAGCAAATGTATAGGAAAATAGTTCACATAGGAACCATGGGATTTATTGCCAGCTTTATGTGTGAAGGTTTTTAGTTATGTTACAAAGGTGGGGGCTAAATACTCCTTTTTGTGTGTGACATTCTGTATAAAAATGCATTCATTTCTGAATAAACTTAGATCAGTCTTTGAACCGTACCTAGTGTACAAGCTCGTGGTTCTTAGTATCTGATCTCAAGCAGCTGCTGACGGAACACTGACAGACCTTGGGCGAGGGAGGCCAGACAACCCTTAGAAACCCCAACAGACATAAGTAAACTTATAGTAAAAAAGTATAAGTAAAGGATTAGATAACAGTGTGTAAGACATATAATGCCACATAGGCCTATAGAAAATACAAACCAGGCACCAATGCATAAACGTTAGCAATAAAGTGAGAGTTAAAGCTCAATAAGAATAGCAAGATGCTGTGCTCTCCCTCCTGACGAAGGTGCTCTACCGAAACGTTGTGGCAACAAAGCGCGCAGCAGGGTGGCAGTAAGGCGGCCCGTCTGGCGGGACAGGCATTCTTGCACCCCGCTCTGGGGTCCTAGGCGCAGCCATCTTTGAGAGAATACAGAGTTGCAGGTCTGTCACCCAGTTCAGTGCTGCAGTGTGACTATAATGCTCATTCACTCAAGTCCAACTGTCACTTCGGTCTGTCATACAAAATCCCACTCCTGCCCGGATATGGGCAGGATTGCCATGATCAGGTGACTTGTTTTATTGAAAGAAATGGAAAGCTGCTCTGTGAATTAAATAGGTAGTGTGGGAGGCTCTCAAGTGGGTCCACCTATCAATCGACAAACATGTCTAGCTATGTGGAAAGACAGAGATTTGGTTGCATATATCTGCAGATACATGTGGAAGCCACACTGCCCCGACAAGGCACTCTGTGTTTAATGTGGTCCCTACATATATATATATATGAGCCCCATAATAGGGACATGTACTGCAGCTAGTAAAATATAGAGCTACTCACCGGGAGGGAGCTGCCGACTCCCATTTCTTTCATTTGTATATAGCCAGGTGCACGCATGGGGGCTGAGGTCTACCCAACAGTAGCAGGCTGTGACCCTTCCCCCCTGTAGTGCACCGAATGGGAGTCGGCATCTCCTGGTGAGTAGCTCTGTATTTTATTAGCTGCAAAATATATATATACAGGCGGTGGCGAGCGGTGGATCCAGGATTGTTTTTATCCTTTTTTATCTTTTTGAACTTGGAATATTTTTTTATATTTGGATTAGCACTGCCTGATATTTGGGAAGGAGCCGGCAGGCGTCGGATTCCAGCGTCGGTGAGACCGTCATTGTGTTTTCAATGCTGACCTTGTTCATCTATTATGTGAGTGCATTTTGGGATTTTATTAAAGTAGACTAGTCTTGCAGAATTACACTATTCTCGGTTTTCTGTTTTCTACAATCCATATATTACCATCATCTGAGTTATACCTGATAACTATAACAACTGACATAGAAGAATTGTGGGAGCGGTGCTTATTGTATGCATACCATCTGGAAGCGCTCTGTGTATGAGAAGTCTGCATTTAGCATGCTTGATTAGCACACAACCTACACTGAATTCGATTGGTGATAACAACGCTGTACACCAGCTTTTGGAAGCTTTATATATGCTTGGAAGTCGGTAAGAGTTTGCACGTTTGGTGGAGGATTATTTTGCACATGTACATGTGAAGTGCATGCACCGTGGGATACTTCATTTATTGCATTTATTTCATGATTTGGACTTTCTTTTTTGTTCTTTTCTAGAAATTGTGGTTTATTTATTTATGCTCTGTGTTTCTTGTTATATAATTTATTGGGTCTTTTTTGAGATAAGGACTTTATCACGTTGAGCAATTTTTCTTTGTGCTAAATCATTTATTCTACATTTTTATAAGCGCGGTTCCTGGTTTTATTGGTTTACCATTAACACCATTTTTATCATATATATATATTTATTAGGGACCACACAGAGTGCCTTGTCTGGGCGATGTGGCTTCAACATGTATCTCCAGATATATGCAACTTAATTTCTGTTTTTCTAACTGTAAGATATGTTTGTTGCTTAAAGTGGACCATCACCCAGGGGTGATCGGCCCGGGAATCTATAAGATTCCCGGGCCGATCACCTCCCTCACCGCGGGACATCCGAGATCGGGATGTCCCGCGGTGAGGGACCCCCCCCCAAAACCCCTGAAAAACTTACCGCTGCCGCCGCCGCCTCCCGCGTGCCCCTCTAGGCGTGCGCGCGCCGGCCGTTTGTGAATGGCCGGCGCGGGCGCGCGCACTGTCAGAGGGGCGCGCGGGAGGCGGCGGCGGACGCGCTGTCTTGTCCGCCGCTGTCACCCGCTTGTCCGTGGCTACGTGGGAGCGTGGTGAGGTGAGTTTTGGGGGCTTTCTGGGGGTTTTTACACAGCGGGGCACACCTAATCGGGGTGCCTCCCTGAAGTGGACCAAAACCCAGGATAGTCAAAATCCTGGGTGTTGGTCCACTTTAATACTAAGATGAGACTGGATGGATGGGTGGGCCCACTTTGGGGCTTCCCACACTAACTACTTAATTCACAGAGCAGCTGCCATTTCCTTGATTTGACTTGTTTCATTGTTTTAGAGCCCAAATTGGCCTTGGCACAGGCAGGGGGAGGATGGAGTGGCTGAAGGGTTACAAAAAGTGCCTCTTTAAAGCAAGACAAGGAGTCTTACATCGTTTTTCTGGGTCCCCTTTGGTTGTAGTAAATACGGGGAATCAGAGGAGAAACCTGGGGGTGGCTGTGTGGGGCATGACCATTCAGAAATGTGGTTATATGCTGTGGATTTTCAGAAGGGGGCATAATAGTGGGGCAGTGAGACGGAGGATAGGGTGGTTATAGTGGAGCAGTGAAAGGGAGATAGCGTGTGGGGGGTCAGAAAAGGGCATGGGGGGATAGTGGGTAGGTGTGTAATATTGGGGGAGTGAGCAGGGTTGGAAGGTGGTTATAGTGGGGCAGATAGAGGGTGTGGGGTGGTTATAGTGGGGCAATGAGAGGGGGATAGAGGGTGGGTGGATAATAGTGGGGGAGGGAGAGGGGGTTTAGGGTGGTTATAGAGAAGCAGAAACAGGGCATAATGGTGCTTATAGTGGGGCAGTGAGAGGGTGATAGGGGATGTGGGGTGCTTATAGTGGGGCAGTGAGAGGGTGATTCAGGATGTGGGGTGCTTATAGTGGGGCAGTGAGAGGGTGATTCAGGATGTGGGGTGGTTCTAGTGGGGCAGTGAGAGGGGGATAGAGGGTGGGTGGATAATAGTGGGGCAGGTAGAGAGGGTGTAGGGTGGTTATAGAGAAGCAGATAGAGGGTGTAATGGTGCTTATAGTGGAACAGTGAGAGGGTGATAGGGGATGTGAAGTGGTTATAGGGGGGACAGGGAGAGGGGGGGGTAGAGGGTGGATGGGTAATAGTAGGGAAGCGAGAGGGGGGATAGAGGGTGTGGGGTGGTTATAGTGGGGCAGTGAGAGGGGGATAGAGGGTGGGTGGGTAATAGTGGGACAGTGAGAGGGGGATAGAGGGTGGGTGGGTAATAGTGGGGCAGTGAGAGGGGGGTAGAGGGTGGGTGGGTAATAGTGGGGCAGTGAGAGGGGGATAGAGGGTGGGTGGGTAATAGTGGGGCAGTGAGAGGGGGATAGAGGGTGGGTGGGTAATAGTGGGGCAGTGAGAGGGGGGGTAGAGGGTGGGTGGGTAATAGTGGGGCAGTGAGAGGGGGATAGAGGGTGGGTGGGTAATAGTGGGGCAGTGAGAGGGGGATAGAGGGTGGGTGGGTAATAGTGGGGCAGTGAGAGGGGGGTAGAGGGTGGGTGGGTAATAGTGGGGCAGTGAGAGGGGGGTAGAGGGTGGGTGGGTAATAGTGGGGCAGTGAGAGGGGGGTAGAGGGTGGGTGGGTAATAGTGGGGCAGTGAGAGGGGGATAGAGGGTGGGTGGGTAATAGTGGGGCAGTGAGAGGGGGATAGAGGGTGGGCGGGTAATAATGGGGCAGTGAGAGGGGGATAGAGGGTGGGTGGGTAATAGTGGGGCAGTGAGAGGGGGATAGAGGGTGGGTGGGTAATAGTGGGGCAGTGAGAGAGGGATAGAGGGTGGGTGGGTAATAGTGGGGCAGTGAGAGGGGGGTAGAGGGTGGGTGGGTAATAGTGGGGCAGTGAGAGGGGGATAGAGGGTGGGTGGGTAATAGTGGGGCAGTGAGAGGGGGATAGAGGGTGGGCGGGTAATAGTGGGGCAGTGAGAGGGGGATAGAGGGTGGGCGGGTAATAGTGGGGCAGTGAGAGGGGGATAGAGGGTGGGCGGGTAATAGTGGGGCAGTGAGAGGGGGATAGAGGGTGGGCGGGTAATAGTGGGGCAGTGAGAGGGGGATAGAAGGTGGGTGGATAATAATGGGGCAGTGAGAGGGGGATAGAGGGTGGGTGGGTAATAGTGGGGCAGTGAGAGGGGGATAGAGGGTGGGTGGGTAAGAGTGGGGCAGTGAGAGGGGGATAGAAGGTGGGTGGGTAATAGTGGGGCAGTGAGAGGGGGGTAGAGGGTGGGCGGATAATAATGGGGCAGTGAGAGGGGGGTAGAGGGTGGGTGGGTAATAGTGGGGCAGTGAGAGGGGGATAGAGGGTGGGCGGATAATAATGGGGCAGTGAGAGGGGGATAGAGGGTGGGTGGGTAATAGTGGGGCAGTGAGAGGGGGATAGAGGGTGGGTGGGTAATAGTGGGGCAGTGAGAGGGGGATAGAGGGTGGGCGGATAATAATGGGGCAGTGAGAGGGGGATAGAGGGTGGGTGGGTAATAGTGGGGCAGTGAGAGGGGGGTAGAGGGTGGGTGGGTAATAGTGGGGCAGTGAGAGGGGGTAGAGGGTGGGTGGGTAATAGTGGGGCAGTGAGAGGGGGGTAGAGGGTGGGTGGGTAATAGTGGGGCAGTGAGAGGGGGTAGAGGGTGGGTGGGTAATAGTGGGGCAGTGAGAGGGGGTAGAGGGTGGGTGGGTAATAGTGGGGCAGTGAGAGGGGGTAGAGGGTGGGTGGGTAATAGTGGGGCAGTGAGAGGGGGGTAGAGGGTGGGCGGGTAATAGTGGGGCAGTGAGAGGGGGATAGGGGATGTGAAGTGGTTATAGGGGGACAGGGAGAGGGGGGGTAGAGGGTGGATGGGTAATAGTAGGGAAGCGAGAGGGGGATAGAGGGTGTGGGGTGGTTATAGTGGGACAGTGAGAGGGGTAGGTGGGTAATAGTGGGGCAGTGAGAGGGGGATAGAGGGTGGGTGGGTAATAGTGGGGCAGTGAGAGGGGGATAGAGGGTGGGTGGGTAATAGTGGGGCAGTGAGAGGGGGATAGAGGGTGGGTGGGTAATAGTGGGGCAGTGAGAGGGGGATAGAGGGTGGGCGGATAATAATGGGGCAGTGAGAGGGGGATAGAAGGTGGGTGGGTAATAGTGGGGCAGTGAGAGGGGGGTAGAGGGTGGGTAATAGTGGGGCAGTGAGAGGGGGGTAGAGGGTGGGCGGGTAATAGTGGGGCAGTGAGAGGGGGATAGAGGGTGGGCGGGTAATAGTGGGGCAGTGAGAGGGGGATAGAGGGTGGGTGGGTAATAGTGGGGCAGTGAGAGGGGGATAGAGGGTGGGTGGGTAATAGTGGGGCAGTGAGAGGGGGATAGAGGGTGGGCGGGTAATAGTGGGGCAGTGAGAGGGGGATAGAGGGTGGGCGGGTAATAGTGGGGCAGTGAGAGGGGGATAGAGGGTGGGCGGGTAATAGTGGGGCAGTGAGAGGGGGATAGAAGGTGGGTGGGTAATAGTGGGGCAGTGAGAGGGGGATAGAGGGTGGGTGGGTAATAGTGGGGCAGTGAGAGGGGGGTAGAGGGTGGGTGGGTAATAGTGGGGCAGTGAGAGGGGGGTAGAGGGTGGGTGGGTAATAGTGGGGCAGTGAGAGGGGGGTAGAGGGTGGGTGGGTAATAGTGGGGCAGTGAGAGGGGGGTAGAGGGTGGGTGGGTAATAGTGGGGCACTGAGAGGGGGATAGAGGGTGGGCGGGTAATAGTGGGGCAGTGAGAGGGGGATAGAGGGTGGGCGGGTAATAGTGGGGCAGTGAGAGGGGGATAGAGGGTGGGTGGGTAATAGTGGGGCAGTGAGAGGGGGATAGAGGGTGGGCGGGTAATAGTGGGGCAGTGAGAGGGGGATAGAGGGTGGGCGGGTAATAGTGGGGCAGTGAGAGGGGGATAGAGGGTGGGTGGGTAATAGTGGGGCAGTGAGAGGGGGATAGAGGGTGGGTGGGTAATAGTGGGGCAGTGAGAGGGGGATAGAGGGTGGGTGGGTAATAGTGGGGCAGTGAGAGGGGGATAGAGGGTGGGTGGGTAATAGTGGGGCAGTGAGAGGGGGATAGAGGGTGGGTAATAGTGGGGCAGCGAGAGGGGGATAGAGGGTGGGTGGGTAATAGTGGGGCAGTGAGAGGGGGATAGAGGGTGGGTGGGTAATAGTGGGGCTGTGAGGGGGTGTAGGGTGGTTATAGAGAAGCAGAAAGATGGCGTAATAGTGCTTATAGTAGGGTAGTGAGAGGGGGATAGAGGGTGGGTGGGTAATAGTGGGGCAGTGAGAGGGGGATAGAGGGTGGGTAATAGTGGGGCAGCGAGAGGGGGATAGAGGGTGGGTGGGTAATAGTGGGGCAGTGAGAGGGGGATAGAGGGTGGGTGGGTAATAGTGGGGCTGTGAGGGGGTGTAGGGTGGTTATAGAGAGGCAGAAAGATGGCGTAATAGTGCTTATAGTAGGGTAGTGAGAGGGGGATATTGGGTGGGTGGGTAATAGTGGGGCAGTGAGAGGGGGATAGATGGTGGGTGGGTAAGAGTGGGGCAGTGAGAGGGGGATGGAGGGTGTGGGGGGTATAGTGTGTAAATAAGGGTGGCATGGGGGGTTATGGGGCAATAAGGAGTAGGATGGGGGGTCTCAAGATCCAGAAGGTGGGTGTGATGACAGGTTGCTAGGCAACGGCTGGAGACTTCCCAGTAATGACGTCACACACCTGTAGAGATATCATTAGTAGACTCCCCATTGTGCAGAACCCTGAGCACTTACCGGCAGCCGCTGCTTTCCTGGCCGCCATTATCCACCTCCTCTCCAGCCAGGAAACCCGCCTCTCCCGGCTGTTTTGAGACTCCTTTACAGCTCCGAAGCAAAGGGAAAAAAAAGGCTACAAACACCCTCTCCTGAACCTTTGTTACCTCGTATACACCTCACGCCGGTTACGTCACCAGTCAAGAGAGGACGCTCTATCGGCGCACAAAGTGTCTTCAACGCTGCACGGCCGGGCGCCATTTTGTTGTAGCTCGCTTGCTAAAATTCTGGATTATAATAAAAATGACAATATTTGACTCAAGAAGACTAATATAATGTATTTACAGGGGGAATACCGCAGATACTTTTGTAATTCTTATAAATGGAAAGGTGGTAAAAAGATACTACGACAGTGTAAGCCTTTAGCTCAGAAGCAGGTTGTAGATTTCTGTGTCAGTGAAGCTTTAGTCCTTGTTATTGCTTTTCATAGTTTTTCATATAATAATAATAATAATATAATGTACAATAATAATAATGTACAATTGTTTTGTAAGGAGCAGGGTCCCTCCAGCGTTTTCCTTCCTGCTATTATATCTCACAAGTGTCCCTGATTTGGAGGGACTGTCCCTCTTTTGAGCCCATGTCCCCCTGTCCCTCGTTGCTCTCATGTGTCCCTCTTTGAGGTGTAACATTCAGATCTGCCGCAATAAATTATTCATTTCCCTATTCAAAGTGTTTCTGTTATTGTAACTGTTACAATGTATCTCCTATTCATCCCTCAATGAGGGGGCGTGGCTTCATCCATCCCTCAATGGGGGGCGTGGCTTCATATACATATTATCCCTCTTTGAGGTGTAACATGCAGATCTGCCGCAATAAATGATTCATTTGCCTATTCAAAGTGTTTCTGTTATTGTAACTGTTACAATGTATCTCCTATTCATCCCTCAATGAGGGGGTGTGGCTTCATCCATCCCTCAATGAGGGGGCGTGGCTTCATCCATCCCTCAATGAGGGAGTGTGGCTTCATATACATATTATCCCTCTTTGAGGTGTAACATGCAGATCTGCAGCAATAAATGATTCATTTGCCTATTTAAAGTGTTTCTATTGTTTTAAACCGGACCTTCACCGTGATTTAATGAAAATCCCAAACCCTTAAAAACTATTCCCCAGCATCTAAAATTAATATATTTTAAGTTTTTAGTCCCTTACTCATTATTCTTTCCCCCACTGGGCTGCAACTCTGTTCAGGACTTTAGGATACGGGCGCCGCCATCTTGACTCAGAAGCATCATATACTGAGGAGAGGGGGATAAAGTGCAGGGGGTGGGGTTATAGCTGTGCTTTTATAGCTAAGCAGAGCTGGGGTCAGGGAAAGGACAGCAATCCCAGAATGCAGAACGGCACAGTCAGAAGACACTTCCTGTCTGCAGGCTGCCTGATTCCCCATGAGCCGCCATCTTGGATGTTTAAAGGCTCATAACATGCAGTAGATGCAGGTAGGATGATTTTTAATGCGGGCAATCTGTATGTACAGGGTGTGGGAAACATATAAGATAGGCTCTTATTCAGGGTGAAGGTCCGGATTAATGTGGGCAATCTGTATGTACAGGGTGTGGGAAACATATAATATAGGCTCTTATTCAGGGTGAAGGTCCGGATTAATGTGAGCAATCTGTATTTACAGGGGGGGAAACATATAAGATAGGCTCTTATTCAGGGTGAAGGTCCGGATTAATGTGGGCAATCTGTATGTACAGGGTGTGGGAACATATAAGATAGGCTCTTATTCAGGGTGAAGATCCGCTTTAACTGCCGCAGAATCTGGATCCAACCCTGCTCCCTCCACCTTACACGCACCTGCCGGCAGCCATATATATTGCACGCAGGGTTGTTATGCCGCCAGAGTCCCGCTCATGCACTGTGGGATGAAGCTGAGTATATAGCAATTCCATGGTGCTTCACATATCAGGATGCCCCTTGGGGTGGATCAAAATAGATACCCCACAGTATTCAGTGTGTCATTATCCCCACCACATTATTTGGTGGATCCACCTTAAATCGGAATAAAAATACCCCAGGGCGGCCAACCTGCTGCTGGCTTTCCCCCGGGCATCCCGATATCGGATGCCCCACTGTGTGAGATTGCTGGTACCAGCTCACCTCTCCCCAGTCCATTCACATGCTGTCGTCCAATCAGAACCTTTTGCCGTGCCTATGTCATTCAGCAAATGGCTCTGATTGCTTACATAAGGGAGTGAGATCTGTCGCATCTGTTTCATTGTCAGATGGTGCGCTTGCTTCCCCCCCAACAATACAGATAGGCCGGAGCGTGCGTGCCGCTTGCTATATAACATGGGCCTCTTACACAGCGGGTATCCCAATGCAGGATGCCTCTGGGGCACGGAACCATAACCAGGATGGTCAAAATCCTGTTTTTTTTACACTTTAAAGTGTCTGTCGTAGATTAATGGGGCTGCAGGTCCGACTGTGTCTTGGATTAAAGTAGAGGTGCAGACATGGGGTAACCCCCCACCCTGCCATCCTCCCCTGGCACTGAGGCAGAAAGAGAGGGTTACCCCATGTCTGCACCTCTACTATGTCTAGACATAGGGAAACCCCCCACCCTGCCATCCTCCCCTGGCACTGAGGCAGGAAGAGGGGGTTACCCCCATGTCTGCACCTCTACTATGTCTAGACATAGGGAAACCCCCCGCCCTGCCATCCTCCCCTGGCACTGAGGCAGGAAGAGAGGGTTACCCCATGTCTGCACCTCTACTATGTCTAGACATAGGGAAACCCCCCACCCTGCCATCCTCCCCTGGCACTGAGGCAAGAAGAGGGGTTTACCCCATGTCTGCACCTCTACTATGTCTAGACATAGGGAAACCCCCCACCCTGCCATCCTCCCCTGGCACTGAGGCAGGAAGAGGGGGTTACCCCATGTCTGCACCTCTACTGTGTCTAGACATAGGGAAACCCCCCGCCCTGCCATCCTCCCCTGGCACTGAGGCAGAAAGTGAGGGTTACCCCATGTCTGCACCTCTACTATGTCTAGACATAGGGAAACCCCCCGCCCTGCCTTCTTCCACTGGCACTGAGGCGGGAAGAGGGGGTTACCCCATGTCTGCACCTCTACTATGTCTAGACATAGGGAAACCCCCCACCCTGCCATCCTCCCCTGGCACTGAGGCAGGAAGAGGGGGTTACCCCATGTCTGCACCTCTACTATGTCTAGACATAGGGAAACCCCCCGCCCTGCCATCCTCCCCTGGCACTGAGGCGGGAAGAGGGGGTTACCCCATGTCTGCACCTCTACTATGTCTAGACATAGGGAAACCCCCCACCCTGCCATCCTCCCCTGGCACTGAGGCAGAAAGTGAGGGTTACCCCATGTCTGCACCTCTACTATGTCTAGACATAGGGAAACCCCCCGCCCTGCCATCCTCCCCTGGCACTGAGGCAGGAAGAGGGGGTTACCCCATGTCTGCACCTCTACTATGTCTAGACATAGGGAAACCCCCCGCCCTGCCATCCTCCCCTGGCACTGAGGCGGGAAGAGGGGGTTACCCCATGTCTGCACCTCTACTGTGTCTAGACATAGGGAAACCCCCCACCCTGCCATCCTCCCCTGGCACTGAGGCAGGAAGAGGGGGTTACCCCATGTCTGCACCTCTACTATGTCTAGACATAGGGAACCCCCCCCGCCCTGCCATCCTCCCCTGGCACTGAGGCAGGAAGAGGGGGTTACCCCATGTCTGCACCTCTACTATGTCTAGACATAGGGAAACCCCCCACCCTGCCATCCTCCCCTGGCACTGAGGCAGGAAGAGAGGGTTACCCCATGTCTGCACCTCTACTATGTCTAGACATAGGGAAACCCCCCGCCCTGCCATCCTCCCCTGGCACTGAGGCAGGAAGAGAGGGTTACCCCATGTCTGCACCTCTACTTTAATCCAAGACACAGTCGGACCTGCAGCCCCATTAATCTACGACAGACACTTTAAAGTGGAAAAAACTGGATTTTAACTATCCTGGGTATGGTTCCGTGCCCCAGAGGCATCCTGAATTGGGATACCCCGCTGTGTAAAACTTCCCAGAAGGCCCATGTTATATAGCAAACCCTTACCTTAGTCCAGCGCCTTTCTAGCGGGTCCGTGTGGCCACCGCACAGAAAGATACAAATCGCCATCCTCTGCAATGTCCTATGCGCTTTCTCCCGAGATGGCGGCGGCCAGGACCTGGAGCGTTGGGAGATCAGCACTGGACCCCGGCTGATAGGACGATATCCCCAAGTGTCCCTGATTTGGAGGGACTGTCTTTCATTGTTCTGATTTGTCCCTCTTTAAAGTGGACCAAAAACCCAGCGCGATCGGCCCGGGAATAGATTCCCTACACCTGAGACATCTAAAATCGGGATGCCCCGCTGTGTGAAACCCCCCAGGTCGCCCCATTCACTTACCTTGCTTCCCGATCCAACGACGCATGCGCGAGCTGCGCCTGCATCCCCGCTATCCCTCCAGCAGGGCGCGCCAGGCATTTGTAAATGGACGGCGTTAGAAGGAGAAGGGATGCAGCCGCCACTGGCCTTAGACGAAGGCTTAGAGGGCATGATGTCAGAGGCTCCGAGCGAGTTGATTGGACAAGCCACCGTGCATGCACCGTAGCACCGGAAAGAGGTGAGTTGCGTTTGGTGATCTGGGAGGTTTCACACAGCGGAGCATCCCCAATCGGGGTGCCCCAGGGGCAAGGACCAAAACCCAGGATCCACTTTAAACTGGACCTTCACCCTGAATAAGAGCCTATCTTATATGTTTCCCACACCCTGTACATACAGATTGCCCACATTAATCCAGACCTTCACCCAGAATAAGAGTCTATCTTATATGTTTCCCACACCCTGTACATACAGATTGCCCACATTAATCCGGACCTTCACCCAGAATAAGAGTCTATCTTATATGTTTCCCACACCCTGTACATACAGATTGCTCACATTAATCCGGACCTTCACCCAGAATAAGAGTCTATCTTATATGTTTCCCACACCCTGTACATACAGATTGCTCACATTAATCCGGACCTTCACCCTGAATAAGAGCCTATCTTATATGTTTCCCCCCCTGTACATACAGATTGCCCACATTAATCCGGACCTTCACCCTGAATAAGAGCCTATTTTATATGTTTCCCACACCCTGTACATACAGCTTGCTCACATTAATCCAGACCTTCACCCTGAATAAGAGCCTATTTTATATGTTTCCCACACCCTGTACATACAGATTGCTCACATTAATCCGGACCTTCACCCTGAATAAGAGCCTATCTTATATGTTTCCCACACCATGTACATACAGATTGCCCACATTAATCCGGACCTTCACCCTGAATAAGAGCCTATCTTATATGTTTCCCCCCCTGTACATACAGATTGCTCACATTAATCCGGACCTTCACCCTGAATAAGAGCCTATTCAGGGAGTCAAGATGGCGGCGCCCGTATCCTAAAGTCCTAAACAGAGCCCAGTGGGAGAAAGAATAATATGTGAGTAAAAACTTAAAATATATTAATTTTAGATGCTGGGGAATTGTTTTTTAAGGGTTTGGGTTTTTCAGTAAATCATGGTGAAGGTCCGGTTTAAAACAATATAAACACTTTAAATAGGCTAATTAATGCTTGATGCAGATCTGCATGTTACACATCAAAGAGAGACAAATGGAAACAATGAGGGACATGAACTCAAAAGAGAGATAGTCCTTCCAAATCAGAGACACTTTGGAGGCATGCAAATCTCTCAGCCTGTCCTCATTGCAGAAAGGTCGGCGGCCATTTTCTCGTAGCCCACATGCTGATATTCATGATTTATAAAATAATTTGTAATTTTCTAAATCCCGTCGACTAAATCATTTATTACTCTGTAATCTTAGTATTGATTTGTGTAGCGGTCTTTTAGACTTTCCCAGAGAAAAGCGCGGCGGCCATTATTGTGTAGCCTGTCACCGAGTATGTCTGAGGGGAGCGGAGGCGGCCATGTTGTTGTAGACCAGAAGGAAGCTTCGTTGCACTACCCGCGGGTGTGGTATCCGCAGGAGCAGTCAGGTAATAACGGGTCTGCTTCGTGTTTTATTATTCGCTTCATAATATTTGTTTTATTAGGAATCGTCATTATTATTATTATACATAGGGAGATGAGTGACCTGCTCCAGCTGCTGTGAGAAACATGACTGACCCTTGTGACTCCCCAGGGGTATTAGGAGCACCTAGGGGGGTAAACCGGACTTCAGCGTGATTTAATGAAAAGCCCAAACCCTTAAATAACGATTCCCCAGCATCTAAAATTAATATATTTTACGTTTTTAGTCACTTATTATTCTTTCCCCCACTGGGCTGCAACTCTGTTCAGGACTTTAGGATACGGACGCCGCCATCTTGCCTCAGAAGCATTACACCTACTGAGGAGAGGAGAGCGGGATAAAGTACAAGGGGCAGGTTATAGCTGTGCTTTGCTCAGACGGAGCAGAGCTGGGGTCAGGAAAAGGTCAGCAATCCCAGAATGCAGAACAGGACAGTCAGAAGGCACTTCCTGTTTGCAGGCTGCCTGATGTTCCATGAGCCGCCATCTTGGATGTTTAAAGGCTCATAACATGCAGTAGATGCAGGTAG
Organism: Gastrophryne carolinensis; assembly: GCA_027917425.1. NCBI lineage: Eukaryota > Metazoa > Chordata > Amphibia > Anura > Microhylidae > Gastrophryne > Gastrophryne carolinensis. Next base: position 33,410,314 of record CM051237.1, on the reverse strand, counting down.
GATGATTTTTATGTGGGCAATCTGTATGTACAGGGTGTGGGAAACATATAAGATAGGCTCTTATTCAGGATGAAGGTCCGGATTAATGTGAGCAATCTGTATGTACAGGGTGGGGGAAACATATAAGATAGGCTCTTATTCAGGGTGAAGGTCTGGATTAATGTGAGCAATCTGTATGTACAGGGTGTGGGAAACATATAAGATAGGCTCTTATTCAGGATGAAGGTCCGGATTAATGTGAGCAATCTGTATGTACAGGGTGGGGGAAACATATAAGATAGGCTCTTATTCAGGGTGAAGGTCTGGATTAATGTGAGCAATCTGTATGTACAGGGTGGGGGAAACATATAAGATAGGCTCTTATTCAGGGTGAAGGTCTGGATTAATGTGGGCAATCTGTATGTACAGGGTGTGGGAAACATATAAGATAGGCTCTTATTCAGGGTGAAGGTCTGGATTAATGTGGGCAATCTGTATGTACGGGGGGGGGGGGGGGACATATAAGATAGGCTCTTATTCAGGGTGAAGGTCTGGATTAATGTGAGCAATCTGTATGTACAGGGTGGGGGAAACATATAAGATAGGCTCTTATTCAGGACGAAGGTCCGGATTAATGTGAGCAATCTGTATGTACAGGGTGGGGGAAAAATATAAGATAGGCTCTTATTCAGGGTGAAGGTCTGGATTAATGTGAGCAATCTGTATGTACAGGGTGGGGGAAACATATAAGATAGGCTCTTATTCAGGGTGAAGGTCTGGATTAATGTGGGCAATCTGTATGTACAGGGTGTGGGAAACATATAAGATAGGCTCTTATTCAGGGTGAAGGTCTGGATTAATGTGAGCAATCTGTATGTACAGGGTGGGGGAAACATATAAGATAGGCTCTTATTCAGGGTGAAGGTCTGGATTAATGTGGGCAATCTGTATGTACAGGGGGGGGGCATATAAGATAGGCTCTTATTCAGGGTGAAGGTCTGGATTAATGTGAGCAATCTGTATGTACAGGGTGTGGGAATCTTAAGATAGGCTCTTATTCAGGGTGAAGGTCTGGATTAATGTGAGCAATCTGTATGTACAGGGTGTGGGAATCTTAAGATAGGCTCTTATTCAGAGTAAAGGACCGCTTTCATTCTGAAAGCTGGCAGGCTGTGGGTGTGGCTTGGGACAAGGGGTGTGGTTTCCTCAATTTGGTGCTTTATACCAGCTGACACGCCCGAGCCACGCCCTATGGCGCTTTTGAGATCATCGATTGGCTGATTTCAAGATAGCTGGTTGGTGTTCGTCAGGCGATTGGTCGCTTCCCCGTCTTCTCTTCTTTTTCCTGCATCCGGCCTGTCTGATTTGCAGGGCGCTGGAGAGGGCACAGCTGCGGGGCTGCCGGGGATGTGGCCGGAGGCCAATACAGCGTAGCAAGTATAGTATAACACAGCGGGGCATTCCAATTTCGGATGCCCCGGGGGCAGGCTAGCGGCCGGCCCTGGAGTCTTTTCATTTCCAGGGCTTGTTCTGCAAAGGTTTTGTGCTGCTTTAAAGTGGATTGAAACCCATGTGTCCCGGCCATGGAATCTAAACTATTCCAGGGCCACCCGCTAGCCTATCCCCAGGGCATCCGATATCAAGATGCCCCTCTATGTGAAACCATAGGGGTCGCCAGGTATACTCACCTTAAAGCGGTCCTTCACTCTGAATAAGAGCCTATCTTATATGTTTCCCACACCCTGTACATACAGATTGCTCACATTAATACGGACCTTCACCCTGAATAAGAGCCTATCTTATATGTTTCCCACACCCTATACATACAGATTGCTCACATTAATCCGGACCATCACCCTGAATAAGGGCCTATCTTATATGTTTCCCACACCCTGTACATACAGATTGCTCACATTAATCCGGACCTTCACCCTGAATAAGAGCCTATCTTATATGTTTCCCACATCCTGTACATACAGATTGCCCACATTAATCCGGACCTTCACCCTGAATAAGAGTCTATCTTATATGTTTCCTGCACCCTGTACATACAGACTGCTCACATTAATCCGGACCTTCACCCTGAATAAGAAACTATATTATATGATTCCCACACCCTGTACATACAGATTGCTCACATTAATCCAGACCTTCACCCTGAATAAGAGCCTATCTTATATGTTTCCCACATCCTGTACATACAGATTGCCCACATTAATCCGGACCTTCACCCTGAATAAGAAACTATATTATATGATTCCCACACACTGTACATACAGATTGCTCACATTAATCCAGACCTTTACCCTGAATAAGAGCCTATCTTTTATGTTTCTTCCCTGTACATGCACATTGCCCATATTAATCCGGACCTTCACCCTGAATAAGAGCCTATCTTATATGTTTCCCACACCCTGTACATACAGATTGCCCACATTAAAAATCATCCTACCTGCACCTAGTGCATTTTCTGAGCCTTTTAACATCCAAGATGGGGGCCCATGGAATCTCAGGCTGCCCAGACAGGAAGTGTCCCATGACTGTGCCGCTCTGCATTCTGGGATTGCTGTCCTTTTCCTGACCCCATCTTATACAGCACAGCTATAACCCCGCCCCCTGCACTTTTGGGGTTGTGGCCCGGTGTAAGCAACCCATAAAGCGCTTTATGGACATGACTGTTCTGTCGCGTGCCTGCGGCTCTGATTTCCTGTCATTTCTGATTGGCTTCTGTTTTGTTTTTCAGCGTGAGCTTTACCAAAGCATTGCTCCGGGTTTAGGCTTCTACATACTGAGACTAAGCCATGATGGAGAATCACCAGCTCTGCACTACACAGGGTAAGCGGAAACATTAATGGGGATCCATCATTTACAAAGATAGAAGGGGAGACCGGCACCGCTACTGTCATATAAGGAAGGTGCTGGCTCCAGGTGCGCACCCACTCAGGGATAAATATCGCTCATGCAAAAACGCACCCCTAATATAAATGCCGCACACTTAAAGTGGACCAACGCCCAGGGGTGATCCGCCCGGGAATCTATAAGATCACCTCCCTCACCGCGGGGCATCCGAGATCGGGATGTCCCGCGGGGTGAAACCCCCCCCAAAACCCCCAAAAAACCTTACCTTATCGCCTCCCGCACGCCCCTCTAGCAGTGCACGCGGCGGCTTATCCGTTGCTTGTCCGTCACCGAAAAGGTCCGTTTTTTGGGGGGGTTTCACACAGCGGGGCATCCTGATCTCGGATGCCCCGCTGAAGTGGACCAACACCCAGGATAGTGAAAATCCACTTTAAGATAAAAAATCAAAATTTTATTCTAATGAGCGCATATCAACAAACATAAGACACACGTTTAAAAAAAACACAATTAAAAATGGATATATCGCACCCCTTATAACAGATATCAATTAATATGGGTGTTCCCTACGCCAGTTATTTTATCTAGAAAAAAGTGCTGATATAAAGTGCTAGAAAGTATACCGTATTTTTCGCCCTATAAGACGCACCTAGGATTTGGGGGAGAAAAATAAGAAAAAAAATATTTTAAACCAAAAACGCACCATTACAGACAGTGTGACATTCCCCCTATCCCATTCCCATTGGCCGTGTGGGATGCCCCCCTCCTATTCTCCATATAGGCAGTGTGCCCCCCATTCCCATTGGCTGTGTGGCATCCCCCTCCCCCCATTAGTATAGGCTGTGTGGCATCCCCCTCCCCCCATTAGTATAGGCTGTGTGGCATCCCCCTCTCCCCCCATTTGTATAGGCTGTGTGGCATCCCCCCTCCTCCCCAATTCCCATAGGCTGTGTTGCATCCCCCTCTCCCCTCATAGGCTGTGTGGCATCCCCCTCTCCCCCCATTTGTATAGGCTGTGTGGCATCCCCCTCTCCCCCATAGGCTGTGTGGCATCCCCCTCTCCCCCATAGGCTGTGTGGCATCCCCCTCTCCCCCATAGGCTGTGTGGCATCCCCCTCTCCCCCATAGGCTGTGTGGCATCCCCCTCTCCCCCATAGGCTGTGTGGCATCCCCCTCTCCCCCCATAGGCTGTGAGGCATTCCCCTTCCCCCCCATTAGTATAGGCTGTGTGGCATCCCCCTCTCCCCCATAGGCTGTGTGGCATCCCCCTCTCCCCCCATTAGTATAGGCTGTGTGGCATCCCCCTCTCCCCCCATAGGCTGTGTGGCATTCCCCCTCCCCCCCATTAGTATAAGCTGTGTGGCATCCCCCTCTCCCCCCATAGGCTGTGAGGCATTCCCCCTCCCCCCCCATTAGTATAGGCTGTGTGGCATCCCCCTCTCCCCCCATAGGCTGTGTGGCATTCCCCCTCCCCCCCATTAGTATAAGCTGTGTGGCATCCCCCTCTCCCCCCATAGGCTGTGTGGCATCCCCCTCTCCCCCCATAGGCTGTGTGGCATCCCCCTCTCCCCCCATAGGCTGTGTGGCATTCCCCCTCCCCCCCATTAGTATAGGCTGTGTGGCATCCCCCTCTCCCCCCCATTAGTATAGGCTGTGTGGCATCCCCCTCTCCCCCCATAGGCTGTGTGGCATCCCCCTCTCCCCCCATAGGCTGTGTGGCATCCCCCTCTCCCCCCATAGGCTGTGTGGCATCCCCCTCTCCCCCCATAGGCTGTGTGGCATCCCCCTCTCCCCCCATAGGCTGTGTGGCATCCCCCTCTCCCCCCATAGGCTGTGTGGCATTCCCCCTCCCCCCCATTAGTATAGGCTGTGTGGCATCCCCCTCTCCCCCATAGGCTGTGTGGCATTCCCCCTCCCCCCCATTAGTATAGGCTGTGTGGCATCCCCCTCTCCCCTCATAGGCTGTGTGGCATTCCCCCTCCCCCCCATTAGTATAGGCTGTGTGGCATCCCCCTCTCCCCCATAGGCTGTGTGGCATTCCCCCTCCCCCCCATTAGTATAGGCTGTGTGGCATCCCCCTCTCCCCTCATAGGCTGTGTGGCATTCCCCCTCCCCCCCATTAGTATAGGCTGTGTGGCATCCCCCTCTCCCCCATAGGCTGTGTGGCATTCCCCCTCCCCCCCATTAGTATAGGCTGTGTGGCATCCCCCTCTCCCCCATAGGCTGTGTGGCATTCCCCCTCCCCCCCATTAGTATAGGCTGTGTGGCATCCCCCTCTCCCCCATAGGCTGTGTGGCATTCCCCCTCCCCCCCATTAGTATAGGCTGTGTGGCATCCCCCTCTCCCCTCATAGGCTGTGTGGCATTCCCCCTCCCCCCCATTAGTATAGGCTGTGTGGCATCCCCCTCTCCCCCATAGGCTGTGTGGCATTCCCCCTCCCCCCCATTAGTATAGGCTGTGTGGCATCCCCCTCTCCCCCCATAGGCTGTGTGGCATCCCCCTCTCCCCTCATAGGCTGTGTGGCACCAGAACTTTCCCCCCAGTCGGCTTAAGTGAAAAAAAAAAAAAGTTAAATTCACCTCTCCACTGACACCGCTCCGCTGAGCGGTCGGCTCCGTGAATGGGGTGGGCGTGGCCTGCGCCGCGTCAGCGTCGGCACAGGCCACGCCCACCCCATTCACGGAGCTGGCCGTAAGAAGCAGCGGCGGGCTCTGTTCCGGCCCCACCGCTGCGATCGCTGTCTTTTACCGGCAGCGATGACAGCGGCGGGGACAGAGACAGCGCTCCCGCCGCTCCTCCATCTGCTGCTTCTTCTGCCTGGGGAACATGCGAGCACCCAGGTCAGGGCCTGTAAAAGACAGCGATCGCAGCGGCTGGGCCGGGACAGAGCCCCCCGCCGCTCCTCTGGGCTCCCGCAGTGTGATAGGCAACGCGGAAACGCCGGGAACGGGTGATTTTTTTTTTTTTTTACATTCGCCCGATAAGGCGCACGGACATTTTCCGCCCACTTTTGGGGAAAAATAAGTGCGTCTTATATGGCGAAAAATACGGTATATACATTTACCAATACAAATATACAATTAATGAGAAAGTGACCTGTGCATGTAAAGTTATTTGTGCAATCCAGCATAAGCTAAATTCATAAACATTAATCTAATATATATGTCAATGTGAAAACCCTATTAAAACACATAAGAAGAGCTATTACACATATTTAAGAATAATGTGAAAAGGAAGGGACTCGAGTGCAACAATCTATACCCAACAAAAGCCAATATATACAAGTGAAACGCTGGTTACATGGGAACTAATCAAAAAAGAATCAGTAAATCAATGGAGCCGATGTCCACCAATCCCACCACATATCATTTACATTAGTAAACTACTTACATTCTACTTACCTGTTCTATCTTCCCCCCCACATTATGGAGTACATTTTATATGGTTTCACCATCTTTTCCCAGCAACAGATCCATCAATTTCCCCTAAGTCACAGATTGCTGGGGGTTTGAGTGGCAGGACCAGTGATTGCCGGATTGCATAACCCAGTGCTCAAGAATCCAACATGCCGTCGTTCAAATCTCGCAGTGTTGTGTCCTCTTCTCCCAGGAAGAACCAAAACCTGATGTTAAAGCGGAACGAAACCTGAGTTTTTGACTATCCGATTTGGGGGGTATTCCGATTTGGGATGCCCCGCTGTGTGAAACCCCCCCAGTTTGCCTGTAACAGCTTACCTTTCCCTGGTCCTGCAGGGCAACTGCTCTTCTGCAATGGGAGCACAAGTGGGCACATCCCCAGCCGCGCATGCGCTCCTGCTCCAGCCAATGGGAGCGCACACACCCAAAGATGCAGGGATGCGCCCGCCTGCGCTCCACATGGCAGAAGGGCAGAGCCTAGGTCCGAATGACATAGGCAAACCAAACGGCTCTGATTGGATGACAGCTGATCCATGAGCTGTTGGACCGGAGTAAGGTAAGCTGTTACAGGCGAATCGGGGGATTTCACACATTGGGGGCGATTTGGGAAGCCCTGGGGTAAGGCCTGCGTCTAGATTCCAAGGCCAACCGCACAGGGTTTTGTCTTTAAGTTACTATTACCGTACAAATGTTGTTTATGTCCTATAGTAACTTTGTAACTAGACTTTCTCTAGAACTGAAATCTGATGTTAAATAACTTACAGCAGAACCACCATTTATGCTATGTCCCATAGTAACTTTGTAATTACATTCTCTCAGGAAAATCTGAAATCTCATGATAAATGACTGTTATAGCAGAACCACCGTTTGTGCTATGTCCTGTAGTAACTTTGTAACTAGACTTCCTCTAGAACTGAAATCTAACATCAAATGACTATTACAGCAGAACGACCATTTATGCTGTGTTCCATAGTAACTTTGTAATTAAACTCTCTCAGGAAAAACTGAAATCTCATGATAAATGACTATTATAGCAGAACCGTTTATGCTAAGACTTATAGTAACTTTATAATGAGACCTTCTCAGGAGCAAACTGAAATCTGATGTTAAATCACTATTACAGCAGAACCACCATTTATACTATGACCTATAGTAACTTTGTAATGAGACCTTCTCAGGAGAGACTGAAATCTGATGTATAAATTTGCTGTATGGCGGGGGGAGGGGTCACTTATACACCCAACATCAAGAAATATCCAGCCAGGCTTGTTTTTATTTATTTTAATGGAAGGAAAAGGACTTCAGGGGTGACAGGGTCTGTCACACCTGATAGACTAAACCTGTCACCCCTAGATTTTATTCCTACCAGGAGAGAATAAATACGTTTTATTCAGTTTGGGTGTATAAGTGACCCCCCCCCCCCTCTCATTAGCAGACATGTGTATATGGATTTTTAATATTACACAATTTTGTGATAGGGTTCCTATATAGGCTAATACAGCAGAACCACTGTTTATGCTATGACCTATAGTAACTTTGTAACTAGACTTTCAGGAAGAATTGCAATCTCATGCTAAATGGCTATTACAGCAGAACCATCGTTTATGCTATGTCCCATAGTAACTTTGTAACTAGACTTTCTCAGGAGGAACTGATATCTGATGTTAAAGGCTGTTACAGCACAGCCACTGTTCATGCTATGTCCTACAATAACTTTGGAGCTAGACTTTCAGGAAGAACTGAAATCGCGTGCTAAACAGCTATTACAGTGGAACCACTGTTTATGCTATGTCCTGTAGTAGCTTTGTATCTAGACTTTCTCTAGATATCTGATGTTAAGTGACTATTACATTAGAACCACCGTTTATGCTATGTCCCATAGTAACTTTGTAATTAGACTTCCTCTAGAACTGAAATCCAACATCAAATGACTATTACAGCAGAACCACCGTTTATGCTGTGTCCCATAGTAACTTTGTAATTAAACTCTCTCAGGAAAAAACTTAAATCTCATGATAAATGACTATTATAGTAGAAACGTTTATGCTAAGACTTATAGTAACTTTGTAATGAGACCTTCTCAGGAGAAACTGAAATCTGATGTCAAAGGGGCATTATCGCAAACAATGGCCCAATAGTAAAAATCCATATAAATTTGCTGTATGGCAGTGGGAGGGGTCACTTATACACCCAACATCAAGAAATATCCAGCCAGGCTTGTTTTTATTTCTTTTAATGGAAGGAAAAGGACATCCGGGGTGACAGGCTCTGTCACCCCCGAAAGACTAAACCTGTCACCCCTAGATTTTATTCCTACCAGTAGAGAATAAATAAGTTTTATTCAGTTCGGGTGTATAAGTGACCCCCCCCTCTCATTAGCAGACATGTGTATATGGATTTTTAATATTATACAATTTTGTGATAGGGTTCCTATAAAGGCTATTACAGCAGAACCACCGTTTATGCTATGTCCCACAGTAACTTTGTAACTAGACTTTCTCAGGAGGAACTGAAATCTGATGTTAAAGGCTATTACAGCGGGACCACTGTTTATGCTATGTCCTGTAGTAACTTTGTAATGAGACCTTCTCAAGAGAAACTGAAATCTGATGTTAAATCACTATTACAGCAGAACCACCATTTATACTATGACCTATAGTAACTTTGTAATGAGACCTTTCAGGAGAAACTGAAATCTGATGTTAAAGGGGCACTATCGCAAACAATGGCCCAATAGTAAAAATCCATATAAATTTGCTGTATGGCGGGGGGAGGGGTCACTTATACACCCAACATCAAGAAATATCCAGCCAGACTTGTTTTACTTGATTTCTTTTAATGGAAGGAAAAGGACACCCGGGGTGACAGGCTCTGTCACCCCTGAAAGACTAAACCTGTCACCCCTAGATTTTATTCCTACCGGGAGAGAATAAATAAGTTGTATTCAGTTCAGGTGTATAAGTGACCCCTCCTCTCATCAGCAGACATGTGTATATGGATTTTTAATATTACACAATTTTGTGATAGGGTTCCTATAAAGGCTATTACAGCAGAACCACCGTTTATGCTATGTCCCATAGTAACTTTGTAACTAGACTTTCTCAGGAGGAACTGAAATCTGATGTTAAAGGCTATTACAGCGGGACCACCATTTATACTATGACCTATAGTAACTTTGTAATGAGACCTTCTCAGGAGAAACTGAAATCTGATGTTAAAGGGGCACTATCACAAACAATGGCCCAATAGTAAAAATCTATATAAATTTGCTGTATGGGGGGGGGGGGGGGGTCACTTATACACCCAACATCAAGAAATATCCAGCCAGGTTAGCAGACATGTGTATATGGATTTTTAATATTACACAAATTTGTGATAGGGTTCCTATAAAGGCTATTACAGCAGAACCATCGTTTATGCTATGACCTATAGTAACTTTGTAACTAGACTTTCAGGAAGAACTGCAATCTCATGCTAAATGGCTATTACAGTGGAACCACTGTTTATGCTATGTCCTGTAGTAACTTTGTATCTAGACTTTCTCTAGAACTAAAACCTGATGTTAAATGACTGTTACAGTAGAACCACCGTTTATGCTCCTTATGTCCCATAGTAACTTTGTAACTAGACTTTCTCAGGAGGAACTGAAATCTGATGTTAAAGGCTATTACAGCAGAACCACCGTTTATGCTATGTCGTGTAGTAACTTGGTAACTAGACTTTCTCAGGAGGAACTGAAATCTGATGTTAAAGACTATTACAGCGGGACCACTGTTTATGCTATGTCCTGTAGTAACTTTGTAACTAGACTTTCTCTAGAACTGAAATCTGTTAAATGACTATTACAGCAGAACCACCGTTTATGCTATGTCCCATAGTAACTTTGTAACTAGACTTTCTCAGGAGGAACTGAAATCTGATGTTAAAGGCTATTACAGCGGGACCACCGCTTATGCTATGTCCCGTAGTAACTTTGTAACTAGACTTTCTTAGGAGGAACTGAAATCTGATGTTAAAGACTATTACAGCGGGACCACTGTTTATGCTATGTCCTGTAGTAACTTTGTAACTAGACTTTCTCTAGAACTGAAATCTGTTAAATGGCTATTACAGCAGAAACTCTGTTTCTGCTGTGTCCCATAGTAACTTTGTAACTAGACTTTCTCAGGAAGAATATCATGTTAAATGGCTATTACAGCAGAAGTGCCATTTACGCTATGTCCTATAGTAACTTTTAAACTCTCTCAGGAAGAACTTTAATCTCATGTTAAACGGCTATTACAGCAGAAACTCTGTTTCTGCTGTGTCCTATAGTAACTTTGTAAATAGACTTTCAGGAAGAACTTACATCTGATAACTATTTCAGCTGTGTATTCTAAGATATGACCAGGAGGAGGGTCTTACTTTTGATTTGTATTCACAGACTACGGAGACACTGTAGTGAGAAATGTGAAAACTGAGGAGGAGGAGGGGGAAGAAGTGTGTGTAAAAAGTAAAGAGGAGGAAATTCCTTTACAGATCAGCTCAGGTGAGTAGCAAACCTTCTACAGAAAAGAATGACCTACTCTCCTTGCTCAGTCTCCGCCCCCATAGTCTCTCATATATATTTATATACAGGGGGGGCGTCGCTCTCCTCTTTCTCCCCAGACCCCGGAGACACTATAGTTACTAATGTGAATCCTCGGGAGGAGGAAGAAGAGCCTGTAAGGAGCAAAGAGGAGGATATTCCATTACAGATCAGCCCAGGTGAGTAATAAAGCCTTTATAGAAAATACTCACTTACCTTTATGAATCTGATACTTGTACATCTCTAATATCTTTCATTATATCCAAATCATCCCGTGTACAAACAAGTACGCGTTTCGGGGATACTAACCCTTTATTGTATGTGTACCAAAGCATAATACTCACCTTTTATTGCCGTACTAAGCAGGATCTCCTGTGCCACAACCCGCCCTGCCCCATGCTCCTGGGGGGCTCCACCAATCAGAGGAGACCACCTTTTACCTTTATACGTCAATGTGAGATGGCAGGTAGTCGGTCGTGGCATAGCTATGGCAGTGACATCGCCTGTCGCTCACGCACGAACAATGGACAAGGAGGCGGGGCTTCCGGTTAAAAGAGGCGGGAGCAGAGTGAAACTGGAGCATCAAAAATTGACAAAAGCTACTCTTAGGGGGGTAGAAGGGCATTTCAGGGGATGCTAGTTAAAGTGTAGGTTTTGCTCCACTTTAAAGTGGAACAAAACCCAGGATTTTGACTATGCTGGGTTTGGGTCCTGTGAAACCTACGTGAAACGTTACGTGAAACCTCCCAGATCGCCGAAGCCAACTCGCCTCTTCCCAGATCCTACGGCGCATATGCGGCTGCTCGTCCAATCAGCTTGAAGCTGCTGACGTCACGTCGTCTAAGAGCGTGCTGACGACCGAATCCTCCGCAACCCTCTAATGGAGTGGGTCTGTGCCGGTCATTCACGAATGCCTGGCGTGGGCACGCACCCTGCTAAAGAGATAGCGGGGATGCGGCTCGCGCATGCGCAGTTGGACCGGGGAACAAGGTAAGTGTATGGGGAAACCTGGGGGGTTTCACACAGCGGGGCATCCTGATTTTGGATGATTCCCGGGCCGATCGTGGTGGGTTTTGGTCCACTTTAATGTGACTTTTTGTAAAATGTGGCTATCCTAAAGTATAAATCTGGGGGAAATTCGGGTAGATCTGAGGGAAATTAAGTGGAGAAAAAATAAAAGTGTGTGTCACACAGTCAAATCAGGAAGAGGTTAAATTACTATTACAGCATAAACACACTTGTTGCTATGTCCTATGGTAACTTTTTGTAACTAGACTTTCAGGAAGAACTGAAGTCTGATGTTAAATGGCTATTACAGCAGAAACACTGTTAATGTTATGTCCTATAGTAACTTTGTAACTGGACCTTCTCTCAGGAAGAACTGAAATTTGATGTTAAATAACGGTTACAACACAAACACAGTTTATGCTATGTCCTGTAGTAACTTTGTAACTAGACTTTCAGGAAGAACTGTGGTCTGATGTTAAATGGCTATTACAGCAGAAACACTGTTAATGTTATGTCCTATAGTAACTTTGTAACTGGACCTTCTCTCAGGTTATGCTATGTCCTATAGTAACCTTGTAATTAGACTTTCACCCAGGATGAGACAGAATCTGATTTTGAATGGCCATTACTGCTGAAGCGCCATTCGTGTGATGTCACATAGCAGGGAAACTCAACTGGTGGACCGCAGGCTGTATCCGGACCCCTGCTGAGAGCTGTGCTTAGACATGTACATGCGGCCCTGCACCGCGCCGTTGTTACCCTGTCCCCCTGTGCAGGTGCGGGTACCTGGAGGTGGCAGCAGAGGCAAGATATCCAAACAGAAGCTAGAGATCCAGGCGGCGGAGGCAAGAGATCCAGGCAGAGTCGAGGAATCCAGGCAGAGACAAGAGATCCAAGCAGAAGTGGAGGCAAGAGATCCAGGTGGTGGCAGAAGCAAGAGACCCAGGCGGAGGCAAGAGACCCAGGCGGAGGCAAGAGACCCAGGCGGAGGCAAGAGACCCAGGCGGAGGCAAGAGACCCAGGCGGAGGCAAGAGACCCAGGCGGAGTCAAGAGACCCAGGCGGAGTCAAGAGACCCAGGCGGAGTCAAGAGACCCAGGCGGAGTCAAGAGACCCAGGCGGAGTCAAGAGACCCAGGCGGAGTCAAGAGACCCAGGCGGAGTCAAGAGACCCAGGCGGAGTCAAGAGACCCAGGCGGAGTCAAGAGACCCAGGCGGTGGCAGAGGCAAGAGACCCAGGCGGTGGCAGAGGCAAGAGACCCAGGCGGTGGCAGAGGCAAGAGACCCAGGCGGTGGCAGAGGCAAGAGACCCAGGCGGTGGCAGAGGCAAGAGACCCAGGCGGTGGCAGAGGCAAGAGACCCAGGCGGTGGCAGAGGCAAGAGACCCAGGCGGCAATGGAGGCAAGAGATCCAGGCAGGGACAAGTGATCCAGACGGCGTTGGAGGCAAGAGATCCAGACGGTGGCGAATGTAGTGGACACCCAGGCAGCGGACATGCAGGTGGCGGAGATCCAAGTGGCGGCGAGACTGGCATCTCCGATCAGGCACTGCTGCAGCCACCTCTTTGGGCCTTCTACTAGTCCTTGCTGGAGCCGGAGACTGAAGGCCCCCAAGAATCTGTCTACAGCAGTGCCTGACCAGAGGATGGAGGATATGTCGGGGGACCAGCGGCATGGATCAGGAGGTGGGGGTGAGTATGGCCCTTGCACCGCAACGCACCACAGGTAAAGTGCCAATGCATGCACTGGCCATAGACTTCTATGGGGCTGTGAAAGGACTCTTTTAGCTTACTGTGGTTTCTGGCCATTTGTGACACAGAATATTTATACTCCAAGACGAAAACAACCTGGTGTGAAAGGGGCCTTACCTTGTCCCCCGAGCTCTTGTACATAATGCCATTACCACATTTTTTTACAGCATTGGCCATTACAGCAGAAACACTGTTTACGCTATGTTCTTTAGTAACTTTGTAACTAGACTTTCAGGAAGAACTAAAATCTGCTGTTAGATAACTATTTCAGCTGTGTATGCTAAGATATGACTTTTGATTTGTATTCACAGACTACAGAGAAACTGTAGTCCGAAATGTGAAAACTGAGGAGGAGGAGGAAGTGTGTGTAAAAAGCGAAGAGGAGAAAATTCCTTTACAGGTCAGCTCAGGTGAGTAATAAACCTTCTATAGCAAATAAATGACCTGTTCACCTTGCTCAGTCAGTATAAGGCTCTATTCACACCTTTCTGCTTACCCAGTGCTGGGCAGCGCAGTCACAGCACAAGGGGAAATGCTGCCCATTATATTTAATAGGACAGTTCACTTATACACACAGCGTATATATGTGAACTGTCTCATTAACAACAATGGGCAGCATTTTCCTTGTGCTGTGACTGCGTTGCCCAACACAGGGTAAGTGGAGAGGAGTGAATAGAGCCTAAGGGTTTCCCTTTTATCTTTACTCACAGACCCCGGAGACGATATAGTTAGGAATGTGAAAACTGAGGAGGAGGAAGAATTTGTAACAAGTAAGGAGGAGGAGACTCCATTACAGATCAGCTTAGGTGAGTAATACTTATATGGAAAGGTTCCACCTATTCTTCTTGTTCATTCACTACTCACAGGCCTCTATAAGTTGGCGTCGGTGGCTGTATAACCCTTTCAGTGCCAGCCTACCTAGAGATTGTCACCCTCTGTTGCCAGGCCATTTATCACCATTTTGCATTATATATGTTTAACTGTGATTGTCCAAGGAGTTTGGGCTTTAAAGAGGAACACTGTACTGCTGCCCCCCACCTCGGACAATATTTACTCGGGCATCACCTCTTCTAGGTCCCTCAGATTCCGGGTGACCTCCCGACGGGCGGCACCATCTTGCATGCGAATAAAGGGGGGGTGGGAGCAGCTCAATCACTATTATTTATACAAAATTCTTATTATTATTCAGGGCCTGGGAACTAATTTACCGCCCAGTTTAACCCTCTCATCAACTAAATATCAAGCAACAAACATGTCTAGCTATGTGGAAAGACAGAGATTTGGTTGCATATATCTGCAGATACATGTGGAAGCCACACTGCCCCGGCAAGGCACTCTGTGTTTAGTGTGGTCCCTACTCTTAATTCTGAGTCCCCAAAGTTGGGACCATCTTGCATGCCATCAGGCACTGCGCCCGTCCCCCAATCTCGCGTCTGTGCAGTGCACATGTATGGGATGCAAGGCAGCCACCCAAAATCCTGTGAGAATTCGTGCAGCGCCGCAGGACTCTTGAAGAGCACGGCCTTAAGCAGAGATGGCTAAGGAGGTGGCGTGGACAGAATCGGGCCCTGAAGCAGCTGGATGCCGCCGCATCATGATAAAATCCAAAATGTAAGTAGGGCCTGAGGTATGGGGGGATACCGCATTTCAATTTAAGTTTGTTGTTCCTCTTTAAAGTGGACCAAAACCCACAGATCGGCCCAGGAATCTATAAGAATCCCAGGCCGATTGCTTCCCTACCCCCGGGGCATCCAGAATCGGAATGCCCCGCTGTGTGAAACACCCCAGGTCGCCCATAAACGGTCCAACGGCGCATGCGCGAGCAGCAGCCGCATCCCTGCTATCCCTCTAGCAGCACGGGTGCCATTAACAAATGCCTGGCGCAGGCATGCTCCCTGTTAGAGGGTAGTGGGGAATTCGGTCGTATTAGACGAGCTCCTGGATGAAGGCGATTTAGCGTGCATGCATCGTAGGACCGGAAAGAGATGAGTTTGTTTAGGCGACCTGAGGGGTTTCCCTGATCGGGGTGCCCCGGGGGGCAAGCACCAAAACCCAGGATATTCAAAATCTTGGGTTGTGGTCCACTTATTCAGGGTGAAGGTCCGGTTTAATACAAGACCTATCTGCAGTTGCTCCAGATGCCCTGTCTGTGCCTGAAAGGGTAGGATTTACCTTAAATTTATACTAAAGGTGAGCTCAATAGTTGTCCCATTTTCTCTGGCTACACGTTGCACGGTCCCAAACTTCAATCTATTCTAAGTACACTGTAATGAGTGATAGGAGGGCGGGGTTTCAGGGCTGCCGAGAGAGGCAGCCAATCAGGACGTCTGGGCAGGGAGTGGGGAGTGTTTCCTTTCTTGGTCCACTGACGGTTGATTGATAGACCAGGTCAGCACGGTGGGGACCAAAAGCTGAATAAGGGAGTGATTTTCCTCACTAAGTAGACAGACAGAGGAGCGATCACAGCACTCCAGCCACTCAATGAAAGGTAAGTTACTGATATTTATTTTTTTAACTTTTAACTTACCAAACACTTTAAAGAGGCAGTCCAGGCTACTGCAATAATAAGGCATCAAGGAACAAACCTGAGCGAGCAAGCCTCAGTGGTCATGCTGGCCAGGCTTGATAATGCTTGAAGCGCTGATGGCAAAATTAAATAGAAAGGAGGGGCAAAATTTGGAGACTTTCTATACCATCCACATTATGCTGCAGGAAAATACAATTCTGTGAAATACTCACCTGTAGAATTTATATTATTTGTATACAGTACGTCCTGCTCCAGATATAGTACTTACACTTGGGTTATCCTCCGCCAGATGGCGCTGCACTGCAGAGACATGCAAAACAGGCTCCTCCCGGCCCCTCAAATACCCAGGGACCTCCCACAAATCCCCAGCATTGAAAAGCAGTGAACAAGAAGCCGGGAGAATTTAACCACCAACTGGTAAATATGAAAATGATAACAATCACCATACAGGGGATCCAGAGTACCGGTAATACCAAAACCAGGGTGGGGTGGAGCAGGACGTACTGTATACAAATAATATCAATTCTACAGGTGAGTATTTCACAGAATTGTATTATTCTTAGTATACAGTACGTCCTGCTCCACATATAGTACTTACACTTGGGACATCCAATAGCAGTGTCCATTAAAGTAGGGTGGAATCCCCAACAAAAAAGGCAACAGCAGACAGTTAAAACCACTTTCACCTGCATAACCTTGCGGCCAAGACGGCATGAGCTGACGCCCTAACATCAACCTTGTAAAACTTTGAAAAGGTATGAACAGAAGACCA
This sequence comes from Gastrophryne carolinensis, assembly GCA_027917425.1. NCBI lineage: Eukaryota > Metazoa > Chordata > Amphibia > Anura > Microhylidae > Gastrophryne > Gastrophryne carolinensis. Next base: position 33,393,441 of record CM051237.1, on the reverse strand, counting down.
AGTAACGGCCTAGCAAAACTAGTTCAACCGAAGCCTGGTGCTGAAAGACCCAAGAGGCACCAAAAGCACAAATAGAAAAAGAAGTAAAGCGAAAAGGAAAGACTCTTCCCCTTAGTGGAACAGGCCTGAGTAACAGCCTGACGAATCCAATCGCTAACAGTAGACTTGGCAGAAGCCAAACACCCTTTCCTAGGACCAGAAGGAACCAACCCATCCAAGTAATGACCAGGCCCAAAGCCGCCTAACCCCCCGAGATCAGACGAGATAGGGCACATGCAGGATGGAGTGGCCGAAGGCCCCAAGGAACATCAGTTCTCCAAAAGGACACAGTGACTGCCAAGGAAAAACTTCCAACACCTGTTCAAGGAATGCAGAACCCTTTCCTCAGCGTTGCTAGGAATAAGGCACAGAAGGAAGAACAATATCTTAAATCAATAAACATAAGACACCACCTTAGGCAGAAAGTCCGGCTAAAAGCGGAACACCACCTTATCCTGGTGTATATCAAGAATGGGGGCTAGATAGACAGAGCCACCCGCTACGACACACGTCTGACCGAAGTAACAGTCACCAGAAGGACAACCTTGAGAACAGCCAGACAGCATCCTGAATAGGTCCCAAGGGAACACCCCGCAAGGCAGACAGAATCAATTCAAATCCCAACGGGGACCATAGAATTACATGGGGGACGCACATGAGTAACCCCCTGACCGAAAGTCTTAACCAAGGAAAACTGAGCAAAAGACTTCTAAAGGAAGGCGGACAGGGCAGAACCTGACCCCTCAGAGTACTGAGTTGGGGAACCAACTCCAACTCATGCTGTAATAACTCTAGAACCCTGGGAACAGAGAAAGCCAGGCAGGGAAGAGACCTGGACTAACACCAATCAACATGGATACACCACACCCTATAATAGATGGGAGAAGAAGAAGAAGACGAAGCTTGCTCCTAGTCTTCCCATAGCCCAAATCACTGAGACATATAAGCCTGTCTCCATCAAGATGGATGTTTCAGCAGTCAGGCCGTCTAGGCCAGAGTCTGTAGATTGGGGTGACGTAAAGGGGGCCCTGAGTGAGCAGAGCTGGAACTCCTGGCAGAACGTACAGATCTACTGCCCTCAGTACCACGTCTGCGAACCACACTCTACTAGGCCACCCGGGGGCCACCAGAATCACTGGTCCCCCCTTCCAGAGCAATCTTGCGCAGCACCCTGCATAGCAGGGGGAATGGAGAAAAGACATACAGAACCGAACTTCCAGCCATGACATTACCAAGGCACCATGACCACGGCCAGAGGATCCTGGGACAGGGCAACAAGGCCGAGAGCTTGTGATAGTGACGAGACACAAACAGATCCACAACTGGTTGGACCCCATAGTGACACAGGTATTAGCACATCCTGTCACAGAGGGACCCCCACCGGGGCGAATACCACTGATATGCAGGGAACCTTGTCCTCCACCCAGATTAGGATCATAGACACTTCCTGGAGGACCCTCCTGCTCCAGGTCCCTCCCAGATGATTAAGGTAGGCCACTGTCGTCAGACAGACCGAACGCCCCCAAAACAGGCAGTCCCTGAAGAGGAGTAGTCAAGCGAGATAGAACCAACCTGAACGCTCACTGTTTCAAACATCGATAGGTGTATGGACCTTCTAAGGGCCCCACCTCCCCCAGAACCGCAGGGAGTTTCAGAAGAACCCCCCCCCCCCCCCGTATCCTGATAGATTGGCATCCATGGTGACCGTCTCCAGGAAGGGGCAAGAAGGGAACTGCCCCCAGACAGGTTCCTTGAGTTCATCCACTCCAAGAGGGACCTCCTTACCAGGGGGGGAAGGCATACAGACCCTGCTCCAGGGATGCTGGATCCCTGTCCTGTATTAACAATAGAAGTTGCAGAAGGGCCCAAGGGGAACCGAGTATAAGGGACCTCTTCTAAGCAAGTCACCAACGGGCCCATCAGCTGCATCCCTGCCTGGTGAAGGGACGGGGACAGCAATGAGGGACTGAGCCCATGCAACCAGATTGTCCACTTTATTGCTGAGGAAGGAAGATTCTTGCCTGAACCGAATCCAGATTCATTCCTAGGAATGGAGTTACCAATTAAGGGGACAATGAGGACTTGAGGTGATTGAACACCCATCCAAGTGACTCCCAATGGACACCACCAGCCGAGTAACCAACTCAGCCTGACGTAGAGATTGGGAAGTGAAAAAGGACGTCCGGGTAGGTCATCGCGCGGACGCCCCTTGGTCTCATCAGAGACATCACCCCCGTCAGCACCTTGGTGAGCACTCTGGGAGCTGAAGAGAGGCCAGATAACAAGGCCACAAATTAGCAGTGTTGGGCCTCCAACACGAACCTGAAGAGCCTCGGTGTCCAGAAGACACAGGGATGTGAACATAAGCATCTTTTATCTCCACAGACGGCAAGAAGCCCCCTTGGGCACAAGGCGCTGATGGCCCATCTCAGAGTTTCCATGCAGAAACTGCCTGTAATTGTAGAATTGCCGAAAACCTGTGAATCCAGAAAGGGCCAGACTTTGGTTGGTGTAGGGGCCCCTGCCTCTGCCTGTTAAGGGCAATCTGCAAGTGACCCCCAGACCCTGCAGGCCTTGCATGGCCTGCACCAACACCTGAACAGAGGCAGGGACCAAGAGTACCCTGATAATCTTGGGGGAGGCCGCGCAGCAAACTCTATCCTGTATCCGGAGGACACTACCTCCTGAATCCACCAGAATGAGGCGTGATGCCTCCTGACAGGAGCAAGGTGCTGCAGCCATCCCCTCACCCAGACGGGCGAGGGCGCCCCATCATGCTTGAGGGGTTTTGGTGGAAGATTTAGGCTTAGCCCCGCCGGAGGGGCCAGGACGTGGGCATGGGGCAATAATGCGGGAGGGGCATCCCCTAGAGGCTCACCATCAGCCTAAACCACCTACCCTTTGGTGGGGGACTGCGGTGGAGCATGGCTCCATAAGCACGCATGGTGCTGCCTACCTTCACCCTACCAGCGCAGCCCAGCCTGGGAGGCACATCACAACGAGGACGGGTGGGAATAGTCCAACAGGGCCGGAGGCTATGATAGCCCCGCTCACCTGCGAGAGAGTGATATTTCATGTCTTCGCAGTCGGCACTGCAGAGAAATCTGGGGATTTGTGGGAGGTCCCTGGGTATTTGAGGGGCTGGGAGGAGCCTGTTTTGCATGTCTCTGCAGTGCAGCGCCATCTGGCGGAGGATAACCCAAGTGTAAGTACTATATCTGGAGCAGGACGTACTGTATACTAAGAATATGGAGGATAGACACATGGGAAGGGCTTCAGATGAGCTACTTGATGCCTTATTATTGCCATTGCCTGCACTTACCCTTTAAAACAGATATATTACCAGGATTTTCACTATCCTGGTGATTTTCATGGGTCATCCTGATTTAGGATGATCTGCTGTGTAAACCCCCAGATTGCCTACACAAGTCACCCTTCCACTGTTCCCATTGGGCACGCGTGGGCTCTCGTCCAAGCAGTGCTTTAGGCCATGCATGTTAATGCCTGGCATAAAGCACACTTTTTAACTTCCATATGGAGTGGAAGAGGGTGGCATCCTCAGTCTCCCTGCAGTCTGCACCACACTCCCGCCCACATCCTATATGAATGGCTGGCTGCAGGAGTGCACTTAGCTGCAGGGAGACTGCTTATCCGGCCGCGGACTGAGAACGCGTCGTGGGAATGCTGGAAACGTAGGTGATTGTGGGTCTGCAATGAGGGATTCACACAGTGGGCCAGTCCTAGAGTCCTTTCTTCTCCAGGGCCAGCTTTCAAGGTGATGGGTCCACTTTAAGGAAGTCCCCAACACCAGTGCTATCCTGAATGGCTGGCTGCAGGGAGGCTGGTTATCTGGCTGCGGACTGAGAACGTGCTGTGGGAACGCCGGGAACGTAGTTGATTGTGGGTCTGCAATGAGGGGTCCTAGAGTCTTTTATGCTCCGGGGCGAGTTTTCGAGGTGATGGATCCACTTTAAGAAAGTCCCGAACACCAGTGCTATTATTGTCTATGCCGGAAAAACCCACTGGGGCTGTTTTGGGTTCCAGTCAGCTGGTTTTTGAAAGCAGACAACTCGGGTTTGTGGCAGTTGTATGATCCACTGAGGTGTGCCACCACTGCCAACTGTCAGGTTCACAGTTTATTGAATGTCCCTCCTACTTTACTGATTACTAAATGCCACCTTTTACTTTCATTGGTGAATAGTTTCGTGATTTCAGCAGTCCTTGTTTTATGTAGATACATAAAACATAGATACACAATAGATAAAGGAGAGTTCCAGTTAACCCTATCTATTCTATTTTTTCTCCTAGATAGAGGATACCGACAAAATATTATAGAAGATCAAGATGCTATTCTTCCATATTGTGAAAAAGGAAATGATGACATGGTACCAGCACATACAGGAGACCACAGTGTCCCTAACCCCAATCAAGCACAGCTACCTGCAGATCTACCTTCTGACATCTCTACACATGGGAAGTGTTTTCCTGAGGAAGTTACAGGGGAGAAACACTATTCATGTTCTGAATGCGGGAAAAGTTTTGTTCATGAATCACGGCTCCGCTTACATAAAACTGTGCATACAGGGGAGAAGCCCTATTCATGTTCGTACTGCGGGAAATGCTTTTCTCAGAAAGGAAATCTACTCAAACACGAAAGATCTCATACAGGGGAGAAACCATATTCATGTTCTGAATGTGGGAAATGTTTTGCGTTGAAAGCACATCTTATCACACACCAAAGGCTGCATACTGGCCACAAGCCATTTTCATGTTCTAAATGTGGGAAATGTTTCATTGGAGAATCAGGCCTTCGTGTGCACAAATCGGTGCATACAGGGGAGAGGCCGTATTCTTGTTCTGAATGTGGGAAATGTTTTTCTCATAAGTCAAACCTTAACAGCCATAGAAGAGTTCACACAGGAGAGAAACCATATTCATGTTCTGAATGTGGGAAGTCTTTTTCTCGTCGTGGAAATCTTCTCGTACATAAAAGAGTTCATACTGGCGAGAAACCCTATTCGTGTACTGAATGCGGAAAATGTTTTTCTATAAAAGGACACCTCATTCCACATCAAAGGCTTCATACAGGCCATAAACAGTTCTCATGTTCTATATGTGGGAAATGTTTTTTTCGGGAATCAGGCCTCCGTCTACATAAAAGTGTTCATACAGGGGAGAAGCCATATACATGTTCCGAATGTGGAAAAGGCTTCTCTCAAAAATCAGAACTTCGCGTCCATGAAAGAAATCATACAGGAGAGAAGCCATATTCATGTTGCGAATGCGAGAAATCATTTTATAGCAAATCAACTTTATCGGTACATATGCAAGTTCATACAGGGGAGAAACCTTACTCGTGTTCTGAATGTGGGAAATGTTTTGCAAGCAGCTCAGCTGTAAGTTTTCATAAACGAATTCACACAGGGGAGAAGCCATATTCTTGTGATCAATGTGAGAAAAGCTATGCTCGACGGTATAATCTTGTCAAACACAAAATAGTTCACATACGAAAGTAGCAATAGTTTTGTATTTTAATGCGGAACAAAGCCCTGAGCGGCCAGCCCTGAAATCTAAAAGATCCCAGGACTGGCCGCTGGCCTTCCCCCTCTGTGTGAAAACCCCCAGATCGCCCATAATAAATCACCTGTTTCCAGTCTAATGGCGCATGCGTGCGCTCCCATCCAATCAAACTTTTGTTTTCGATGTAGGTCGCATGCCCTGCATCTTCGGGCTGTGCCCACGCTCCTGCCCCAGTCATTCAGTTGGGGCGGAAGGTCAATGTAAAGGGAATCTATTAAATCGTATTAAATAAGATCTACCTTTGCTTCAGCTGTACATGTAAAGATATCAGGTGATCAAAGCAACATTTAAACAAAGTAAATAATACAATAAAAGTATAAATACTAATATCTATTATTATGTTATTTAAACCTATGTGGATGCCCACGGGTGGAAATCGATTAATTATTTGTAACAATGGGAAAAGATTGTTTTTTCTCCTCCTGACCCTTTGTGATGACTGATCACCCCCTGTAAATGGGCAAAAAAAGAATATGGGTGCGGTTTTGCTGATTGCTAAATCCATTGTCCAGGCTGTTAATAAAAACACTAAACATGATCTTCAGGTCAAATCCTGTGCAGCTTGAGCCTGTCATTGCCAATCATTGCGACTTTGGGCCACTATCACTGCCTCCTTGACGGCAATGGGGGGGGGCATGTCAGGGCCTGACACTCCCTATTTATTGCAGTGAATGGAGGGGTTGTGCCAGCATCACTGTGGCAGGGGGCAGCCTGCAGTTGAGGAGGTGCCGGTGGACTGTCAATTGCCGGACTCGATCTGACAATTAGGTAGGATCCAGAGCGCCGGACTAGGAGTGACCATCTGCGGGGTACAAAAAAAGTATCGCGTTATTGTTTTTATAATAGCCTGGACAAGACTTTAATAGAGGTTAAGTAACAGTGTACTGTTTTATTTTCTCACCATGTGTTACTCTTCATTGCTACATAAAGAGAAACTTTCTTGGACTTACTGATGAGACCTTACATCACTATTGATTTATTTTATAAATAATCACTTTTAATGAGCTTGACGCTATTGCGTTTTAGACCATTTCAGCTATTTATTAAGCCTTGTGTGAGGAAGTGTCGCCTATCTCACAGGAGGACCAGCTCCTAAGGGTATTGATAAACACAGTGCATCATAGGGGTTCTCAGTGTCAAATGTATCCCTGTTAGAATTCTCACCCTACACTGGGGTCTTAGGTGGAAGATCTGGCCTATAGATCAACAGCCTGCTCTCAGCACACAAGCTTCAGAAGTATCGGCTCCAGTGCGGTACTGGGAATTTCTGGGCCACAGTTCACTCTAACCAGAAGTCAGGTCCATATCAAACTGCCATTTGGACTCAGGGGCACAGCATCTGACTGAATCATTTGACACCAGAACCAGCATTCTAGGAGCTGCCTTCCAAAAGTTACCAGTTTTAATAATGCTCTGTCTTGAGATGCCCGAGACCGAAACTCCTCCCAGGGGGGAGATGGGAGTGACCAGCCCGTAGTTAAATATTTAGAGATGGGACTGGCTAGCTGTCTGTCTTCTGGGGGTCACACGACATGTGTTAGATGTCCCAAGAATAGGCTGCCTCACTCCTGCCTGTGGCTGCTCTGCATAACTGTGTATCATCTGTATTCTTACTGTAACGTGCCTTTAAGACCTGTATATGGATCTGTTTATTGAGTGTATATTGCCTAGTATGCTGTTATAGCAATAAAATACATAACTTTATCTCGTGTTTCTCTTTTACCTTGATCTCAAACTCATCGTCTGTGTCTTATGGATCATATTATACGCCTCTGGCCCGATGCAAACCTGTTAACGGACTGGGCTTGTATCTAATAGAGCTGGTGGCAGTTATTAAGGGTTGGCAGGTCTCTGGTCACTGGTGCCCATGAAGGGGTCCTACAGTCTTTGGAACTGTATTCACAAAAACATAGCACATGATTTCAGTAAAAAAGATGTCGGACGGGCTAGTGTGATAATGGTTTACGGTTTTGCTCGTATTTTTCTGCTTGTGTTCGAGCCAATAGAAGCCAGGAGAATAAATACCGTTATCTTCTCTGTTTTTGCAGGTTCACACCACTTTATGCTACTCTTCAACTTTTGCATGCACATTTTCCCCTCTCAAATGTTCATACACAATGAATAAACATGATTTTGTTGTACTTTCGAGAAGGTGAAGGCCAGACTTATTCAAGCAATGGTTAATAGAAAAACTAGCAATTCTATATAGAGATAGAGTCCCTAGATTTATTAAGGTTTGGGGGGAGGGGGTGCCCCTATACTTACCTTCATATGCTCAATCTTGTTATTCGAGAATAACAGATATTTTTATTTTGTAATTGTCAAGGATTTCTCAATGGAAAAATCCCAATTGTAGAAAAATACCAGAAATTGAGGCTTCGAGACAGAGGTGGATATGCGGCAAACCGTGTTAAATAGTGACAAACAGTGCACACACCAATCAGACTGCTGTACATATTTACATAAGTGTACATATAACAAACACGTGCTGTAATAACTATACAAGAATAAAGGTGAGCACTGAGTGCTAAGGCTGCTGTGCAGAAATATGGGTAAACATAACACACTCTCTTTCTGAATCTACACAAGAAGAGCCAGGAATTATACATGAATAGAGATCCAATGAAAGTCCAAAGATGGATTCAAGACAGGGAAGGAAACACAATGGCTTTGGCAGGAGTCCTGGGATCTGGATTCAGAGTTCTGGATTCAAGGTGACAATTCAGTGCTGATCCACGGATAAATGGGTGGATCAGCTTATATAGAGCAGGAAGTCACACAGGTGCTGGCTGAAAGTCCCAGAAAGGGAGCCAGCCGAAAGCAGAACTGAAGAGAGGCATGCTCCAAATAAGGTGGAGATCCCCCAAGATTGTGAGGATCTATTCTTAGTATACAGTACGTCCTGCTCCAAATCTAATACTTACACTTGGGGATATACTCCGCCAGATGGCGCTGGACTGCAGAGACATTGAAAATAGGCTCCTCCCGGCCCCTCAAATACCCAGGGACCTCCCACAAATCCCCAGAATTTCTCTGCAGTCTGGCTGCGAAGGACGAGAAATGGCTCTCTACTCGCAGGTGAGCGGGGCTATTACCCTGTAGGACTATTCCCACCCGTTCCACTAGTAATATGCCTCCCAGCCTTGGCTGCGCTGGTCGGGTGAAGGTAGGTAGCACCGCTGTTAGGTGACGCTGCTCCACCGCAATCCCCCACCAAAGGGTAGGCGGTTCAGGCTTATGGTGAGCCTCTATGAGATGCCCCTCCCGCACTAGTGCCCTCCTGCCCATCGCTGGGCCCTGTTTAAGTGGCCGCTGTCCTCCCTCATCCTCCTTGTAGCCTTCGGGGGAAAAGAGGAGGGGGGGTGTAAATATGTATGCTATGCATTCTGTGTTTTACACTCCTTTTCCATTCTGTTTAGTCTTGTGTCAGCCGCCGCGCTGACTTGTCTTTACTGGCTTTTTTAAAAATTGCCGCCGCCGCGCGCTGACTTGGTTCTGCGCTTGGTGGCTGCATTACCTCAGGTGCTGGTGCGCCATCATTGGCTGCTTGCACGCTCTGGCTTCACGCTCTTCGGGGGGGGCGGGGCCCGTCTATGGTGCGCTCCGCGTCATCGCTGATACCGGCCTGCCCCTTGAGGTATACCGACGCCATCTTTATCCTGCTTTGTTGGCCCATGCACGACGGACCTCTACTTACCGCGGTCTGTAAGTGCCCTCGCGGGCGGCCTTATATCTTTCACTTTTGTTACTGTGTGCTTACAGGTCTTGTCTGCTTATGTCTTTCAGGCGGGGCGAACCCTTTTGGCTTCTCCCGGCCCTGTATTAGTATATTACTTGTAGGCCTTGTAAAAATAATACTCCCAATTCCCTAGCGGGTTATTGGGGCATCCGGGGTTGCTATATAGCGTTATTCCCTATCGGCGTATATCGCCGCTATAATCACCATATGGAGGCATCCCAGGATAATGTAACCGGGGTCCCTTCGGGACAAGACCGGCTGTGTGTAGCGTGTGGGCAGCCTCATGCTGACGCTGACAAGGCGCGGGTCTGTGTACCCTGTGCTGAGCAGGTGCTTGCATTGCAATCTGGCCTGCCAGTGGCTGCACCTCGTTTCACTTCACCTACTCCCCCAAGCTTAAATCTCACTTCTGCTGAGTTGCATACTAGTGGGATTTCTCAGCCTGATGTGTCTTCTAGACTGGCTACTGTTGAGCAGTTGATTGCTAAGTCCTCAGCGCGTAAGGCCCCTGCTAAGAAGCGGCACTTGACGCCTAATGCCACTGTTTTCCCTATGGAAACTGAGGAGTTTTGGAATCTTTGTGGCTATACCCCGTCTGATGAAGGGGAGCTCTTTTCTGATTCAGGCTCATCTGATGAGAGACCAAGGGGTCATGACGATTCTGGCTCTGACCCCTGGATGACACTGAACGATTATTGACCCAGACTTTTGAGGTTCTGTCCATCTCTCTCCCTGTTGAGGCTCCCAGGCAAAGAGGGGAGCTTTTCCATAGAGCAAGATCACGTTTGGAATTTCCCGAGCAGGCACATTTCCATAACCTTGTGCTCAAGGAATGGGAGCGCCCCAGTAAACTTCCCGGGGTTCCAAAGAGTTGGGATAAGAAGTATCCCTTTCCTGCTGAGGTGGTTAAACGTTGGTCATCCCGGCCCCCGCCCCCCGAGGTGGATGCCCCGATCCTAGGGCTATCTAACACCTGTCATGCATTCCCCTGATTCTACTACCCTGCGGGATGCTGAGGACCAGCTCATTGACCAGCTGGCCTCCCACGCCTTTGCATGTGCGGAGACGGCGCCGCGCCCGGTCTGTGCCTCTGCTATTACTGATGTGGCCACTAGAACCCTTATCAGATATATGCCTGATAGTGCCCCTGATGATTTGCCTTGTGAGGTGTTTAATGCACTCTCCAGTTGTGATGTTTTTGTAAATTTTGTCCTATCAGCATTGGATGACACCATCAGAATGTGTGCCAGAACTTCTGCCCTCGTGGTGGCTATACGCCGCACGGTTTGGCTGCACCAGTGGGCTACTGACAACGCTGCCAAGAAGGCCCTCACTGGTTTTCCCTTTAAAGGACTGCGCCTGTTTGGGGGCCGCCTGGACCTTTTTGCTAAGGGAGGCAGGTTACCCCAGCGCAGGCGGCAATCTCGGCCCTTTCGGGGTCAGGGTTCCTTCTCCTCCCCTTACCATGGTGCAAGACAGGGAAGGGGGGTTTCTTTCCCTGAGGCCCGGGGAGATTTCTGGGGTAGAGGCAGAGGACGTGGACGTCCTGGCCTCTCCTGGGGTCCCAAAGCTAAATCCTCTCCCAAGCCCCCTCAGGCATGATGGGGCGCCCTCACCCATCCGGGTGGGGGGACGGCTGCAGCACTTCGCTCACGTCTGGAGGCTTCATGTCTCAGACCGGTGGATTCAGGAGGTAGTGTCCTCCGGTTACAAGTTAGAGTTTGCTGCCGATCCCCCTCCAAGATTCATCAGATCCCGGATTCCTCAGGACCCTGTGTCAGCTCAGGAGCTAGTGCAAGCAGTGCAAGGCCTACTGGAGCTGGGGGTCATCTTCCAGGTCCCCTTAAGAGAAAATGGCAAGGGCTTTTATTCCAACCTATTCACAGTACCCAAAAAAGATGGTTCAGTCAGGCCCATCCTGGACTTGAAGATCCTCAACAAGTTTGTCAGCGGCAGGCGCTTTCGCATGGAAACTCTGCGCTCTGCCATCAGTTCCCTGCGCCAAGGGGATTTCATGACTTCTGTGGACATGAAAGATGCTTATCTTCATATTCCTGTGTTCCCAGGTCATCAAAGGTTCCTCAGGTTCGCTCTGATGGATCAACACTACCAGTTTGTGGCCTTGCCCTTCGGTCTCACTTCAGCTCCCAGGGTGTTCACCAAGGTGCTGGCTGGCGTGATGTCTCTGCTCAGATGTCAGGGCGTCCGCGTGCTTCCCTATCTGGACGACATCCTCATCACTGCCCAGTCTCTACATCAGGCAGAGTTGGATACTCAGCTGGTGGTGTACACTCTGGAGTCATTCGAAGCGGTCCCTTATGCTCAGTTCCACTTGAGGCCTCTGCAACTTTGCCTATTGTCAGTATGGGACAAGGACCCAGCGTCCCTGGACAGGGTCTGTGTGCTCTCCCCCCTGGTCAGGAGGTCCCTCTCATGGTGGATGGACTCAAGGAACCTGTTGGGGGGCAGATCCTTTCTTGCCCCTTCCTGGGAGATGGTCACCACGGATGCCAGTCTGTCAGGTTGGGGGGGTTTCTGGAAGTCCCTGCGGTTCCAGGGAAGGTGGGGCCCTCAGGAGGCCCACACACCTATCAATGTCTTGGAACTGTGGGCGATCAGGTTAGTTCTGGCTCACTTGACTACTCACCTTCGGGGCCTGCCTGTTCAGGTGCGCTCGGACAACCAGACAGCAGTTGCCTACATCAATCATCAGGGAGGGACCCGGAGCAAAGGGGACCTCCAGGAAGAGTCTCTGATCCTGACTTGGGCAGAGGCCAATTTCCCCTGCATATCAGCTGTGGAAAAAGCTATCAGGGGTGGAAAATTGCCTGGCGGACTCTCTGAGCAGGGGGACCTCTCACCAGGGAGAATGGTCCCTATGCAGCAGGGTGTTTCAATCTCTCTGTCACTGTTGGGGCCAACCAGATGTGGATCTGTTTGCGTCCCGCCACAATCACAAGCTCCCAGCTTTTGTCTCTCTGTCCCAGGATCCTCTGGCCTCGACCTCGGATGCGCTAGCAATGTCATGGCAGGACTTTCGTTATCTGTATGTTTTCCCTCCATTCCCCCTGTTGGGCAGGGTTCTGCGCAAGATTGCTCTGGAAGGGGTGCCAGCAATTCTGGTGGCCCCCAGGTGGCCAAGAGTGTGGTTTGCAGACGTGGTACAGCTGGCAGTAGATCAGTACGCTCTGCCCTTGGTGCCAGATCTACTCACTCAGGGCTCCCTACGCCATCCCAATTTACAAACTCTGGCTTTGACGGCTTGGCTGCTGAAACCTCCATCTTGATGGAGAAGGGGCTGTCTTCCTCAGTTGTGGATACTTTGATTAAAGCTAGGAAGAAGTCTTCTTCTTCCATTTATTACAGGGTTTGGCATGCCTACATTGACTGGTGTGAGTCTAAGTCTCTTCCCTGTCGTGTGTTTTCTATTCCCAGGATTCTGGAGTTCCTGCAGCATGGGTTGGAGATGGGACTCCAACTCAGTACTCTGAAGGGTCAGGTTTCTGCCCTGGCTGTTTTCTTCCAGAAGTCCTTTGCTCAGCACCCTCTGATCAGGACTTTTTTCCAGGGGGTCACTCATGTGCGCCCCCCCCCCCATAAGCCTATGGTGCCTGTTTGGGATCTGAACTTGGTTCTGTCAGGCTTGCAGGGTGCTCCCTTTGAACCTGTGCAGGATGCTGCCTTGGCCATTCTTACGCTCAAGGTTGTATTTCTGGCGGCTATCACTTCTGTCAGGCGTGTGTCTGAGTTGGCGGAGCTGTCCATTCAGCCCCCCTACTATGAGAGACACCAGGACAAGGTGGTGTTTCGTTTCAAACCTGACTTTCTGCCTAAGGTAGTGTTTGCCTTTCATTTGAATCAGGATATTGTTCTTCCTTCTTTGTGCCCTAATCCTAGCAATGCTAAGGAGAGGGTTTTGCACTCTTTGGATGTGATTAGGTGTCTGAAGTACTATCTGGTGGCTACTGCACCTTTCAGGAAAACTGATGCTCTTTTTGTGGTCCTTTCTGGTCCTAGGAAGGGTTTGGCTCCTGCCAAGTCTACTATCAGCAAATGGATCCGTCAGGCTGTGATTCAGGCCTATTCTGCTAAGGGGAAGAATCCTCCCTTCCGCCTTACTGCTCATTCCACTCGTGCTATTGGTGCCCCTGGGCTTTTCAGCACCAGGCTTCTGTTGAACAAGTTTGCAAGGCCACTGCTTGGTCTTCTGTTCATACCTTTTCAAAGTTTTACAAGGTTGATGTTAGGGCCTCAGCTGATGCTGCTTTTGGCCGAAAGGTTCTGCAGGCGGCAGTGGTTTAAACTGTCTGCTGCTGATTTTTATTGGGGATCCCACCCTACTTTATGGACACTGCTATTGGATGTCCCAAGTGTAAGTATTAGATTTTAATTTAGAATTTAGATTAGACGGATGCTCATGGAGATGAGTAGTGGCACTATTTATTTATTATAGAGATGAGCACCTTTGCACTTTGTAGGCACTTTATATGTAGTTTGCACAATATTTTTCATAGTTAGTAGAGTTGATGACTCCTCTATAAGGATTCTATAGAATTTTATATACATATTTCACTTTTTTATTAGTATCTCATCACGTGGGCATCCGCATATGCATGTATACAGCAGGCATTGTATAAATTGATCTAATGATTTAGACACATTATTATACTGGTGTCCTAATGCTCCTCCCCACTGTTGGTTTTTAATTATATGTTTTTTGTCAAGATTTATGTTGTCTGTACATTTAAAGATCCATGTGAGCAATAATTTATAAGGTGTGTGCAGCCTTATATTTGAGGACATATAGGAGGGCTAGCCCTGTAGCCTTACCATTGGTGTTATCTAAGTATTAGATTTGGAGCAGGACGTACTGTATACTAAGAATAATACAATTCTGTGATGACTCACCTGTAGAATTGGTATTATGAGTATACAGTACGTCCTGCTCCAACCCATCCTTGATTTGCATTTTCTTGGATCCCCTGTATGGTGATTGTTATCATTGTTATAGTTGATAGTTTGGGTTGTTAAATTATCCCGGCTTCTCATTAACTGCTTTTCAATGCTGGGGATTTGTGGGAGGTCCCTGGGTATTTGAGGGGCCGGGAGGAGCCTATTTTCGATGTCTCTACAGTCCAGCGCCATCTGGCGGAGTATATCCCCAAGTGTAAGTATTAGATTTGGAGCAGGACATACTGTATACTCATAATACCAATTCTACAGGTGAGTAATCACAGAATTGTATTTTTTCTTTGCACTATGCCGTCTCTGCCGGATGCTTTTAATAGACTACATTAAACATTAAGTTCCATATCGGAGGATTCCGGTTGTTGGGGAGATGACACTCTCTCCATGTCTCCCCCAAGGCTGTGCCTGTCTTATCTGCCATCATCATAAACAGAAGTATTGGAAGTATAATACTAGTATTAGTATAGTATACTATAGTATAGTATAATATAATTTGTTTTTGTATTACACAGAACAAAATTTAGAGAAACCTCCATGCATGAGACATAGGCACGGCAAATGACTCATGTCGATGTGCCGTTGTCATATTCATGGTTGTTAATTGTGGCCTATCTCACAGAACTAATAAGGTTTAAGAAACTGCCATGATTTAAAAATGACAGTCCTACCAGCTACTGGGGTAGTGGCTTTGTTATAAGGGTAAAAGGTGTCCTGTAGCATCAAAATAGAATAGACCCCATAGGGTAGTTAATTAAACTGAATAGTTATTTACATTTTTTTTTACCCTTGCAGAAACTTCCATTGGTGTGTATGGACAATGTTATGAGATGCTGTATGAAGTGTTTAGATCTGGAACTGTTGTCCCTGCTTTTGTTTATTTCTATCCCTTCCTTTCTATCCTTGTTCCTCTGACTACTCTCAGCTGATTCTTCTTGTGGCACCAGCCACCTCCACATGTTCCTGCCATGAACGTCCATTTCGCCATCACTCCAGCAGTGTCCTCCAGCAGCATGTCGAGCTGATCGTCTCCCAGCCAATGTGCCAGTCTTGGGGGGTGGTCTCTTCATCCAGCAGGTCCCACATCCCTTCTCGTGTGCGCGCACGCACACAAGCTTTTTATGGCACCAAAGGGAAATTAAAATAGGCCAATGAGCTCCACCTTTGTTCCTGGCCTACTAGCCCTTAATTATTGTGGGCTCATCAGCCCTGAAGTTGTTGGGCCAGGGAACATAAAGATGCCCCAGACAATCCCCCACACTCTGGCACTATTTAGGTGTCCCAGGTGCACACACTCATTGTCAATGATAGCCATTTTGAATGTTTTAGCTTGTGTATTCAGTATCATGACTGATAGTGTAAGACCTTGCATCTTGCTTGACCTCGTCCTCCCCTGAACCCTCCTGTACTGCTCCTTGAAGACCTTCAGTGTTTGATCTCGGATACTTCACTTGACTACGTCCTATCTATTCTGTACTGCTACCGTGTCCTCTTGTGTATGACCCTTGGATTGAACTTTGACCCCAAAACTCCTTGTCGAGACTCAATCCCGACTACCTGCAGTCCCAGCTCTCAGAGGGTATCGTTTGCGCTAACAAGTCCTGGGGGCAAATGCGTCTGGTGAGGCAGAACCCATGTCCTGGGGAAGCAGCGGTGAAGATTACTCATTGATCTGGATTCTACGTACTGGTGAGTCTGACAGTTGCTTTGTATTAGTCTAGCATCCCTGCCTATGCCTCCAACGTTCTGCAGGACCCAGGTCTTTGTGTGTGTTGGCGAGTGTCCTCAGCAAGGCACCCCTACAAATGTGGCTCTATTGTCATTGTGACATGCATGTAACCTGGAAGTCAACCATAAGCCATGATGGAAGAGGAATGAGATTTGGGGGTCAGTCATGCTCAGCTGAAATGCTTAGTTGTGATGGACAAATATTTGCATATATATTACTTTGTGAACTAAAATCAGAAATGTATTACATGTTATATTTCATTACTTACGCATTCCCATCCAAATGATTACTGCACTATATTTTGTTCTGTTATGTTATGGGTTTTTTTTCATACTATAAGACGCATCTAAGATTTAGAGGGAGAAAAGAAGAAAAAAAAATATTCTGAACCAAATATTGTGATGATTTCCATGGGTTGGTGGGGGCGAAATGATCTGTCACACCCCACTTCCCCAGTGGGGACATCAGGACCAGGAGATGTCTCCGGGGCATCCCGATTCAGGATGCCCTGCTCTGTAAAACTCCTCCTAGTTACCCAGTATACGTACTGATTCTGCAATCCCATGGCACATGAAAAAGACCCCAGCGGCATCACTGGAATTTCCCAACTGCCAGCCATTTTTCCAGTGAGCCAGCCCTTTCTGATTGGCTGGCATGGGTGCGCATCAGCTAAAGGGAAATGCCAGCAGGAGGCGCCTGGTACGTTATTCATTCAGAATGCAGGATGACGTAATACATTCTGATTGTCTGGCAATCTATTCTGATTACAGGAGAGCCTGCACATGTGCAATGGGATTGCCCGAGAGGTAAGAATACCAGACTAACTGAGGTATCCCAGTGCTTTCAATACCTGGGTTTTGTTTCACTTTAAAGTTACTATTGAAGCAATGAGGGCCTGGGGGGGGGGGGGGGGGCTTTGCCGACAGCCTTGTGTTGGGGTCACCAAGTGCTGAGGAGTGTGTGCACTGAATGCGGAGGAGCATAGAGTGCAGAGGGGCATGCCGGGTGCGGAGGTCCGAGTGCTGTGGTGGGATGAAAGAGTGCAGGGGGTGACAGCCTTGGAATTGAATAAATGAAGCCACTGTACTCAAATCAGCCCATTCAAGCTGAGCTTCAGTGTTGCTCCCTGCTGACCCTTTTCCCTTTCAATTCATGTGACTGCATTGTCACAGGGGAGGGGCAGAGAGGTCAGCATCAAAAAATACAACTCTGTGAAGTACTCACCTGTAGAGTTGGTATTATATGCATACAGCACGTCCTGCTCCAGGATAGTAATAACGTGTGGGTAATCCTCCGCCTCAAGCGCCGTGCACTGCAGACATGTAGAAAACAAGCTCCTCCCTGCCCTACATATACCAAAGGACCTCCCACAAATCCCCAGCATTGAAAAGCAGTGAGAAGAGAAGCCGGGAGGAACAAACCACCCAGACAAACTGGTAATAATATCTAATGATAACAATCACCATACAGGGGATCCAGAACAAGTGAACCAGGGTGGGGTGGAGCAGGACGTGATGTATGCGTATAATATCAACTCTACAGGTGAGTACGTCACAGAGTTGTATTATTCTAAGCATACAGCACGTCCTGCTCCCGAATAGTAATAACATGTGGGACATCCAATAGCAGTGTCCATAAGCAGGGTGGGATCCCCAGGAAAAAACAAGGCACAGCGGACAGTAAAGGTGCTGTCACCTGCAAAACTTGCAACAGGCATGACATGAGCAAAGGCTCTAACGTCAGTCTCATAACCAGACCATGAAGGTATGAACAGAGACAAGCCATAAGTCTAGTAACTGAATCAACAGAAAAAACCCTGGTGCTGAAGGGCCAGTGGTACCCAAGCACCAATATAACGGAGTAAACAGCAAAAGGGAAGATTCTTTCCCCTGAAAAGGAACATAGGTCAGTGTAATGACCCAACCAGCTCACAGGCAAGGAAGCCTTGTGGCAAAACTTGTAACACCCCCTAAGGGAAACAGAACAGGTCACCCGACCAAGGCGGGAATACAGACCCCTAATTATCCGGAAGCCGAGGCTTCACTCAGGATCAGGGGACATCCAGAAGGATTAATCCAAAGGGCGCAATGGCGCTGGAAGTAGATATCAGGCGCATACATAAGGAGGCGCCCGCAGACTCCAAGAGCAACAGTCCCCCTAAGGGCCATGAAAGCCCACATGGGGAGAATTGCAACACCTGTAGAGGGAATGTAGGCCCTCATATTAGGATTATTGAGAATAAAGTCCATAGTTAGACTAAAGGACTAAAGCAATGATCCTACAGACCACCTGGACCGGAGGCCCAGCGTAAGAGGAAACACCCCCAGGCATGGGGTGCCTGTAGCCGTATATATATATATATATATATATATATATATATATACACATCGAGCCAGGGTTAAGTAACCAGAACCATCGTCTCAGGCACATGTCTGACGGAGTCAGGAGGCCCCAGAGAAGCGAGCTGGACTACAGGGCAGCTCAGACAGCATCCAGCAAAAGTCCCCAGGAAGTCCGCAGGGTAAAAAATGAAAATTGATCCCCACAGGGACCATGGAACTACTTGGGAGATGCAGCTAAGCAATCCCCAAAAGAATTCCCTACGAGGGCGACAGAACCAGACTCCTGCAGGAAAGGCCAGGACAGAACCTGCACCTTCAGAGTCCCCAGATGGGGAGCCAACCCCAAACTTACGTTGTAATGACTTTAAAGGTCCTGGGAACCGAGAACGTCTAACAGGGAAGAGACCAAGGCTCATGCCAATCAATATGGGTGACCACAAAAAAAACCCCATAGACGGAGGAAGGGGAAGCTGGTGAGCTAGCTCCCAGCCCCCCCTCATACTAAGTCACCCAGAAGATAAGGCCCGTCACCAAGGGGTGAATGAATCGGCTGTCAATCCCCAGACAGGAACCTTATATTGGGACAAGGAAGGGGCCTGACAAGGGCAGAACCGCACTCCTGAACGAGAGCGCACAGGTCAGCGGACTTCAGCATAGGCATCTGCGAACCACAGCTCCCAAGGCCACCCATCTCACGGGACTCTCTATCAGGCCAACCGTGCACAGAAACCACAAGTAGGGTGATGAAGAGAGGGCATATGAAATAACAAGTCTATGCCTAAAATACTCAGCCCCCATGACCAGAGTCAGAATATTCTGGGACAGTAGAAACAAAGGCAGAGCCCCTGTGTTAGGAGGGAGACCCTACCGAGCCACGCTAGGCTCCCCGGGCGACACCAGGATAGCATAACCTGCCGCTAAGGGCATCCATTGAAGCGAATACCGCTGAGAAGCAGGGGAAGTAGACCCCCGCCCAAGGCAGGATCAGGGACCCTCCAGAGGGATCATCCTGCCACAATCTGTAGACCAGTAGTAAAACAGGCCATTGTCATTCCACAGACCAGGAGTCCCCCAATAAACCGACCTATCCTACAGGAGGAGAAGTCCAGCCATATAGAGTCAACGGGGGGCCCACCGTTTCAACAAAACCAGCAGGTAAGATGGACCCTCTAGGGGACCCTACCTAGGAACCACGGGGATTGTGGAAGAAATTTCCCTTCCCCCGCCAAACCTGCGAGACTTGGTACCCAGGGTGACCATTCACTGGAAGATGCTAGTAAGGAAGGGGGGTGCCCCCTGACGGGCCCTTAAATATGGGAAGCTCAAGAGGAACCACCTTACCAAGGGGGCATGAACACAGACCAAGCACCGGGGTGCTGGAACATATGTAAGCTCAATAACCTACTGCGCCGAAGAGCCCAAGGGCTCGGTATATAAGTGACATCATCTTGATGTGCCGCCAACGGGCCCACCAGCTGACATCCCGCCTGGTGAAGGTAAGGCGCCAGTAAAGGGGGGCAGAGCCCCCGTAACCAGGGGTCCCCTATTGCCAAAGAAGAAGGCTGCAAGCCTGAACCGAATCCCAGGAATGGGGGATAGCGGATAAGGGACCATGAGGGAATAAGGTGACTGAGCAACCATCCAGTAGCTCCCAGGGGACACCGCTGGCCGACCTAACCACTCGGCCTGACGCAGACGACCCCCCCAGGCATGTCAGAGACATCACCCCCAGTCGTGCCATGCCGAGTAGCTTGGGAACGAAAGAGAGGCCCCAAATAATGCCTCAATCCGCAGGGTTGGTCCTGCAACACTATCTAGAAATGGTCTTGGTGTCCAGCAGACACAAGGGGAACTAAGAAGATCTAGTACTTCACAAGAGGCCGGAAGCCCCCCCTGCACAGGGGGCCCGTGACCCCAGACAGAGGTGTCATATAGGGACTACCTGTGAAGGTAGAATTGCCAAGCCTGCCATAGGCCAACGTGGCCCAGACTGCCTCATACTGTTGAGGGAGAGAGGAAGGAACATAGAGGCCATAGCCCCATACCGTTAAGGGCAACCTGTAAGTAAGCCCAAACACCGTAGGCCCACTCCGGCCTGCGCCAATTCCTGAAGGAAAAGCAGGGGCTAGAAGCTCCCTGACAATCACTGAGAGGGACCGCCCAGCAAAAGCCATCCTGTGTCCAGGGGAAATACATCCTGGAACCACCAGAAGGAGAAGGTATATTCCTGGATGGGAGACAGCTGCTGCAGCAGTACCCTCGCCCAGAAGGGCGAGGACGCCCCTTCATGCTTGGGAGGTCTTGGCAGATTTAGACTTAGTCCTGCCAGAAGGCCCAGAGCGCTGCCTGCCCGCGCCATGTTGGAAATCCACACCGAACAGCCGGAAGCACACCTCAGATTCGCGTTTGACACTAACGTAGGGAGGTGGAGGGGTGACCCTGCCTCGTGGAGGCCGGAGCGGCCTTCTGCGCAAGGGTGCTTTACCCTTTTTACCAAAAAGGTCCAAACGGGCCCCGAACAACCGCCGTCCTCTGAATGGAAGGCAAGTGAGAGCCTTTTTTGAAGCCTCGTCAGCACCCCACTGTCGCAGCCAGTCCAGGCGGCGAATAGCTACCACAAGGGCTGAGGTTCTAGCACACATCTTAATGGTGTCGTCCAGTGCTGATAGAATAAACTTCACAAACGCTTCACAGTCTGATAGCGCATTAAACACCCCCCAAGGGAGGTTCTCAGGGCGGTGATCTAGTATTTTTCTGACAAGAGTCCTGGCGGCCACCGCAGTGATGGCCGCGGCACAGACCGGGCGCAGAGCCGTCCCAGCACACGAGAAGGCGTGGGAAGCCAGTCTGTCAATGCGCCGGTCCTCGGCATCCCGAAGGGTACGGTAAAAAAGAGCAGTCATGAAAGGGGGGTTTGTGACCCCTATAACCGGTGCGTCCACCACCAGGGGAGCTGACCATAAATTAACCACATCAGGATGGAAAGGGTACTTCCATTCCCAGACCCCTGGAACCCCTTTAAGCTTACAAGGCGATTCCCATTCTTGGGATATAAGATTCTGGAAATGTTCCTGTTCTAGGAACTCCGAGCGCGGCGGCGCTGTATGGAAACTCTCCCTCTTAGGCTTGGGGGTCTCCCCAGGGGGGGAGATTGACAAAACCTCAAAAATCTTAATAAAGATTTCATCTGTGTCACACAGACCCCAGGAACCGGGCTCAGAATCATCACAGCCCCCGGGCATCCCATGCGAGGCGCCCGAATCTGAGAATAGCTCACCTTCCTCAGAAGGGTCAGGGTCCTGCATATCAGCAGAGTCATCGGTATCGTCAGCAACCGGGGAGCCAGGAGGCATCAGGGACTGCTTTTTACCAGGGCCCATACGCTCCGCCGTGGGCAACACGCGCGGCACTGATTGCAGGTCATCCCCACTCGAGTGGGACTCGTCATGAGTAATATTTGGGAGCGGGGAGACGGGAGTAAGGAAGGGAGGTTCCTCTGTTAGCAAACCTGCCTGTTCTGCACACTGTCCGCAGACTCCTGCCCTGTCAGCCTCAGCCTGGGGCTGACCACACACTGCACACAGCCGGTCACGTCCCGGAGGGACCCCGGTTACATAATTCTGAAATGCCTCCATATGGTGATTATTAAGCAGTATGAACGCAGGGATTTATGCAATAGGCAACCCTGGATGCCCCAAAACCCGCTAGTAATGTGGGAGAATTTGTTATGTAGACCTGCTGTAATATATGTTAGGCCGGGGGAAGGCAACAAAGTCTTGGCGTCTGAAAGACATAATGGGACAAGGAGGGTGGAGTCAGTGCCATGCGCAGTCTGAAAAACATAGAACCATGCCGCCCCGGAGGGCACTTACATGACCAAGGGAGGAGGCGAACCACACCACGCGCGCGCGAAGATAGAGAAAATGGCGCCAGCGAACCTCGAGGGGTGGGCCAGGTCGGGCTGTGATGCGAGGCGCGTCATGCCGAGTCTCCGCCTCCCCCAAAGAGCACGAAGCTCTAACCAACGGCAAAACGTAGAACAGCGGAGAATAAGCAACCTCTAATGCTGACACGCTGGAATGATGCTGCCGAACTAGCAGATTGTTAATGAAAAAGACAGCTCGCGCTGTATAGCGAGGCGCGACACTGACCCCAAGAATAAAGAACCAAGGTCTAAAAGTGAAGTTAGCACTAGGGCTGCCACACATACCCCCCCTCCCTTCTTTTCCCTCCGAGTTACAGGAGGAAGCGAGGGGAAAGCGGACGGTGTCCATGGACTAAGTCTGTGAGGGGCACGGGCAAGATTGCGGGAGGGGCATCCACCAGAGGCTCACCATCGGCCTGACCGCCTACCCTATGGAGGGGGATTGCGGTGGAGCATGGCTCCGTTCAGCACACCAGGTGCTGCCTACCTTCACCCGACCCGCACAGCCCAGGCTGGGAGGCATATTTCTTCAGAAGAGGACGGGTGGAAATAGTCCCACAGGACCTTGGGCCGTAAGGCCCGCTCGCCTGCGAGAGCGTGATACTTCATGTCTTCACAGTTCCAGCACTGCAGAGAAATCTGGGGATTTGTGGGAGGTCCTTCGGTATATGTAGGGCCGGGAGGAGCTTGTTTTCTACATGTCTGCAGTGCACGGCGCTTGAGGCGGAGGATTACTTACATGTTATTTCTATTCGGGAGCAGGACATGCTGTATGCTTAGAATAAATCAAATGCTTTTAACCCCTACATTCCTCCCCAGCACTCGGCCCCTCCCCCTGCAATCATCATGCCCCCACTAAGTTTGCCAAGCACATTCCCCCATAACAAAAGGGGGAGGGGAAAGGTGCATCTTATGGAGAAAAAATATGTTATATCTGTATACTTTGATAATTATCATAATCTGTAACATAGCTTACATTGATCTATTGGATCACCTTTAATGTCCAGCTTCCCTGTAGCTGTGCCATGCTCCCAGGCCTAGCCATTCAGATAGACTGGGGGTGGGAGTACTCCAGAGACTTTTTTGTGTGATCCTGGAGAAATGGAATTAAAAGGAGGAGGAGTTTCTACCTAGTGCAGCAGGAAATCAAGGATAGGTACATGGGACAGGCATCGGGTGAGCTGCTTACTGCCTTATTATTATTCTGCCTGGACTGTCACTTTAAGCACTTTGTTCCTGAACAGTATAGGTAAACCATCCTTTCCATACAGCCTCCACCGACATAGGAGGGGATTCTTATCTGTAAGAGCAGTGAGACTATGGAACTCGCTGCCAGAGAAGATAGTAATGAAGGATACACTAAAGGAGTTCAACAGTGGCCGGGATGCCTTCCTGGCATGTAATAACATTTCCAGCTATGGCTACTAGACCACTGGAAGGAAATAAACAGGCTGAACTGGATGGACTAAAGTCTTTATTCAGCCTTACATAAAATGTTACCACATCCCCATAAATGCAGACACTCAGATCGTGAGAACCTTTGGACCAAAAGTATTTCCCCCCTAATGGAACAGCCAGGAGGAGAGTACCGAGTCATCCCAGTTGGGGAAATCTGGATCCCCTTAAGCACTAGGCCATCATCCCAGAGTTCTATGAGTTGGAGGTAATCTGTCTCTTAGAAGTGACAGGAAGTGTCAAGGAAATTTCCCAACTGGTCTTACACTAGTTTCTGAGTTTGTACATTTTGAGTTTTCATTAGCTGTAGGCCAATAACACCACCATTGAAAGAGAAGAGCAACATAAATTATTTTATTGTATATCGTACAATCTGTTTGTAGCTCAGCACTTAGACCACTTAAACCGGACCTTCAGCATCATTTAATGAAAAACCCAAACACTTAAACTATTCCCCAGCATCTAAAAATACCATTTTGTGATTACTCACCTGTAAAATGGGTATTACAAATATGTCACACACCCCGCTTCCAATATTCATGACATGTGGGTTATGTCCAGTAGAGGGCGAACTTCTGCAGAGATGAATAGAAAAAAAGGAAGCCCCTCCCAGTCCATAAATACCTAGGACCCCCCACACATTACCCAGTATAGGAAAGCAGTAAGGGGACCAGGAAGAGCCAATTGCAAATTCTTTAACAATAAAAGGTTCACCATATAAAGGATCCAGAATACAAAAAAAGGGCGGGATGAAGCGGGGTGTGTGACATACTTATAATACCCATTTTACAGGTGAGTAATCACAAAATGGTATTATTCCAAGAATGTCACACACCCCGCTTCCAATATTTATGACATGTGGGACATCCAATAGCAGTGTCCATCAAGGGTGGGGATCCCAATACCGCAGAAAAATGCACAAAATTAAACCACTGCAGCTTGCAGAACCTTGCGGCCAAAAACAGCATCCGCTGAGGCTCGCACATCAACCTTATAAAACTTGGAAAAAGTATGAACGGAAGACCAAGTAGCAGCCTTACAAACTTGTTCAACAGAAGCCTGGTGCTGAAAGGCCCAAGAAGCCCCAACAGCACGTGTAGAATGAGCAGTGATCTGAAAAGGGGGAACCTTCCCCTTGGCAGTATAGGCCTGGCGAATCCATTTACTAATGGTAGACTTGGCGGGCGCCAAACCTTTCCTGGGCCCGGAGGGCACCACGAACAAGGCGTCCGTCTTACGAAAAGGAGAAGTAGCCACCAAATAGTACTTCACACAACGAACCACATCCGAAGAGTGCAAAACCCTCTCCTTCTCGTTACTAGGCTTAGGACACAAGGAAGGGAGAACTACATCCTGATTGAGGTGGAAGGCAGAAACCACCTTAGGAAGGAAATCTGGCTTAAAGCGAAATACCACCCTGTCCTGGTGTCTCTCAAAGTAAGGGGCCTGAAAAGGGCGGGATCAAGCGGGGTGTGTGACATACTTATAATACCCATTTTACAGGTGAGTAATCACAAAATGGTATTATTCCAAGAATGTCACACACCCCGCTTCCAATATTTATGACATGTGGGACATCCAATAGCAGTGTCCATCAAGTAATAGCCAACTCAGAGACATGCCGAACAGAAGTAATAGCCACCAAAAAGGCAACCTTCTGAGTGAGCATAGAAAGTGCAACATCCTGCACCGGCTCAAAAGGAGACCCCTGGAGGGCCGACAGAACCAAATTCAAATCCCAAACGGGCAACAAAGGCTTTCTAGGGGGCCGCACATGAGTGACCCCCTGGAAAAAAGTCTTAACCAGAGATTGCAGAGCAAAAGACCTTTGAAAGAAGACAGTCAGAGCAGAGACCTGCCCTTTCAAGGTACTAAGCTGGAACCCCAGGTCCAGACCGTGTTGAAGAAACTCCAAAATTCTAGGAATCGAAAACACCCTGCAAGGCAAGGCCCTAGCCTCACACCAGTCAATATAGGACCTCCAAGTCCTGTAGTATATGTTAGAGGAAGATTTCTTCATAGCTCTAACAAGAGTCTGAATCACAGCCTCAGACAAACCTTCCTCCCTTAAAATGGAGGTTTCAGCAGCCACACCGTCAAAGCCAGCGTTTGTAAATTGAGTGATCAGATCCGGAAACAGGGGCAGCCAGTACTGATCTACCGCCAGCCTTACGACGTCTGCGAACCAAACCTGTCTTGGCCACCTTGGGGCCACCAGAATTGCTGGCGCACCCTCTAGAGCCAGCTTGCGCACCACCTTGCCTACCATGGAGAAGGGGGGAAACAGGTACAGGAACCCCAGATCCCTCCAGGCAAAAGACATGGCGTCCACTGCCAGGGCCAGAAGATCCTGAGACAGAGACACAAACTTTGGGAGCTTGTGATTGTGACGTGAGGCAAAGAGATCCACCTCCGGAAACCCCCACTTGTGACAGAGGGACCGGAATACCTTGTGGTTGAGAGACCATTCCCCTCGGCAAGAGGATCCCCTGCTCAGGGAGTCCGCCTCCGTGTTTTCCACTCCTGGAATGTACACTGCCGAGATGCACGGAACATTGCTCTCCGCCCACGCAAGAATCAGAGAAACTTCCCTGAGGGCACTCCTGCTGCGAGTCCCTCCTTGGTGATTGATGTAAGCGGCCGCAGTTCGATTGTCTGACCGAACCCGAACCGGTAAGCCCCGTAGGTGATGCG
Organism: Gastrophryne carolinensis; assembly: GCA_027917425.1. Classification (NCBI taxonomy): domain Eukaryota; kingdom Metazoa; phylum Chordata; class Amphibia; order Anura; family Microhylidae; genus Gastrophryne; species Gastrophryne carolinensis. The sequence goes on along the minus strand of CM051237.1, from coordinate 33,366,973 downwards.
TCAAGCATGACAGAACCAACCGAATAGCTCTCAGCTCCAAGACATTGATGGGGGTGTGAGCCTCCTGAGGACCCCACAGCCCCTTGAACTGATGTTTTCCTCCAAAAACCTCCCCAGCCCGACAGGCTGGCGTCCGTGGTAACCGTCTCCCAACAAGGGGTCAGAAAGGATCTGCCCCTCATCAGATTGCTTGGCTCCAGCCACCACTGAAGTGACCACCGAACCTGGGGAGGCATCAGGAATGACTGATCCAATGACTGCGGACATCTGTCCCAGGCCAACAATAGATGGAGCTGGAGCGACCTCATGTGGAACTGAGCAAAGGGAACTGCCTCGAAGGAAGCCACCATCAATCCCACCAGTCTCATCCCTAGCTGGATAGAAGGCCGAGGATTGGACAGTAGAAGACGTATCAGATCCTGAACTTTCTGCACCTTGGACTGAGGTAGGAACACCCTGGTCTGAATGGTATCCAGATTCATGCCCAGAAACGAGATCTCCCTTGAGGGGGAGAGACAAGACTTGGGGTGGTTGATCACCCAGCCGAACCTCTCCAGCGTCGCCACCACCAACCTGGTATCCAGCTCCGCCTGACTGAGAGAGGATGCCATAATGAGGAGGTCGTCCAGATACGGCACAATGCGAATGCCCTGGGCTCTGAGAAGGGCATTATGCCCGCCAGCACCTTGGTGAACACCCTTGGTGCCAAAGTCAATCCGAAAAGGGAGGGCCACAAACTGAAAATGCTGATCTCCTACCACAAACCTGAGAAACCTCTGGTGTGCTGGGAAGATTGGAACATGAAGGTAAGCATCCTTGATGTCTATGGACGTCATGAAATCCCCCTGACAAAGGGAATCGATGGCTGAGCGCAGAGTCTCCATGCGGAACTTCCTGGTTCTGATGAACCTGTTGAGAAGCTTCAAATCCAGAATGGGTCTTATGGATCCATCCTTTTTGGGAACCGTGAAGAGGTTGGAATAATAGCCCCGGCCTCTCTTTGAGAAAGGCATCGGGCATATGACTTCATGGCCAGAAGATACTTTACAGCCAACAGGAGCCCCTGCGCAGCCTGGGGATCCGAGGGCACCCGAGACCTTAGGAATCTGGGAGGAGTCCGGTACTCGAACTCCAGTTTGTACCCAGAAGAGACCACTTCCAAGATCCATTTGTCTGTGACCTCCTGGGACCAGACCTGGAAGAAGTGCCGCAGCCGTCCCCCCACCCGCAAGGGTGAGGGCGTCCCCTCATTGCTGAGCAGTCTTGGCAGCAGGCTTGGGCTTGGAACCCCAATTAAGGCCTGGACGTGCGCGTCCTCTGCCTCTGTTCCAGGAATCACCTGTGAAATGAGAGTAGGCAAAGCCTCTGCCTGCTCTGGCACCGCGAAAGGAAGGATTGAAGGAGCCTGCCCCCCGAAAGGGGCGACGCTGCTTCTTTCACTGAGGTAACCTTCCGCCTTTCGCCACTGAATCCAATTTATCCCCGTACCCAGGAAGGGTAGCGCCGTGAGTGATTTCTTAGCCACAATGTCAGCCGCCCACTGGCATAACCAGACCGATCGGCGAATAGCCACCAGCAATGCCGAGGTTCTACTACACATAATAATTGTGTCATCCATAGCAGATAACACAAAAGTAATAAATAATTCACACCGCTTAAGGGCTGCGTATTCATCACTGGACGGGTTAAGCTGAGAACCACTCAACAGATCCCTAAGCACGGACCTGGTAGCCACAGTCGCGAGCGCCGAGGCACAAACAGGCTGCAAGGCTGAACCCACACTGGCAAAAGCATGGCATGCTATCTGATCAATGTGTTTGTCCTCACCATCTTTAAGAGTGGTGGCGTCTGGAGAATGTACAACAGAGGTGTTGGACAATCCCAGAACGGGCGCATCGACCTCGGGAGGGGACGACCAGCACTTAGCCGCGTCCACCGGAAAGGGATACTTCCTATCCTATCCCTGAGGATCTCCGGGAAGCCGGCTGGGCCTCTCCCATTCCTTAAGAATCATGCTCTCAAATTGATTCTGATTTGGAAACTCCAAGCGGGGCTTAGAAATCCCAAAGAATTCCCCCTTCTGCGGAAGGGCCTCCGCTAGCGGAGAAATATCCAGAACCTCAAAAAGATGGGCCAGGACTTTGGGGACATCCACAGCATCCCCCAGCGCCTGCCCGGCATCAGTATCAAAAAACTGCTGATCCTCAGCATCATATTCCTCAAACAATTCCCCCTCCTCAAGCGGGGAATAATCAGACCAGTCAAGAGAGTCATAATCATCAAATTCAAGTACCGGCGCAGCTGGTGACAGATGCCTTCTCTTAGCAGGGGCCTTTCTGCCGAATGAGCTAGAAATAATTTTCTCGATGTTGGCCAGCCTAGCACATACATCAGAGTGCGACTCCCCACTAATGAAAGTGTCACTTGGGGTACGGATAATGCGGGGTGGGGTAGGAGATGAGACGGGCGGCACGGACCCAGACGCCTGGGACAGCGGCTGACGCGTTATGGCCTGTTGCGCACATGGTATGCAAATTAGCACATTCTCCCCCGTAAGGGGAACCCCACATCCCACACATAGCCGGGATTGTCCCGAAGGGAGCCCGAGCCCGCTATCCTGTGGAGCCTCCATATGGTGATTTTAAGGTAGTCGCAATGACCAGAGGGAATTATGCTGATAAGCTACCTGGGATGCCCCTTTAAGTCCCTAGTGGGAGGATTTAAACAGTAGTATTCAAAATTGGGAAAAATGCACTCCAGGCCAGATTTTTTAGCAATGCAAAAAAAGCTGTATTTAGAAAATATACATAATAACATCAATCAGTGCTGTACAAAAGTAGTGCAATATGGTAAATCAATACAATTCTAATCACTATGAAATATGGTGCTGAAATATATAGCCCGTAGAAAAGGATATATATAAAGGAGAATCCCTGAATAATCATGCAACCGTCGTCAGGATAGTCCTGGCACCTCCAAAAGAAGTAGAAATAGTTCAATAATGATAACAATAGCTCTAACGGTATTGGTAGACAGCACTATATTAAAGTGGACCAACACCCAGGATTTTGACTATCCTGGGTTTTGGTCCACTTCGGCGGGGCACCCCGATCGGGGGTGCCCCGCTGTGTGAAACCCCCCAGAAACCCCAAAAAACTCACCTCTCAACGCTCCCACGTGAGCGCCGCAGCCAATCCCCGCCAACGTCCAGGCGGGGATCAGGAACGTCCAGGCCGCTTCCGCCGCCGCCGCCTCCCGCGCGTCACTCTCGGCGCGCGCGCGCCCCCGCCGGCCATTCACAGAGGGCCGGCGCGGGCGCGCGCACGTCTGGAGGGGTGCGCGGGAGGCGGCGGCGGCGGAAGCGGCGGCGGATCAGGTAAGGTGTTTTTGGGGTTTCTGGGGGGTTTCACCCCGCGGGACATCCCGATCTCGGATGTCCCGCGGGGTGGGGGGTGATCGGCCCGGGAATCTTATAGATTTCCGGGCCGATCACCCCTGGGTGTTGGTCCACTTTAAGGCAAAAGATTACCATATAAGTCTAGGAGGTGTTTAATAGGCATTCCTGACTATTGGTGCAGCCATATATGGAAGCAGCATGTAGTGACAGTTAAGGAAAATAATGCATATAACATGTAAACACATTGTCTGACCACAGGTCAGTTCCAAGAATATAAACATCACTCCAGGGACAACCTAATGCGGCATACAGTGTATAATACAGCAATAATCATGACGTGACATATCATAGTGGAGATACACATAGAATTGTACAACAGATATACAAAATTTACCAGGCAGTAAAGTATAAAGGGTGATCGCTAGAATTCCCGCCTACGTTTCGGAGCGCACGGCTCCTTTATTAAGGCAGCGATATGAGAAGTTACCTGCGCAGCGCTTATGTAGTGTCACATCTCCCCCCTGGCCGGCCAGTAGTGGCACTTCCGGGCGCGGTCTCAGAGCGTGCACCGGAGCGTCACTTCCGGGTTAGAGGTCCCGGCCCGCGTCACTGCCGGTGTCGGCTGGCAGTGTAAATCTTTGCCAGCCGGCTGGCTGCGGCGCAGGCGCACGGGGCCATCCTCCCCAGGCGTCACTTCAACAAACTTTAACAACAGTGGACAAAAAGATAGTGAAGAGACATAGCGACTTGGAGATGCGGTGGAGTATATAGGTGTTTTTCATTATTGGAGGAGATGTTCCTGCGCTTTCTTCAATTCCTATTTACGCTGCGCATTGCACTGTGAAGGACACACAAAATTAAAAACCATTAAAAACAACGATCACCCTTCTTTCCAAAAACAAATAATAATGGCAATAATCTATGTGGATAAATAAGGAAACTCAGATATTGTAACAGTAGTATCATTCACTGTGGGCAGCACAGATACTCCACAGTTGGGATTCGTGACAGTACAATTCCCAATATAGTTACAGTGTACAACCACCACAATGCATACCTAAAGAGGCCACTCTGTCCCCAAATATGTGGACATAATGTTAATTAACAAAATAAAGAAAGGAACGTGAGATCCCACAGAGCTCAATAACTGTAGCCAAAGTAGGCAATCAGTAAAAATACTGAAAAAGATACACAAGGTAAGTTATTACAGGATAGAAAGATTATAGAGTCAGTAATTGCAGACTGAAGGATCTCCAAGTTCATTCAAAACACTATAGAGTAATCAATAGTATTACCTCGGGGAATAATCAGTGGTAGCACATCCAGTGGCAGAGGATATTTGTACACCGCGACCCAACGGGGAATATTGTAACGAATCCAAGGAACAAACTAGAAAGATAGGATAACATGTTAGGGAAATACTTCATATGGGTATGTTATATGAATGGAGAATAGTCCATTTCCTCATTCAACCCTCTAGGAGTTATTGTCTGTAAGGTGTGTATCCAAAAGAGTTCCCGTCTCAAAAGGGCTAGATCACGATTCCCCCCTCGGGGGGGGGGGTGGTCGGACCTGTTCTATCGCTTGAAAACGTAGCTGAGTAATCTGGTGGCCTGCTTCCATAAAGTGGCGTGTTAGGGGGGAATCAAGATCAGCCCGTCGAATGGCACTCCGGTGCTCTGAAATCCGTATCCGTAGTGCCCGTTTCGTTTTACCCACATAAGCTGGGCCACAGGGACACTTTATAAGATATACTACAAAGTCTGAGCTACAGTTCAAAAATGACTTAATAGGAAATCTGCTTCCTGTATATGGATGAAAGAAACCATCACTTTTAATGACATAACCACATTGGACACAATGTCCACATGGATACATGCCTTTAATAGGAGGTAAACTGGATAGCCAGTTCTGTGCGGGTTTAGTGGCTACCCTAGTCTCTGCTTTAACTAATTTGTTACGCAAGTTAGCAGGTAGTTTCTTCACAAACAGTGGAGGGGCGCTGAAAGTATCCACCAAGCGGTCATCACCCGTTAACACATGCCAATGTTTCTTGACTATGCGTTCAATACAAGGCGTCATACGAGAATATGTCAAGATGACAGGTATACGGGAGGATTGATGTTTAAATTTATGCTGTAAAAGTGTGGATCGGGGCTTGGACAGGGCCTTCAGTTTCGCCTCTTCGAGGATTTCCATCGGATACCCTTGTGCAATGAAATCCTTGGTAAGTTGGTCTGCCCTTTGTAAGAAAGTGGTCTCATCAGAAATAATACGACAAAGTCTAATGTATTGACTATATGGTAGACTATTTCTCATGGAGGTGGGGTGGAAACTAGAATAATGGAGAAAAGTGTTCCTGTCCGTATCTTTTTTATAAAGATCCGTTGTGATTGTATGGTCCTGAATGGATACCTGTACATCCAAGAAGTGGACCTGTTGCGTACTGTATTCAGGTGTGAAGCTGATTGTTGATTCAGCTTGATTTAGTCGAGAGACAAATTGCAGTAAAAGGTCAGTAGAGCCCTCCCATAGGAAAAATATGTCGTCTATATAGCGGACCCAGTATAGCACTGATGAATTATATGCCTGGTCCGTATAAACATGTAGATGTTCAAATTTATCCATGTATAGATTAGCGTAGGCTGGTGCTACGTTTGATCCCATGGCGGTCCCTTGGAGTTGCATGTAGTAGTGTGTGTTGTAACGAAAATAGTTCTTAGTCAGCAAAATCGTCAACAAGTCAATACATAATTGATTAAACTCAGGTGTATTGTCCAGCCTTCCAAGGGCATCTGCTATGGTTTCAATCCCTTGTGAATGTGGGATAGACGTGTAAAGTGAAGATACATCCATACTACATAGGACAGTCTGTCCATGTAGGGGGCACAGATTTCCGATCTTACTCAAGAAATCTCCAGTATCTAAAAGAAAGGACTTAGTGGACACCACAATGGGCTGTAGCACCTTATCTAGGAATATAGCAACATTCTGAAAGACAGAATTGGTTCCCGCGACTATGGGCCTGCCAGGAGGTTTGGTGGAATGCTTGTGTATCTTCGGGAGGGTATAAAACACTGGTGTCATAGGTGTATCAATCAACATGAAATCATGTAACTTTTTATCTATAGTCCCAGTTTCCTGGGCAAGATCTATGATCCTTTTAAGTTCAAGTTGTATATCTGTAAGAGGATCACCCTCCAATTTCCGATAAATCTGATGGTCTTGGAGCTGGGTTCTAATTTCCATATCATAGTAGGAGTAATCTAACACCACTGTAGCTCCGCCCTTGTCTGCGGGTTTGATAATAATTGTAGTGTCATTCGCTAGTGATTCTAGAGCCATCCTTTCTGCACGTGTAAAGTTATTTGGATTAAATGGTGTCCGTTTAGACGACCAATTGAGTGAGTGCATATCCCTCTGAACCAATTTAATAAATGTATCTACACAGGGGAGAATATTGGGGGGAACCCACTTTTAGGTTTACAGGCCCTGAGATCTGGTCTAGTCGTGGTAGAGTGTAGGTCCGAGGTGTCCGTCGTTCCCTGGTCAAGAGCTGTGGTAGCAAAGAAAGATTTTAATTTTATGGTTATAAAAAAACGGTGTAGTTCAATCTCAGTATCAATAAGATCACCAAAATATTCAGGGACAAAACCTAGTCCCTTATTTAGTACCTGTAACTCCACAGGGGACAGGGGTCTGCTGGAGATATTGACTACTAGGTTTTCTGTTGGATCTGGCTCCGGGTTACTATTTGACTTGGGTTTCCTCCGGCCCCGCCTCGTCCTCTTCTTCGTCCACGGAATGGGTGAGATGGGGGTACCCCTAAAAAATGGGTCCTCTGTTGTTCTGAGTCACTACTAGAGTCACTATATACTCCTTGGGGTCTGTAAGTCTGGGTTCTAAGAGATCTACGTGTCTCCCTCCAGGTATAAACCTGGTCCTCTCGATAGTCTTGTGTGTCCCTCCTGAACTTATTTAGCTTAAAGTTCAGTGTATCTGTCTCGCATTTAGTCAGTTGGGCATTAAATTTGTCCAAATAGGTTCTAAGGTCAGAAATACTGATATGTTGCTCTAGCTGTTGTTGGGCCTCAAGAATCGAGGTCTCAATACTAGTAATCTGGGATTGTATCCCCTCAATGATCAGTGCAATAAGGTCAAGACTACACTTATTGAGCACTCTAAACCATTTTGTACAGAAGGGGAGGATGGCCCCGTGCGCCTGCGCCGCAGCCAGCCGGCTGGCAAAGATTTACACTGCCAGCCGACACCGGCAGTGACGCGGGCCGGGACCTCTAACCCGGAAGTGACGCTCCGGTGCACGCTCTGAGAGCGCGCCCGGAAGTGCCACTACTGGCCGGCCAGGGGGGAGATGTGACACTACATAAGCGCTGCGCAGGTAACTTCTCATATCGCTGCCTTGATAAAGGAGCCGTGCGCTCCGAAACGTAGGTGGGAATTCTAGCGATCACCCTTTATACTTTACTGCCTGGTAAATTCTGTATATCTGTTGTACAATTCTATGTGTATCTCCACTATGATATGTCACGTCATGATTATTGCTGTATTATACACTGTATGCCGCATTAGGTTGTCCCTGGAGTGATGTTTATATTCTTGGAACTGACCAAAGTCCTGTGGTCAGACAATGTGTTTACATGTTATATGCATTATTTTCCTTAACTGTCACTACATGCTGCTTCCATATATGGCTGTACCAATCATCAGGAATGCCTATTAAACACCTCCTAGACTTATATGGTAATCTTTTGCCTTAATATAGTGCTGTCTACCAATACCGTTAGAGCTATTGTTATCATTATTGAACTATTTCTACTTCTTTTGGAGGTGCCAGGACTATCCTGACGACGGTTGCATGATTATTTGGCATGGAGTGCATTTTTCCCAATTTTGAATACTACTGATGTCATTGAGGTACGTTGTGGTGGGGTACCTCGGGATATTTTGCACCCATATCTGATAAGTTCTGGTTATCTTATATACTTGCTGTTTGGTGTGCTGATGATCTAATTATTTATTATAGGATTTAAACAGTATCCAATTTATTCCCCAGGTACCCCAGGAGCGGGAGAATCCCCCTTATTTTACGCTTGAAAGGGAGTTCTCCTGAAAGACACAATAGAAGGACCCATAAGGCGCAATCAGCACAGCAAACATACTGAATGTCAGACATAATATCTAAATAATATATATATATATATATCTACATAGCAAAAAACAAGAGGCCTGGGATGCTGCCCCAAAGCGCTAGCAGGCCTTGATGGGGGTGATTGACGCAGCGCAGGAAGAATAATAAAAGGAAGGGCCCAAAGGGCACTCACAAACAGGAGCAATGGCGACCGTGAGCAGCACAAACCAGAAGGGAGGGAGAAGAAGGGCGGGCCAGCGCGGATCGCGCCTGGCCCCGCCCCCCTCCCCAGAACGAGAAGACGCGGCTCCCAGCCAGTGGCTGGGCTCCGCGATGGAGCTAAGGAGCAAGGGAGGGCGGGTCGGCGAGCGCACCGAGCGCCCGGCCACGCCCCCCCTCCGAGTACCTGAGGGGAAGAAGCTCCCCCACCATCAATGGCCGGCGCACGCCTGACAGTACAAAGCACACAAGTAAAAGCATTACACCACACATACACACACAAAAAATATAAAGCTCAGTTATGGGAAAAGAGCCACCCCCCCCCAGTAGAGGGGCACAGGGAAGGAAGGGGGGGGGGAAATCCGCACCACCAAGTGGAAGGGACAGGTTAGGGACGGGGCATCCCAAACCGGGATCACCAACCCGGAAACCGCCTACCCCTTGGTATGGGGTCTCACGGGGGAGCATGGCTCCCTGTATACACCACGAAGGTGTTTCCTACCATTGCCCGGAGCCACAGCCAGGGCTAGGAGGCATAATAATGGCTTAAAATAACAAGGTCCAGGCAGCAATAGAAACAATTGGCCGGGGGCAACCCGGCTACCTGCAAGGAGGAGATACAGCCATCTTCTGACTTGCTCGCCCTCTGCAGAGACGAAGACTGGGTAATGTGTGGGAGGTCCCAGGTATTTATGGACCGGGAGGGGCTTCCTTTTTTTCTATTCATCTCTGCAGAAGTTCGCCCTCTACTGGACATAACCCACATGTCATGAATATTGGAAGCGGGGTGTGTGACATACTTGGAATATTAACATATTTCAAGTTTTAAGTCGCTTATTTATTATTCTTTCCCCCACTGGGCTGCAACTCTGCTCAGGAGTCTAAGATACAGGCACCGACATCTTGCCTCAGAAATATCACATACTGAGGATAGAGAGAGGTGAAAAAAGTGTAGGAGGGCGGGTTATAGCTGTGATTTGCACAGACAGAGCAGAGTTGGGGTCAGGAAAAGGATAGCAATCCCAGAATGCAGAGCAGCATAGTCAGAAGACACTTCCTGAGACTCCACGGGCTGCCATCTTGGATGTTAAAAGGCTCAAAAAATGCAATAAGTACAGGGAGAATGATATTTAATGTGGGCAATCTGTACGGGGTGGGGGAAGCATACAAGATAGGCTCTTATTCAGGGTGAAGGTCCGCTTTAAGTAAAACAGATGACTTAGACAAGAACAAGAAGAAATGGCAATGAAAAAAACGCTGGGCAGGGAAACCGCAAGCTTAGCTGTTCCACTCAAATGCTCTCTTATTGTCATAATAAGAGATCAGCATGCATGTACACACAATCACAGTTAAAGTAAAGTAAGTAGTTTCTACTTAAAGTGGACCAAACCCCATCCAAGGCAGGCTTACTCCCTCCCCCCGGAGCATTCTGAACTGGGATGGCCTGCTCTGTGAAACCCTCCAAGTCGCCCAGAAATCTTACTTTTTCCCAGAGCCCACGGCACATGCGCGTTAAGCACCGGCATCACTCGCCTTCCCTTCTCTGCTATGCATGACCGAAGAAAGCTGAATAATGCGTGTCGCTCGCAAATACGGCTATTATTCTAGCCAGAGCCTCTGCAGCTGCACTGTGGGCCCAAGGAGAGGTAAGTGAGCTAGACGAACGGCAGGGTTTCACACAGTAGGGTACCCCAAACCAAGGTGCACCAGGGCGAAGGACCAAAACCTGGGATAGTGAAAATCCCAAGTTTTGGGTCCACTTTAAACTGTACTTTATACCCTTTAGTTTCTGCTTTGATCATCTACTATTTGGATGCAAGGCTGCCAATCATTGTGGATGATTTTATCTGATGGGTTGTCTCGAGATTATTGGCTGTTTTAGTTTCAAACACAGTAATATAACTGTCACGAATTTCTCAACGGAGAAATCCTCTATTAAAGAGTGGGCATAAATTCGAGAACAGAGAGACTATGAATATGCAGCAACCAGTGAACAACACACACATCACACAGGCTGCTGTACATAAATATACATGTGGAGTCAGAGTGCATACATACAAGATACAGGTTCAGGTTCAGAAGTCCAAAGACAGAGTCCGGGTAGACAGTTCAGAAAACAGATGTAATGCTGATCCACTGAGGTCATGTGTGGATCAGCTTATATAGTCACAGGTGCAAGCTGATTTCCAGGAACTCTGCAGAACAGCGTCATCTGCTGGTCAAGCTTCATACAGCAGAGAAAAGTCCCAGAAAGGAGCAGCTGAAAGCTAAGGAGGAACTACAGGCATGACAATAACTATTTCTCTATTTAAACTATGTGATAAGATTTGACAATCGAGGAAAACTTTTATCATATCTGACACAGTTCTACAGATTCTCCCTGTATCTGCCCTTTTTTGCAAATTTTCAGCTGACGGAACTCTTATAAATCCAAAAGACTATATTGGACCCAGGGTGCGATGGGGATGTGTTAGCTGTTTGGGCACAGCCAGGTGTCCTTCAATTAGAGTGCACCTGGAGCAGCGGTCAGCATTTGCCGGGCAGAAGTTGATGACGCTGTGCCGACCTCTCCTATTGGGGAAGACAGTGACTCCTGGCAACTGGACCCCATTGTGAAGGAGGTGCTGTGCAGAACCTAGGACACCCCCCGCAGGACCCATCTTTTTGAATGGGGGGTTGACTGGGCACGCAGGACGCCGCCGGGACCCTTGAAGTACTGTCATGTGCTTAAACAGGACCTTCACTCCCAAGTTGATCTTTAAATAATCTTTAAATAATCATAATACAAAGCAGTCCCACGTGGCTAGAGTGATGAACAAAACTGGTGCGCTGCGTCACTGCTTTCCACTTAGCCGCCATGTTAGGTAAGGAAGGAAACGTTCCCCCTTCCCAGAATGCTGTTCTGCGCTCCTCCAGATCTCGCGCGCAGCACGAATATATATTTGATGGTGCATAATATAACACAATCTTCGAAAATAAATAAATAAATAAATAAATATATGGCTTTTTAAATAAATACTAATTAATAGCTTTATATATGTGTGTATATATATATATATATATATATATATATATATATATATATATATATACACATTGATATATATTTATGCACCATCAAATATATATTCTGGCACATAATATAATATATATATATATATATATATATACACATATTTACAACAGAGCTGAGAGATGATATATAAATATGAAGAGAGCGAGAGAGATTTATACTTCCAACTATTTTAAAGTGGACCAAAACCCAGGATTTGCACTATCCTGGGTTTTGGTCCTTGTCCCCAGGGCACCACAATCATTGGTGGTATAGTGGCAGGCAAACCGCAGCTCAGAGCTGAGGAGATGGACATCCCATAATCGACAGCTGGGGACCCGAGGAGGCACTTCCCACTTGCAGGTTGCCTGAAGGTCCAGCATCCGCCATCTTGGATATAAAAAGGTAAGTTTTTCTTTATTGCTGCTAGTAATTAAAATTTTGATGCTGCCAATCTGAATATACTGTATAGTAGAATCATATGGAAAAACTTGTTCTTAGAGTGAAGGTTTAATAAAAGTTGATGCGGGTTGCATTAAGGAGGTATACCTCAGGTTTGGACAACATTGATGATGTCGCTGATGACCTCTGTGCTGGCAGCTTCTGATTGGTCCTTGTCCATTATAATGTTACACTGTGGGGCATCTGGTTGTTTGTACCTGGTCCTGAGGAAGGGGTTCTGCGTGGCCGCAAAACATCGACTTTGGATTACAATACCTCACGTATGTTTGTTTTATATTTACAATATAGACTATTGGATTTATAACTGCAGTGGTGGTCCATGTTTCTTTGGATTATGCGGTGCTGCTGCTGACCGAGCACCTATTTCCATATATGGGTTTGAAAACTAGGGTAAGAGTGCAGTTATCAGGACATTTTGTTAAAAAAAACAATCTTACATTTAAAACACAAATACACAGCCTCCTCTCTATAACCTGTTATAGGTCTTTAGAAGTACTATAACAAAAATTCTCACATCTGGAACATGAAATTGGCTTCTGCCCATATGTACAATTAAAAAAATTGTCCCGATTCTTGAAGACAATTTCCTTTTTGAGAACATAAAAATGACTATTGTCTTGTATGAAGCCTTTCGTGTTTCACAAGGTTTCCTTTCTGAGCGAACGCTCTCTCACAGTGAGAACACGAATATGGCTTCTCCTTTGTATGAACTCGTTCATGCTTGATAAGGTCTCCTTTCTGAGAAAAATATTTCCCACACTCTGAACATGAAAACGGCTTCTCCCCTGTATGGAGTCTTTTGTGCCTGTCCAGGTTTCCTTTATGAGAAAAATATTTCCCACATTCGGGACATGAAAAGGGCTTCTCCTTTGTATGAACTCTTTCATGTTTCATGAGGTTTCCTTTCTGAGAAAAATATTTCCCACACTCGGAACACGAATACGGCTTCTCCATTGTATGGAGGCGTTTATGTATGATAAGGTGCGATTTCTGAGAAAAATATTTCCCGCATTCAGAACACGAGAATGGCTTCTCCCTCGTATGAACTCTTTCGTGTTTACTAAGGTCTTCTTTCTGAGAAAAGGATTTCCCACATTCAGAGCATGAGTAAGGCTTCTCCCCGGTATGAACCCTTTCGTGTTTGATAAGGGTCGTTTTGCACATGAAACATTTCCCACATTCAGAACATGAATATGGCTTCTCCCCCGTATGAATTCTTTTATGCACTTTTAGGGCATTTCTGTAAGAAAAACATCTCCCGCATTCATTACACGAATATGGCTTCTCCCCTGTATGTAGTCTTTTATGTACTTTAAGGGTTTTAAGGTCAGAAAAACATTTCCCGCAATCAGAACACAAATACGGCTTCTCCCCTGTATGCACTCTTTCGTGTAAGCTAAGACTTGATTTTTTGAAAAAACATTTCCCACATTCAGAACATGAAAACCTCTTTACCCCTGAATGAAATAGTTCGTGGTCATTGAGGTTTCTTTTGTATGAAAAACATCTCCCGCATTCCGAACATGAAAACGGTTTCACCTCCGCGTGACATTTCTCGTGGTCTTTGAGGTCTCTTTTGTTTGAAAAACTTTTCCCGCATTCTGAACACGAAAACGGCTTCACCCCTGTATGGACTCCTTCGTGTTTCAGAAGGCTTCTTTTGTTGGAAAAACTTTTCTCACATTCAGTGCACGGAAACTGTTTCTGCCTTATATGAAACCTTTCGTGTCTGAGAAAATATTCTTTTTTAGAAAATTGTTTTCCGCATTCAGAGCATGAATATGGCTTTTCCCCTATGCAAACTATTTCACGAGTGGCAAGATGCGTTTGCTTTCTCTCTGCTGCGATGTAATCATCTTCGCTTTTACCATCTAGAGAGGGTGCAGAATTTTCTCCCATATTGTTCCATCTGTAGCTTCCATCTGTCAAATAATAAGTAAAGACAAAGTGGGGAAAAAAGAGCTTTATTTTGCAAGCTGGCGATAAAACAAGGGCGGCTGAAATCACTGTTACCAGATTTTATATTGATTTTCGTGGAATTAGGTTTAGCTTACATGTAATAATCAATCTATACATGTATGTGATATAGCAGTGATGGCAAACCTTTTAGGGGTTGAGTGCCCAAATTACAACCCAAAACTTTTAATCCAGACCTTCACCCTGAATAAGAGCCTATCTTATATGTTTCCCGCACCCTGTACATACAGATTGCTCACATTAAAAATCATCCTACATGCATCTACTGCATGTTATGAGCTTTTAAACATCCAAGATGGCAGCTCATGGGGCTTCAGGTGGCCTGCAAACAGGGAGTGTCTTTTGACTGTGTTGCTCTGCATTCTGGGACTGCTGTCCTTTTCCTGACCCCAGCTCTGCTCTGTCTGTGCAAAGCACAGCTATAACCCACCCGCTGTACTTTATCCCGCTCTCCTCTCCTCAGTATGTGTGATGCTTCTGAGTCAAGATGGCGGCGCCCGTATCCTAGAGTCCTGAACAGAGTTGCAGCTCAGCGGGGGAAAGAATAATCAGTAAGTAAGTAAGTGACTAAAAACCTAAAATATATTAATTTTAATATTATTATTAATTTTAGATGCCGGGGAAGAGTTTTTTAAGGGTTTGAGCTTTTCATGAAATCATGCTGAAGGTCCGGTTTCAGCATTACTTAATGAAAAGCCCAAACCCTTAAAAAACTCTTCCCCGGCATCTAAAATTAATATAAATTAATATATTTTAAGTTTTTAGTCACTTATTTTTCTTTCCCCCGCTGGGCTGCAACTCTGTTCAGGACTCTAGGATACGGGCGCAGCCATCTTGACTCAGAAGCATCACACATACTGAGGAGAGGAGAGCGGGATAAAGTACAGCGGGTGGGTTATAGCTGTGCTTTGCACAGACAGAGCAGAGCTGGGGTCAGGGAAAAAACAGCAATCCCAGAATGAAGAGCGGCACAGTCAAAAGACACTTCCTGTGTGCAGGCTGTCTGATGTTCCATGAGCCGCCATCTTGGATGTTTAAAGCGTCATAACATGGAGTAGATGCAGGTAGGATGATTTTTAATGTGGGCAATCTGTATGTACAGGGTGTGGGAAACATATAAGATAGGCTCTTATTCAGAGTGAAGGACCGCTTTAAGACGCAGTGACGTCAGCGACTCTGAGCTCGCTGATTGGACGACCGGCCGCACATGCGCCGTAGGAACGGGAAGAGGTGAGTTGCGCTTGGCAATCTGGGGGGTGACCCGGCCAATTAAAAAATACAACTCTGTGAAGTACTCACCTGTAGAATTGGTATTATACGCATACAGCACGTCCTGCTCCAGATATAGTAATAACATGTGGGTAATCCTCCGCCTCGGGCGCCGTGCACTGCAGACATGTAGAAAACAAGCTCCTCCCGGCCCTACATATACCGAAGGACCTCCCACAAATCCCCAGCATTGAAAAGCAGTGAGACGAGAAGCCAGGAGAAACAAACCACCCAGAAACTGGCCATAATATCAAATGATAACAATCACCATACAGGGGATCCAGAACAAGTGAAACCAGGGTGGGGTGGAGCAGGACGTGCTGTATGCGTATAATATCAACTCTACAGGTGAGTACTTCACAGAGTTGTATTATACTAAGCATACAGCACGTCCTGCTCCAGATATAGTAATAACATGTGGGACATCCAATAGCAGTGTCCATAAAGTAGGGTGGGATCCCCGTGAGAAGGGCACAGCCAATAGTAAAGCGCTGTCACCCTCAACCATGCTACCAAGAGCAACGAGAGCAATGCTCTAACCTCAACCTTTGAACCTTGTAAAGGGAGGACTGAACCCAAGCAGCGGCTAGCCAGCTTGCTCACCAGAACTTAGTGCTAAGAGGCACAAGCCAAGCACAAGTAGTAAGAGAACAAAAAACAGTAGAGAAGAAGAATCTTCCCATAACAGAATAGGCCAGAAGTAATAGCCTAACCATGCTACTGCAAGGAAGACAGCCATGGCAACCTCAGAACTTTCCCCAACAGGGAATATGAACCCTGGTCTCAGGCGGGACCAGCAGGAATACTGACAAACAATACTCAGCAGAAGCCGAAAGTGTACTCTAGGCTCAGAAGGTCAAAACCAACCGAGTAAGACCAATCCAAGGGCACCTCACCCGTGGAGGTAATCAGATCTGGTACTTCAAGAAGGGGACACCAATAGGCCCCAAAAGGCAAAATCCCTCCAGGAACAAAAGACTGGTCAGGAAGATCTCCAACACCTGTAGAGAGATACAGGTTCCTTTATCTCATAGTAAGCAAGACAATAGCCCAGAGACCGGAGAAATTGGAATAATGAGAATAAAAACCCTCGCCTGGAACCAGACTCGGCGTAAGGCGGCACCCTCACCTCATGGTGTACAGATATATAACAATGTACATATATGGAATGACTAGGACCGCCAACAGAGCCATCCTGTATGGCACACTTCTGACTGGAGCAACCGCCCCAGAGGAGTGATATGATGGAAGGAACGGTTCAGACAAGAACCTGAATAAGAACCAAGGGAACCCTTAGCAGGGCATCGGGATAAGTAATCCCCCCAAAGGGGAACCAGGAGTTCCCCAAGGAATGCACCTGAGTAAACCCTAATGAATGCTCAACACAGAAGATTAGATCAGGCTTTTGCAATAGGCGAACAGGGCGCGCCCTGAACCCTTCACAGAACTAAGTTGGGGAACCAACACCAACAATGCTGTTAGAACCCTAAACCCCAGGAACAGAGATTGTCCAACAAGGGAGAGAGCTTAGGCCCAGCAAGGCAATATGGGTACAACATACCCTAACATAGAGTGGCAGAAGGAAGAAGACGAAGAGGAGGAGCTAAGTCTTAGCTCTCCAAGAGAACAAGACACCCAGAGATATGTCAACTCCAACAGGGTAAAGAACAAAACCTGCCGAACGCCAAGGTAGAGCCTAAGAGAAAGGAGCCTGACTATGCAAAATAGACCTCGTGAGAGAACATACAGGCCCACTGTTCTCAGCAGAAGCCTCTGCGGACCACACCCCACTGGGCCACCCAGGCCCCCAGCATAACGGTTCTCCTCGTCGTCAGTGATCTTGCGCAAACCCCCGCCTAGCAGGGTGAAGGGAATAAGACATTTCAAGTATAATGTCTAGCCAGAACTACTAAACCCAACGTAAGGTCAGACCAAACTGGGCCAATAATAAAGGGTAGAACCCTGTGATAGTGACGGAGTCCAACAGGTCCATACCAGTATGAACTCAATGGAACAATAGAGAACCTCCTGCCATAGGAGGGCATCCATCGGGCTAATATCTATAAAAAAAAGCAAGGAATATTAATTCCCACATAGAACAGAATAAGAGCTTCCCTGGAATAGAGTTAGTCCCAAGAATTTCACAGGGAACAAGGAACATGCCACTATCCTACAACAGACCAAGAGTCCCCAAATGGACAGATCCTGAAAGGGAGTAGTCCAGCAAGATAGAATCCACCGAGAGCTCGTTGTGACAACAAAAAAACATAGGTAACTGGATCCTTTAAGGTCCCCACCTAGAAACCGCCGGGGTCAGAAGAAACAAGCTCCCCCTGTCAACCTGCAAGATTTGGTACCATGGTGACCACCAACAGGGAGAAACAAAAAGGTAGGGAATGATCCCTGATGGGTTCCTTGAGTAAACCAGCGGAAGAATAACCGCCTCCACTAGAAGGAAGGTAAACAGACCTAAATCCAGGGTGCTGAACCCTTATCCAGGACTAACAGCTAAAGTGCCTCAGAGCCCAAGCGCACAAAGAATAAGGGATATCAACTGACCAGCCACCAACGGCCACACCTGGTGCAATTCTGCCTGGAGATAATAACGAGACAGGAAGGAGGGCCAGAGACCTCGTCCCAGAAAATCCCTTATAGCCAAGAAGAGGGCACTAGCTGGAACCGAATCCAGATGCAATCCTGGGAAACTGGAGGATGGAACAGAGTAGGACCTGAGTCAACTAAAGTCCATCCAAACGACACCCTCTTGTGAGTAAGAAGGAGGACCTGATAGGTCCCTTGGTAGCTGCCCCCTGGTTTCATGCGAGACATCACACCCCTCCTGAGCCTAGCGGGCACATGAAATGCAAAAGGGGACCCAGCCACCGCCACAAACGGCGGCGATAACCGCCAATACCCAGCTGTAGTGGGCTCAGTGTCCAGAAGACACCTTGGAGTCAGAATAAACATCTCAGCACTCCACGGGCGGCCAGAGGACCCCTGGTATATAGGGCGCCGACGGCCCATTCAGAGGCGCCAATCCTGAATGCCTATGGATACAGATGCCAAACCCCCGAAGGGTTAGAAAGATAGACTCCCTCATCCTCAAGGGAAATGAGAAGCAACTGGCGTAGAGGCCCCAGTCTCTATATGTTAATGGCGTTCTGGCAAGGAAACCAGACCTAACAGGACAAGGAATGCCTGCACCCATACGTGAAGAAAAACAGGGGACCGGAGTCCTCCTGACCGACTCAGGGAAGGACCACCCAGCAAACACTGTCCCATATCCGGAGAAACTACCTCCTAAAGCCACCAGAACAAGGCAGGATGCCTCCTGATAGGAGTAAGGTGCTGTGGCCATCCCCTCACCCAGGCGGGTGAGGGCGTCCCATCATGCTTGAGGGGTTTTGATGAAGGATACGGGCTTGGCCCGGCCCGAAGGCCCCGGGCGTTGAATGTCACTCCTGTGACAGGATACCGAACCAGACCCCGCAAAGGGCATCCCCGGTTCCTGCTTAACACTATGATATGGAGGTGGAGGGGTATCCCTGCTCCGAGGGGGCCGGGACGGCCGCCCCTGATTGGGTGAATTGTCCTGTTTTCCAAATAGGTCCAGATGGGCCCCAAACAGGCGATGCCCTCTAAAGGGGAGCCCCGTCAGAGTCCTTTTAGCGTCATCGTCTGCCCCCCACTGTCGCAGCCAGAGCAGGCGACATATACCTATCACTTGGGCAGAGGTCCTCGCACACATTTTGATGGTGTCATTCAGAGCTAAAAGGATAAATTTAACAAAAATATCACAGCTGGAGAGTGCGTTAAACACCTCCCAGGGTAAATCTTCAGGTTGATGCTCAAGCATCTTTCTTATGAGGGTCCTAGCGGCCACTGCAGTGATGGCCGCGGCACAGACAGGACGTAGCGCCGTTCCTGCACAAGCAAAGGTGCGGGAAGCCAGCCTATCAATGCGCCGGTCCTCGGCGTCCCGCAGGGTGCTGTAAGCCGGAACTGTAAAGAAGGGGGGGTTAGGAACCCCAATAATCGGTGCGTCTACCACCGGAGACGAAGACCAACAATCAACCATCTCGGGGGGAAAAGGGTATTTCCAAACCCAATCCTCTGGGGCCCCTTGAAGTTTAGTGGGGCATTCCCATTCCTTAAGTACAAGAGCATGGAAGTGAGCCTGCTCGAGAAATTCCAAGCGCGCAGGCGCTGTATGGAAGCGCTCCCCTCTCGGCCTGGGGACCGCACCAGGGGGTGAAATGGACAGGGCCTTAAAAATCCTGAGCAACATACCACCAATGTCAAGCTGGTCCCAGTCATCCTGACCAGCATCATCCTGACACCTTGGCCTCTCATCAGAGGAATCCAGGTCAGATACCAGGTCTCCATCTTCAGACGGAGCACTATCACGCGGAGAAGAGGACTCCTCCGAGCCCATAGCGCAGGCCGAAGCCGGGGGAGTCCAGGGCCGTTGTCTGCCAGGACCCACACGGCCGGACAACCCTTCAACAATCTGGTCAAGCGTGGGCCGTCTAGGAGAGATGTCTATTTGTAACTCCCCGCTTGTACATGACTCAACAGGAGTGAGATTTAGGCAAGAGGAAAGGGGAGAGAGAGAGAGAGGTGCAGCCACCGGCGCCGCTCGCAGGTCCAGCGTCTGCTCGGCACATGGCGCGCAGACCCGTGCCCCGTCAGCCTCAGCATGGGGGAGACCACATGCTACGCACAGCCGGTCTTGTCCCAGAGGGACCCCGGTAACACAATCCTGAGATGCCTCCATATGGTGATTGTCTAGACACAATATGTAGGGATTTATGCAATAAGCAACCCTGGATGCCCCAACGACCCGCTGGGTCGCAAGGATACCACCACACACTTAAGGATTCATAGAGAACCGTTACATCCAATAAGGAAAGGGCACCACAGCATCTAGATGATGCAGCAACCATGTATAAGGCATACGGCAGCAGCCGCAAAAAAAAAGAATAAGGAGCAAGCAGCGCGGCTCTGACATCTCGGAGTTAATAAAGGACAGAAATAAGGCCACAAGCGTGACAAACCGGTACACTGGGACCGCCACACACATAACCCCACCCCTTTCTTTTCCCCCTAACTAGTTGGGGAAAAGAGGGAGGATGGCGACCCTTTACATAGGGTCCAGCACTACCCGGGGTACGGGGCAATAATGCAGGAGGGGCATCCACTAGAGGCTCACCATCAGCCTAAACCGCCTACCCTATGGTGGGGGATTGCGGTGGAGCATGGCTCCGTTAAGCACACACGATGCTGCCTACCTTCACCCGACCAACGCAGCCCAGGCTGGGAGGCAATTCTGTTCACAAGAAGGACGGGTGGAAATAGTCCCACAGGGCCTCGGGCTGTAAAGCCCTGCTCGCCTGCGAGAGCGTGATACTTCATGTCTTCGCAGTTCCAGCACTGCAGAGAAATCTGGGGATTTGTGGGAGGTCCCTCGGTATATGTAGGGCCGGGAGGAGCTTGTTTTCTACATGTCTGCAGTGCACGGCGCTGGAGGATTACCCACATGTTATTACTATATCTGGAGCAGGACGTGCTGTATGCTTAGAATATAATGAGCAGCATTTTCCCTTGCGTTATCCAACGGAGAGGTGTAAATAGAGGCTACATCTTCTGTATGGAGATATATGAGGTACACCAGAGTGTGCGGGTAGGTCCCTAACACAATGAACAGGTAAGTCTTTATAAAATCCACTCACCTATGCTGATCTGAAGAGGAATCTCCTCCTCTAGACTTTTCACAAATCCTTCTACCTCCTCGCTTTTCACATGTTTGGCTATAGAGTCTCCGGGGTCTGTGAATAAAGAGGAGAGTGAGGCCCCCTATAGGGGGATGTAGGAGACACACCACAGTGTGTTAGCAATCACCAAACCCTTTAAACAAGTTTTTTACTCACCCGAGCTGATCTGCAGAGGAATCGCCTCGTTTTTCATCTCCACCTCCACTTCCTCCTCCTCATTTTTCACACATATGACTAAAGTGTCCTCAGGGTCTGTAAATAAAAATTAGATCCCCTATTATTATAAACGAGATCCACCGGGTTTTGTGTATTCAACAGATAACTGGTCACTAAGGCGATTCCCTGTCTGTAAATAAATTAAATCTTATATGTTTCCCCCACCCTGTACATACAGATTGCTCACATTAATCCGGACCTTCACCCTGAATAAGAGCCTATCTTATATGTTTCCCACACCCTGTACATACAGATTGCCCACATTAATCCAGACCTTCACCCTGAATAAGAGTCTATCTTATATGTTTCCCACACCCTGTACATACAGATTGCTCACATTAATCCGGACCTTCACCCTGTATAAGAGCCTATCTTATATGTTTCCCCCCTGTACATACAGATTGCCCACATTAATCTGGACCTTCACCCTAAATAAGAGCCTATATTTTATGTTTCCCCCACACTGTACATACAGATTGCCCACATTAATCCGGACCTTCACCCTGAATAAGAGCCTATCTTATATGTTTCCCCCACCCTGTACATACAGATTGCCCATATTAATCCGGACCTTCACCCTGAATAAGAGCCTATATTTTATGTTTCCTCCACCCTGTACATACAGATTGCCCATATTAATCCAGACCTTCACCCTGAATAAGAGTCTATCTTATATGTTTCCCCCCTGTACATACAAATTGCTCACATTAATCCGGACCTTCACTCTGAATAAGAGCCAGCAGATCCCACAATGCAGAGCGACACAGTCAGAAGACACTTTCTGTTTGCAGGCTGCCTGATGCCCCATGAGCAGCCATCTTGGATGTTTAAAGTGTCAGAAAATGCAGTAGATGCAGGGAGCATAATTTTTAATGTGAGCAATCTGTATGTACAGCGGGGGAAACATATAAGATAGTCTCTTATTCAGGGTGAAGGTCCGGATTAATGTGAGCAATCTGTATGTACAGGGTGTGGGAAACATATAAGATAGGCACTTATTCAGGGTGAAGGTCCGGATTAATGTGGGCAATCTGTATGTACAGGGTGGAAACATATAAGATAGGCACTTATTCAGGGTGAAGGTCCGGATTAATGTGAGCAATGTGTATGTATAGGGTGGGGGAAACATATAAGATAGACTCTTATTCAGGGTGAAGGTCCGGATTAATGTGAGTGTTAAAGGACGCTGTCCCTAATTAACATTCAAATAGTGGTCCCACATCCTGCCATGTCTATAAGAACAATAGACACCTATCACACCTAGCTGCCAGAAAGCTACCTCCAACCGCTGGGGTGTTTTGCCTTGAAAAGTCATCCTTGAATTCCTTGTAAATTCTTTATTTATGCTTTTACAAGAGTACACCAGGTTGATTACAAGGTGAAACATGAGCGGTACAAGCATAGTCATATATATAGTGAAACTGATGATAACAATTCACGCTACATTGCTTTATGAGCTTGCATTGAAGAACAGAACAATAAAAAAAAGAAAGAATAAAAAGTGTGTAACATGCTTCTAGAAAACCCTGTAGGTAAGCATGGGCTTAAAACTGTGACAACAGTCTATCACCGAACGATTCAACATTAGATCTATCCTTTTGTTTTACTAGAACCTTACAGAGTGTATATTGAGAAGAACTGGCGAGAGAAAAAAAGGGACAGAGGACAGGGGGAACAAACCCCCACACAGGGGAGAGAAAAGAAAAAAGGGTAGCAGAGTGGGGAGAGGGGATGGGGGGGGGCAGGGGAGGGACCATCAACCAGTGACGGAAGAAGCAAGGGGCAGGAGACCATAGGGCCTCCAAGAACAGGTGCCTAAGCGTCTATTATGGTGCGTTTGTAGCCCTCTGATTCAGTAAATTGCATCCATGAGAACCAGGTCGCCGTGAATTTCTCAAAGCCCTCTCCCCCTGATGTCATTAGATCCTCAAACCTCATTGTTTCGTTTACTTTCAAGGCCCACATAGCCAGGGTGGGAGGGTCCTCCTTCCTCCACAGCTGCGGGATACACATCTTGGCCGCGTTTAGGAGATGGCACAGCAAAGATCTACGATATTTTTTGAGGGGGGTCTTTGTCATATGAAGCAAGCACAAGGCAGGGTCATCTGGAACCGCCTCGCTCAACACGTTACCCGCCACTTCTCTGACCCCATCCCAGAAAACTTTCAATTTAGGACAAGACCAGAAGATGTGTAGCAGGCTGCCCTCCCCGTCTCTACATCTCCAGCATTTCGCCTCCACCCCAGGATACCACTTGTTGATCACCGCCGGGACCCGATACCACCGAGTCAGGACCTTATAGTTACACTCTTGAATCCTAGAGCATATCGAGGTTTTGTGGGGGGATACCAGCAGTCTGTTCAACTGTTGCGGGGAAAAGGTCCTACCCAAATCTCTCTCCCACTTTTCTACAAATGACGGTGGGGTCAAGTCCGGGGGGTTAATCAAAAGCTTGTAAGTAAATGAGAGTGTGTGACTCGCTTCTTCTTTACTAGAACACAATTCCTCGAATGGGGTAAGGCCTCTCCGCCCACTTTTATGTGCTTGTAACGTGGAGAGGAAGTGCCTCAACTGCTGTTCCTGCCATGGCAACCAAACAGGTAGTCCTCTCTCCGATGCCAACTCGCCCATATTACCCCACTCTCCCTCCCGGAGCAAGTGGCCCACTCTAAAGACACCTGCCTCTCTCCAAGCCCCAGGGACAGTGCCCCTACATCCAGGGGGAAAGCCGGGGTTGCCCAGTACTGGAAGCAGAGGTGAAGGCGCCGGAGAGAGGTTCGCCCGCTGAAAGTAACGGCCACAAACCCTCAACGTGGTCCCAACCAGGGGGTGCCTCGCAGCTAATGGTATATCGTTCTTGTCAACCCATGGGATACAGTCGACGTTGGCCTCCACGAGACTCTGTTCCAGGGATACCCACTGCTTGTGGCCCCTGTGAAGGCACCAGTCCACTACCCTGGTGAGATGAACCGCTACGTAGTATAGTCCTGGATCGGGGAGACCAATACCCCCCCTGTCCTTGCCCCTAGAAAGGATCATCTTGCCAAGTCTCGGCCTCCCTCCTCCCCACACAAATCGCCGAAAAAGTGTGTCTACCCTTCGAAAGAACGCCTGCGGGATAGTCACCGGGAGGGCTTGGAGCAGATAAAGAAGCCGCGGCAGCAACACCATTTTCAAGGCGCTGCTTCGACCGAACCAGGAGAGCTTCTTGCTCGCCCACCTGGCCATGTCGTCCTCAAATTTCTTGAGCAAGGGGGGGAAGTTAAGCGCAAAAATCTTAGCCAAGTTCTTACTAATTTTTGTTCCCAAATATGTTACACTTTCCCCCGAACATTTAAAGGGGAAGGATTTCTGTATAGTGTCAAATCTCTTCGCTGGAATATTGACATTGAGGGCCTCGGATTTTTGATAGTTAATCCTGTATCCTGACAGGACTCCATATTGTTTTAATTCTCTCATGAGGTTCGGTAAAGAGGTCTCGGGGAGCGTCAGACCAAAGATAAGGTCGTCGGCAAATGCCGCAACCTTGTAACTACCCGCGGGGTCTCCCATTCCCTTAATGTCAACATTGTTGCGAATTTTGCATAGAAGGGGTTCCAAGGTAAGTATAAAAATCAGGGGGGAGAGAGGGCACCCCTGTCTCGTACCGTTTGCGATACGGAAGGGGCTCGAGAGCGCTCCATTAACTCGCACCGATGCGGAGGGGGCACTGTACAAGCCACTGATCCAGCCCATAGCATTAGGACCAAGGCCAATATGTCTGAGAGTATTCTGCATGAAGCTCCAATTAACTCTATCAAAGGCCTTCTCCGCATCGGTGGCAAGCAAAAGAGACGGCACACCACTTTTCTGAGCCCACTGGATCAAGTTAAGAACTTTAACAGTGTTGTCTCTTGCCTCTCTATGCGGCATAAAGCCAACCTGATCAAGTGCTATGATGTGGTGCAAGTGGGGGGCCATCCTGGAGGCAAGTATCTTCGCGAAGATCTTGAGGTCCGTATTTAGCAAGGAGATCGGCCTGTAGCTAGCGCAGAGGCCCGGGTCCTTCCCCTCCTTAGGGATAACTGATATAAACGCCCTAAGTGAGTCTGGGGGAATGGAGCCTGGTGACTTGAATGAGTTGAAGGCTTCCGATAGTTCCGGTGCCAGTAAGGGGAGCAGCTTCTTGTAAAATTCAATCGTGAAGCCGTCTGGGCCTGGCGCTTTCCCCCCTGCTGTCCCCGCTATCGCCTTCTGGATCTCCTCTACTAGTATTGGTCCCTCCAACTCTTCCACTATCTCACTCGGTAAGCTCGGGAGGCCGGACTCTCTGATATATTGTTGCATCGCCTCTTCGGTCTCCCCGCCCTCCCCTCCCGGGAGGTTGTATAGCCCTTCATAGAATTTCTTAAAGACCTCCGTGATCTCCCCTACAAGGTGAACCACCCTGCCTCCCGAGTCGGCTATCTTCGGGATATATGCCTTCGACCTCTCTACCCGCAGAGCCCGAGCCAAAAGCTTGCCACACTTATCCCCAGATTCATAAAATTTACCCCTACATTTGGCCTTCTGGGCCTTGAGCCTATCGCAACAAAGCAGCTTGAGTTTTTCTCTGGCTGCTGTCAGTTCTGATAGATGAGCAACAGCGAGAGATTTTTTATGCAGGGCCTCTAAGTTCCTAATCTCATTCAACAGCTTCAGGACGCACGCCGACCTTTCTTTTTTCAGTCTCGAGCCCATCTTTATGAGGGACCCCCTAATAAAGCACTTAAAAGTCTCCCACAGAATCCCCGGGCTAATCTCGGGTGATCTATTTATTTCGAAGAATTCCTTTATCTCTTTCTGTAGCTCGGACACCACCCTTTCGTCTCCCAGTAGGGAATTATTAAGACGCCAAGACCAACTTCTCGGCCCTGGATATGGGAGCGCAAGTCTGATCGAGATCGGGGCATGATCTGAGATGGTGATGCAGCCTATCTCCGAGTCAATAACACGATGGAGGGAGCCATGCGCCACCAGAAACATGTCGAATCTTGAATAGGACCCGTGGGGGGGGGAGAAGAAGGTAAAGTCCCGTGTGTCTGGGTGCTGTATCCGCCATGGGTCTACTAATTGATGTTGGGCGAGCGACTTCTTTAGTTTTTTCAATTTAAGGTAGGATAGATGTGGGGTCCCCTTAGATGTGTCTAAAAGCGGGTCTAGGGTCAGGTTAAAGTCGCCCCCCAACACCATTTCCCCTTCTTTGAACATATCAAGTTCCTCTAGAAACTTGCTCAGGAATCCCAGCTGGGCGGAGTGAGGCATGTAGACATTTGCAAATGTATATAAGGTTGATGAGATTCGCCCCTTTAGGAATATCCACCTCCCCTCTTCGTCGGTTTTATAATCGACTAGCTCCCAAGGAAGGGATCCCGCAATAGCAATGCTCACTCCTCTCGATCTTGAGTCGGGGGAGTGGCTGTGGTATGATCTCGGGAAGTGTCTACTCCCAAAGGAAGGCGGATTGGAGGCTCTAAAATGGGTCTCTTGAAGGAATGCAACCTGCGCTCCCAGTCCCCTTAGGCTTGACAAAACCAGCGACCTCTTCTCTGGGCTATTCATCCCTTTCACGTTAAGCGAGACTAATTTGATGTCTGTCATTTTACCTTTTGATAGGACCTCTGTCCCACGACCGGGCTGATGGGGAGGAATATGACGCTTCTTAGGTGGTATCGAACTCCCGTTCGAAGAATCCCACTGTCCTGGGGGGCACTTGGGTAGAGTTGCCTGTTACCCCCAAGGAGGGACTCAAAAGGTAGCGGGGAGAGGAGAGAGAAAGAAAAAAAAAGGGAGAGAGGGGTAAAGCTGAGAACAGGGGGGGGGGTATAAGGGGTGTGAGGAAAGCAAATCAGTAGGGATTCCCGGATCCGCCGGGATAAAATGGGGAAGAAACACTAACCAATCCCTAAACTAGGGAAACAAGTAAGTCCTATTAACTACTAGAGTCAACAAGGCCGGCCTACTGGGGGAACGCGTCCGAACCAAGGGAAGAGCGCACAGGAGCCACTGCCCACCCTCCCCGGCTGGAGGTCGATGAACCATGGTAACAGCCAGCAAACTTTTGGGATGAACTTTAAGTATTGCAGTGAGATGGCGGAGCGGGAGCAAGGCCGCCCAACCGTAGTTGAGCAACGGAGCCCACCCCGAAATCCCAACCGCGCCTGGGCCACAACGGAAACGTTAGAAGAAACAGCATATAGTGACCAGCGTCGCTCTCCGTGAACGAATTCCCGGAGGTCGACTACAAAACATTACCTGGAGAGACAACAGTGCAGACATTACCGCTCCACGGCCCTCCCCGCCCCCCCCACCCCACCAAACCGTTGGGGAGAGCGAGGAGCGACAGCGGAGCAGAACCCGCAAACAGTAGTTACAAAGTCTTATTAACGGTAACAGCAGGTGGAGGAGAGACAATAAGGAGAACAAGCTTCCACGTTGAACCTATCAGGACTCATCTTCTGGACGCCTCGATGGTCTCTTAAGTCGGCCAAGGTCCCGGAAGCTCCTCGGGCCACGACGTTTTTCTCCAGCCGCAGGCTGAGGTATCGGGGGGAGGTCATCTCCGAGCCAGTTGGGGATCCGGATAGGTTCACAACCCAGGTAGGTGAAAAGTCCCCCCAAATCTTGATAAGACTTAAGCACAAAAGAGCTCTGGCCTCTGCGGACGATCAGATGAAACGGAAAGCCCCATCTGTAGGTGGCACCACTTTTCAGAATAACTTCCAAGAGGGGTTTCAGAACTCTTCTCATCTGCAAAGTCCTCCTCGATAAGTCTGGGAAAATCTTGATAGAGGCACCCTGGAATTTCACCTCTCCCTTCCTCCAAGCCCTCCGAGTGATTTCCTCTTTAAGTGTGTACCGGTGGACACGGCAGATAACATCTCTCGGGAAAGCAGGGTCTAAACTTTTAGGGCCCAAGGCTCTGTGGACTCTGTCAAGTTCAATATCTGCAGTCAAGTCTCGGTCCAGTACCGAGTTAAAAATGGTTGTGGCAATCCGCTTCAGATCCTCGGTCGCCTCTGCCTCTGGGATGCCCCGCAGCCGCAGATTATTTCGTCGACTCCTGTTCTCTAGGTCGTCGATATGTAAATTACATTCTTGTATCAGGGCCTCTTGCCGCTCACACCTGGCCTCCAGGGCTAGTAAACGATTCGAGTCCAGGGATTTTTCCTTCTCTATCGAAGTGACTCTTGACTCGACGGCCGTTACTTGCTGTCGCACCGCGGCAATCTCACGTTTATGGGCAGCTTCGTATTTAGCGATAAGCCCTTCGATGTCAGCTTTGGTGGGGAGGCCCTTAAGAAGGGATATGGTGGCAAGATGGATTTCTGGCTCACAGCTCAGACCCGCCGTCGGCGGCACAGGAGGGGCACACAGCCCTATATCTTCATGATCTTCAGGTGGTCTGGCCGAAGGGGGTGAGCTCAAGGGGTCTGCCGGAGACATCAAAAGAAGGCCAGCCAGCTGTTCCCCTGCATCCCTGTCGGGGGTGGGTGCTAGAGAGTACAGGGGGGTGCCCGGCGGCCCACTCCCAGCTCCGTCTGAAAAATCTATGGGCTCGACTTCATCTCCAGCTCTCTCCTGCCTCTGTGGCACTGCTTCTCCCAGGGCGCCCAGGGGGGCGGAGTCAAGAGGGCCCGCCGCGCGCCGAGGCACATAGATAAATTGGGCCAGAGTCTCCAGGCCTCCCTTCTCAGAACCAGACATGTGGCCAGTTGTGGCAGTGCCCTTTATCACAGGGCTCATTGGGGAAAGGCAGATCTCAGGAGCAGGAGTGTGTGTGTGACTTTGTGGCAGACTATGATGTGACACTGCGTTTTGTGGAGCAGCTCTGCTGGTGTTTGGTTCCAGATCTAGCACGTGTGTTTTGTGCACAGTAGCAGCAGCTGTCTGGCTGCGCCGCTCGCCGTTCAGTCTGCTCTCCTCTTCCCCCGCCGCCGACAGCCTGGGTGGTGACGTCACCGCTGGCCGGGACTCGGCCGTCGCCATCTTGCTACACCCAGTCCCAGAAGGGTGCACATGTCTCCCCGCGGGGCCCCGCGGTTGCTGTAGCGGCGCTCCCACCGCCGCATGGGTCTTTGTCAGCTGGGGGCTGCACCCACCTGACTGATCTTCGTCGGGAGCTTCATCTGGCACTGCGGTGAGTCTCTCCTCAGTCCCGCTCTCCTCCGCGTCCCCGAGCACGAGCGCCATCCTGCCCGCCTCCACCTCTTCATGCTGCAGCCATTTACCGGCTGTCTGCCATCTCCCGGGGCTCCGCTGGCCACCTCCGCCGCCCCCCCGTCCACCACGCTTCCTGCCCATGGCGAAATTCGCTCGGCTCCGGTATTTTAAGAAGACCTCCACACACAGGGATCGGGAGCTCTCCTAAACACGTCCGCCCGCCATAACACTCGGGACACGCCCCCCCATCCTTGAATTCCTAATGAGGTCTCCAGACGGCCAATATACATTGGACACGTGGGCATTGGATGATATTTCTGGGAAGTATTGTGGTTCTTGTAATATGCCAGTTATAACTATATTAATGAGAGATTCTCATTCAGGACTATGAGGCGTTTCATTTGATATCAAACATGGCATACATATATTGTCCAGGGCCTGACAATCCACATAGTATTGGACCCTGGATGATATACATTTGGTGTTTGGGTTCATTTAACTAAGAAATTTATGGGGATCATGAATTTCTTGGTTACAAGTTGATAACATGCATATTGTGGGAGCTATACCCTTTTATGAAATATATATCCAATCTCAGAGTCCTGATGTGGGCCGACCTTGGCAGACACTCCCACGAGGCGGGGAATGCTGGCCACTCCCCCTATTGTTCACACATTAGGAAGCTGGGTGCAGAGGCAGGCAGTCGATGAGTGGAAGGGCGCCTTACCTGAATGATCATGAACTGAAACCATAAGTATCTGTGTATCCGTCTCTTGCTCTATATCCACTATAACATTGTACTGTAACTAATGTAACTTACACAGATACTTTATCATTTATGACCATGAAACAATAAGTTACATTAGTTACAGTACAATATATGTTATAGTGGATATAGAGAGAGGCAGATACACAGATACTTATTGTTTCATGGTCATAAATGAGAAAGTAAGTATCTGTCTTTCTCTCTCTATATCCACTATAACATATATTGTACTGTAACTAATGTAACTTACTATGTAACAACTGCCTACCTTGGGGAAACTTTATGTACATATTGGGTTAGTAAGGTTAATTACTGTGCTGCTAATTAAACCCGTCTTTAATAATACCATTTTGTGAATACTCACCTGTAAAATGGGTATTGTAAGTATGTCACACACCCCACTTCAAACATTAATTATTACACTTGGGTTATACCACCAGCAGGTGGCGACGTTGCAGAGAAGTCATGAAAAACGAGCCCCTCCTGGTCTATACATACCTGGTACCTCCCACTCATTCCCCAGTATTCAAAACAGCAGTAAAGACAAGGTACCAGGAAAAAACCCATTGGTAACCCTCAAACTGTAAACGAAACTTCACCTATAAAAAATCCGGGATACCAAAAAAGGGCGGGTGAAGTGGGGTGTGTGACATACTTATAATACCCATTTTACAGGTGAGTATTCACAAAATGGTATTATTCTAAGTATGTCACACACCCCACTTCAAACATTAATTATTACACTTGGGACATCCGAAAGCAGTGTCCAGAAAAGGGCGGGTATCCAACAAGGCCATAATGCAAAACTCAAACCACTGCAGCTTGCAGAACCTTGCGGCCAACACAGCATCAGCTGAAGCTCACACATCAACCTTGTAAAAACTTGGAAAAGGTGTAAACAGAAGACCAAGTAGCAGCCTTACAAACTTGTTCAACCGAAACCTGGTGCTGAAAGGCCCCACAGCACGAGTAGAATGAGCCGGGATACGAAAAAGGGAAAACCTTCCCCTTGGTAGAATAGGCCCCAACAACAGCCTAACGAAACCATTTGCTAATGGAAGACTTAGCGGGAGCCAAAACCTTCCTAGGCCCAACAGGGCACCACGAAAAAGACAGCAGTCTAACGAAAAGGAGATGTAGTAAAACAGTACTTCACACAGCGTACCACATCCAAACAGTGCAAACCCTTTCCTTGTCATTCCTATGCTTAGGACACAAGGAAGGAAGAACAATGTCCTGGGAAAGGTGAAAAGCAGAGACCACCTATGGAAAAAAAGTCCGGTTTGAAACGGAAAAGGTGAGTAGCCTGAACCGAAAAGGCTGCCAACTCCGAAACACGCCGAACTGAAGCGATGGCCACCAAAAGGACAAGCTTCTGAGTCAGAGTAGAAATAACAATAACCTGCAAAGGCCCAAAGGAGGAGCCTGAAGAGCAGAGATAACCAAAATCAAATCCCAAACAGGGAGAAAAGGCCTCCTAGGAGGCCACAATGCGAGACCCCCTGGAAGAAAGTCTTGACCAAAGGAGGAAACGCAAAAGACTTTTGAAAAACAGACAGACAAGGCAACAACCTGCCCCATTAAGATATTCAGCTGAAGACCAGAGTCCAGCCACTATTGAAGAAATTCCAAAATCCTGACAAGGCAAAGAACTAGCCTCACTCCAATCAATATAAGATCTCCAAATCCTATAAAAGATGGTAGAAGAGGACCTCTTCCTGGCACTAGTAAAAGGCTGAATACCCAATCCGAAGACCTTCCTCCCCTAAGACGGAGGCTTCAGCAGCCAGGCCGTCACAGCCAGCGTTGATGAATTGGGGCAACGCAGTTGACCCTGTATGATAAGATCCAGCCAAAGAAGCAGAACGCACTGATCCACCGCCAGACAAACGAAGTCTGCGAAACACACCCTCCTAGGTCACCTTGGAGCCATGAGAAAGGCTTAAACCCCGTCCAGGGCCAGCTTTCGCAACACCTTGCCTAGCATGGAGATCGGAGGAAACAGCTAAGTAACCCCAGGTCCCCCCAGCTCAGGGACATGGCAACCACCGCCAGAGCCAGAGGATCCTGAGATAGCGACACGAAGGTCGGAAGCTTGTAAAAGTGACGAGGAGCAAACAGATCCACCTCTAGACCAGAGACAAAACGACCGAAAAACCTGAAGGTGGAAAGAGCATTCCCCCCGGCGGAAGGAGCAACCACTCAGGAAGTCCGCCTCCGTGTTTTCCAATCCTGAAATGTACACTGCCGAAATGCAAGGAACATGAGTCCCCGCCCAAGCTAGAATCAGAGACACCTCTCTGAGGGCACGCAGACTGCGAGTCCCTCCCAAGCGATCGATTGTAAGCAACCGCCGACCAATCGACCGACCGAACCAGAAACCAGCAAACCCTGTAAATGCTGCGTCAATTGAGACAGAACCAACCTGATGACTCTCAACTCCAGAACGTAGATGGGCAAGTGGGCCTCCCGAGGACCTGCCCCTCAAGAGAATGTCCGAGACCATCCACCACTGGAGAGACTGCCGAACCCGGGAGAACATCCGGAAAGACCGATCCAACGACCGCGGTCGCTGGTCCAAGACGCCAACAGATGAAACTGAAACATCCTCGTGAGAAAACTGAACAAAGGGAACTGCCTCAAAGGAAGCTACCATCAACCCCACCAGTCTCACCCCTAGCCGGATGGACGGGCAAGGATTGGAAGAAGAAAAAGAAGCTGCGCCAATCCATGAACCAAGAAAACTTTGGCCAGAGGCCGAACAACTCTGTGTTAGCAATAATCCAAGGTCATTCCCAAAAGGGCACCACCCTGGCCGGAACGAGAAAGGACGTGGGATAGTTGATCACCCGCCAAACCTTTCCAAAGTGGATACCACAGTCCCGGTGTCCACCTTCGCTTGACTGAAAGAAGAAGCCATGAAAAGAAGATCGACCAGACAGGGCACCATGAGAATCCCCTGAGCTCTGAGAAGGGCTATCATGCCCGCCAGCACCTTGGTGAACACTCTTGGAGCCGAGGAAAGGCAGAACGGAAGAGCCACAACTTGAAAATGCCGATCTTCCACCACGAAACGAAGAAACCTTTGGTGAGCCGGAAGACATGAATATGAAAATAGGCACCTTGATGTCTATGAACGTCATGAAATCCCCCTGCCACAGAGAATTGAGGGCAGAACGCAGAGGTTCCATGCGAAACCTCCGGGGAAGAATAAACACATTGAGGAACTTCAGATCCAGAATGGGACGAACCAACCCGTCCAACTCGGGCACGGAGAAGAGATTGGAATAATACCCGCGGCCCACCTCCAAAGGGGGGACCGGGCAGATGACTACCATATCCAGAAGATTCCTCACCGCTGCCAGGAGCCCCTGCGCGACCAAAGGATCTGAGAGCACACGAGACCTGAAAATCTTAGGAGGAGATCGGGACTCGAACTCCAGCTTGTAAACTGGCCGACACCACCTCCCGGATCCACCTGTCCGAGACCGCCAGGTCCCATACCCGGGAGAAGAATCGCAACCGTCCCCCCACCCGCAAGGGTGAGGGCGTCCCCTCATTGCTGAGCGGACTATGCAGCTGATTTGGAATTGGCGCCCCAGGCGTGAACGGGCCGGCCACGGCCTCTACCCCTGTTCCAGCTAGCACCCCGAGGCCGAGGAGCCCGCGCCTCCGTCAGTTCTGGCTCCCCGAAAGAAGGCTTGAAAAAGGTCGCCCCTCGAAAGGAACGACAAATCTTACTTGCGCTGAGGTAACATACCTCCCTTGCAACCAAATCTAAACTCTCACCAAACAGGCACAAACCCAAAAGGGGAAGAGCCGTAAGCGACCTATTGGAATTAAAACCAGCAGTCCATTGCCACAACCACACAGACCGCCGGACAGCTACCAACAGAGCCGTAGCCCTGCCACACATCAACATAGCGTCATCCTGAGCGGCCAGGACAAACGAACGAAGGACTCGCAACGCTTGAGGGCGAGATCAAGAACCGCACATAAATCAGACAATGGCCTCACCGCCAACAACAAAAGTGCCGAAGCACAAACAGGTCTCAAAACCGAAACCGCACAGACAAAACCATGGCGGGTCAGCTGGCCAATCCGGCGATCCACGCCATCCATAAGAGTAGTCGTGAAAAGAAAAAGCAATACTGCCATATTGGATAGCCCCAAACCCGGAGCCTCAACCTCGGGAGGGGCAGACCAGCGCTTCACCAAGTCCGCCAGACAAGGATACTTCCTATCCCAACTAGGCGGAACACCAACGAAACGCGTAGGTTTCTCTCATTCGACAGTAACAAAATGTCGTTGACTGGGAAGCTCCAAGCGCAGCTTGGGCACCTCAAACAACTAGCCCCTTTGGCGGAGGAACCGTCTCAAGAGGATCCAAATCCAAAAACCTCAAACATTTGAGCCAATATGGAATGGGTGTCCAAACAGACCCCAAGGCCTGGTCACCCTCAGCACCAAACAGCTGCTGAACCTCAGGATCGTCCAAATCCTCAAATAGCTCCCCAACTTCCAATGCCTCAACAACCTCAACATCTGAGTCCGGCGGAGGCGGGCACAAGTGTTTCCGCTTAGCCGGAGCCCACTGAGCAACCACAGCGGAAAACATCTTCTCGAGGCTAGCCAATCGGGCGCATACCTCGGACTGCGAATCCCCACCCATGACAACGTCACACGGGGTCCGGAACAGGCGAGGAGGAGCCGGAGACGGCACGGCGGTGAAGAGCCAGACACCGGGGTGCCGGACTGGCGCTCAATGTTCCGCTGCGCACATGGAATGCATATAGTAACATCCCCTGGGGGCGGAGCCCCACAACCACCGTACAGCCTGGACTGCCCCGAAGGGCCGTGTCCGGTATCCTTGGTAGACTCCATATGGTGAATTTATGGCCTTCGCAATGACCCAGGGAATTACGCGTTAGCGACCTGGGATGCCCCTTAAAATGTTTTTTTTTTTTTTTTTTTAAAAGGCCCTAAAGTGGGAGAATTTGCAATATAACCAATATAGGAACAAAATTGAATGGACAACCCCAGTAGACAGGCAGCTAAGACCGTGGGATCCCAGGATCTGAAACAGAAAAGACGACAGTCACTCCAAGCACTAATGGACCAGCACATGTCAAATATAACACAATATGTCAGACATGAACCCGCACAGGGAACAGTATACAGAATACATACAATGCACATAACTATGTAAATAAAATAAATATATGAAGGATATATAACTATATATAAATATATATATATGCATGTGGAAGGCTAGGGAGGCTAGGGATGCACAGCAAAAGAGCCCAGCAAACAATGCAAACAATGCAACATAATGCCAGGCCGACAAGAACCAGGGCACAATCCACAGCCAAGAACCACTTTAAAACGAAAAAACCCCCGGCCTACCTTAAAAAAAAACCGCAGCCGAAATGGCGGCCGCACACACACACACGAGGAGGCAGAGGGAGAAGAAAGGCGGGCCCAGCAGAGCGCACAGACGCTCCGGCCCCGCCCCTCCCTCACAGAGCACAGCGCGGGCCGCGCAGGCCGCGACCCTGCCCCCCTTTCCACCTCCAGAGAACCGGAGACGACAGCGGGCGCCAAACATGGCGCCCGCACATGTTTTAACAGGGACAGGCGGGCCAGCGGCACACTACACGCCGCCCGGCCCCGCCCGCAGCCGCCCCCGGAAAAAACGCCAGAGCATCGGGCGCCAGTACAATAGCGCCCGCAACGACAACAAACAGGGGCACACCGGCGGACCGGCGGCACACACGCCGCCCGGACCCGCCCCCCCTTGCCCTCCG
Source organism: Gastrophryne carolinensis (assembly GCA_027917425.1). Taxonomy (NCBI): domain Eukaryota; kingdom Metazoa; phylum Chordata; class Amphibia; order Anura; family Microhylidae; genus Gastrophryne; species Gastrophryne carolinensis. Next base: position 33,330,704 of record CM051237.1, on the reverse strand, counting down.
GAGAGCCACAAAACCGGGGAGCTCAATGGAGCCCCCAAACATAAGAGGGAGCTGGACAAACGGGCGGGCCGGCGGCAACATACACACGCCTCCCGGCCCCGCCCCACACCATCCAACAACAGTAAAACACACGCACACAGTCAGTATCAAAGCATACCCAGGCACACAGACAAGCCCCCCCCCCCACCCCAACTAGCGCAGGGAGAAGGGACCAAGCGGGGTAAGGACACCTGATAGGGACTAAAGGGCGGGGGCATCCCAAATCGCGGGGGCATCCCAAATCCGGATCACCAAAACCGGATAACCGCATTGCCCCATAATATGGGGTCTAGCGGAGGAGCTAATCTCCTAGGCACCATAAGTGCCGTCTACCCTTGCCCGGCCTACAGCCTAAGCTGGGAGGCTACATATATAATAAGGGGGATAATAAACATAAGGCCGGGCAGAAATAGACCAGAAAGGGGGGGCCGGGGTGATACCCCGGCTACCTGCAAGCAGGAGACTTCTTTCTTCTGTCTTGTCGCCATCTTGCAGAGAAGAAACACTGGGAATAAGTGGGAGGTACCAGGTATTATAGATCAGGAGGGGCTCGTTTTTCATGACTTCTCTGCAACGTCGCCACCTGCTGGTGGTATAACCCAAGTGTAATAATTAATGTTTGAAGTGGGGTGTGTGACATACTTAGAATATATACATCTTACTGTGTGTGTGGTGGATAATTCTCACACAATAGATTGTAGTTACAAAGTATTAAAGGTAAATAGTATATTTCTTCTTAGGACATGTCACTGGATGTCAGATTAGTGGCCGCTGGGCTGATATGATTATTAGTATTAGCAATATTTATCATATTGATCTCTAGTAGAGATATTGGAGATTAATGTGAAGCAAATATTAATTATTATAAGACAAAGGAAATCCCGCACTGCCACCTATAAGTGCGTAATTCTGGGTGCTGGCTTGGGAGGTAACAACCCACAGGGTTGATTATATCAAAGAACAAAAATGGTGAGTAATCAGCCGAACTCGCCAGTACCTCCCTACTATCTGTGCATGATAGGCCGCTCAACAGAATGCAATTATCCTAATGTACAAAAAGTTTTTATTATAAGCCAAGAAAAGGAAAAAAGGACATACATTTAAAATGCATGAATTAAAACCCCAATTGTGGGGTGTAACGGGACTTACATGGACTTATTACAAAAAATCTATACGTATATTCTAATAAAATACAAATGTACAGGCTATTTACACTAATATATGCATATCCATATGTATTCAAGTATTAGCAATATAATGTAGATGGAAAATCCATTCAATGCCGTGGGAGCTATCCCTCGAGTGCTATAAAATTGTGATAAAGGAACGTGCAGAAGTGAATAAACTAAAAACGTGGTGAAAAGAGCAATGGTGAGAGGCAAAACAAAGCAAAAAGAGGGACAGGAGTGTCCCAATAGTGAAAAGAAATACTAGTGAGAACTGAAGCTTTCAGTGTGATTACAAGTGTCAGAGATGTGATTGAAAGGGATAGAAACCCGGGCATGAATGAATTCATATATAGTTATCTAGATTAGTGTATATGGTATGCATATATATATAGGGAGTAGCCACAATGTGCAAAATTGCACTACTACTACAAGAAAATCAATAAAGCATCAATGAAAAATTAAGAAATAATTATGAAACAATGTACATTACCAGATCATGCTGTCCAAGTCCACATGCACCCTCACAATGCCAGCACTGACGCGTTGCGTGGCACCCACTTGAGCCACTTCATCAGAGTCATTAATTATAATTAATTATATATTAATTATTAAGTTAGAAATCATATTTTCCCCTTTTTCACTGGCGAGCTAGGCAGGAGTCCTTTAACAGTGAGCAATCTGTATGTACAGGGTGGGGGAAACATATAAGATAGGCTCTTATTCAGGGTGAAGGTCCGGATTAATGTGAGCAATCTGTATGTACAGGGTGTGGGAAACATATAAGATAGGCTCTTATTCAGGGTGAAGGTCTGGATTAATGTGAGCAATCTGTATGTACAGGGTGTGGGAAACATATAAGATAGGCTCTTATTCAGGGTGAAGGTCTGGTTTAAACCAGAGCAACACAATAAACAGCGCTCATAGGCATCCCTCCCCAGGGGCAATTTAGATTGCTGCACGTAAAAATTCATTTACCTTTCTCTAACTCCTGCTGTGGTAAATTTTAGAAAAAAAATGGCAGCTCATGGATCTGCAGGCCACCTGCAAACAGGAAGTGCTGCTGGGCTTCATGTTACTGTGCATTGCAGGGCCAGACGCAATGGCGTAACAGTTACCTTCACCTGCTCTATCACTTTAGGTGCCTTGCCGGCAACGTCTTAAAGGGTCAGTCACAGTCAGTCTTTACTTTCTTTCTTTCGTTCCATCTATCCTTTCTTTTGCCATTCCTTTTCTTTCTTCTTCCCTTCTATTCTTTCTGTGAGTCGTTCCTTCTCTCCCTTTTTTTCTGTCAGTCTTTCTTTTTGGGAGAGCCTGTCAGTCCTTCTAGTCTTTTTTATTAGTTTTATTCCTTCTATTCTTTACTTTCTTTCTTTCGTTCCATCTATCCTTTCTTTCTGCCATTCCTTTTCTTTCTTATTTCCTTCTATTCTGACAGTCGTTCCTTCTCTTACTTTTTTTCTGTCAGTCTTTCTTTTTGGGAGAGCCTGTCAGACCTTCTAATCTTTTTTGTTGGTTTTATTCCTTCTATTCTTTACTTTCTTTCTTTCGTTCCATCTGTCCTTTCTTTCTGCCATTCCTTTTCTTTCTTCTTTCCTTCTATTCTTCTTGTGAGTCGTTCCTTCTCTAACTTTTTTTCTGTCAGTCTTTCTTTTTGGGAGAGCCTGTCAGTCCTTGTAGTCTTTTTTTATTTGTTTTATTCCTTCTATTCTTTACTTTCTTTCGTTCCATCTATCCTTTCTTTTGCCATTCCTTTTCTTTCTTATTTCCTTCTATTCTTTCAGTCAGTCGTTCCTTCTCTTACTTTTTTTTCTGTCAGTCTTTGTTTTTGGGAGAGCCTGTCAGTCCTTCTAGTCTTTTTTGTGTGTTTTATTCCTTCTATTCTTTACTTTCTTTCTTTCGTTCCATCTATCCTTTTTTTCTGCCATTCCTTTTCTTTCTTCTTTCCTTCTATTCTTTCTGTCAGTCGTTCCTTCTCTTACTTTTTTTCTGTCAGTCCTTCTTTCTTCCCATCTCTTTTTTTTTCTTCCCTGCTTTGTTCTGTCGTTCCTTTTATTATTTCTTTGTTTCTGTGCATTCTACGCTTTTGTTCTTTGTTTCTATCCTTTTTTTTTTTTTTATATCCTGACGGTGACCTTTTGACCCGGTCGGTTTTGCCACTCACGATTTGAGTAGTGGCCGAGCTGGCCCTCGGGCTGTGGCATGCTTTGCATGGCGATTGCTTTTGGGGTCTATCTCTATTCTGACATACTAGCCATCTATAATAATGGCCGGAGATAGATAGATGCCAGAGATGTACTATTTCTGTACAGTATATTGCTTATTGGCATTGGATATTATTAACTGCGTATAGCTTATACATTTTTGCATATTTTGTGTACATTTATTAATTGTTTATATGATTGTGACAGCAGCCTGTGCGGCTTCCCTTCCCCCCCCCCCCCCGCTGTCTGGCGTCCTCGTCACCTAGCAACGGCTTCTCGCTGCTGGTCGATGACGGGGTATCCACCTTTACCTGATTGGCTTACATCTTTGATGTCTGATTGGTGTTCGCCGGGCTGCGCCGGCGGATGACGTCATTCTATTTCCGGCGGCGGGAGGAATGGACGCGCTCGGAGCTGCTGATGATTTCAGGTGAGTCCATCCTTGTACTATTTAAGATTGTTCATATGGCCATATATTATCTATGACTAAGGACCTACTTACAGTGTCCGAAACGCGTTAGACGTGCCTAGTTTTGACCTGCCGGGGTCCTTTACTGGTTTTATGTTGCTTTTTTCCAATGGAGATTCTGGTTTTACTTTTTTGCATAAATACATTTCAAGATTTTTAAGGAGTGCGGATCTTCCCTTTTTGCTCTCTAAATTTGTGTGGGGCAGGAACGGCCCCTGATCTCGCACCCAGTCGCCAGAGTGCGTCTGCCTCTCATTTTTCTGCTTTTTTTTTATATCACTTTATTTCTTTTCAGTTATTCTTTCTTTGTATGATTCCTTTTCAGTCTTTTTTTTCCTTTCTTTCCTGCTTTCATTTTTTTCCGTCATTCCTTCTATTTTTTCATTCTTTGTATCTTTCTATTAATTTTTTTCTGTCTATTCTTTGGAAATATTCACCATACATGCAACGTTATCACATGTATGGAGTATCATACTGGACCGCAAGGGGCCCATTGAGACTCTGTTGCCCAAGGGCCCGCATAAACCTGGAGTCAGCATCACCCACAATCCAGTTGTTTGGCTTTCTGGTAGACACCGGCCACCATGTTTTGTTTTTTTTTACTATTAGCCTGTTTTTGTGATAAAAAACCTTTACGAACTTACCCTGTGATGGGAGGAGCAGATTATTCTCCATCATGGCTTCCTCCCACAGAACCTAGTGTTTTCCTATATCCAATCAGCAATGGCCACCCCATATAGTTCAAGCTAAAAGAAAAAAAAAACAAGTTGTCTTACCAGTAACACATGGAATACAAGAGCGAGATCGACCCTATAAAGGAGCCAAATTCACAAGACACTTTACACATTCATTTTTTTCCCTTAAAGTGGACCAAAACCCACATTTTTAACTAGCACCGCCTGATTTGCCCCCCCCCCCATGAGGAGGAACATTTTTCCAATTTTCACTGCTCCTGCTTCACTCTAATCCCAGATAACCTGGAACCTTGAAAAAGTGGGGGGAATAGAGGACACCAGGCCACAGCGGGGATTGCTTTCAGCCTCTATGATGGTGATAGTCTTTCATGCTGACCTCAATTGAGCACATTTAGATTGTTTGTTTTCTCTTTCTGTATTTTGGATAGTCTATTTTGCAATTAGCACTTTTTAGGCACTGGCACTTAGTTTAGGAAGCACTTGCACTTTCTATACTGCTTTTGATTGTTTATGATGGATTTTGTATATACGCTTTTGGCTGGAAAATCCCCAATGTGGAACATATGTTTTTAATTATATGTTGTGAGTGTACTTTTTAGAATGAATACAGTATTTTTTTGCCCTATAAGACGCACCTGCCCATAAGATGCACCTAAGATTTGGAGGAGGAAAATAAGAAAATAAATTATTTAAACCAAAACCACAGCATTACAAGCAGTGTGGCATCCCCCCATCCCATTCCCCATATAGGCAGCATGGCATCCAGTATCCTATTCCCCATATAGGCAGTGTGGCATCCCCCCATCCTATTCCCCATATAGGCAGCATGGCATCCAGTATCCTATTCCCCATATAGGCAGTGTGGCATCCCCCCATCCCATTCCCCATATAGGCAGTGTGGCGTCCCCCCATCCTATTCCCCATATAGGCAGTGTGGCATCCAGTATCCTATTCCCCATTTAGGCAGCGTGGCATCCAGTATCCTATTCCCCATATAGGCAGTGTGGCATCCAGTATCCTATTCCCCATATAGGCAGTGTGGCATCCAGTATCCTATTCCCCATATAGGCAGTGTGGCATTCCCCCCTCCCATTTCCCATATAGGTAGTGTGGCATCCCCCCATCCCATTCCCCATATAGGCAGCGTAGCATCCCCCCCCCTATTCCCATAGGCTGTGTGGGATACCCCAATGGCATAGGGAGCGTGGCATCCCCCCCATCCCATTCCCCATATAGGCAGTGTGGCATCCAGTATCCTATTCCCCATATAGGCAGTGTGGCATTCCCCCCTCCCATTCCCCATATAGGCAGTGTGCCCCCCCCATTATCATAGGCATTGTGGCATTCCCCCCCTCCCATTTCCATAGGGAGTGTGGCATTCCCCCTCCCTCCATTTCCATAGGTAGTGTGGCATTCCCCCAAAAAGTAAAAAAAAAAAAAAAAAAAAAAGGAAAACTCACCTCTCTGCTGACAAGCAGCCGGCTCCGTGAATGGGGTGACCTTCACTGCGTCGGCGCAGGCCACGCCCACCCCATTCACGGAGCCGGCCACTTGTCATCGGCGGGCTCTGTCCCTGCGATCGCAGTCTTTTACCGGCAGCGATGGCAGCTGCGGGGCCAGAGACAGCGCCCGCCGCTCCTCCATCTGCTGCCTCTTCCTGGGCACGGGAGAACACCCAGGTCAGGGCAGCGGGTGGGTGTGGCCTGCACGCCCACCTGCTGCACTGACCTGGGTGCTTGCGTGTTCCCAGCCGGAAGAGGCAGCAGATGGAGGAGCGGCGGGCGCTGTCTCTGGCCCCGCCGCTGCCATCGCTGCCGGTAAAAGACTGCGATCGCAGCAGCAGGGACAGGGCCCGCTGCTATCCTGTCTTCTTCTGGGCTCCTGCAGTGTGACAGGCAACGCGGGAGCGCCCGTAACCGGTGAGTTTACTTTTTTTTTTACATTCGCCCGATAAGGCGCAGACATTTTTCCCCCACTTTTGGGGAAAAATGGGTGCGTCTTATATGGCGAAAAATACAGTATATTAATTTAATGTGAGAAGATTTTGTGATTTGTTAGGGTTCTGGTGCCTGTGATTTCTCTTTTTTGTGGTTGCTGGGGCCACAATGTATTTTTGCCTAAATTTGTATATTCCAGGGAACCCATTATTGGCACATTGCGCCTGATTAATGCTGAAATGGTGCAGGAGTTATATATTTTAGTGTTCTCTAATCCCAGATTGCTGTTAAGCTCCGCCTCCTCCATTCACTGCCACTGTTGTGTGTGGAAATTATGTAATTGTCACATCTATGCAATGACTGATCATCTGTCATCTCACACCGAAGGACAGCAAACAATCAGTGCTCCAGGATTATTTGAAAAGTGAAAATATCCATTTCTAGTTCTACACCATAAGAAGGTAATACTGGCAGGGGCCAGGGCCAAATGTATTTCACAAGTTCAGTGGGTTTTGGTCCGCTTTAAAGAGGAACATCGGACCTAAAAAAAATACAACTCTGTGAAGTACTCACCTGTAGAGTTGATATTATACGCATACAGCACGTCCTGCTCCAGATATAGTAATAACATGTATATATAGTGACTAGGCTAACAAGCCTAGAAGAAGGCACACTTCTGAATGAAGCCACCGCCCCGGAAGAGCGATGTGAGGGAAGGAACAGCTCAGACAAGAACCTGAATAAGACCCAGTGGAACCCTAGCAGGGCATCAGGATAAGAAACCTCCCCACTGGGAGCTTAGGAATTCCTTGGGGAATGCACCTGAGCAACCCCTGAGGAATGCTCAACACAGAAGATTGGACTAGGCTCCGCAGTGGGCGAACAGGGCGAGCCCCGAACCCCCCAGAGACCTTAGTTAGGGGACCAACTTCAGTCATGCTGTAAGAACTCTAGGGCCCAGGGATAAGGCAACATCCTGCAGGAGAGAGAGCTAGTCCAAGCAAGCAAACTAGAGCGACATCTCCCAACCTAGCCGGCAGAGAAGGGAGAAGAAAAGAAGAGGAGGGAGCTAAGTCTAACCCTCCAAGGAGAAGACACCCAGAGAGAACCATCTCCAATAGGGTGAAGAACCAACCGTCCAATCCCTAAGATAGGGGTGACGTAGTAAGGAGCCTGAATAGGCAGAACAGCCCTCGGGAGAGGGCACACAGTACAACTGTCTTCAGCAGAATCTGCGAACCGCACCCCACTGGACCACCCAGGGCCCCCAGCGTAACGGTACCCCCTTGCTACAGCAATATTGTGCAGAAGTTAAGACATATAGAGAATAATGTCCTGACCGAGCCATACTAGGTCCCCATGACCAAGGCCAGAGAGTCCTGAAACAATAACCCAGGACAACAACCAGGACAATAGCCAGGACAATAACCAGGACAGAGGCCCTGTAATAGCCACGGGGCCCCACAGGGCCACTGGTAGGGGTTCAGCGAGACACTAGAATAGGCCCTCCTAGCACAGTAGGACAGCCAACAAGCCAATACTAATGAGGAACAAGGAATGTAACCCCCACTTAGATCAGAACCAGACCCTTCTTGAAGGGTCACCTGTTCAAGACCTTCACAGATAAAAATGGACAGGCCACTGTCATCAGACTGACCGGGAGTCCCCAAGGAGACAAGTCCCGAGGGGAAGTAGTCCAGCAAATTAGGGCCCAAAGGCACAATGTGATAACTGACAACAGTATGAAAAAGGACCCCCTAAAGGGGACCCCCTTAGGAACCGCGGGGGGTTCAGAAGAAATAGAACCCCCTAGTCAACCTGCCTGGCATGGTCCCAATGGTGACCATCTACAGGGATAAGCAAGAAGGAAGGGATGGTCCCTGACAACTTCCTTGCATCTACAAACTCAAAAGGAACCCCCGCAAAGAAAGGGGGGCATACTGACCTATTTCCAGGGGTGTTGGAACCCCGTCCAGGATAAGTAACCTAAGGTGTCGCAGGGCCCAAGGTCACCAGAAAATAAAGGACAGCATCTGGGCCGCCACCGACAGGCCCACCAGCTGCAAGGTGAAGGTAAAGTGACCACAAGGAGGGCAAGGCCCCTTCCATACTAAGGCCACAATAGCAGCAGGGAAGGTTTAAACCTGAACCCATCTAAATGCCACCCCGAAGGGAGATACCGAAACCAGGGTACACTAAGAGAGTGATGTGCCTGAGCACCAATCCAAAAGACTCCCCAGGAGCCCCAAGTCAACAGCCAACGCGGCCTGATGCAAATTGGAAAGGAATGACAAGCAAGTTGAACCTAGCGCGGACGTCACAGGTGCACGTCCGAGACAACACTCCCCTACTCGCCTTGGTGAGCGGTCTGGGAGCGGGGGGGGGGGGGCCCAAGACAAGACCCTAATCCACAGAATTAGTCCTGTAACACTGGCTGGAAATGGCCTAGGTGTCCTGAAGGCACTAGGGACTAGAAGGAAAAATAGATCCTCGCAGGCATCAAGAGGTCCACTGGACAAGAGTGCTTGCGGCCCCACAGGTGGATACCTTGTAGGAACTGCCTGTGAAAAATAAGACTGCTAGGTCCAGAATGCCGGCCCTGGTCAGACTGCTTCATCCCAGAGGGAAAAGGTAATGTGGATGCAATTACCAGTCAAGGGCCAACCTGTAAGAGAGCCCAGACCCTGCACGCCGAACTCGGCCTGCCTCAACTCCCGAAGGGAAAACAGGGACTAGAGGACCCCTGACAACCTCAGAAAGGGACCGCCCAGCAAACTCCATTCTGCATCCAGGGGGACTATCTCCTGTAACAACCTAGACGAAGCATGGTGCCCTGTGATAGGAGCCAAGTGCTGCGGCAGCCCCCTTGCCCAACAGGGCGAGGGCGTCCCTTCATGCTTTTGTGGTTTTGGCAGACTTTGGTTTCGCCCTGCCGGAGGTCCCAGGGCGTTGCCTGCCCCCCCTGGGTCGGGCCTCCACTCCAAAAAGTTGGAAGCATACTTCTGGTTCTCGCTTGACACTAACGTAGGGAGGGGGAGGGGTGTCCCTGCTCCTGGGCGGCCGGGACGGCCTTCTGTGCGAGGGCGCCTTACCCTGTCTTCCAAAAAGGTCCAACTGGGCCCCGAATAAGCGTCGTCCTCTAAAAGGAAGACCAGTAAGAGCCTTTTTAGTATCATTGTCAGCCCCCCACTGTCGCAGCCTGTCATGCCCAGGGCATGATTATAGAACATACGTATTATGAGTGTATATATGTGTGTGTATATTTGAATATGGACCAGCAGCTTTCCCCTCCACCCGTGTGCCATAAAACACCCTCCTATATAAAAACAGGGCCATGCAGCGTGTACATTCCAACTTAATTAAGACTCTGTGATACTTCCTCTTTGAAGTGCCAGGCTGTTGTCTTTGCTCTGGCCATAAACCGGCAATCAGATAAGGGGACCTGGGAAATAGAATCTCCACCCCACCCTTAGGAATTCCATGGAAATGGAAGGTGTCCTGTTAAGCCATTTTTCCCTCCAAATTCTGGCTAACAAAAGCTAGGAGAGCTGACATGTTAGTGTGCATTACAAGCTAAGGACCTGGGATCATAAGATCGTCCCAAGCAACAAGCAACCACGGAAAGCTCCAACAAAAGGGACTGCGTAAGGACTTTTTGAACTGTTATTTGCTGTATACTCTTTCTGTATTTTTTGTATGTCATTTTATTGTTATAAATTACATCCAGCACTGTGATACCTTTTATCAGATTAAATGTTTAATTAATCAGCTCTAGTCTTTGACCTCTAAATAGATGAGCTCACCTTCCTGAGGGAAGCTCTGGTGATACACGTTTATTAGGGTTAATTGATGACTTGCTGGGACTAGTAGTCCCTGTCTAGGGGTCTATTGGCGTGTTAACCCTGGTACCATCACACTCTGTCTGGCGTATGGATAGAGCGTGATCGTGACAACTGGTGGCAGCGTCGGGACATATTTAGAGATTTTTAGTGCTTGCTGGATTTTACCCGAAAATCTTAAGCACTAAAAGAAATTTGCATACATCTTATTGTATGTAAATTCCCAAAGACAGAGCTCAGTGCTGATCTAAGTGACATACCAAAAAAAAAAAGAGTGCAAGACAGTTCTGTCCTTCCCATCTGTTGTTTTACTCCCTCTGCTTCATATCGGAAATATGGAGGCATATCGCAAGCAGTCCAAGCCCGCACTGGAGTTAATGTGCCAAGAAAAGGAGATCCCTACAGCGGGAAAGAACAAGGACCAGCTTATTGCCGATCTTGTGGAATATGATGCCCGTGCAGCAGAGCTGAGTGATGTGAGGCTAAGTCCTACAGCGGAGAATGAGGGACACCACATTACTCCCCATCAGGACAGTACTCCACATGAAGCCTTGGACTCTTATATGCGGACTGCTTTACAACACCTTGGAGATGTGGATGCTAATATTAAACTCCAGTTGCTTCTCCAGTACCAAACAGCAGAAAGAGAGGCCCAGGCACGAGCTGAAGAAAGAGAGGCCCAGGCACGAGCTGCAGAAAGAGAGAGAGAGGCGGCAGAAAGAGAGGCCCAGCGCAGACATGAACTGGAGGTCCTGAGGCTGAGAGGGGACGCTTTATCCGCACGCAGTGATGTGCAGGGTGAGGGTGACCACAAACCCCGCTTGGAACATTTCCCCAAGATGGAGAAAGATGGTGATTTGGACATATTCCTGAGAGGATTTGAAAAGGTTTGCCGGCAGTTTCATCTTCCTAAAGAGCAGTGGGGACGATACCTAACCCCACGGCTGCGAGGAAAAGCTCTGGATGTGTTTGCTTCTCTTCCCTCTGAAAGAGACCAGGACTATGAGGCAATAAAATCTGCCCTGCTAAAAAGTGCTAATCTGACTCCAGAAACCTATCGGAAGAAGTTTAGGACTTTACAACAGAGCACCACAGAGAGTTGCACTGAACATGCAGGTCAGCTAAGGACTGCATTCAGGCAATGGACTGGGGGCCTACAAGTCACCACTTATGAGGCCCTGGAGGACTTGATGGTCCTGGATCAGTTCCTCCAAACAAGGAGCTGTGAAGCCAGAGAGTGGATTTTGGACCGCAAGCCCAAGACAGTCGCAGAAGCCGCAGAACTAGGAGATGACTTTGCTAATAACCGTGCACCAGCAGCGAAGCGTGGTTCTGCACAAGCTGGATCAAGTACCTGGAAGGGAGCTGCCCACCCACAGAGTGCCAGTAGGTCAACTGGGAGATTCCTGCCGTCCACACCAAGAGCAACAGGAACCACATCGGGTCAGGGGGACACCCGCCGATGTTACAGATGCAACAAGATTGGGCACCTGAGTGCCACCTGCCCCAACAAAAAGAATTCTCCACCGGCAGTTGAAGGACACCCAGCCGTTTTTCTGGTGTCTGGAACAGTGGAGAAAAGAGTGGATAACCTGCAGAGCGTAACTGTGGGTGACCGGGTGACCGTGGGTCTACGTGATTCGGGGGCCTCCTTTACCTTAGTGCGGCCTGAAGTGGTGGATACCGAGGACATCATCCCTGGAAAAACCATGGCTTTAAAAGGAATTGGAGGTGTGCGCCCCGCTGTACCCATGGCCCGTGTGTACCTGGATTGGGGTGCAGGCAAAGGTTTGCGAGAGGTGGGGGTCTCTGAGGACATCCCTGTCAGTGTTCTGCTGGGGAATGATTTGGGTCGGATGCTATGCCATTATGCTCCAGAGGACACTGCCTGCACACCACAGGGGCTAGGAGACAGCCCTGATCGTTCTGAGGTACTGTACGAGACTTTAGGGGACACTGTGAAATGTGATAACTGGGAGGGAGTGCAGGGGGCTGATAAATGTTTACCTGTGACTGAACCAGTTATGTCTTCCAAAGGTGGAGTGGGGTGTATTGTGAAATGTAATGCCAATGAATTACCTGTGTCAAAACCTAGCGGAGATGGGCTAGGGGGAGGGGTTGGTGGGCCCCTGGTGACAGGTAAGGATGAGGGACCAGCAGTGAGTGATGTGTCCCCATCCTGTAAGCCGGAGATGGCTGAGGAGGAGGAGGGAGGAAGGAGTGATGTAGCTGTATATGATGCCTGTAACGTTGTTATGTCCGGGACTGAGGGGGAGGAAGGTAAACCCCAGGGAGGCATATCAATGGTGGCAGTGGTTACACGTCAGCAGTGTGCCAGAGCTGCAGCTGTAAAAAGAAGGGAGGATGGTGATGACTCACAAGCCGAAGCAGAGGAGGGTGGAGATGGTAGTTCACCTGAGGGAAATGTGTCCCCTGATGCCACGAGGTGGGGGGAGGGCAATGAACATTTCCGGGAAGCTCTGCGCAGTGATCCTTCCCTTGAAGGGCTGAGACAGCGTGCTGAGCAGCCAGGCGCTAACTCAGATGGGCATCGGGTATATTGGGAAAACAATATCCTGAACTGGGAGTCCCTTTCCAAAGACATGCTAGGGCCCCAGGAGAGAGAAAGGCAGTGGGCTGGGACAGGTAGCGCCACCTTGCAGCCAGCACTGCAGACAGACAACTCTGGGAGGCAGTTAGGAAGCCTAGCTTCCAGCTCCCCGGAAAAGCCAGGTGACCGAGCATTTGGGCCGAGTCAGGAGGGCCTGTGGCTAACCGCAGACTTCCTGAATCGTCCCAAAGCTGGGGCTGTGGCAAAGGGAACAACCCCTGGCTCCCGGGATCTGCCACGTGATGCAGATCCAGGGCAGCCTGTATCAAAGCTGAGTGAGAGGCAGGAAGGATCAGGGGAGATGGAGCAAACTACGCATTGGCCTAACATGAGGGTCATTCCGGCCACATGCGGGCCCCTTCATCTTATTCACCAACATGTGGGAAACATGGCTGCTGGTGTCCCGATCACAGGAGTCCCTCTTTCAACACCTGCGTCAGGCGCTGGAACAGATGGATTTCCTGGGAACATGGACAGCCAAATCCCAGTGTTGCCCAATAATTCAGATGCAGAGGAAAAACATGCCCCTGGGCTTCTTACCTGGTGATGATGTGTCCCTACCTGCCTCGAGCACAGCCCCCCAGATGCCAACATTAGGCTTGGAAGCCCAAGGGCTTAGAAAGACTCCGCCTGCAGGCCCAGGCCGGCCTGAACCCACTACTGTGGATCCGGGTGGCACTAGGAACAAAAGCGACTGGGGACCTTTCATCTCATCTTAGGTGTGCGTTTTGAGAAAAGTGACTGTGGGTCACTATTCCCAACTCGCCATCTTAAGGGGGAGGTGTCATGCCCAGGGCATGATTCTAGAACATACGTATTATGAGTGTATATATGTGTGTGTATATTTGAATATGGACCAGCAGCTTTCCCCTCCACCCGTGTGCCATAAAACACCCTCCTATATAAAAACAGGGCCATGCAGCGTGTACATTCCAACTTAATTAAGACTCTGTGATACTTCCTCTTTGAAGTGCCAGGCTGTTGTCTTTGCTCTGGCCATAAACCGGCAATCAGATAAGGGGACCTGGGAAATAGAATCTCACCCTTAGGAATTCCATGGAAATGGAAGGTGTCCTGTTAAGCCATTTTTCCCTCCAAATTCTGGCTAACAAAAGCTAGGAGAGCTGACATGTTAGTGTGCATTACAAGCTAAGGACCTGGGATCATAAGATCGTCCCAAGCAACAAGCAACCACGGAAAGCTCCAACAAAAGGGACTGCGTAAGGACTTTTTGAACTGTTATTTGCTGTATACTCTTTCTGTATTTTTTGTATGTCATTTTATTGTTATAAATTACATCCAGCACTGTGATACCTTTTATCAGATTAAATGTTTAATTAATCAGCTCTAGTCTTTGACCTCTAAATAGATGAGCTCACCTTCCTGAGGGAAGCTCTGGTGATACACGTTTATTAGGGTTAATTGATGACTTGCTGGGACTAGTAGTCCCTGTCTAGGGGTCTATTGGCGTGTTAACCCTGGTACCATCACACTCTGTCTGGCGTATGGATAGAGCGTGATCGTGACACAGCCAAAGCAGGCGGCGAATAGCCACCACAAGAACCGAGGTTCTAGCACACATTCTAATAGTGTCATCCATCGCTAAGAGAATAAACCTCACAAAAACATCACAATCAGACAGTGCATTAAAGACCTCGCAAGGGAGATCCTCCGACTGTTGGTCAAGTATCTTCCTAAGAAGGGTCCTGGCGCCACTGCGGTGACGGCCGCAGCCCAGACCGGGCGCAGAGCCGTCCCTGCACTCGAAAAGGCGTGGGAAGCCAATCTGTCAATGCGCCGGTCCTCAGCATCCCGAAGGGTACGAGGAGTAGAAGCTGCCATGAAGGGAGGGTTAGCAACCCCAATAATAGGCGCATCCACCTCGGGAGGGACTGACCATCGATCAACCAATTCAGGGGGAAAAGGGTACTTCCAGTCCCAGACCCCTGTAAGTTTACAAGGTGATTCCCATTCCTTAGATATAAGAGTCTGGAAATGATCTTGTTCCAGAAATTCCAGGCGCGGCGTCGCCGTGTGGAAACTCTCCCTCTTGGACTTGGGAGACTCTCCCGGAGGAGAGACGGACAGTACTTCAAAGATCTTTATAAGTAATTCAACCCGGGCCAGAACTGTCACGGCTCCAAGGTATCCCGTCTGAGGAACTGGAACCTGAGAACAGTTCACCTTCATCAGAAGGATCAAGGTCCTGCATAGCAGCAGACTCCTCACTTTCAGTGGGAAACCTAGAACTAGGGGGCGTCAGGGACCGTTTCTTTCCAGCGCCCAAGCGCTCCGCCAAACCAGACATCACCTGCTCCGCCGTGGGTACCCTGCGCGGCACCACCAGCTGGTCATCCCCGCTCGAGTGCGACTCATCTGGAGTGAGATTTAAGCACGGGGAGACAGGAGTATTGAAGCGAGGTGCAGCTACTGGTAAACCTGATTGCAGGGCCAGCGCTTGTTCAGCACACGGTCCGCAGACCCGTGCTCTGTCAGCATCAGCATGGGGTTGTCCACACAGAGTACACAGCTGGTCTTGTCCCAGCGGGACCCCGGACACATGATTCTGAGATGCCTCCATATGGTGATTAATCTAGGTGATATGCCAGTAGGGATTTATGCTGTAAGCAACCCTGGATGCCCCAAGACCCGCTGGGAATGTGGGAGAATTTAAATATAAACCCGTTAAGATATATATATATCAGGCCGGGAGAAGCCACTGGAATCTTGGCGTCTGAAAGACATAAGGAGAAGAGAGGGTGTCAGAGCCATGCGCAGCACAGGAAGAAAAATAACCGAAACGCCCGTGAGGGCACTTACAGTAACCAAGGAAGGAGGAGGATCGTGACCACGCTCGCGGGAAGACCGACAAAATGGCGCCAAGCGAACCTCGAGGGGCGGGCCAGAGCTGCAGGTGACGCGGAACGCGCCAAACCAGACCATGCCCCCCCCCCCCCCCCGGAGAGCGCGAAGCTCTAAGCGCGTAACAAGACAGAAAAGGGAGACAGCAATAAACGCCATAGCGTCGCGAAAACAGAACGGCCATACGCGCCAAGTCAAAATACATTAAAGGTGCTGCGGCCAACGTTAACATAATGTTTGAAGTGCGGCTCTGACCCCTGGTAACCAATAAAGGCCATAAGCATACAGTGTAATAGGGCAAGGTTAGGCCAACGTACACAACCCCCCCCCCTTTTTTCCCCCCACTAACGGGGGGAACTAAGGGAGAAGGTGACCCAGCACTCGGGGTTCACCGCTACACGGGGCGTGGGGCAATGATGCGGGAGGGGCATCCACTGAAGGCTCACCATTAGCCTTGACCGCCTACCCTATGGTGGGGGATTGCGGTGGAGCATGGCTCCGTTAAGCACACAAGGTGCTGCCTACCTTCAACCAACCAACGCAGCCCAGGCTGGGAGGCATATTCTTCACAGAGAGGACGGGTGGAAATAGTCCCGCAGGGCCTCGGGCTGTAAAGCCCCGCTCGCCTGCGAGAGCGTGATACTTCATGTCTTCGCAGTTTCAGCACTGCAGAGAAATCTGGGGATTTGTGGGAGGTCCCTCGGTATATGTAGGGCCGGGAGGAGCTTGTTTTCTACATGTATGCTTAGAAACGGCGCCTCAGCGGAGGATTACCCACATGTTATTACTATATCTAGAGCAGGATGTGCTGTATGCTTAGAATAGTGGCCATTCACCCCCTTCCACACCGACAGCTACTTACCTTTTGGATGTTGCCGCTGTCTGCCACAGCAACATCGGGCTGCTACGGGCCCGATCCTCACCCCGGCACCAGCTTAGCTGTTTGTAAGTGACTTTATCCGTGCTCTTCAAAGTCCCGTGTCGCTCAGCAAAGTCTTGTGGGATTACGGGTGGATACTTCGCATCCCATTCATGGGCCCTGTGCAGGTGCGAAATCGGGGGTCGCACGCAGTGCCTGATGGGATGCAAGATGGCGCCGCCTGTTGGAAGGTCGCCTGGAATCCAAGGGACACAGAAGATGGTTCCCCTAGCAAGGTGAGTAAATACTGGCCAATGGTAAAACCGGAGGGGGGAGGGGAAGCAGATCGGTGAGGCATGGGGAAGGTTTTACCTCCCCTTATGTTTCTCTTTAACTAGTAAGTAATTGGGAAGGTTTTACTGCCCCTTATGTTCCTCTTTAACTAGTAAGTAATTTTAGAGATTTAAAGTGGACCAAAACCGAGGATTTTGACAATCCTGGGTTTTGGTCTATTCCCCGGGGGCACCCCACTGTTTAAAGCCCCCCAGGGTGCTGAAACTAACTCACCTCTTCATGTCTAAGAGCAGAATCTCTGACAGCCGCATCCTCTGTGTCCCTCTAACAGGGAGCGTGCCCGCGCCGGCCACTAACAAATGCCTGGAGTGGGCACGCGCCCTGCTAGAGGGATAAGGCCGTGGCTCGCACATACGCCGTTGAACCAGGAAGCAAGGTAAGTGAACAGGGCAACCTGGGGGGTTTCACACAGTGGGGCATCCCGATTTTGGATGGGGGGAATCGATTGGCCCAGTAATCTATATGGGCGTGGGTTTTGGTCCACTTTAACAAGTAATTTTAGAGCTTTAAAGCTGGCTTAAGCTCCCTTTCTCCCCCCCTCCCCACCACTGGAATTCTTGCTCTCCATAGCCACGCCCTCCCGGAGAATTTGAGATCGCAATAGGTTGATCTAAAATTTGTCAGGTGATGTGGCACGATCACTTACCTGTAGTCTGCGGCACACTCCCGCCCCCAGGCTATCTGAATGGCTGGCAGACAGAGCATGCCTCAGCCATGAGATGCTGGGGATGCGGCCCAAGAAAACACAATGGTATCACCGGACAGGTAAGATTTGGGGCAGTCAGGGGGGGGATCCCGATTTTGGGATGGCAATTGCCCAGGAAGTCAGCATTGCCTAGCAACACCAGACACTGGAGGCTAAGCGGTGCCATGGACCTGGTACAGATACCTGACCCCCTTGGCTGTATACACATGCCCAGAGTGGTGGCTCCCAGGTCGGTGTATAGATCCCCGACTGGCAGATCTAAAGAAAAAAAATGCCAGATGACGTGCCAATCCAGTTGGTCGCATCCCCGGATTCCCTCTAGTCTGGGAAGCGCTCCTTAAAGGTAAGCCAGGGATAGGGGCAGTGTGGGCCACCCGGTAAAAGTGAGTTTTGCAGGAAAACCTGGGCTTTTATACATCTTGACTCTCAATGCCCTAGACTCCAGAAATTACAGTGGACCAAAACCCAGGATTTTGATTATCCTGGGTTTTGGTCCTTGTCCTATGGCACCCTGGTTCAGGATCCCCCACTGTGTGAACTCCCCTCGCTTTTCCCCGGTCCTGCGACGCATGCACAAGTGCTCATCTAATCATCGCTTTATGCCACACAACACTAAAGCCGCTATTCTGAACGGCGCGTCTGCATAAGGAGCGGTGGCGCGCACATCCCCGGCTTCCCTAGTGGAGTGCGAGCTTCGACACGTCCAGCCTACCTGAATAGCTGGGCGTGGGAGCACATACAGCTGTAGGGATGCTGAGCGTGTCTGCATAAGGAGCGGGGGCGCACACATCCCCGGCTTCCCTAGTGGGGTGAGAGCTTCCACAAATCCAGCCTACCTGAATGGCTGGGACGCGGGAGCGCACACAGCTGAAGGGATGCTGGGGGTACGGCGGTGGCAGGTGATCACGGCAAGGGCACGGGAGAAGGTAAGGCTCTAGTGGGTGATTAGTGACGGGGGGAGTGGGCCAAATCAGTATGCCCCAGGGGTATCTAGTCATCCGGTCCTGGCGTTATTTATAATCCGGAGCCAGCATCTGGGGTGGTTGGGTTACTTTAACAGTAGGGGCGTCAAAAAGCCAGCGGGGCCAGCCCTGAAATGTATAAGATCTCATGGCAGCCGGCCGCTGGCCTATCTCTGGGGTTGCACGCTCCGGGAAGCGCACCCGGAAGAAAACCCACCAGCAGCCAGCCTGGAATCTGAAACGACATACGACAGGGTGTCCTCCATATTGTAGTCAAAGAGATCGTTTGCCAAAAGATGTAAACACAGCAAACGTCTTTCATTGGCAGAGCGCCCCAATCAGGGTGCCCCCAGGGAACAGGACAAAACCAGGGAAAGTCAAAATCCTGTGTGTTCATCTTTAAAGTGGACCTGGGGGGGATTCTCCGCTGTTTGGAACCCCTCCAACTGGAACAAACGAATCTCTCCCCAGTCTTATGGTGCATGTGCGGCCTCTTATCCGACTAAGGCAAGCGGATCCGAGCGCTTGCAGCCGCATTCCCTGTTACCCTCTTACAGGGAGATGTCTGGCACGGGATAGTGGGAATGTGGCCGCTAATTGCACATGCACTGTTGGGCCGGGAAAGAAGTTGAGTTTCTAGGTGATCAGGGGGGGTTTCACGCAGTGGGGCATCCTGATTCTGGATGCTCCAGGGGGAGGGAATCAAGCGGCCCTGAAATTTGGAGTGGTGAGTTGGAGTGGGTGAACTGGGGGTTTTTCACATAGTGCGGCATCCCACTTCTGGGTGCCCCGGGGGCAAGGACCAAAAACCAGGATAGTCAAAATCCTGGGTTTTGGTCCACTTTAAAGTGGACCAACACCCATGGCTGATCGGCCCGGGAATCTATGAGATTCCCGGGACGATCAGCTCCCTCCCTGCGGGGCATCCGAAATCCCAACTTTTGAAAATGTGAAAGCGGGACAAGCCCCGCCCCCGACAACACCACTGCCACGCCCTGACCACACCTCCTGTCACGCCCTCCAGCAATGTCGGCTGCCTTCACCCCTGCATGCCAGCCTGTGTAAGTTTTTTTAATCCCCAACCCAGCCCCCCGCGCGCACCGGCCGGTGTTAATTCAGAAGGAGCCGGCATCATTGCGGCCCTGGACACATCGCCACAGTGCAGGCCGTCCCGGGACATTTGTTAACGGCCCGGGACCGCGGGATTTTCTGCAAAAATCGGGACAGTTGGGAGGCATGCCGCTGTGTGAAACCCCCCCAGGACGCCCACAAACCTTACCTTCTCCCCGTTCCAACGGTGCATGCGCGGGCCGCCCCTCGGGCTTCCCTCTAGCAGGGCACGCACCCGCGCCGGCCGTTTGTAAATGGCCGGCGCGGGTGCGCTCCCTGTTAGAAGGAAGCGCGATATGCGGCCTCCAGCGCGCTCAGAGCCGCTGAGGTTGTCAGTCCATACCACAGCGGCTCTGAGCGCTCTGATTAGACGAGCGCTCGCGTAGGAGCGGGGTGAGGTGAGTTTTTTAGGGCGATCTGGGGGGTTTCACGCAGCTGGGCACCCCCGATTGGGGTGCCCCGCAGAAGTGGACCAAAACCCAGGATAATGAAAATCCTGGGTGTTGGTCCACTTTAAAGCCTGAGCCATGTCTTCTAGAATAATAAAGCAGAGCTGTTAATATTGGAGAAAAATGGCGGCCCCGCCTCCACACCCTGCCTAGTGACACCCATGGGCTCTGTAAAGGAAAAAACCTGCAGCAGAAGGTATGGACGCCTCCCTATCACATTCTGACAGGAATTTCCGTTACACATAGAGTTAATGCCTCCAATCCCAGCATGCCTCACTCGCACGCAGACCACCCCCTATGATCAGATAATGGCACCAAAACCCAGCTGCCTTTCCTCTCACACACATACACTCACCAACTGCCTCGCAGCCAAGCTCTTTTATTGCCCCGCCCACTTCCGGTCAGTGCGCGCACCGGGCTTTGCAGGCGGCGCATAGTCGGCGGCCATTTTCTTGTAGCCAATAACGAGACCTGTGTAGATGAGAGGCAGCGCAGGAAATACTCATTTATCATTTGGGTTCACGTTTAGAATATTATTTGGCGGCCATAACGCGGTTCACTGAGTTTTCAAATCACTGTGTTTGCTTTTACAATTTTTTGCTTTTATTTTTTTCTTTTACACATTTTTAATTGATGTTTATGATGGTTATTTGGTGATAAGAAGACTGCTACGAGAAAATGGCCGCCACAGGCACATAGGGGGAAATCTATACCTTCCAAGTGTCCCTGATTTGAAGAGACTGTCCCTCTTTTGAGTCCATGTCCCTCATTGTCCTCTTTTGTCCCTCTTTGAGGTGTAACATGCAGATCTGCATCAATAAATGATTCATTTGTATATTCCAAGTGTTTATTTAGTTGTAACTGTTACAATTTCCTATGTATCCCTCAATGAGGGGGT
Organism: Gastrophryne carolinensis; assembly: GCA_027917425.1. Taxonomy (NCBI): domain Eukaryota; kingdom Metazoa; phylum Chordata; class Amphibia; order Anura; family Microhylidae; genus Gastrophryne; species Gastrophryne carolinensis. The sequence continues at coordinate 33,309,544 of CM051237.1, read as the reverse complement.
GTGGCCTAATTTACAAATGTCCCTCTTTCCCACCCTGAAAAGTTGGTAGATATGCAAATCGAGAAAAGAAGGGTGATGGTGTGCAGAATGAGGCATGCTGGAACCCTTCATGTCAGGGTGTCAGACAGACTTCCTGGGTATCTGGGAGTGATTTTCACTATCCCTACCTCCGTGTCCATCATTTGGAGGGACTGTCCCTCTTTTGAGTTTCTGTGCCTCGTTGTTCTTATTCGTAACATGCAGATCTGCATCAATAAGTGATTAACTTGCCTATTCAAAGCGTTTCTATTGTTGTAACTATTACATCCTATCTCCTATCCATCCCTCAATGAGGGGGCGTGGCTTTAGTATAAAAACTGTCCCTCTTCCCTACCCTGAAAAGCTGGAAGGTATTCTATCCCTGGCTTTGATCCCTGCTCTGGGGTCATCCCAATTTGTAAAACCCCCAAATTGCCCATAAAAAAAGTACCTGTCCCCACGCCGCATGTCGTCCAATCAGGCAATAGGGAGCCGGTAAACAGCCGCATCCACAGTCTCCCTTTACCATACCTCCCAACTGTCCCTGATTTGGAGGGACTGTCCCTCGGTCTCATTTGTCCCTCTTTGAGGTGTAACATGCAGATCTGCATCAATAAGTGATTAACTTGCCTATTCAAAGCGTTTCTATTGTTGTAACTATTACATCCTATCTCCTATCCATCCCTCAATGAGGGGGCGTGGCTTCAGTATAAAAACTGTCCCTCTTCCCTACCCTGAAAAGCTGGAAGGTATTCTATCCCTGGCTTTGATCCCTGCTCTGGGGTCATCCCAATTTGTAAAACCCCCAAATTGCCCATAAAAAAAGTACCTGTCCCCACGCCGCATGTCGTCCAATCAGGCAATAGGGAGCCGGTAAACAGCCGCATCCACAGTCTCCCTTTACCATACCTCCCAACTGTCCCTGATTTGGAGGGACTGTCCCTCGGTCTCATTTGTCCCTCTTTGAGGTGTAACATGCAGATCTGCATCAATAAATTATTCATTTGCCTATTTAAAGTGTTTCTATTGTAACTGTTACAAACTATCTCCTATCTATTAATTAATGAGGGGATAAAAATAAATAAATAAAAATTAATTAATGAGGGGGGTGTGGCTTAATTTTACAATTGTCCCTTTTTCCCAACCTTAAACCGGACCTTCAGCGTGATTTAATGAAAAGCCCAAATTCTTAAAAAACGATTCCCCAGCATCTAAAATTAATATATTTTACGTTTTTAGTCACTAACTTATTATTCTTTCCCCCACTGGGCTGCAACTCTGTTCAGGAATTTAGGATACGGGAGCCGCCATCTTGACTCAGAAGAATCACACTTACTGAGGAGAGGAGAGTGGGATAAGGTACAGGGGGGGCGGGTTATAGCTGTGCTTTGCTCAGACAGAGCAGAGCTGGGGTCAGGAAAAGGTCAGCAATCCCAGAATGCAGAGCAGCACAGTCAGGAGGCACTTCCTAAGCCGCCATCTTGGATGTTTAAAGGCTCATAACATGCAGTAGATGCAGGTAGGATGATTTTTAATGTGGGCAATCTGTATGTACAGGGTGTGGGAAACATATAAGATAGACTCTTATTCAGAGTGAAGGTCCGCTTTAAAGATTGGAAGATATGCTTTAGGTGTGGGCACGCTCCTGCCCCCAGCCCAATAGCCCAGAGATGCTGGGGATGCAGGAACTTATGTTTACTTTGCCATGGGTCGCCGGGACAAGGGTGAGTTTCGCAGTGACGGGGGGCACTTAGATTTGGGATGCCCTAGTGGAAGGCACATGGCTGGCTCTGGAATCTTTTACTACTGGTCCGGTTACCCAGGGTTTTGCTCTACTTTAAAGTGGACAATAATTGGGGATTTTGACCCACTGTGTGAACCCCCGGTATACTCACCTCACTGGTGTTCCCCCTGGCAGCTGTCGTCCAATCAGCAGCATTCTATGCCGTGCGTATAGATGAATGGATAGAACTCATTGGTACACATTGCCGGCACCTGGTGCTGCCATCACTTTGGCCTCTACTTCCCGGCTGTATGTGCTAGTTATTCATATAGGCTCATCAGCCTGGAGGGACGCCTCTGCAACCTGTGCATGTGCTGTGGGATCACTGGATCTGTATGTGTAATGTGCGAATCAGGGGGGCATCCAGAGATGGAATCTGTTAGCCGATTATTCCAGTTCCTGTTCCTTCTCTATGCTGTGCAGACTCACCTGGATCACCTTGTTTATCCAAGTCACCAGCGATCCAACAGTTCCCTCCAATCAGCTTTCTAAGCTGCTCATATGTAAGCTGCACGCACCCACCACCAGCCATTCAGATACCATATTTCTCTCACTATAAGACGCACCTATTGCCCCCCACCCCCAGAAGTGGGTGGGGGAATATCAGTGCGTCTTATCCGGCAAATAAATTTTGACTATCCTGGGTTTTGATCCTTTTCCCCCGATCAGGGATGCCCCACTGCCTGAAACCCCCCAGATCACCGAAGCCAACTCACCTCTTTCCAGTTCTATGGTGCATGTGCGGCCACTCGTCCAATCGGTGCACTCGGAGCCGCTGACATCACGTGGTCTAAGCCTTCGTCTAAGGCATGAATGTTGATGCCCGCCGCAATAAACATTTAATGGGCCCTGGTGCAAATGTTAGATGGGGCCCTTTCAAGGCTCCTACAGTAAACCTTTTTTCCTGCCTTTTTATTTGGATTCAGCTAGATAAGTAAGGACTGATGGAGCAGAGATAAATGCTGCTTCCTTTCGCTTAATAAGCACAAATCATCATGATTAATAATAAAGTAGAGAAGCGACGATAATGGGGGCCCCTTAACCCCAGTGCGGTTGCACGCCCTATAGTTACAACCCTGTGTACGAGTGAAAAGATGGACAGCGTCTTATAAATAAAGCACAGCGGCTGAAATTATATCCCTTTAGGCTACACCAAAATGGCCGCCTCCACCTCCGAGGACACATCCATTACTATGGCATTAAATGGGCGGTGAGCTACACCAAAATGGCCGCCGCCCTGCGATCAGGGACAAACAAGGAATACCTCTGGTATAACGGTAAGATAGCCACCCGACGCTGACCAGAGAGGACGATGGGTAATGAGAGGCGGAGCCATAACGGACACTAGGACTACCAGGCATGGCGGAATCTGGTAAGGATGCAATGAATAACACCCGGACTTCACTGACATATTAACCCCTTCTGTGCCCGCCCCCTCCTCCCCTCATAATGTATTAACACCCTCCTACCTCCCCCACAGCTCCACCTGCTCTCTCATTCGCACGGTAGCCCCTCCCACAACACAGTAACCCCTCCCCCCACACACATTAAAGTGGACCAACACCCAGGATTTTGACTATCCTGGGTTTTGGTCCACTTCGGCGGGGCACCCCGATCGGGGGTGCCCCGCTGTGTGAAACCCCCCAGAAACCCCAAAAAACTCACCTCTCAACGCTCCCACGTGAGCGCCGCAGCCAATCCCCGCCAACGTCCAGGTGGGGATCAGGAACGTCCAGGCCGCTTCCGCCGCCGCCGCCGCCTCCCGCGCGTCACTCTCGGCGCGCGCGCGCGCCCCCGCCGGCCATTCACAGAGGGCCGGCGCGGGCGCGCGCACGTCTGGAGGGGTGCGCGGGAGGCGGCGGCGGCGGAAGCGGCGGCGGATCAGGTAAGGTGTTTTTGGGGTTTTCTGGGGGATTTCACCCCGCGGGACATCCCGATCTCAGATGTCCCGCGGGGTGGGGGGTGATCGGCCCGGGAATCTTATAGATTTCCGGGCCGATCACCCCTGGGTGTTGGTCCACTTTAACCCTTACCATGCTCCTCATAGTAATTTATTCTGGCTACGCCCACAGGAACCCTGGCTGTTTTCCTTCCTCTCTCCCTCCCTGTTGCTAAGTAACATTGTTCCGTTGCTAGGTAACATTACAGCATTACAAGTTGCTAGGTAACATTATTCTGGCTACGCCCACAGGAACCCTGGCTGTTTCCCCTTCCTCTCTCCCTGTTGCTAGGTGACATTGGATGCCTAGACCCGCTTGCACGCACTCCCATACACAAATGCGCATACTCCTAGAAGCTCATGCGCACAGCACCTCTTGCACATGTGCGCAGCCCCAGACGCACATGCGCGCACTCCCAAACACGTGTACACTCACAGGCGCACAGTATCAGTCATGTATGCGTGCGTGCACCCCCAAAAATTCCCACTCCCAGACAAGCTCATGTCTGCTCAGCAGAACCCACATGTGTTTGCCCCTGAAGGTGCATGTGCACATTCCCAAGTGCTTTGTTCGCACTTCCAGACCGGAACGAGCGCACCCCCAGATGCACATGCTTGTACGCCCAAATAAGTGTACACTCATAGACGCACAGTATTAGACATGCATGCACGCGTGCACCCCCAAAAACTCAGACTCCCAGACACGCATACTTACGGCGCACATGTGCGCACCCCCAGACGCACATGCGTGCACTCCCAAACCCGTGTACACTCGAGGACGCACAGTATCAGACATGCATGCATGCATGCACCCCCAAAAACTCAGACTCCCAGACACGCATACTTACGGCGCACATGTGCGCACCCCCCAGACGCACATGCGTGCACTCCCAAACCCGTGTACACTCGCAGACGCACAGTATCAGACATGTATGCGTGCGTGCACCCCCAAAAACTCCCATTCCCAGACAAGCTCATGTCTGCTCAACAGGACCCACATGCATTTGCCCCTGAACGTGCATGCGCGCATTCCCAAATGTGTTTTGCTTGCACTTCCGGAACACATTTGATGTGCACACCAAGACGCGCGTGCATTCCCAGACACACATGTGAGCACTCCCAGACGTGTTTGCTTGCACTCCCAGATGCACACATGCGCACTTTAAAAAATGCATGACTACTCCCCCGGACATGCATGCACGCACTCCCAAGATGCGTAATTTTTACAGAGATACTTAAACCAGCCCTTTAGCATGATTTAATGAAAAGCCCAAACCCTTAAAAATCTATTCCCCAGCATCTAAAATGAATATATTTTAAGTTTTTAGTCACTTATTATTCTTTCCCTCACTGGGCTGCAACTCTGTTCAGGACTCTAGGATATGGGCGCCGCCATCTTGACTCAGACGCATCACACATATTGAGAAGAGGAGAGGGGGATAAAGTGCAGAGGGCGGGATTGTAGCTGCGCTTTGCACAGACAGAGCAGAGCTGGGGTCAGGAAAAGGTCAGCAATCCCAGAATGCAGAGCAACACAGTCAGAAGACACTTCCTGTTTGCAGGCTGCCTGATGTTCCATGAGCCGCCATCTTGGATGTTTAAAGGCTCATAACATGCAGTAGATGCAGGCAGGATGATTTTTAATGTGAGCAATCTGTATGTACAGGATGTGAGAAACGTATAAGATATTATTCTTTTTCAGGGTGAAGGTCCACTTTAAAGTGGACCAACCCCCAGCATTTTGACTATCCTGGGTTTTGGTCCACTTCCGCGGGGCACCCCGATCGGGGGTGTCCCGCTCTCTGAAACCCCCCAGAAACCCCCAAAAACTCACCTCTCCCCGCTACTACGTGACCGCGCCGTCCAATCCCCGCCGACGTCCAAGCGGGTGACATCGGCGTCCAAGACAGCGCGTCCGCTGCCGCCTCCCGCGCGTCACTCTCGGCGTGCCTGCGCCGGCCATTCTAGAGGGGCGCGCGGGAGGCGGCGGATCAGGTAAGGAGTTTGGGGGTTTTTGGGGGGTTTCACCCCACGGGACATCCTGATCTCGGATGTCCCGCGGTGAGTGAGGTGATCGGCCCGGGAATCTTATAGATTCCCGGGCCGATCACCCCTGGGTGTTGGTCCACTTTAAGGATAACATCCCTTTTTGAATACTGGCACCACATTTGCTAAGCGCCAATCCTCAGGAACAGCCCCGTCATTATTGAATCTACAAATATTAGAAATAACGGCTTGTCTATTACTGTACATAGATCCCCTAAAACACAGGGATGCCATCTGGTCCTGGGGATTTATCAATTTGAATTTGCTTGAGACGGCGCTGTTTTGTTCTGCTTTAACATTTACCTGTTTGTTAGATCTAGGCTCTGTTTCCATGCAGCGTGCTCCTTTCAGTCTTTAAAGTGGACCCATAGAAACATAGAAGATTGACGGCAGAAGGAGACCATACGCTCCATCTAGTCTGACCTTATGTGTATACTGTATGTTCTCTTTATCTTATGTGTATACTGTATGTACTCTTTATCTTAGGATAGATGGAGGCTTATCCCAGGCATGTGCTCATTCAGTGACTGTTGATGTTTCAACTACCTCTGCTGGAAGTTTGTTCCCAGCATCTACTACTCTTTCTGTAAAATAATATTTTCTAACATTGCTCCTGATCTTCCCTCCGACTAGCTTCAGGTTGGGCCCCTTGTTCTATCATTAAGCTTCTTCTTAAAAACACTTCCCTCCTGAACCTTATTCAATCCTTTCACATATTTAAAGGTCTCAATCATGTCCCCCCTCTCCCTTCTTTCCTCCAGACTGTACAAATTAAGTTCTTTAAGTCAATCACCTCCCACGGCCGGTCCCGGAGTCTAAAAGTCTCCAGGGCCAGCTATTAGCCTGCTATACAGGGATGCCCCACTGTCTGAGACCTCTGGGGTGGTCTGCGGCTCCTGCGACACTTTGCTAGCGGCCACATTCCCGGCTTCCTTGCAGCTGTGTGTGCTCCCATGCTCAGCCATTCAGATAGGCCGGACGCGCCGGAGGGCGCACTCCACCGGGGTTCCATATGCCATTGTGCAGTCCAAAACAACAGCTTTATGCTGTGCATTAGTACAGCATACAGTGCTCATCGGACGAGCGCACCCTACGCATGCACCGTAGAATGGCGGAAAGGTGAGTGGAGTGGGTGTTTTTCACAGCGGGGCATCCTACATTGGGATGCCCCCGGGGCGGGACTAATCACCAGACCCTTGTCTGACCCTTGCTCCATGCATGCATCCTTTAAAGCAGAGTTGGTACATGCACAGTGAATGGGGCACAGAGGGAGGTGTTTCAGCACTATCGTCTCAAAACCGCTGTTTGCCCATTAATCCGGACCTTCACCCTGTACATACAGATTGCTCACATTAATCCGGACCTTCACCCTGAATAAGAGACTATCTTATATGTTTCCCACACCCTGTACATACAGTTTGCTCACATTAAAAATCATCCTACCTGCATCTACTGCATGTTATGAGCCTTTAAACATCCAAGATGGCGGCTCATGAAACATCAGGCAGCCTGCAAACAGGAAGTGCCTTCTGACTGTGCTGCTCTGCATTCTGAGATTGCTGACCTTTTCCTGACCCCAGCTCTGCTCTGTCTGAGCAAAGCACAGCTATAACCCCGCCCCCCTGTACTTTATCCCACTCTTCTCTCCTTGTAAGTGTGATGCTTCTGCGTCAAGATGGCAGCGCCCGTATCCTAAAGTCCTGAACAGAGTTGCAGCCCAGTGGGGGAAAGAATAATTAAGTGACTAAAAACTTCAACTATATTAACTTTAGATGCTGGGGAATCGTTTTTTAAGGGTTTGGGCTTTTCAATAAATCATGGTGAAGGTCCGGTTTAAGACTCCACTCAGCCCCCCAGCTATTTGATTGACTGGTGAGTCACCCAATCAGTGCTGCATCAGCGTGGCTTCTGCACAAGGATTGGGTGACTCACAATGAGAGCTTCACCAGTGATTTGAAGTCAAATTTTTTTTTTTATACTCAAATTGTGGATATCTACGTCATTCAGCAAACGGCTCTCATTGTTGTCAATGGGGAGCGCATGCTGCCACGTCTTCTGCATCCCCAGCATCACACACACTCAGGTAGGCTGGGTCGGCAGTGCGCGCTCTCTATTAGAGTCAATGCGAGCCGTTTGCCGAATGCCATAGTCAAGACAGACAGGTCTCAATGGATGAGAGTCCACGCATGCGCCACTGGAATGGGGAAGAGGTGAGTTTTCACTGGCGGTCATGGTGGAGGTCACACATTGAGGCTTCCCAATTGGGGATGCCCCCATGGCATGGAACAAAGCCCTGGAAAGTCAAGTTATTTAAAGCAGAACAAAACCTGGGATTTTGACTATCCCGAACTGGGATCTCCTGCTTTGTTGAAACTCTTCAGAGCGCTCAGAAAAACGTACCTCTTCCCGGTCCAACGTTGCACGCGTGGACCCTTGTCCAACCAGAGCCATGCACATGTACTGCTCCGCAAATGGCTCAGTTTACATGCAGGGCTCCGGCAATCGGGGGTGCAGCGGCTCATTCCCAGCAGCATGTGTTCTCCCGTCCCCAGCCTATCTGAATGGCTGGGGGGCGGGAGCGCACTCTGCGGCCGCCAGATGTTTACATCGCCAAGGACGATCAGAAGAAGTTCTGCTGCGAACTGGGGGGTTTTCTCACAGTTGGATGCCCCCCGGGGAAGTCCAGTGACTCCAGATTTTAGATTCCAGGGCCGGCCACAGTGGGTTTTGTTCTTCTTTAAAGTGGACCAACACCCAGGGGTGATCGGCCCGGGAATCTATAAGATTCCTGGGCCGATCACCTCCCTCATCGCGGGGCATCCGAGACCGGGATGTCCCGCGGGGTGAAACCCCCCCAAAAGCCCCCAAAACCTTACCGTATCGGCGACGGATCAGCCGCTGCCGCCCCCTCTAGCAGTGCGCGCACCAGCGCCAGCCGTTTGTGAATGGCCGGCGCGGGCGCGCGCCTTGTAAGATCCGTCGCTTGTCTGTCGCCGAAAAGGTACGTCTTTTGGGGGGGTTTCACACAGCGGGGCATCCTGATCTCGGATACCCCGCTGAAGTGGACCAACACCCAGGATAGTGAAAATTCTGGGTGTTGGTCCACTTTAACTTTCATTGATTTTCACAGATAGGAGAGGCATTATAGTGAGAGGCGTGAAAATGGAGGTGGAGGAAGAAATACTTGTGAAGAAGATAGAGGAGGACTTTCCTCTACCGGTCAGTCCAGGTAAGTAATAAAACCTTCTATAGAATCCTATTCTCTCTTTTCACATGTCTAATACTTCTTCGGGGTTTTGCACTGATTTATATTCACAGACCCCGGAGACATTATAATGGTTCATGTGAAATCTGAAGAGGAAAACGAGGTATTTTTGAAGAATAAAGATGAGGATTTTTCTCTTCCAGGTGAGAAATCATTGTCTAATTCCCCTGTTCATTCTCTTCCTACACACCCTGGTGTGTCCCATACATACAGTACAGGGTGGTCACTGTAGCTTTACTCTCAGACCCCAGAGACACTATTGTCATAAAGGTGAAAACTGAGACGGAGAATAAAGCGGAGGATATTTCTCTACAGATCAGCCCAGGTAAGTAATAAAGCTCATACATAAGAGTAGGCCTTTCCAACCTGCTCAGTAACGCCACTCTTGTGTGTCTTACACATATCGGTCACGCTCTTCTTCATTCTCAGACCCCAGCGACACCATAATGACAGATGTAAAAACGGAGAGGTGGAAGAAGCCTTTGTGGAGAAGACAGAGGAAGAAATCCCTATACAGATCAGCCCAGGTAAGTGTAAAATATCATTATTTGTGATATTTCTCTTTTTCCTTGTTCGACTTTTTAACAAGGACTGGGCCATCCAAAAATGATCTCAGCTATCGTGCTTCAAGTATTGGTCAAAACCAAAAATCGATAAATGGATTTAATTTAAAATAGAGCTGATTACATTACAGGGAAATAATATGAATGGTGTAAATATGATATGAAGTTACAAAGCAGAAATGTAAGCAGTGTCCATAGAAAAATGCAGCAATCTTTCCCTCTCAGGCTAATATAACTAGGGTCTTTGTCTCTCTCGCCCAACCCCCACCATACTGGCCATGTGGCCATCTCCTACATGTCTCACATGTTGTCTGTTCAGAGACCCAAAGCAAAGAGAGCCCGCCAAGAGAAGAGTGACCCCTTCCCCCACATTCTCCTTCTTAAAAGTTATTCCTCTCGTCCACCTAAATCTCTCCTCCTCCAACTGTCCTCCTATTACAAAGAAGCAGTCATGTAATACAAACATATGGTTTCAGTTAAATAGTTGAAGTTATAGTAATTACTAGGAGAAACTAACCCAAACATTACTTGAGTCTGTGTATACACATATACATATATCTCTACATACACACACACACATATATATATATATATATACCGTATATACTCGAGTATAGGTCGACCCGAATATAAGCCGAGGCACCTAATTTTACCACAAAAAAATGGAACAAGTTATTGACTGGAGTATAAGCCGAGGTGGCTTTTTTCAATTGGAATTGGAGTTGACACACAGAAAGAGAGAGACACACACACACAGAAAAGGACACACACACATAAAAGGACACACACACATAAAGGGACACACACACAGAAAGGGACACACACACAGAAAAAGAAACACACACACACACACACACACACAGAAAGACACACACACACACACACACACACACACACACACACTGTGGGTACCTGCTGCTGCTGGCGCCGCTCTCGGCGCAGGTGTCGGGGGTCAGGGTTTGGCCGAGGTTACCCTGCAGAGGGGCAGCGGGGTCCCCCTCCCCTCCTCCTCCTGCCGGTCGCTCGGCACACAACACCCTCCATTCAGCTCCGCCTGGCAGCCGCCAGCCGCCACCGTTCTCATACACACACCAGCACTTCCTGGCTGTTGCGCGCTGGTCGTCGGTGGGCGTGCCCCATATGTCCGGCGTCCAATGAAAACATTGGACGCCGCCCATTGACGACCAGCGCGCAGCAGCCTGGAAGTGCCGGTCAGTGTGTGAATGTGTGTTTGTGTGTATGAGAGCGGCGGCGGCGACAGCAGCGGTTACAGCAGGGACCCGCAGCGGCCGCCCCTCACCCTCCAGCATCTGTTGGGTTCAGGGTTGCGGCCTTCCCTGGCAGTCCGCCCCTGGACTCGAGTATAAGCCGAGGCAGCTTTTTTTCAGCCCAAAAAGTGGGCTGAAAAACTCAGCTTATATTCGCGTATATACGGTATATATATATGTATAATGAACATTGAGGCAATTCATCAAAATAAACCTTATATTATATTATATGTGCATCAGCCAGCCCTGGATCAGAATCATAATAACCAGGTAAAAATCCACAGACTCCATTCATCCAAAGTTACCTATTTTCCAGTAAAATTAGTGATTTAATAATAATTCATTAATAATTTAGATCATAAACAATTTATTCCTCTGGAACCTTCTTACAGTAAGTAATAAAGCTCATATATAAGAGTAGGCCTTTCCAACCTGCTCAGTAACGCTACTCTTGTGTGTCACGCTCTTCTTTATTCTCAGACCCTGGCGACAACATAATGACAGATGTAAAAACTAAGGAGGAGGAAGAAATGTTTGTGAAGAAGACAGAGGAAGAAATCCCTATACAGAGCAGCCCAGGTGAGTACTGTACCTGACTATAAGAATCACCTAGGGTTTAGAGGAGGAAAATAGGAAAAAGTATATTCTGAAACAAATGGTGTGCTAAAATACCCCCTCCTAATCACCCCATAACAGGCAGTGTGTGGCATGGCCCCACTACAGGCAGTGTGCAGCATCCTCCCATTACAGGCAGTGTGCGGCATCCTCCCATTACAGGCAGTGTGCGGCATCCTCCCATTACAGGCAGTGTGTGGCATGGCCCCATTACAGGCAGTGTGCAGCATCCTCCCATTACAGGCAGTGTGCGGCACCCCCCCAATGGCCCAATAACAGGCAGTGTGCAGAACCCCCCTCCTAATCACCCCATAACAGGCAGTGTGTGGCATCCTCCCATTACAGGCAGTGTGCGGCACCCCCCCAATGGCCCCATAACAGGCAGTGTGCAGAACCCCCCCCCAATCATCCCATAATAGGCAGTGTGCAGAATCCACCCCAATCACCCTATAACAGGCAGTGTGCAATATCACCCCATAACAGGCAACGTGCAAAATCACCTCATTACAGGGAACGTGCAGAATCACTCCATTACAGGCCAATGTGCAGAAGCCACCCGGCGCAGTTCCCTCCTATTACAGAATCCCCCCATTAAAGGCAGTGTGCCAAAATCTCCCCCTCAATTCCTCCATTATAGGCTGTGTGGCAGAATCCCCCACCGAATTCCTCTATCATAGGCAGTGCAGCAGAACCCCCCCCCCCCAATAACCCAGTTACCAGCACCCCCATAGGGGCGCAGGACAATGGAGGAGTAGTAGTCAGGCAGGGTAACTGATTCCCGCTGCCGCCACTACCTTTCCTTGATGCAGGTGAACACACACATTGAAAAACTGAGGAAGAGGAGGAAAAAAGCATTTCTGAAGAAGTCAGAGGAAGAAAGCCGTATACAGACCAGCCCAGGTGTGCTAAAATAACCTCTCCTAATCACCCCATAACAGGCAGTGTGAAGAATCCCCCCATTCACCCCATATCAGGCAGTGCCACCCACCCCAATTCCCCCCTATTACAGGCAGTGGGGTAGATTTCCCCCCTACAATCCCCCCATTACAGGCAGAATCTCCCCCCAATTCCTCCATTATAGGCAGCATGGCAGAATCCCCCCTCCATTTCCCCTATTATAGGCAATGCAGCAGAATTCCCCTCACCCAATTACTGGCAGCTTAATACACCCCCCCCCCACACACACACACACACACACACACACAGGGATGCTGGACAATGCAGGTGTGCAGAGTAACTGATCCCTGCCGTTGTCACTACCTTTCCGTGGGCGCAGGGGCAAACACACATGCTTAGGTGCAGGCCACATCCACCTGGGAATCCCCCTCTATGGCCCTCCCCTCCAGTAAAGTAATTAGTGGGGGGATTCCACAGGGGCCCCTCCTCTGGGGTATATAAGCCTCCCTGCCATAGCGGCCGGGATTAACTTGGCGGAAAGCAGGAGGGAGGACCTATTTCCCCCTCACTACAAATGCCAGAGCCATCGGCTACAATAGCGGCTCCCTGTCATCGAGAAGATTGCAACCTGTCGAACCCGGCGGACCTGCAGTGAGGACGCTTCCAGGCAGGAGACGGTGATTTTATTTAGTTTCAAAATTTTTTTTACTATTGGGAACTGGTACCAGACTGTATACTAGACCACAGGGTAGTTATAGCCAGCGTGCCACCTGCCAGTATTGATGGGTGGCATGCTGGATAATATGAGCCTGATCTTGCCAGTATCCCAGATGGAGCAAGCCAGAGAGAATCGGCAAGATCTAGGTTGAATCTAGCTTTGGCCTGGATCTGAAGCCCATCACTACTTATAACATAAAGTGGACCAAAACCCACACGGAACTTGTGATATAAATTTTGCAAAAACCCCTGCTGATGCTCCCTTTTTAGAATGTAGAATAAGAAATAGCTCAACTGAATTGTCCTTTTTGCTGCTTATCTCTGTGAGATGGCAGGTGAATAGTCATCGCATCGGTGCGACAATGACATGACTGCCACTCGCAACAGTAGGAATGACTCGAGGAGGCAGGAATCCAAATTAAACAGGTGACATTAGCTGGGAGCAGAGTGAAGCGAAAATTTCCAAAAAGTACTTTACATGGGGGGAGCAAATCAATGGATGCTAGTTAAAAATGTGGGGTTTTGTTTACTTTAAAGTCTCCTAAAGAACCCTCTTCCTCAGAAGTCAGTCACAAAACCCAAATAAAAAACTCAGTTAGACCTGGCAGTGAGGCTGATCTCTTGGTGGAAGTAAGGCTGCGCTCACCACCACTGTGACTCCAACCGGACTGCAGCACGAAGCTGCTGGCTCGGAATCGGGCTCATCATCTGGTCCAAGTGAGTTTTTTTTATTTTTGTTTTATTCATATTTTGCCGTTAAGCACTGGGGGATGGGTAGGATGTGGGACTGGGAGGGGGTTTATTTTGGCGACTTTGGGGTCAATTTATCTATAACCTAGGAATAAGGTCCATGAATCTGACTTTTGCATTCAGAATTGAACAATTTGGTCCTCTGCTGCTTACTGGATTTACCCTTTAATCAGATATATTCTTGTTTTAGTTTATTTCAGCAGCCTATGTCCAAAAAAAAAAAAAACATGACACAACATCCTCACATATCAAGACACAAGAAATAAATCCATAGCCCACAATATGCCCATGAAAGATGGCTGAAACGCGTGCCATACTTGAAACGCGTTTCAGAGGTTTTATGGGAATATTGAGGACTATATATTTGTTTTAACAGCAAGGATTAAAAGTTATATGCTATGCCATTTGGACAAATGGATGCTACAGCTGACCTCTCCGAGCACCGCCATTCGATCCCCCATATTTAATATGGGGGTGAGTGAGCAACCTTGTGTATATTTTCTTTTGTTTTAGGTCTAGTTTATTTTTACATGACTTTCTTCCCCCCTCCTTTTCTCGATTCCTTCAGATGTAAACGTCTGGAATAATACAGAGGAACGTGCTAGGAATAATACAGAGGAACGTGCTATCTCTCCAGATGCTGAAAGTGAATATGATTTCACAGCAGGGGACCTCACCACCCTAAATTTCTACCCAGCATTTCACCTTATAAATCTATCATCTCATCCTTCTACACAAGGAAATAGGTTTCCCGATCCTGTCCATACAGGACATAGACCTATCATCCTTCATACAGGACGAAGGCCTAAGAAGGCTTATTCATGTTCTCAGTGCAAAAAATGTTTATTCTCCAAATCGGATCTTATCAAACATAAAAGAATACACACAGGGGAGAAGCCATTTTCGTGTCCTGAATGCGGGAAATGTTTTTTACAGAAATCACATCTTATGAGCCATAAAAAAGTTCATACAGGGGAGAAGCCGTATTCATGTAACGAATGTGGAAAATGCTTATCTTCTAAATCAGATCTTCTCAAACATGAGAGGGGCCATACAGGGGAGAGACCTTTTCCATGTACTGAATGTGGGAAATGTTTTTTTCAGAAATCGCATCTCATCAGTCACGAAAGGGTTCATACAGGGGAGAGGCCGTTTTCATGTTCTGAATGTGGGAAATGTTTTTCTCAGAAGCCACATCTTATGAGTCATAAAAGAATTCATACAGGGGAGAGGCCGTTTTCATGTTCCGAATGTGGGAAATGTTTTTCTCAGAAAACAAATTTTGTCAGTCATAAAAGATTTCATACCGGTTCCTATTCTTGTTCCGAATGTGGGAAAAGTTTTTCATGTAAGTCAAGCCTTGACAGACACGAAAGAGTTCATACAGGGGAGAAGCCTTATTCATGTTCTGAATGTGGGAAATTATTTTCTCATAAAGGTCACCTTACTAAACATATAAGAGGTCACACAGGGGAGAAACCATTTACATGTCCCGAATGTGGGAAATGTTTTGCTCAGAAGACACACCTTATTGCACATGAAAGAATTCATACAGGTGAGAAGCCATACTCTTGTTCTGAATGTTCGAAATGCTTTTCTCATAAATCCCACCTTATTGCACATGAAAGAGTTCACACAGGGGAGAAGCCATATTCTTGTTCTGAGTGTGGGAAATGTTTTTCCCTAAAATCAACCCTTATCGGTCATGAAAAAATCCATACAGGGCAAAGGGCATTTTCCTGTTCTGACTGTGGTGAATGTTTTCAGCATTTATCAAATCTTAGGCAACATGAATTATTTCATAAGGGAGAGATATCACATTCTTGTTCTGAATGTGGGAAATGCTTTTCCTCAAATTTAGATCTTCTTGAACATGAAAGTGTTCATATTGAGGAGAAGCCATATTCTTGTTTTGAATGTGGAAAACGTTTTCCTACAAAGTCAGCCCTGAACAAACATAAAAGAGTTCATACGGGGGAGAAACCATTTGCTTGTTTCGAATGTGAGAAACGTTTTTCACAGAAAATAAACCTCATCAATCATCAAAGAGTTCATACAGGGGAGAAGCCATTTTCATGTTCTGAATGTGGAAAATGTTTTGCTCGGCAATCAAACCTATCCAGCCATGAAAGAGTTCATACAGGGGAGAAGCCATATTCATGCTCTGAATGTGGGAAATGTTTTTCACAGAAATCAGCCCTGTTCAGACATGAAAGAGTTCATATAGGGGAAAAGCCAAATTCTCACACTGACTGTTGGAAATGTTTTTCCTGGCAATCAAACCTTTCCAACGTTAAAAGAGATGATGCTAGTGAGGTGCCATATTCATGTTCTGAATGTGGGAAACTATTTTTAGAAATTGGCCTTTATCAAACATGACAAATGTAAACAATTAGCCTTTATGGAGAAATAATATTGGTAAAATATTATGTAATATTTTAATGTATTTCGTACTCTCTTGCTATGTATAACTAGTTGCATTTCACCAGTGATACATAGGTCAGGTCATTCAGGCAGGCTAAGATATCCCTCACCAGCCCAGAGGCTTATCAGTCCATATTCCTTCCCCCACCCTAATAAAATCAAGTTTCGGGACAGATCCTGGGAATATTGAGTGGAGTCAGCCCAGTTTTGGGCAAGATAAGTTTAAGTTGCTGATAAATTCCAACATTTACCCACCTTGAGTCAAGCAAAACAAGTTTTCACAAGTTTCGGGCTATCAAAACTGGGAGGACATCAAAAGTAATATCGCGGTATAACTGATGGGGGGCCCTAGAGGAGGGGAAGGGAGCCTTAGAAAGAGGGCCCAAGGAGAGCCTTAGGAAGAGGCCGAGGCTGCTAGCTTGCAGAATTTGTGAGTTCCCCTGTCAGGAGGGTAAATATATTGGTTGCTGGTCAAGTAATACTCTTAAGTCTGCCTTACCTACTGTATATGTGGGTGGGGGGGCGTGTCCCGGCTTCGAGTGGATGAGGTGTGTGTGTGAGCGGGCTCCTGCTTCCCAACCCTCTTAAAATTGCATTTACCGGGCGACTTGAGAGGAGACTTCAAGATGACCAGGCGCGTGAAAAGCCATAGAAGGAGGAAGGAGGACAGCAGAGCTTCGCAAAGTCGCCGGCCATCAGAGAAAGAGCGAAGAATGGAGGAAGCTGATGCGGTCAAGATGGCGGCGGCGGGAGCGTCCCGTGCGGGCAGCGAGGAGGAGCGCACCTGCTCATCCTCAGAGGAAGAAAGCAGCCAGGGCAGCACGGAGCAGGGGAGACCGCAGGGATCACAGCGCATGACACAGGCGGCAGTGAAGAGCGCACTGGATGTGTGACGGGGAAGACTGGGTGTGCCAAGATGGCGGCCGCCGGAGGACAGAAAGCAGCGCTCGCAGCGGAGACTGAGGAACGAGATGGCGCTGAACACTGCGGAGCAAAGGTAGGGGAAGACGGTGACATGGGGCTGTGGTGCAGGAGCAAATTAAAGGAGCCCAAGCACAAGGGGAGCCCCAGCTGGAACCGAAGTGGGGGTACCAAGATGGCGGCCGCTATCCCACATGCAGCCCGAGGCCCACGAAACTGAAGCAGAGCAATGGCACACTGTTAGGAAGAACAGGGGTCACAATGTGAATTGTAGCGATAACCCTTATCGCCGGAGGGCTTCACCACCCGAGACGTCCTTTTCCCAATCGTAAGAGGTGCTGCTGGAACTCCAGAGTCGTCCGTGAGGAAACAGGAACAGCCCTTACAAGGGCTAGTGAATTGTAATATAGCGTTTCCCCCAATAAGAGACAGAACTCAGTATTGAGGGTGAAGTGTACTTTATTAGTGCCACACTGTGCCTTATATGCAAGGCTCCATGCAAGGGGACCTCCCCCGTGGACCTCATGACAAATACACAGACCAATGGGAGCAGGGCACACAATCCCTCAACTCTGCCGGTGACGCAATCAGTAGAACAATAGCAGGCTGTAATACAATCAATAAGGACAATGCCATTGTCTGTGACGTAATCAATCAACACAATGGCAGTCTTGTAATACAATCCAAACTACAATGACATTGCCTGTAACAGTATCAAAATACAATGCCATTGTCTGGAACCTAATTAAGAAAAGGCCAGTGAATGACCCGGTGGGCAATGGAATAGTGATGACACCCAAAAGACAGAGCCTCTGTCACATGAATGAACCCCCCCCCCCCCGGAACATCCTGATATAGTGGACGAGGAGGGAAATCAGAGCAGCAGCCCAGGCAGACAAAGGGCAGAGGGGGTACACTTGCTAAATAATACACCCCTATCGGATGTCGGGACCTCATACTGAACGCTGCTGTGCCCCTTAAGGACTTGAGGCTAAGTGAGACAAGCGTAGGTGGTAGCAGCGCACATAAGAGCCGCCACAGCAGCGGGCCTAGTAAAGTTTGCCTACGCGCCCAGGATAATGGAGGAGGTCACACCCTTTCCCTGCGCCCCCCAACAGTGTAAGCAGCAGTCCCCCGCGGCACCGCCTGCTGGCCTTCCTCAGCAGCAGTCTAAGCACCAGGGAGAGGGCAAGGCAACGAGAGGAGTGACCGATAAAAATCCCACGCTTCTGGGATCCCCACTTTCAGAAAATCCAATATAATAGGAAAAATGAACACCCAATCATAAGAGCTATGCATGCCAAAAAGGTGATTTAATTACATCAAACCAAATATTATACAACAAGATATCAAAAAAGCACAATGTGACATAAATAAGCATATATATATACAAAGTATAGCCACCAGATGGCACAAACGAGTCGGTCCCAATGTTGGTATTGCGTTTTCTCATAAGCTTATACAGAATAAATGTCTATGTAGAAAGTCCAGAAATCACAGGTGAGTTGAAAAAAACGCAATATAGTAACCAAATGGCACATGCAGAGCAAGCAAAGAGCAGACAATAAAGAAACATAGCATATAGGCAGGACCACAGTGGATAAGCACTAGTACATGTTTCGGCAACATTTGCCTTCCTCAGGAGTAGTGGTGCCATGGGGTGGTGAGTGTGGCTTTAAATAGAGAAGGTAAATGACCCATCCAGCGTGCAGGTGGCGCCAAGCGTCGGCGCGCGCGTCGGCGCCGACTGATGACGTCACCGGCGGCAATTCTGCTGGGTTCCGGCCAGCCATAGTTCAGGATGGCAGATCTGCCCTCCCTGACACCAGGTGGCGCGGGGCCCATGGAGATGCCGCCTGGGAAGATTATAAGGAGCATTTAAACTGTGAAGTCGGGCATGGGCTTCAGAAAAATGGCGCTCGTCCATAGCCCCCAGGAAGTAGCGGCCGCATTGCCACAGTGTTACAAAAGTCGTGTATAGACTTCCAAAACATGGCGCCCGTTAGGGGCTCCTCCAAGATGGCGTCCATCGTATAGTAACGGTAGCCAGACTTCAGAAAGATGGCGTCCATACACAGATACACTGGCCTCAAGAAGATGACATCCGTAATACTGAAGGGCTCCCTTGAGTGGATGTGCGCAACTGCGCATGCGCTGTCCAGGAATCCTGGATCTTAATATGGGCATCATAAAGAAAACAGGCACGCTGTATGGATGCTGGATGAGTCAAAGCCACAGTCTGTCTACTAGATATAAAGAACAAGCATCATTAAAAACGTGCAGAACCCCAAAGTGATTAAAAACACCATGATAAAGGTCCCACAGGGGGACCCTGTAATAATCTATTGCGCAGTACTCCAAATAGAACAATTAAAAAAAAGGAAGATACAAACTCTGAAAACTAGTAGGTATTCATATGGATGTCCAGGTAGCTGGCTTGCAAGGAATACTAATGTCTACAGGGTAAAGCATACAGTACAGTTAGTAAAGTTAGTAAAAAACAGAGAAATCCATGTCCTCACTGAGTCCATTCGGGCTGGATGTTTGAAGTTGAAAATCCCCACTTTCACCCTCCCCCGAGAGATCCCCGGAAAAGATTGGCAGAAGTCCTACGCCAATGTCTCCAGCAGAACACTGGGCTTCACCAGCATTAACGCCGGTCGCGATTGACGATTGGAGAGCCACAGCGGCACCAGAGATCCCGGATAATGCAAAGCACAGTGACCAGGAGATTCACCTTGAAACTATGTCCCTACTAAAAGGGATGCCAACCAAAATGGATATAGAGAAGCTAACTGAGCGATACGAAGCAGCCCATAAGCGTGAAATCACTGCGGTTCATCAGGAAATCTCTGAGGTGAAATCTAGAGTAAATTACCTAGAGAGTGAAGGAAGCGCAACCGACAGCCGAGTGAGAGCACTAGAAGAAAGATGCAACAAGCAAGAAGCAATTATTAAAACCTGCCACCTACATCTAGACGATCTAGAGAACCGTAGCAGAAGAAACAATCTGAGAATTAGGGGCATCCCAGGAACCCTAAAATGAGGAGGATGTCAGAGCCATCGTAACAGCCATCTTCAATGAAATACTGGAGAAAGACCCGTCCACTTCAATCGAGCAGGATAGAGCTCATAGAGCACTGGGCCCGAAAAGCGCTGACCCTTCTTACCCCAGAGATATAGTCTGCAAAGTCCACCTCTTTACGCTTGAAGAGGAAATCCTCATAAAGGCCTGGAAAAAAGGAACTGTGTTATACCAGGGCAAAGAGGTCAAGATCCTCCAAGATTTATCTACACAAACTCTCCAGATGTGAAGGATAATGAAGCCCCTGCTGGATATCATCATAAGTAAAGGTGCCACGTATAGATGGGGCTACCCCTTCCATTTGATCGTCAGGAGCACAAGAGGCGTTTTCCAGCTGAGAGCGCATCGGGAGCTGGAGGAACTGAATATACCAAAGGTATTACTGGGTATGAACCGACCCAGTGCTAATGGGAACTCACAGTGTGACCACACCTAAATAATAAATGACTGATAGCTTTAACTATAGAAAAAATACATACGTTTATTTAAATCGACAAATAGCAGTTTTCACCACAGACATAGGGGTTAAACTAAAAGGGTTGTCCTTGGTGCTAGGCACTACCGATTCAGTACACCGTTCTGATTCCCAATACACATCATAATTACAAAAGAGGTCAAACCTACATGCAGACATAAATATTTACATACATATACATTGTCAGTTGTTCAAATTACCAATATGCTGGTTACTGGTAGTACAATTCCACATAATGCACCAAGCTCAACGTACAGACTGTAAAATCATTCACTGCCCATGATATGGCGTTACATAGTATCAATGGTAAAAGGTAAACTAGTTTCACCCCCTCTGGGGGGCTTCTTCAGTACCAGAATCGCCCTTAAAGGCGCTTGAACAGCCCGTCCAGGCTCATTAGATTATTGCGGAAAGCCCCATGTCCAGGTGCACTGTCCCAAAGTTTGACACTAAACAAGTAAAAACACACACAAAGACAAAAACATAGACCACTAATCAGATATAGACAGATCGGTTCATTTCCCATATACTACGGGTGACCCCATAATTCCAAATAGACTATGGGGCCCCCTAGGGCTAGATTGATATTAGACCATAATAAATATCAAGGACTACCTGGATGGAGAGGCTTGGATATCAGGGATTGATCAATACTCCATTCTTCAAATAATAGAAAGCGGCATCAGCCCTATATATAGCGTTCTCAATTCCTCTACCATCTGTGGGCATGTATATAACATACTATTAGTACACTTAGGGAGGCAAACTACATTCCTAAAAATGCATGTACTTTTAAAGAATAATACTCACAAAAAGGACAGGGAAAGCCGGCTTGGGGTCTGCTCCAACGGCTGAGATGAAATGACGTCAGTCCGCCCATCAGTTGTCCTGGGCAGGTCGAAGAGAGCCCACACAGCTAACCACGTGCGTACGTGTCGTGCTGTGTAAATGACCCGGATGTGACCATTAAACAGCGGGAAGAGCTTTTAAGCAAGCATCTGCTCCCAGCTGTCTGATGACGTATAAGCGGCCGAGCTGGTACGGCCGAGCAGCACGCCTGTAGGATACGTGCTGGTCGGCGTCTCCGCCTACGTCACTGAGGTGGGGAAGGGTAGACCACACCTGGCCACCGAAAGTGTGGAGGAACTGTTTGATTTTCTGCAGTGTGACCCGGTCTACATTCCTGATTGGCTGGACCCTGAAGCGCAGCCACCGCATCCGCGCCCTGCGAGCAAGAGGAGCGGAGGCCCGAGGAACTTTCGGGAGCTCAAGCATCTTAGAGGCCCTCTGAAAGACCCACAGGAGCCAGATGATGGGCTCCTTCTGTTGGAACATTCCCTGAGCGTGAACTGGAGGATCCCCGGGGTGACGGGCCCCAACGTTCCCTCTCTCCCCCGGCTCACCCGTCTGGGGAGGGAACGAGGGCCTAAAAGAGCTTAATGGCATGATGGGCCATAGCATCCCGGTTTAGGCTCCTGTTGTTGCGATTGGTTGTCTGCCCTCTGCCCCTTGGGAGTGGAGGCTGTTCTGGTTATCCCTGTCGCGTTTTCTTACTGATTTAATTGTTTTGCGGGCCCATGCTTGGGGGACCCCTGACCCTCCTGTATGTGGAGCAAGCGGCCGCCTCGCAGTTAGATGCGATGAGCGGAGCCCCTAGTAGGTCTATTTTGACTGACATTGTGTATGAATGGTGCAGGTTGGGGTCTGGGGGTTTACTGCAGCATGGGACCCGGTATTGGGGACCCAAGGCCCCGTTGGGCCAGATCCTCATGGTCGCCCCGGTTATTGGGAGTGATGTGTCAAAATGGGTTGGGAGGCGCTATGCCTAGGTTCTGGTTGCGCTTTTCCTCTTTGACGGACGCAGCACCCCCAGTAGGATTGGTCTGGCGGGCACATAGTGACCCCATAGGGCGAGTACGCACCCGTTGAGGGATTGGTAGATCTGTTTTGGTTCATTTAGTTATAACTAAGTTCCCAACCCCTTAACGTTACCTACCCGCTTCTAGAGGGTATCCCTCCCACCCCTTATTTCCCCCACCCCCTATCCCCTGGTGCGGATCTCCGGGATTTTAACCTGGCCCTTGACCCTCTTTTGGACACCTCTAAAGGTAGCCCCCACGAGTCCTATGTCAGACTGAAAAAGCTGAAAGGTTTGCTTGCTCTCCATCAATTGGTTGACCCCTGGAGAATCATTCATCCAAATGAGCGCGACTATACTTACTATTCTCCCCCCCACGGGTCATACTCCAGAATAGATTGGTTCCTGGTGCCCCACGCCTCCCTGTGCCGAATATCCAGCGCCTCTATTGGTAGCATAACTGTCTCTGATCACGCGCCCATCACGTTGTCATCTGCCCACAGCCAATCCCGAGGAGTTGGTCTTGGAGGTTAAACACCTCACTACTTGAAGACCAAGCCATACTAGCAGAAGTGCAGACAGAAATCAAAAACTTCTTTCAAACTAACTCGACACCAGACATGAGCCCCGGGATCCTTTGGGAGGCCCATAAATGTGTTATCAGGGGAATTTTCATTAAAATAGGATCCAGAATCAAAAGAGATAAGGTAGAGCAGGTTGAGAAACTGGTTAGGGAGATTGGGGTTCTAGAGAGAAAGCATAAGAAGTCCTTCGCAGCGGAGTGTCTGGCCACCTACCTCCCTGAGGGAAAAACTCAAAATGCTCTGCTGCGACAGAATCAAGGCGCAAATAAATAACTGCCGCAGAATATTTTATGAATCAGGAGACAAGTGCAGGAAGCTTCTGGCAAGGGCGCTAAGAGAGGAACGGGTTAGAGCTTACGTCCCCGCGCAATGCGCTAATTACAGGCCAATCTCCCTTTTGAATACAGATCTAAAATTGTTCGCTAAGATCTTGGCCTAGGTGTCCCCTCACCTACACCATGTAATAGGACTGGACCAGGCGGGATTCATGGCGCACAGGGAAGCGAGGGATAACACCATCAAGGTGCTGAACCTGATCCACTTAGTGCAAAAAAATAAGATAACCTCTCTCCTGCTAGCGACGGACGCTGAAAAAGCATTTGATAGGGTCAACTGGGAATTCATGCAGGCCACAATTAGACATGTTGGGCTTGGCCCTAATATGGTAAATTGGATCGGAGGTCTGTATGACTCCCCATCCGCCGCAGTACGGGTGAACGGTGTGCTCTCAAGCCCCTTTAAGATCACTAACGGCACGAGACAGGGTTGCCCGCTCTTGCCCCTAATCTTCATACTTACCCTTGAGCCCTTTCTCTGTCGAATCAGAAAGAACCCAGACATTAAAGGATTAACAAACGCT
This sequence comes from Gastrophryne carolinensis, assembly GCA_027917425.1. Lineage (NCBI taxonomy): Eukaryota > Metazoa > Chordata > Amphibia > Anura > Microhylidae > Gastrophryne > Gastrophryne carolinensis. The sequence goes on along the minus strand of CM051237.1, from coordinate 33,285,477 downwards.
TCTGCACACTACAAAGTCGCTGCTTATGCAGATGACCTAATTTTCAGCCTAACCTGCCCTGAGGTGTCCCTCCCAAACCTAATGTCAGAATTGAAAGAGTACGGAGACTTGGCAGGTTATAAGATTAATTACCTAAAAACTGAAGTTCTCAATGTAAGCATTCCCTCAGAGCGATTTCGCACCATCCAGAACTCATTCCCGTTTAAATGGGCAAGGGAATGCGTCACTTACTTGGGCACGAAGATAGGGAGTAACCTGGCAAAAGTCTTTGATTTTAACTTTCCGCCAATTTTGAAGAGGAGACAGAGAGATGGGGAAGAGGGAGGTTGTCATGGTTTGGCAGGTGTAATGCCACCAAGATGAACCTACTCCCGCGTCTATTATACATTTTGCAGGCGCTCCCGGTGGCAATCCCATTTGGGGGGGGGGGCAAGAAACCCAGGTTAAATAGAACCCTTATCTCCTGGGCCAAAGAGAGTGGGGGACTGGGTTTTCCTGATACGATTAGATATCACGTTGCGGTTCACCTTAATAGGGTCATAGATTGGTGCCTGCATAGGAGCCACAAACAGTGGGGGATCCTGGAGCTACCAATTACAGCAGCTCCTTGGCTGAATATCACCGATATCCCTTTGAAAGTATGTCAGAGACACTCGGGGCACCGGGACATCTCCCCTACTCCTTCCCCAATGTTCCCAATCCTCGGCAACCCCAGATTCCCCTCAGGCAATGAAGGGTCAAAAGTGAAAGAATGGAGGGAAGCAGGCTTATACAGGGCTGTGCATTTTTGGACAGACAGCGGCTGGGCGAATCTGGAAGTTCTGGCTCGTGCGCAGGGTCTTACGGAATGGGCAGGTTGGCAGAGAAACCAATGCACACATTTTCTGCACTCACTTCGGGAGTACTCTGGGGGAATGAGAAAGCTAACGCCGTTTGAAAGTCTATGCTCCAGCAAACAAGCGATCAAGCATACCCTCTCTTACATACATAGACTGCTAGCCTCCCCCCCCCCCCCCCCCCCCCCCCGGAGGGAGAAGTACCCTCTTTTCTGGGAAAGTGGGAGAGAGATCTTCATGTCTCCTTTACGCCAGACCAACGCAGACGGCTTCTGGCTATGCCGCATAAAACCTCCATCTGCACTTACTTGCAAGAGTGCAATTATAAAATCTTGACGTAATGGTACAGTGATATACTTTTACATTATTATATTAATACATTATAATCATAATTACCTTGTATTCATTTGAGCAAGAATGTGCATAGATGTAATCTGTTGTTTCAGTGTAGTGTCTTGATTGTTAGACTTTGTATATAGATTGAAATGTGTCTTTGGGCAATGCGGTGCTGCCTTCGCTCCTGCTACGAATCCAGTTTATCAACTGAGGGATCGTATGTTTTGATGTCCGCCCAGCTCCCCGCCCGCCCCCCCTGACCCAGTGGCCGCTGCCAGGGTGTGCGCCGCTATACGGCGCTGTCATGTGGGGCGTGTCATTCGGTCTCGGTCTGGGGGACGGACGAGGGGCTTGGCTGTGACGTCACCCAGATAGGGATTTGATTGGGTACGGGTGTGTTTCTGCCCCTGTTTCCGGTGTGTGGGCGGCCGCCGGCCGGGGACGCCGCACGCTGGATGGGGGGTGGGAACACAGTCTTGGCGCCCTTTCAGAGCGTATTTAAATGGAGGAGATGGCAGCACACATAATTGCACCTTGATAAAGTGACAATCCGTCACGGAACGCGTGGGTGGCTTATCATTTGACTCAGCAGAGGGTTCCCCTTTCTTATCTTTCATTGAGGTGATTTACTTATATATAACTTTTCAATTGTTTACATTGTTAGCACTTTATTATTGGCACATAGGCACTTTAATATAGGTTGAGATGTGTGTATTTGTAGGATGTTATATTGTTACAATTTTGCACAGGGAATGGAATAATTAGGGTTCCCTCTGCTGGGGTGGGGGCTTTTTAGGCATGTATGTTTTTTAAATGTCTTGTGATTAATTTTGTATGTCATTTTTAATGTGATTTCTTGATGAATTTTGATGAAATAAAAAAATCCTTTTGATATGAATTAATAAGATTCTGATGGTTTATTAGGTGAGGAAGAGTGGTGCTTTTGAAATAATTCCCTTGTTTGTGGCATACTGGGCCACAAAACTATCCTTTGGTGTATATTACATAGTTGTTTTTGGGATCCTTTCTTTTGGCACACCCTCACTCATTAATATGGTTTGATGGTGCTGAATTATCAATTGCACAATGTGCAGGTTCTTTTTGATGGTACAGAGTGCCGGCGTCGCTTAACAAATGGTTCCCAGATGTCTCAGAAAACTGCTGGAGATGCGGCGTGGCGAGGGGAGACATGATACACGTCTTCTGGGCATGCCCCGTCCTCAGACCCTTTTGGGACTCTGTGAGGGAGCTGGCGGGCAAAGTGACAGAGACAGAAGTGGCTGATGACCCAGCCTCCTGCCTTCTTCACCTGTCAGCCACCTCCCTGAAGTCTTACAGGAAGTCGCTACTGTGCCACCTTCTTAATGCGGCTAAGGCCTGTATCCCCCAAAAATGGAAAAGCCCAGATCCCCCTTCGATTGCCATGTGGATACTGAAAGTCAATGAGATCATGAGATTTGAAAGTGTGATCCTTTCTCGTGATAAAAGATTTGAGAGCTTCACATGCACATGGTTCAACTGGTGAAGCCCAGAGGTCCGTGCCCCCCCCCCCTTTCATCTGTAGATTGTCCTATAGTGACTTAAATATAATCTGACTGTTGTGATCTGCTGTGAGATTTGTAGGACCTTTTCTTTTAGATGTTCATGATCCTTTGTTATCTTCTACATGAGTACTGTTCTACAGAAAGTCTGCTTTGTACATGTTTGTGAAAACCTTAAATAAAGAATTAAAAAAACAAAACAAAAAAAAACTACTGTATATGTGTATGTGGGTCATATAACTCTCATAGCGTGTTGTATCTTGTTGTTTTGTAAGATTTTATTGCATCTTGTGTTATTTGTACCCCAATATAAGTCTTTGTTTACCATTGGTCTCAGTGATTTCTTTGGATTACCAGATATCTAAAAGTTCCTACAATCTTGTGTATCCATTGTGTTACCATTGACCAGTTATTAATAGTAATAATAATAATTATTTTATATACGGTATATATATATATATTTGTTGCCTATTTTAGTTGAGTCAGGCAGGATATATATATTTTTGGATATTGGTTACGAGTTTAGGTGTAAATTGTGTACAAATCTGATTTAGCCAGACATGACTTATTATCGTATTAATCACTGATATTCCTATTGATGTTTTTTTATAATAATAATTGTTTACATATTTGGCCATATTGGTTCTAGGAGATATTGGTTATAACTCTTTGCATATATTTGAACGAGCCATTCAGGAGACAAGGTCATGCATGCTAATTGTGAGGTCATGCATGCTAGTAACTATGTTGATGTAAGTGTGGGAAGTGTTCTGTTATAAAATAATACTAAAATATTGTTTTTTTAATTCTAACACTGGATATTTTAAATATATTGAAACCTATGTGTCATGTGATAAAATAAATTGTGTTTGTGTTCTGAATGATTTATCTTTAAATCATGAAAATGCGTGAAGTTGACCATTCAGTAAATAGAAGACGCATGATCTGGCTGTGTGTACCTGTTGGGCAGTCTGCCCTAAAAGTTGTTACTTAATCTTGCCAATCAGGGTGGCATCATCACAACATTAAATTGTCTTTATAGGCTGCTATATTACTGCCCCTGGTTGTGATTGCTCACTATGCATGTGCTGGATGAGGGAAACTTTCCTGACATTTTTTTATCCTAGTGGTACACTTTAGCATTCCATCTAGAGGTTTCTCTTCATATTCACAAAGTTCCTGACTGTCACTCCTCATCAGGATCTAAAGAAGCCAGCAAGGTGGTGCAGGTGGATATGCTGGTGGGCCATGACACCACTGCTCATCACCACCGCAGCACAGCCCGGAGCAAGAGAGGAAGGCCAGTCATTGCCCAGGATGTGGATGATCTGGAGAGATGCAGCCCTCTGCTTGATCACCACTCGGGGCCGGCATGTGATTGCTCACAATATCTGCCACAGTCAGAATTATTTAGTACTTCATTAGATTCTATGATGTGTTCATATGGTATGCTGCTATCTGGTGGCCATTGTTATGGTAGCACATTGATCGAAATTGTCTTAAAGAGAAACATTGGACAGTCCAGAGGGTTCTCAAAAACGCCCCAAACTTTGCCCTCTGTTCAAGTCCAACTTCCACTTCTGCATTTGTCAGGTAAAACGTACCTGTCTTCTGCTCTTCCTGCGCTCAACCATTCTACTTGGGCGATTTACGTAGGGCAGCGCCATTTCGTGCCTGAGCAGTGACCTGCTTATGTTGGGCCAGGGAAGCTGCGGCGCCACTAGTCAGGGCGGAGGGGGAGGAAGACAGAGGACAGCAGCACGGCTAAGCTCCCCTGGCGTCTGTCACAGATGGATAAGATAAAATACAGCAGTATGTCGGAGATTTGAAGACATCCAAAAGGTAGGCAGCATTGCGGTGGGGGTCTAAGAGGACCTACTCGCTTAGAGGTCCTTTTCTCTTTAAGGCATTGAGCAGTCAAACTTCAAAATATTTTTACTGGCAGCTTACCTGATGCAGTGCTAGTCGCATGCTGTCTGTTTGCTCTGGTCACTAAAATGAATGGGAATGTCTTCTTCCTCTGCTTCCAATGCCCCCCCCCTGATCCAGATAACCAATACAATCCTGAGGCTAGTGTCAGGTTGACATCCCCTCTGTGATAGGCAAGAATAAATCTCAGCTCACTTCGATGCCAGGCACACAGTGTGCTTGAATCACCCAGGCCTGCCACCTCCATCACAGAACACTGTAAGCCTCTGACCTAGGCCCATCTTCTAACTGTGTCCTGTCAGTCTCTTTGACCTGGGCCATCCATATTCTGTGCCATCTATTCTTAGTATACAGTACGTCCTGCTCCAGATACGATTCTTTACATCTGGGTATTGCTCCGCCAGATGGCGCTGGACTGCAGAGACAGCAAAATTGGCTCCTCCCGGCCCCACAAATACCCGGGACCACCCACAAATTCCCAGATCTTCTCTGCAGTCTGGACTGCGAAGGACAAGAAGATGGCTCTCTCTTCTCGCAGGTGAGCGGGCCTGCAGCCCTTTAGGACTATTCCCACCCGTTCCATTGTTAATTTGCCTCCCAGCCCTGGCTGCGCTGGTCGGGTGATGGTAGGCAGCACCGCTGTCAGGTGCTTAGGAGCGCTGCTCCACCGCAATCCCCCACTAAAGGGTAGGCGGTATAGGCACATGGTGAGCCTTTATGGGATGCCCCTCCCGCACTATTGCCCCTGTCTATCGTTGGGCCCTACGTTAGGTGGCCGCTGCCCTCCCTCGCTCTCCCTTGTAGTTCTGGGGGGGAGGGGGGTTGTGAGTGTGTGTCTTTGTACATTCACCTTTTGTAGGGTGTGCTTGGTTTGCCTTTTCCTGTCACCGCACAGCTTTGGTTGCACTGGTTGCTTTTTGAATATGCCGCAGCACGCGCTTGCACGGCGTTCCGCGCTCTTCGGGGGGGACGGGCCCTGCGGATGGCGCGTTCCGCATGACTGTCTCCGCGGCCCGCCCCTCGAGGTATACTCTGCGCCATTTTGTTTCCTCGTGCTGCGTGGCTGGCGCCTACCTACCGCGGTCCGTGAGTGCCCCCGCGGGCTGTTTGTTCATATTTTTAATGTTATGTATGCATGTCGCTTACGGGGTTTTTTGCTTTATGTCTTACAGACGGGTCAAACTCAATTGGTTTCTCCTGGCCCTACCCCCTCTATTAGTTTATTAAACTTATTGAGGCCTAGTGTGCTAATTTCTCCCACTTCCCTAGCGGGCTACTGGGGCATCCCGGGTTGCTTTTATAGCGTGAATCCCTATCGGCCGATTGTGCCGCTATAATCACCATATGGAGGCGTCTCAGGATAATGTGCTCGGGGTTCCTTCGGGACAAGCCCGGCTGTGTGTGGCATGTGGGGTGTCCCCTACAAGTGTTGACAATGTGCGGATTTGTGTACCTTGTGCCCAGCAGGTGCTTGTGCTGCAGCCTGGTTTACCAGCAGCTGGGCCTGCGCCATGTATGGCTTCACCTACTCCCCCCACGCTTACATCTGACTCCCCGTGAGCTGCATACCAGTGGGGAGTCTCAGCCTGATGTGTCTACTAGACTGGCTAGTGTTGAAAAGTTGCTTGCTAATACTATGGTGCGTAAGGCCTCTGCTAAGAGGCGGCATTTGGCGCCTGATGTCACTCTTTTCCCTATGGAGGCTGAAGAGTTCCTTGATCTGTCTGGTTATACCCCCCTGGAAGAAGGGGAATTGTTCTCTGACTCAGGATCATCTGATGAACGGCCCAAGGGTTATGCTGATTCTGGCTCTGATCCCTGGCCCCAGATGATACTGATAGACTTTTGGCTTGAAGTGCTTTCTATCTCTCCCCCAGCCGCGGCTCCTAAGCAGCAGGGGGAATTGTTTCATATTGCTAAGCCACGTTTAGAGTTCCCTGAACAATCTCATTTTAATAATCCTGTGCTCAAAGAATGGGAGCGTCCTAGCAGGCTCCCCGGAATCCCTAAGAGTTGGGATAAGAGATATCCCTTTCCTGCTGATGTGGTTAAACGTTGGTCATCCCCTCCCAAAGTGGATGCCCCAATTTCTGGGTTTGTCTAACACCTCTGTCATGCATTCCCCTGACTCTACTACCCTGAAGGATAGTGAGGACCGGCGTATTGATCAGCTGGCTTCCCATGCCTTTGCCTGTGTGGGGACGGCGCTGCGCCCGGTCTGTGCCTCTGCCATTACAGCTGTGGCTATTAGGACTCTGCTTAAAAGTGTCCTAGATGGAGCTCCTGATGATGTTTCTAGTGAAGAGTATAATGCACTCTCACGTTGTGAGGTATTTGTTGCTTATGTCCTCTCTGCCTTGGATGATACCATTAGGATGTGTGGCAGAGCCTCTGCCTTGGTGGTGGCTATACGCCGCTCGGTTTGGCTGCGCTAGTGGGCAGCTGACAACGCTGCCAAGAAGGCTCTCACTGGTTTTCCATTCAAAGGACTAAGCCTATTTAGGGACCGTCTGGACCTGTTTGCTAAGGGAGGCAGGTTACCCCAGCGCAGATGACAGTCTCGGCCCTTTCGGGGCCCGGGCTCCTTTCCTTCCCCCTACCGTGGATCCAGAACGGGGAGAGGGGTCTCCTTTACTGGGGCCCGAGGAGATTTCTGGGGTAGGGGCAGAGGACGTGGATGCCCTGGCCCATCCTGGGGCTCCAAACCTAAGCCTTCCCCCAAGCCCCCTCAGGCATGAAGGGGCGCCCTCACCCATCCGGGTGGGGGGACAGCTTCAGCGCTTTGCTCACGTCTGGAGGCTTCATGTCTCAGACCGGTGGATTCAGGAGGTAGTGTCCTCCGGTTACAAGATAGAGTTTGCTGCCTGGCCACCCCCAAGATTCATCAGATGCCGGATGTCTCAGGACCCCATGTCAGCTCAGGCTCTGGTTCTGGCGGTGCAAAGCCTTCTGGAGCTGAGGGTCATCTGTCAGGTCCCTTTACGAGCAAGAGGCAAGGGTTTTTATTCCTACCTTTTCACCGTGCCCAAAAGAGATGGATCAGTCAGGCCCATCCTGGACTTGAAGATCCTCAACAAATTTGTCAGATGCAGGCGCTTTCGCATGGAAACTCTGCGCTCTGCTATCAGTTTCCTGCGTCCAGGGGACTTCATGACCTCTGTGGACATCAAGGATGCTTACCTTCATATTCCCTTCTTTCCAGGTCATCAAAGATTCCTCACGTTCGCTCTGGAGGATCAGCACTACCAATTTGTGGCATTGCCCTTCTGTCTCACTTCAGCTCCCAGAGTGTTCACCAAGGTGCTGGCAGGAGTGATGGCTCTGCTCAGGTCTCAGGGCATTCGCATTCTGCCCTATTTGGACGACATTCTCATCACTTCTCAGTTCCTCGAACAGGCAGAGCTGGATACTCAGCGAGTAGTGTCCACACTGGAGTCATTCGGCTGGGTGATCAACCGTCCCAAATTTTCCCTGTCTCCCTCTTGGTGACTACATTTCTGGGAATGAATCTGGATACAGTTCAGGCAAGGATCTTTCTTCCTCAGCAGAAGGTGGACAGTCTGCTAGCGCAGGTTCCGTTTCTTCTATCTTGCCCTCATCCCTCCATCAGGCAGGGAATGCAGCTGGTGGGCCTGATGGTGTCGTGCTTCAAGGCGGTCCCTTATGCCCAGTTTCACATGAGACCTCTGCAACTCCACCTCTTGTCTGTATGGGACAAGGATCCTGCGTCCCTGGACCAGGTCCTTGTTCTGTCCCCCCTAGTCAGGCGGTCCCTCTCGTGGTGGCTGGACTCCAGGAACCTGTTGGTGGGCAGATCCTTTCTGGCTCCCTGCTGGGAGACGGTCGCCACGGATGCCAGTCTGACAGGTTGGGGGGCTTCTGGAAGTCCCTACAATTCCAAGGGCGGTGGGGCCCTCAGGAGGCCCACACCCCTATCAACATTCTGGAACTGAGGGCGATCAGGTTGGTTCTGGCTCACTTGACCCAACACCTTCGGGGCTGGCCTGTTCAGGTACGCTCGGACAACCAGACGGCGGTTGCCTACATCAATCATCAGGGAGGGACCCAGAGCAAGGGGGCCCTCAAGGAAGTGTCTCTGATCCTGTCCTGGGCGTAGGACAATGTTCCCTGCATCTCAGCTGTGTACATTCCGGGGGTGGAGAATCTGCAGGCAGACTTTCTGAGCAGGGGGACCTCTCGCCTGGGAGAATGGTCCCTCAGCGACAGGGTGTTTCACTCTCTGTGTCAGATGTGGATCTGTTTGCGTCCTGTCACAATCACAAGCTCCCAGATTTTGTCTCCCTGTCCCAGGATCCTCTGGCCTTGGCCACAGATGCTCTAGCAATGTCATGGCAGGACTTTCAGCTTCTGTATGTCTTTCCCCCATTGCCCCTGTTGGGCAGGGTTCTGCGCAAGATAGCTCAGTAAGGGGTGCCAGCAATCCTGGTTGCTCCCCGTTGGCCAAGAAGCGTGTGGTTTGCAGACATAATGCAGCTGGCAGTAGATCAGTACGCTCTGCCCAGGGTTCCAGACCTACTCACTCAGGGACATTTACGCCATCCCAATTTACAAATGCTGGCTTTAACGGCCTGGCTGCTGAAACCTCCATCTTGATGGAAAAGGGTCTGTCTGCCTCTGTTGTTAACACCATGATTAGGGCTAGGAAGAATTCTTCTTCCTCCATTTACTATAGGGTTTGGCGTGCCTACATTGACTGGTGTGAGTCTAGGTCTCTTCCCTGTCGTGTGTTCTCTATCCCCAGGTTTCTGGAGTTCCTTCAACATGGTTTGGATCTGGGGCTTCAACTCAGTACTTTGAAGGGTCATGTTTTTCTCAGCATTCTCTGGTTAAGACCTTTTTCCAGGGGGTTACTCACGTGCGCTCCCCACGTAAGCCTATGTCGCCTGTATGGGACTTGAACTTGGTCCTTTCTGCCTTGCAGGGTGCTCTCTTTGAACCTGTGCAGGAGGCTGCCTTGGCCAATCTTACTCTCAAGGTTGTCTTTTTGGTGGCTATCACTTCTTTTAGGCGTGTTTCTGAGTTGGCGGCTCTTTCCATCCAGCCCCCCTACTATGAGAGACACCAGGACAAGGTTCGCTTTAAGCCAGATTTTCTGCCTAAGGTTGTGTCTGTCTTTCATCTTAATCAGGACATTGTTCTACCTTCCTTGTGCCCTAATCCTAGTAACACTAAGGAGAGGATTTTGCATTCCTTTGATGTGGTCAGAAATCTGAAGTTCTATCTGGTGGCTACTGCACCTTTCAGGAAAACCGATGCTCTTTTTGTGGTCCCTCCTGGCCCTAGGAAGGGTTTGGCTCCTGCTAAATCTACTATCAGCAAATGGATCCGTCAGGCTGTGATTCAGGCCTACACTGCTAAGGGGAAGAATCCTCCCTTCTGCCTTACTGCTCATTCCACTCGTGCTATTGGTGTCTCTTGGGCTTTTCAGCACCAAGCTTCTGTTGAACAAGTTTGTAAGGCTGCTACTTGGTCTTCTGTTCATACCTTTTCCAAGTTTTACAAGGTTGATGTTCGGGCCTCAGCTGATGCTGTTTTTGGCCACAAGGTTCTGCAGACGGCAGTGATCTAAACTGCCCATTGTTGCCTTTTGGGGATCCCACCCTACTTTACGGACACTGCTATTGGATGTCCCAGACGTAAAGAATCTTATCTGGAGCAGGACGTACTGTATACTAAGAATAATACAATTCTGTGATTACTCACCTGTAGAATTGATATTATGAGTATACAGTACTTCCTGCTCCACCCTGCCCTTGGTTTTCATTATTCTTGGATCCCCTGTATGGTGATTGTTATCATTGTTGGTTTAGTTAATGGTTGGTTATGTTATCATTCTCCCAGCTTCTTGTTAACTGCTTTTCAATACTGGGAATTTGTGGGAGGTCCCGGGTATTTGTGGGGCTGGGAGGAGCCAATTTAGCTGTCTCTGCAGTCCAGCGCCATCTGGCGGAGTAAACCCAGACTTAAAGAATCTTATCTGGAGCAGGACGTACTGTATATTCATATCAATTCTACAGGTGAGTAATCACAGAATTGTATTTTTTCCCAGTTGCATGACCTGAGTTTCTCCTGCCACCTGATTCCATCATTAGGCACAGTATAAAACCGGGAGGGATCCCTACTTTCCCTGAGACATCAGTAATGAGAATGTGGTACAATTAAAGTCTCTCTCCAGGCACACAATAACTTCTCTAAATCTCCTATTATACGTAAATAGCTTATGTATTTTAAGCAAAGCCTCTTTCTTTGTTTCAATTTCGGGAAGGGTATTTCATGGAGAGCACCCAGGGACAGAGTGGCATATAGACCACCTTTTTATATGGCCTATATGCCACTGGGGGAACCAAATTGAAAGTAGGGAAAATGTAGCTCTGCTACAGCTTTTACCATGCACTGCAGAAAATGGAGGAGAGGCACATGGTACAGGCATCAGGTAAGCTGCTTGCTGCCTTATTATCGCCAAATGTGTCCTTGGCCCATGTTTCCACAGTCCTTATTTCCCTGCATCTCTGTGAATATGGGATGAAACCTATTTAATTGCAAAGCAGGTGTATGGGATTCTCACTTGTGAAGACCAGGATTTTTCATAGACCCTTTATCTGCGTATTTGTGATGTGCTGAAGATTACTCTTCATGCCATCAGAGCTCAATGTTACATCCTAACAAGACCCTCTATCACATCAATTAGCTATGGCAAGAAATCCGTAGCAGTTGTATCTCATAGTTACCTTCCTGAGTCAATGCTCTCTTTGGCCTGTTAAAGTGGTTCTCCTCTTTGAACTGCCGTTCCTGCTAGGGATGAGCGAATCAATCCGGACGAACCCAGATTCGATCCGAATTTCATGAAAAATTCGATTCGGATCGAATCCGAATTTCCCCGCGATTCGATCGCTCGAAGTTTTCCTTTAACATCCATTCATTTACAGGCATTCTAAGATGGCGGACGGGACATGTCCATACATCAACCCCGCGCCAGTGCAAGCTGGGACAGTCACATGCAGCCTATCAGCAGCCAGCAAGCCCGGTGACGTCACAGCGCTATTTAAGTCGGCCATCTTGCTTTTCCTTCCTCATTTCTCTATTGCATTCGTGAGAGACAGAACGCTGTAGTGAGGGAGAGGCAGTTAGACAGGCAGGGACAGACAGGGACAGGCTGGAGACAGGCAGGAGACAGACAGAAAGTCAGCGAAAAACAGGGAAAGTTAGGAAAAATCAGAGGCAGTCACAGGGAGATTTTTTTTTTCATCCAGCCTGAGTGTTACTGGCTGGCTGACAGGCTTTGTTAGCGTTTTCAGGCTGCTTATACTAACTGTGCATATATACTGAACTGATCTTAAGTCTGCTGTGAGGCATCCCATTCTGTGACTACAGCAGCCTCTATTTAAGACCATATAACCATTTGCACTTATTCTAATTGAAATTAGGCCTGATAAAGACACTTTTGCTGTGCATAGCACTACTGGTCCCTGCCAGGTGCACTCCTGTTGTGGCATCCCATTCTGTGACTACAGCAGCCTCTATTTAAGACCATATAACCATTTGCACTTATTATAATTGAAATTAGGCCTGATAAAGACACTTTTGCTGTGCATAGCACTACTTGTCCCTGCCAGGTGCACTCCTGTTGTGGCATCCCATTCTGTGACTACACCAGCCTCTATTTAAGACCATAACCATTTGCACTTATTCTAATTGAAATTAGGCCTGATAAAGACACTTTTGCTGTGCATAGCACTACTTGTCCCTGCCAGGTTCACTCCTGTTTGGGGCATCCCATTCTGTGACTACACCAGCCTCTATTTAAGACCATAACCATTTGCACTTATTCTAATTGAAATTAGGCCTGATAAAGACACTTTTGCTGTGCATGCTACTACTGGTCCCAGGTGCACTCCTGTTGTGGCATCCCATTCTGTGACTACACCAGCCTCTATTTAAGAACATAACCATTTGCACTTATTCTAATTGAAATTAGGCCTGATAAAGACACTTTTGCTGTGCATATTCTTACTGCTGCCTGCCAGGTGCAGTCCTGTTGGGGCATCCCATTCTGTGACTACACCAGCCTCTATTTAAGACCATATAACCATTTGCACTTATTATAATTGAAATTAGGCCTGATAAAGACACTTTTGCTGTGCATAGCACTACTTGTCCCTGCCAGGTGCACTCCTGTTGTGGCATCCCATTCTGTGACTACACCAGCCTCTATTTAAGACCATAACCATTTGCACTTATTCTAATTGAAATTAGGCCTGATAAAGACACTTTTGCTGTGCATGCTACTACTGGTCCCAGGTGCACTCCTGTTGTGGCATCCCATTCTGTGACTACACCAGCCTCTATTTAAGAACATAACCATTTGCACTTATTCTAATTGAAATTAGGCCTGATGAAGACACTTTTGCTGTGTATATTCTTACTGCTGCCTGCCAGGTGCACTCCTGTTGGGGCATCCCATTCTGTGACTACACCAGCCTCTATTTAAGACCATATAACCATTTGCACCTATTATAATTGAAATTAGGCCTGATAAGGACACTTTTGCTGTGCATAGCACTACTGGTCCCTGCCAGGTGCACTCCTGTTGTGGCATCCCATTCTGTGACTACAGCAGCCTCTATTTAAGACCATATAACCATTTGCACTTATTATAATTGAAATTAGGCCTGCTAAAGACACTTTTGCTGTGCATAGCACTAATTGTCCCTGCCAGGTGCACTCCTGTTGTGGCATCCCATTCTGTGACTACAGCAGCCTCTATTTAAGACCATATAACCATTTGCACTTATTATAATTGAAATTAGGCCTGATAATGACACTTTTGCTGTGCATAGCACTACTTGTCCCTGCCAGGTGCACTCCTGTTGTGGCATCCCATTCTGTGACTACACCAGCCTCTATTTAAGACCAAAACCATTTGCACTTATTCTAATTGAAATTAGGCCTGATAAAGACACTTTTGTTGTGCATAGCACTACTTGTCCCTGCCAGGTGCACTCCTGTTTGGGGCATCCCATTCTGTGACTACAGCAGCCTCTATTTAAGACCATAACCATTTGCACCTATTATAATTGAAATTAGGCCTGATAAAGACACTTTTGCTGTGCATAGCACTACTGGTCCCTGCCAGGTGCACTCCTGTTGTGGCATCCCATTCTGTGACTACAGCAGCCTCTATTTAGGACCATATAACCATTTGCACTTATTCTAATTGAAATTAGGCCTGATAAAGACACTTTTGCTGTGCATAGCACTACTTGTCCCTGCCAGGTGCACTCCTGTTGTGGCATCCCATTCTGTGACTACACCAGCCTCTATTTAAGAACATAACCATTTGCACTTATTCTAATTGAAATTAGGCCTGATAAAGACACTTTTGCTGTGCATATTCTTACTGCTGCCTGCCAGGTGCACTCCTGTTGGGGCATCCCATTCTGTGACTACACCAGCCTCTATTTAAGACCATATAACCATTTGCACCTATTATAATTGAAATTAGGCCTGATAAAGACACTTTTGCTGTGCATAGCACTACTGGTCCCTGCCAGGTGCACTCCTGTTTGGGGCATCCCATTCTGTGACTACAGCAGCCTCTATTTAAGACCATATAACCATTTGCACTTATTCTAATTGAAATTAGGCCTGATAAAGACACTTTTGCTGTGCATAGCACTACTGGTCCCTGCCAGGTGCACTCCTGTTGTGGCATCCCATTCTGTGACTACACCAGCCTCTATTTAAGACCATAACCATTTGCACCTATTATAATTGAAATTAGGCCTGATAAAGACACTTTTGCTGTGCATAGCACTACTGGTCCCTGCCAGGTGCACTCCTGTTGTGGCATCCCATTCTGTGACTACAGCAGCCTCTATTTAAGACCATATAACCATTTGCACTTATTATAATTGACATTAGGCCTGATAAAGACACTTTTGCTGTGCATAGCACTACTTGTCCCTGCCAGGTGCACTCCTGTTGTGGCATCCCATTCTGTGACTACACCAGCCTCTATTTAAGACCATAACCATTTGCACTTATTCTAATTGAAATTAGGCCTGATAAAGACACTTTTGCTGTGCATAGCACTACTTGTCCCTGCCAGGTGCACGCCTGTTTGGGGCATCCCATTTTGTGACTACAGCAGCCTCTGTTTAAGACCATATAACCATTTGCACTTATTATAATTGAAATTAGGCCTGATAAAGACACTTTTGCTGTGCATAGCACTACTGGTCCCTGCCAGTTGCACTCCTGTTGTGGCATCCCATTCTGTGACTACAGCAGCCTCTATTTAAGACCATATAACCATTTGCACTTATTATAATTGAAATTAGGCCTGATAAAGACACTTTTGCTGTGCATAGCACTACTTGTCCCTGCCAGGTGCACTCCTGTTGTGGCATCCAATTCTGTGACTACACCAGCCTCTATTTAAGACCATAACCATTTGCACTTATTCTAATTGAAATTAGGCCTGATAAAGACACTTTTGCTGTGCATGCTACTACTGGTCCCAGGTGCACTCCTGTTGTGGCATCCCATTCTGTGACTACACCAGCCTCTATTTAAGAACATAACCATTTGCACTTATTCTAATTGAAATTAGGCCTGATAAAGACACTTTTGCTGTGCATATTCTTACTGCTGCCAGCCAGGTGCACTCCTGTTGGGGCATCCCATTCTGTGACTACACCAGCCTCTATTTAAGACCATATAACCATTTGCACCTATTATAATTGAAATTAGGCCTGATAAAGACACTTTTGCTGTGCATAGCACTACTGGTCCCAGGTGCACTCCTGTTGTGGCATCCCATTCTGTGACTACACCAGCCTCTATTTAAGAACATAACCATTTGCACTTATTCTAATTGAAATTAGGCCTGATAAAGACACTTTTGCTGTGCATATTCTTACTGCTGCCAGCCAGGTGCACTCCTGTTGGGGCATCCCATTCTGTGACTACACCAGCCTCTATTTAAGACCATATAACCATTTGCACCTATTATAATTGAAATTAGGCCTGATAAAGACACTTTTGCTGTGCATAGCACTACTGGTCCCTGCCAGGTGCACTCCTGTTGTGGCATCCCATTCTGTGACTACAGCAGCCTCTATTTAAGACCATATAACCATTTCCACTTATTCTAATTGAAATTAGGCCTGATAAAGACACTTTTGCTGTGCATAGCACTACTTGTCCC
Source organism: Gastrophryne carolinensis (assembly GCA_027917425.1). NCBI lineage: Eukaryota > Metazoa > Chordata > Amphibia > Anura > Microhylidae > Gastrophryne > Gastrophryne carolinensis. The sequence continues at coordinate 33,269,605 of CM051237.1, read as the reverse complement.
TGCCAGGTGCACTCCTGTTTGGGGCATCCCATTCTGTGACTACAGCAGCCTCTATTTAAGACCATAACCATTTGCACCTATTATAATTGAAATTAGGCCTGATAAAGACACTTTTGCTGTGCATAGCACTGCTGGTCCCTGCCAGGTGCACTCCTGTTGTGGCATCCCATTCTGTGACTACAGCAGCCTCTATTTAAGACCATATAACCATTTGCACCTATTATAATTGAAATTAGGCCTGATAAAGACACTTTTGCTGTGCATAGTCTTACTGCTGCCTGCCAGGTGCTCTCTGGTTTTTGGGGCATCCCATTCTGTAACATACCATTAGCCTCTGCATTTACTGTAAGCTGCACAGTTATTTAAAGAAATTTGGCCTGTATGAGCCTGCTAACACACTGCTGCTGTGTGCATATATACTGATCTCAAGTCAGCTTTGGGGCATCCCATTCTGTAACATACCATTAGCCTCTGTATTTACTCTAAGCTGCACAGTTATTTAAAGAAATTTGGCCTGTATGAGGCTGCTAACACACTGCTGCTGTGTGCATATATACTGATCTCAAGTCTGCTTGGGGCATCCCATTCTGTAACATACCATTAGCCTCTGCATTTACTGTAAGCTGCACAGTTATTTAAAGAAATTTGGCCTGTATGAGCCTGCTAACACACTGCTGCTGTGTGCATATATACTGATCTCAAGTCTGCTTGGGGCATCCCATTCTGTAACATACCATTAGCCTCTGTATTTACTGTAAGCTGCACAGTTATTTAAAGAAATTTGGCCTGTATGAGCCTGCTAACACACTGCTGCTGTGTGCATATATACTGATCTCAAGTCTGCTTGGGGCATCCCATTCTGTAACATACCATTAGCCTCTGCATTTACTGTAAGCTGCACAGTTATTTAAAGAAATTTGGCCTGTATGAGCCTGCTAACACACTGCTGCTGTGTGCATATATACTGATCTCAAGTCTGCTTGGGGCATCCCATTCTGTAACATACCATTAGCCTCTGCATTTACTGTAAGCTGCACAGTTATTTAAAGAAATTTGGCCTGTATGAGCCTGCTTACACACTGCTGCTGTGTGCATATATACTGATCTCAAGTCAGCTTTGGGGCATCCCATTCTGTAACATAACATAACCTACCTACCATACTAAGCAGCTCTCTTATTTAAACTAAGCAGGCCTCTTATTTACACTAAGCAGCTCTCTTATTTAAACTAAGCAGGCCTCTTATTTACACTAAGCAGCTCTCTTATTTAAGCTAAGCAGCTCTCTTATTTAAACTAAGCAGGCCTCTTGGAGGCTGATTGTCCACTTTTGGGTGTGCATTTATATTCGGTTTCATATACAGTGGGGTATCCCAATTTGTAAGATAACCTACCCCAACCTTGTAAACTAAATAGGCCTGTTGCAGCCTGAGTTTCTCTGCTTGCGTATGGCCTGCATTACAATCTGTCTCTTTCAATGACACTGCTGCCTGGGGTATCCCAATTTGTAAGATAACCTACCCCAACCATGTAAACTAAAGGTTACGTCCTTCCAGAAGGAAAACTTATGCCGAACACTATTTTTGTTAGGGGCATTGACCTTTGGATTGATCGGCATGAAATTAAGGTTTTTTTTTCAAAGTATGGCGCTGTAAAGAAGGTCAAAATTATTTCTCATACTTGGATTATTGTTACTTTTTGTTCAGCTTGAAATATACCAGGCCACACGGGCATCCCAAGGCACATGCTATTTTAACCCTATCTGTTATACAACGTAAGCGTTGATCAGCATCAGCTGCTTTATTAAGCTACTTCAGTTTGCAGTTGTTTTTGACTGCTTTTAATAAACCAGGCCGCATGGCACCCCAAAGCTGCACCTTGCACCCTATCTGGTATACAACATAAGCATTGATCAGCATCAGCTTCATTAAGCTACTTCAGTTTGCACTTCCTTTTTGACTGCTTTCATTTAACCAGGCCGCAGGGCACCCCAAAGCTGCACCTTGCACCCTACCTGTTTATACTAAATAAGCATCTACAGCCTCAGCTTTATTAAGTTATTGCATTTTGAATTGGTTTTGGTCTGCTTTAAATACACCAGGCCGCAGGGCATCCCAAACCTGCATGTTGCACCCCATCTGTTATACTAAATAAGCGTTGATCAGCATCAGCTTTATTAAGCTATTGCATTTTGCATTGGTTTTTGTACTGCTGCCAAAACACTAGCCCATATGGGCATCCCAAACCAGCACATGTCACCCTATCTGTTATACTAAATAAGCTTCTACAGGCCCTTTTTTTATTTATTTATTTTTATTTATATAGAGCTGCAAAAGCTTATATTGTGAGGTAAATTTGCCATTTTGCAGCATAATATAGAGCAGCCCCTGTGTAAATCTGAGGGGCAATAGCTTATATAGTGAGGTAAATTTGCCATTTTGCTTCGTTATATAGAGCAGGCCTTGTGTAAATCTGAGGGGCAATAGTTTATATTATGAGGTAAATTCATGGTTTTGCACCATTATATGGAGCAGCCCCTGTGTAAATCTGAGGGGCAATAGCTTATATTGTGAGGTAAATTTGCCATTTTGCAGCATAATATAGAGCAGCCCCTGTGTAAATCTGAGGGGTAATAGCTTATATAGTGAGGTAAATTTGCCATTTTGCTTCGTTATATAGAGCAGCCCAGTTGCCATCTAAATCAACTACTGTCCGGCCAGTACAGCTTTTCCAGGGCAAACTCTGCTAGTTGCGGACACAAGTCAAGTTTGGCTTCCCAGCAAATCCAGTGGATCCTGAAGGTGTGTTGGCATGGTCATGTCAAGGTATGACATGACCTGCTGTTTGAGGTCCAGCTCCAGGTCTTCCTGCTGCTCATGAGTAGACTCACTATGCGGGTGTAGAAAGCTACTCACTAGCGACTGAAGACTGAGGCTGCTGCTGATGGAGCTGCTGCTGCTGCTCCTTCCACCCCCCCAGCAGCCATGGCAGTGGAAGGTGATCGCAGAGGTCCCCCCGAGTCAGACCTGCGGGAGTATGGGCCATGGCGCAGATAGACATCGCCCAACTGACTACGTGGGATGTCTCTGTAGTAGGTCAGTTTGTCCTCCCTCTCAGTGGGCGTAAAAAATGCCCCCATTTTGTGCCGGAAGCGAGGGTCCAATAAGTTGGAGAGCCAGAAGTCTTCCCGCTGACAAATGGAGACAATTCTGCGCTCACTAGTACGCAAGCATGTGAGCATGCATCGTGCCATTTGTGCAAGTGACTCGGAGGGACTACCTTTCTCCATCTCCACTGTAAATTGCCACGGTGTGTCTGGGTCCTCTGTCTCGCCTTCCTCACAACCCTCTAGCTCCTGTGGCTGCTCCTGCTCCTCCTCTCCTGTCAGATGACTAGATAAAATGGTCATTTTGTGAAACCTAAACTGTGGTTTGCTGTGCCCCACCCCCTCCTCCTCCTCTTCAGCCCCCACAGGCTTCATGTGGCTGTGAAATGTATGTGCCATGTCTCCAGTGCCCTGACCAGCCATGGTTTCCAACATGTGTTGTAGTACATGAAGCAGTGGAATCTCATCGTTCATCTCATAGTCCTGGCAACTGACTAATAACGTAGCTTCCTCAAAGGGCCTGAGCAAACGGTCGGTGTCACGTATGAGCTGCCAATGGTTTACATTGAATTTACACAGGGGTGTCCCCCTATCCGTTTGGATCATCCAGAAATCCGTGATGGCTTTTCTCTGTTCCTATAGTGCAGTGGTCCTCAACCCTGTCCTCAAGGCCCACCAACATGTCATGTTTTTTGGATCTCCAAATAGCCAGCTCTATTGCTCTGCAGCTGCACTAATTACTCCACCTGTGCATCTTTGTGGAGATCTGCAAAACCTGGCCTGTTGGTGGGCCTTGAGGACAGGGTTGGGGACCACTGCTATAGTGGATCCTGCATATGGAGGGTGGAATTCCAACGGGTGGAAACATCGCAAATCAGACTATGGTGGGGTACACCGTTGTGACGCTGAGGCTCAATAAGGTTGTGCTTGGTGGTGTAGGAGTGCCAGAAGTGCATGCTAACTTTCTTTCCTGTTGTTCGGATGTCTTTCAGATGGGGGCAAGACTTCAAAACTAGACTGAACACGTGTGCCATGTCAGGACGCATGACTCTGGCTTCCTTGTCGCAGCGCAAACAAGATGTTCTTCCAAGTGTAATGCAGCAGGCTGGACTTATGGTGACGCTGTCTAAGAGGAGAAATCCCTCAGACATCAAGATTAAAAATTCCAAGAATTTTTGAGGGCTAATTATTCAGAGGCAAATGATAGCTAGTTGTTTCTGATTTAATTACAAGGTGGAAACTTACCCTCAAACAAAACTTCACTTTGGCAATACTATTGCATTTGTCTATTCATAATTTTATGTATATACACTAACTAACCTACCTTTTCTCCACAGGATGCTGCATGAAACACTGCCACATCGCTGAGTAGCTGATTTTTCCTAACAACAGTCCACAATAATTCACTGCTGCTGCTGCTGCCGCCGCCACCGCCGCAGACTCCAGGGACCCTCTTCCACTACCTCGGCTTGCAACACCTCCTCCCACGACACTCTCCTCATCACTAATTGCCGGCTAGTGGAAGAAGAGGCGAGTGTCTCCTCCACTTCTTGGCTGGGCAGTAGCTGCTGAATTTTATGATTATCAGATCTTCATCAATGGATAGTGGAGCTGAACCCAAAGCATAACAGACAGACAGTTGACTGGGGGTGTCAGATGCCACTTGTGATGCAGTGGACTGCTTTTGCAGCACTTCGAGACAAAGTTGCTTCATTGGCTGACACAATGACTGGTAAAGCTGTGGAACATATGGTTGAAAAGCAAGAATAACCATTTGTTTTTATATGAAAAAGACCCTGGTTTATACAGACTTTTTTTTTCCAGAGACTGCCCTGCGTGGAAATGAATGGCGCATGGATCATCCAAGCTTTCCTCCCAACAATGCCTGATGTATTCCAGTAGATTGATGACGGGGCCAGACCTACACTAAAGAAAGATGGATCGTGCAAAACAGATTTAAGGCGCTGCTCTCCAGTTACAGACATTCCTCCGCATCGGACCACAAGTAAGTATTGATAAAAAATCCTTTACGTTACTCTTACTTTTTATTAATATTCTTCGGATAAGACGGATCAGACATGATTCCAGATTAAAAATTCCAAGAATTTTTGAGGGCTAATTAGTCAGAGGCAATGATACCTTCTTGTTTCTGATTTAATTAAAAGGTGGAAACACACCCTCAAACAAAACTTCACTTTGGCAATACTTTTGCATTTGTTTATTCATAATTTTATGTAGATATTACTAACTAAGCTACTTTTTCTCCACATGACTCTCCACAGGGTGTGATTCATCCAATTTTTGGGCTCCTGAAGCCAACCCCAGGGTCTCTTTAAAGTAATGTTTGGGCTCCTGCTGCTGCCAACTCCAGGGTGTGATTCATCCAATTTTTGCGCTCCTGAAGCCAACCCCAGTGTCTCTTTAAAGTAATGTTTGGGCTCCTGCTGCTGCTGCCAACTCCAGGATGTGATTCATCCAATCTTTGGGCTCCTGCTGCCAACCCCAGTGTCTCTTTAAAGTAATGTTTGGGCTCCTGCTGCTGCTGCTGCCAACTCCAGGATGTGATTCATCCAATTTTTGGGCTCCTGAAGCCAACCCCAGGGTCTCTTTAAAGTAATGTTTGGGCTCCTGCTGCTGCCAACTCCAGGGTGTGATTCATCCAATTTTTGGGCTCCTGAAGCCAACCCCAGGGTCTCTTTAAAGTAATATTTGGGCTCCTGCTGCTGCTGCCAACTCCAGGGTGTGATTCATCCAATTTTTGGGCTCCTGAAGCCAACCCCAGGGTCTCTTTAAAGTAATGTTTGGGCTCCTGCTGCTGCTGCCAACTCCAGGGTGTGATTCATCCAATTTTTGGGCTCCTGAAGCCAACCCCAGGGTCTCTTTAAAGTAATATTTGGGCTCCTGCTGCTGCCAACTCCAGGGTGTGATTCATCCAATTTTTGGCCTCCTGAAGCCAACCCCAGTGTCTCTTTAAATTGTGAATTTTTATTAGAGAGAAGCAGGTTACAGACTTTGCTCAGGTTACAAAAATATACACGCCATACATAAAAATAGAAACACTACAGCACCGCGGGACAACAAATCTATAAGCTGTGTGAGACAATCCAGCCCACGAAAGGTCCGACGTTAATGGGAGATCAACGATACCCTAATCTAAAGGTGTCTCACAAGACCATTTTCCTGGGGACCACTGTAAGCGATAAAGCGCCCCGCCGATCTAGCCTTGGCATGCAACGGTAAAGCTTAAGGAATAAAAGATGGGCCTGAGGCCTGCAAATCCCGCCTCTTCATTCTTTTTTAGTTAATAGAACAAGGCTAATGCTAGCCCAACACAAACCGAACCAAACACTAACCAGTAAACGCACATGGGGTATACGAACGACAGTGTCACACACACATCAGGGGGGGGGATACGACGAACAAGGGGGGCGGAGGGAGGAAAGGTAAATGGGAGGAGAGGCGGGAAGGGGGGGAGGGCCGGCAGGCACTAGGGGACGGTAATTCCCTTACTGCTCAATTCCTCATTACATTTTCAGATATTCTAGGTATTCCGCGGAGAGGGTGAAACGATCCCACTCACACCAAGTCATCCTGTATTTCTCTGAGGTGCCCTTCAGCAAGGCTGTGAGCTCCTCCATCCTACAGATATCTTTAACTCTAGCAAGCCACAGTGCGGTAGAAGGGGGCTCCTGGGATTTCCAACAAGCCGGGATGCAGGACCTCGCCGCGTTCAGGAGGGGGGCGAGCAGGGATTTGCTTCGTCTCCGGATGGAGGTAGGAGCAAGACCGAGCAGGTAACCCGCCGGATCCTCACCCAGATCTATGTCCGTCAGGGCCAAGACAACTTTCCGGACGTTGCCCCAGAACCCGGAGAGGTCCCGGCACTCCCAGAAGACGTGCAGCATGGAGCCTCTAGCGCTCAAACATCTCCAACACAAGGGGGAGGAGGAGGGGAAAATCCTTGATAGCCTGGTGGGGACTAGATACCAACGAGTGAGAATCTTATAAGACGTTTCTTGATATCTGCAGGACATGGAAGACCTGTGGGCCAACTGCATCATAGCCAGCTTTTGCTCTTCTGTGAAACTCCTGTTCAGTTCCCTTTCCCATCCCTCTATGAAAGAAGGTGAGGGAGGCTCTGGGGGACAGATCACCAGCGAATAAGCGAAGGCCAGAGCGCCCCGGAAATGGCCGCCCCCCACGCAGACCTGTTCAAAGGGGGTAAGGGGCCTGGAGGTCTCAGCGACCCTGCCTATCGAGTTCCGGTAATGTGTTAGCTGAAGGGTATGCCAAAAGCCCAAAATAGGCAGGGATTCCTTCCGAGCCAGCTCCTCCAGCCCCGCCCAGCCCAATCCGTCTCGCAGGTGGAGGATCCGAAACCTATTGCGCTTCGTCCAGGTCCTAAAAGTGCTGTCCGAGGTGCCTACTGGAAAGTCCGGGTGGCCTATCAGAGGGGTCAGAGGCGAAAGGGCCGGGGAAATGTCCAAACCCCGGAACGTCCTACTTGCCACCCTCCTAGTGGGCCCAATCGTGGGGTGCTTGTTCAGTGAGACGGTTCGGTCCAGTGGTACCCAGGGGAGTCCTGGAAGGGGGATCGAAGACGCCCCCTGCTCAATACCCGTCCACTGCTTCAAATGTGCGTGCCTACACCAATCAATCACCCGGGCAAGGTGCGCAGCCGCATAGTAGGACCTCCAGTCCGGGAGGCCCAGCCCACCCCGTCTCTTAGGGAGCACCAGGGTTGAGGAAGCCAAACGATGGGGTTTCCCCGCCCATACAAACCTCGCACAGATTCCCATCAGTCGCCGGAAGAAGGTGTGGGGGACCTCAATTGGCAAGGCTTGAAAGAGGTAAAGCACCCGAGGCAGGATGTTCATTTTTACGATATTAACCCTGCCAAACCAAGAGAACGCACTTTTATTCCATCTCTGGAGGTCCCCCTCCACCCTCCCCAGCAGCGGGGGGAAATTCAAGCTATATAATTTCTGGGGGCATGCCGAGATTTGCGTCCCCAGATAGGTCAACGCCTCACTCTCCCACCTGAACGGGAAATTTTCTGAGATCCGCTTCAGTCTCCCCGGTGGAATGTTAATATTTAGGGCTGAGGATTTTTGATAGTTTATTTTATAATTAGATAGTAAGTGAAAGGTTTTGAGTTCTGCCAGAAGATTAGGGAGGGTCGTTTCTGGTCTGGTAATAAAAAATATGAGGTCATCGGCATACGCCGCGACCTTATGTTCATCTCGGCCCGACAAGACCCCTGAGATATCAGGATTCCTCCTGACGTGGCGTAGAAAAGGTTCTAGTGTCAAGATAAATATTAAGGGGGAGAGCGGGCAACCCTGGCGTGTGCCATTCGCCAGAGAGAAGGAGTCAGACGCCAACCCATTCACCACGACGGACGCCGAGGGGCACGAATAAGAGGCCATGATCCAGCGAGTCATGTTATCTCCTAGGCCGATATGACGCAGGGTGGCTGAGATAAAGTCCCACCCAACCCTGTCAAAAGCCTTCTCGGCGTCCGTCGAGAGAAGCATCGTAGCCGAGTCCCCCAAGCGCGCCCGGTGGATCAAGTTGATCACCCTCGTCGTATTATCCCTACCCTCTCTCGTGGGTACAAAGCCCACCTGGTCCCAGTGTATGATGGAGGGGATGAGCGGGGCAAGCCTGTCAGCCATTATTTTATTGAAGAGTTTAATATCGAAATTCAGCAAGGAGATGGGTCTATAACTCCCGCATTGTGTTGGGTCTTTACCTTCCTTGGGAATCACAGTTATGTTAGCACGTAAGGTATCCCTGGGTGGGGGAACGCCATCCCTCAGGGAGCCGAACGAGGCAATGAATCGGGGGCCCAGGGTTTCCACGAACTCCTTGTAATAGTCTAAACTGAAACCATCAGGTCCGGGAGCCCTCCCCGGTTTGGTGTTTTTGATGGCCCTCAATAGTTCATCCATCTCAATTCCCTCTTCCAGGGCCTCCACTACCTCCCGTTTGAGGCGCGGAAGTCCCGACTCGCGAATGTAAGTATCAAGGTCACTCCGATAGCTGGCAGGCTTGTCCCGGGGGAGGTTATAAAGTGTCTCGTAATACCCCCTAAAGGTCCGGGCGATGTCCACAGGCAGATGTCGCCTGTTCCCCCTTGGGTCCTGAACAAGTGGGATGTAGTTTTTGTTACGCTGCACTTTAAGGGCCCTAGCCAGAGCCTTTCCGCATTTGTCACTGTATTCGTAAAAAAATCTCCTACATCTGACCGCTAAATTTTTGGCCTCGACAAAGCAGATGTCCCTGAGCGACTCCCGCAGGCTCACCAACTTGGCCGCCAGGGCCACATCGAGAGATAGTTTATGTTGGGTTTCAAGTTTAAATATCTCTTGGGTGAGATGGTCGATTTGCTTATGCCTTTCTTTCTTAAGGCGGGCTCCGTGTTGAATCAGGAGGCCCCTTATCACACATTTGTGGGCTTCCCACAGAGACATCTGCGATATCCCCTCCGTATCGTTGGTCCCGAAGAACTCAACTATTGCTTTTTTAATGTCCGCTTTTACCCCGGGGTCTTGCAAGAGGGAGCTATTCAACCTCCATTGGCCTCTAAGGGGAGCGGTGTCAGGGATAGAAATGGTCAGTGATACTGGGGCATGGTCCGAAACGGTAATCTGACCTATGTCTATGCTGACGACGAGGTGGAGGAATCTGTGGGGCACCAGGAACCAGTCAATGCGCGAGTATGAATTGTGGGCTGCGGAGAAAAAGGTGTAGTCTCTCCCCCTGGGATTAAGCGTCCTCCAGGCGTCTATCAATTGGTCTTTAAATAGAAGGGATTTAAGTTTTTTCAGCACCGAGGGAGACAGCTGGGACATCCCGCGGGAAGTATCCAACGCGGGGTCCAGAGCAACATTGAAATCCCCACCCAGCAGGAGAACACCCTCCGAGAATGACGCAAGCTTCCCAAGGGTGGAGCGTAAGAACTTGTATTGGTTAACATTAGGGGAATAACATGTGGCCAACGTCACTTTCAAGGAGAAAAGGGTACCCTTTACAAAAAGGAATCTCCCCTCCGGGTCCAGGAGCGTCTCAGAGTGAGTCCACGGCAAAGCCCCCGCCAACAAGATGGCCACACCCCTAGTTTTGAAATCAGGAGACAGACAGAGGTATTGGGTTTTGAAGGAGCGGTTAGTGAGGTTATGTGGCCGTCCCTCCTTCAGATGGGTCTCTTGCAGGAAGGCGATCTGCGTGCGTAGACGCCCTAGTTCCCGCAGTACAATGGATCTCTTAAAAGGGGAGTTAAGCCCCTTAACATTCAGGGAGGTACACTTGACCCTTGACATGGCGAGATTAGTGGGCAAGAGAGGGGAGGAGAGAGGGAAGGTTCGGGGCAAATGGCAGGGGGGGGGGGCAGAGGACACAGGACACGAGACGGGATCAACGACAAGACCACAAAAGGACAGACACTTAACACTGAAACCGAAAATGCAACACTTGTGAGTGCTGCCTATTAACACAAGGAAAAACCTAAGCGGGAAATACGGTTTGTTTCCCAAGAGCGGGCCCCACCACCCCCCACAAGGTTGGCGGAAGGGGCCCAGTCCTAGCGTGGGAGCGAGGCGAACCGGAAGGGCAAGAGAGAGAGCCCCTCCGGCCGACCCAGAGTAAGAACCACGAACCCCCGAGGGAGCCCCGAGGACCCCCCGGGGGTCGTGACCCGAGGTGAAGCCGATGCACGTCCCAGCTGCCCAACCACGTGGCCACCCCGCTGCCGCCCCGGCCCCCCCCGCCCGCCCACAAGGGACCGGCAAGGGTCACCCGGGCAACAGCCGGACGGCCCACTGCATGAAGGAAGGCACCAGCCACTACCAAGAAACTAGACTTTTTTAAGGCCTAAGCTAAATATAACATGTTAAAGGAAAAGCGAGGAAGTAAAGCGCGAGCAGGAGATTCAATACATTGCAAACTTAATACGGATATATAGTGGGAACGGAGCTCGTGCCAGGTCAGGTCTCAGGCACTAGGGGGCGCGGCATTCCCGGTGATCTTCTGGCTCCCCTCCGGCGTGCAGGCCCATCTCCTCTGGCCTGACGAGCTCGGCGTGGTAAGCCACCGCCCCCCCGACCCGGGGCCGGGAGCGGCGCGGGGTCCAGCCAGTCCGGTACCACGAAGGGCTCAGTCTCCAGGAACGAGAAAAGATCCGGGAGGTCAGCCGGGGACTTCAGCGCAAAAGTCTGCAGATTCCTGCGGACAAGCAGATGGAATGGGTAGCCCCAGCGGTAAGAACCACCACACTCCAGAACTTTAGCGAGGAGGGGCTTCAGGAGCCGACGCATATGGAGGGACCGTCTGGAGACGTCCGGGAAGATCTGGATCTGCGTCCCGTCAAAGGATATTCTGTCTCTCTCCCACGCCTTCCTCAAGATCTCCTCCTTAATGGAAAAGTAATGAAGGCGGCAGATGATGTCTCGGGGGCGTTCCGGGTCCGCCGAGCGCTGACCAAGGGACCTGTGGATTCGATCGATGACGATTTCCATGTTAGGGGGTCGGCCCAGGATCTCGTTGAAAATACCCGTGGCGGTGTGTAGGAGCTGGTCAGGTCCCGTCGCCTCGGGCAGGCCTCTTATTCTGATGTTGTTCCGCCTGCTGCGGTTCTCAAGGTCATCCAAGTGCAAAACCGCGGCTTGAGAAATGGATCACTGGGACGCCAGACCTCTCTCCAGGGCCTCAATTCTCTGTGTTGTTGAAAGGTGCGATTGTTCCAGGCCCGTTACCCTGGAATCCAGGCCCGCCACTGAAGACTGCAGATCCGAAATGTCCTTCTTGAAGGAGCTTTCCACTCTCAAAATAAAGGATTCTAAATCCGCCTTGGTGGGTAGGGCTCTGAGCTCAGCCCTGATGTCAGCGAGCATCTCGTCACGGGCATCTGGGGTAGGAGTAGAGGTCAACGCCCGGCAAGCTACTGAAGCCATCCGCTGGTCGGGGGGTAGAACGCACGATAACGTGACAGGCCAAGAGGGGACAACCCCTAATTCCCCCCCGCGGGGAGGCTTTCCAATGTCGGGGCGGGGCACCTTGGCAGAGGGGGCAGGCATGATCCAGCGTTGTGATCCCAAACCTGGGACCGGGGTCAGGGGCGAGAGGGAGCTCGACCCGCCCAGCATACAACTGGGAGTCTCTGGGTCTGTGGCGGTCTCCGGGCCACCCGCCGAGTGCCAGGAAGGAGATGGGGCATCCCGCGGCAGGGCGCCGGGGGAGAACCAATCCCCGCATGGGTCGTGAGAGGGGTCTGAGCGGCCCGAGGGGGACACAGGGCCCCCATGGATCGCGACTCCGGGGGAGCCACTGCAGCCCCTGTGGGGTGGGGTGGGCTGACCTTCAGATTCCCAAGGGGAGCCAGTAGGGAGATGAAGATGATGGGGTCCCATCCCCCCCAAATCTGGTGCCACATGAGAGGGAGTGTCCAGCTGCTCCACCCCTCCAGACTGGGCGCCTTTTCCTTCCCCCCGATCTGCAGGCATAATGGCAGTGTGTGGGGAGACTGCAGGGCGTCCATGGCTCAACCCCCCTCTGCCCTCCCCCCCATGTGGTGAAGCCTGCAGCGCTCCGGTGTTCACACCGCTGCATCCAGCATCAACCCCGCAGCTCTCCTCACCTCCGCCAAGGCTGACAGGCTGTTGTGTCGGTGGGTACCGAGGGGGGGGGGCACCGCCGCGCCGCGTCTCCGGCCGCCGGCTGGGGAGTGTGAGCCCCGCCGGATCTGTCCACACGCCTCCCGTCGTCAGTCATGCAGACGGCAATTGGTCCGCTCCTCCCTCCGTTCTCCAGGACCCCGTCTGTCGCTCCAGCCGACATCTCCGCCCCGGGGGGTCTGCCGCCCGCACCGCGAGGATCAGCTTCCTGGGCGCTCCCCCGACCTCCGCACCGCTTCACATCGGATCCAGCCTGGATGGTGTGGCTTCCCCGCCGCTCCCCGCCCGGGTCCAGCGGGCGGCACAGGTGAGGGTGTTCCGCCGGCAAGGTGTTCTGGCTCTCTGTCGCCGCCGGGCCGCCGGCCGCCGCCATCTTTGGGCCCTCGTGGCCCCCACTCCCCGCGCCTTCCTGTGCCAAGAAGTCTCTGATCTTCCTCGTGTGAGGGGGTGATGCGGTCTTCACCCCTTTCCTTTTTTTGCCCATGCCTTCTGCTAATCGCTGGGATCGGGCAGTCACCCCAGAAAGGTCTCAATTAGGTCCCCCAGTGTCTCTTTAAAGTAATATTTGGGCTGCTCCTGCTGCTGCTGCCAACTCCAGGGTGTGATTCATCCAATTTTTGGGCTCCTGAAGCCAACCCCAGTGTCTCTTTAAAGTAATATTTGGGCTCCTGCTGCTGCTGCTGCCAACTCCAGGGTGTGATTCATCCAATTTTTGGGCTCCTGAAGCCAACCCCAGTGTCTCTTTAAAGTAATATTTGGGCTGCTCCTGCTGCTGCCAACTCCAGGGTGTGATTCATCCAATTTTTGGGCTCCTGAAGCCAACCCCAGTGTCTCTTTAAAGTAATATTTGGGCTCCTGCTGCTGCTGCTGCTGCCAACTCCAGGGTGTGATTCATCCAATTTTTGGGCTCCTGAAGCCAACCCCAGTGTCTCTTTAAAGTAATGTTTGGGCTCCTGCTGCTGCTGCCAACTCCAGGGTGTGATTCATCCAATTTTTGGCCTCCTGAAGCCAACCCCAGTGTCTCTTTAAAGTAATATTTGGGCTGCTCCTGCTGCTGCTGCCAACTCCAGGGTGTGATTCATCCAATTTTTGGGCTCCTGAAGCCAACCCCAGTGTCTCTTTAAAGTAATGTTTGGGCTCCTGCTGCTGCTGCCAACTCCAGGGTGTGATTCATCCAATTTTTGGCCTCCTGAAGCCAACTCCAGTGTCTCTTTAAAGTAATATTTGGGCTCCTGCTGCTGCTTGCAACTCCAGGGTGTGATTCATCCAATTTTTGGGCTCCTGAAGCCAACCCCAGTGTCTCTTTCAGCCAATGTTTGGGCTCCTGCTGCTGCTGCTGCCAACTCCAGGGTGTGATTCATCCAATTTTTGGGCTCCTGCTGCTGCCAACTCCAGTGTCTCTTTAAAGCAATGTTTGGGCTCCTGCCCCTCATAGTGATGCCACTTCAACTCTCTTGAATTCAATTGTGCCGCTCTGCGATTCTATTAGCGATGCCTCTGATCTGCATGTGATATTTATTCAAAGTATTATTTAACTAACCCAGCACGCATCCTGTGTGTGTTACAGCAAGGCAGAATGGTTTACAACCCTATTGAGGCTCTAGGAGGCTCAGAAATAGCCGTTTTAATAGCGATTCGTCGCGAATTAATTTGGGTCGAAACGATTTTTGTCGGAAAATTCGGCGAATCAGTCGAATCGAATTTTTCAAAAGTTCGCTCATCTCTAGTTCCTGCACTTTCTTCTGCTCCTCTGTTGAAAGGTCATTTTTCACTGTGCTTTAAAAAAAAATGTTTTTTAAAATGTGTCTCGTTTATTTTAAATAAAAAATTTATTCAAGAAAGCCATTTTGCCCCATTTATCCTGATTACGATACCACATATGTATTGTTAGCCCCCCCCCCCCCCCGTTCCTGGCCCAAACTGAAAAGAGCACTTTATAACATTTACAAATAAACTACAACTACTATCCACACTATAAAGGGTTAAATAGAAAAAAATGGCATGGGATCCCCCTCCCTGAGGGGACATGCTTTTTTTAAATATTTAAGGGTTAAAACCTTTACAAAAACTGGCATGGGATCCCCCCTTCCCAGAATAACAAGACCGGGCAGCAGCTATGGGGGCTTGTAGACCAGGGCTCGGTTGCCAGTTTCGGTGGCCCCTAGCCCTAAAGGCTACAAGCCTGCACAGCCTTCGCAGCCCCCAAGCTCTTCTGCCCCCCCCAGGCTTTGGGGAGGCAGGTAATGGGGGGCTGGGGGTTAATGGCATGTCACCCGCTAGTCGCAGGTGATTGTCAGACCCCCAGCCTTGTGAATTGGTATAGAGGCCTCAAGGACCCCTTACCAGTTCAAAAGGGTTAAATGTAAAAAAACACACACACACCTTAGAGTAAAAATCCCGTTTCTAGCTACACTAGGAGACCCTCCACAAATCAGTGCACAGTCCTAAGGAGAGTGAGGTGGGCTGGTCCAGCAACCTGGTGGTCACAGGGGGTGGCGAGGATGCCGAACGCAACGGCATTACTGCTAGTGGGGATTAGTGGGGAGTGGGTTAGAATGAGCAGAGCCGGGAGTCCCAGCAGAGATGGGCGAGCAGTGGCGACATGTTTTTTATTTGTTGGTGGACGTGAGTGGCGCTGAGCTGGGAGGCTGCTTGTAGTCTCGCTGTTAAAGCGGACCTTCACCCTGAATATGAGCCTATCTTATATGTTTTGTTTCCCCCACCCTGTACATACAGATTGCCCACATTAATCCGGACCCTCACCCTGAATAAGAGCCTATCTTATATATTTTCCACACCCTGTACATACAGATTGCCCACATTAATCTGGACCTTCACCCTGAATATGAGCCTATCTTATATGTTTTGTTTCCCCCACCCTGTACATACAGATTGCCCACATTAATCCGGACCTTCACCCTGAATAAGAGCCTATCTTACATGTTTTCCACACCCTGTACATACAGTTTGCTCACATTAATCCGGACCTTCACCCTGAATAAGAGCCTATCTTACATGTTTTCCACACCCTGTACATACAGTTTGCTCACATTAATCCGGACCTTCACCCTGAATAAGTGCCTATCTTATATGTTTCCCCCACCCTGTACATACAGATTGCCCACATTAATCCGGACACTCACCCTGAATAAGAGCCTATCTTGTATGTTTTCCACACCCTGTACATACAGATTGCTCACATTAATCCGGACCTTCACCCTGAATAAGAGCCTATCTTATGTTTTCCACACCCTGTACATACAGATTGCCCACAATAATCCGGACCTTCACCCTGAATAAGAGCCTATCTTATATGTTCCCACACAGAAATTGCCCACATTAAAAATCATCCTAACTGCATCTACTGCATGTTATGAACCTTTAAACATCCAAGATGGTAGCTCATGAACCATCAGGCAGCCTGCAAACAGGAAGTGTCTTCTGACTGTGTCGCACTGCATTCTGGGATTGCTGTTTATTCCCTGACCCCAACTCTGCTCTGTCTGAGCAAAGCATAGCTATACCCCGCCCCCTGTACTTTATCCCCCCTCTCCTCTCCTCAGTATGTGATGCTTCTGAGGCAAGATGGCGGCGCCCGTATCCTAGAGTCCTGAACAGAGTTGCAGCCCAGTGGGGGAAAGAATAATAAGCAAGTGACTAAAAACGTAAAATATATTGATTTTAGATGCTGGGGAATAGTTTTTTAAGGGTTTGGGCTTTTCATTAAATCATGCTGAAGGTCCGGTTTAACCCCTGAGTGGCTGTCACCTCTATAACGGAGAGGGGACTTAAAATCCTGGGTGAGATCAGCATATTGCTGGGTGAGGGACGGGTTAAAGCGGACCAAAACCCAGGGTTTTGACTATCCTGGGCTTTGGTCCATGCCCCCGGAGCCAATCGGGATTGCCCCGTTGTGTGAAACACCCAAGGTCGCCCAGTCTCACCCCTCCCTGGTCCTACGGCGCATGCGCCACTCAGCACGCATTTCAGGGCCGCTGGGGCGTGGGTTTCAAGCTACTTTAACTTCGGGAGACTAAATTGGGTGACTTGGCATCTCTGCATTGTGCACAAAGATAAAGGTGGGTTACCATGGTGTAAATAATGTGCCTTTATGGAAAATCAATATTGTTAATAATGTTGCATATATAAATATAAGAATATCCAGCAAAAGAGTTCATGGCATGACATCAGTGGGAAGGCCTAGGTTGCCGGGCAGGAATTGTATTCAAAACAGATAGTATCAACATCCTGAGACAATAAAGCAATACATTCCAAACAAAGCAGCAGGTGGGGACAAGATAGAGAAGCCAGATTAGGAGAAGAGTAAACTTACAACTAGGGTTGAAAAGAGGTAAAAGATCAAAGAGAATGAAGACCAGAGATCAAAGGTTTTTCTGTGTATAACTGGGGGGAGCCTTAGGTGGCAGGAGAGCAGGGAGCAGAGGCAGGAGAGGGAGAGAGAGAAAGGAGGAAAGAAGGCTGCGAGCTTGAGAGTCGACTGGTGGGTCAGGATGGTAATTGTATGAGTTGCTGGTCAGGTAACTGCCTTAATCATTGGATATATGTATGCCGGTCTCAGAACTGTATTGCATTTTATTGTAAGATTTTGATTGTATTTTGTGTTATTTTATCAACAATATATCTCTTAATTTACTATTTGTCTCAGTGTCCTTCGCATATACCGGAAGTCGAAAGAACCTACAGTCTTACAGTCTTATGCGTGTATCTATTGTGTTATCATTGGCCAGATATTGATAATATTTGTATATGTGTTTCCCTATTTTAGTTGAGCCGGGCAGGATAAATATATATATATATATATATATATATATATATATATATATATATATATATTATTAATATTTTATAGTTATTACATAAATTGGACAAACCATTCAGGAGTATTACATTTTTTACAATGGCTACAGCATGGAGGTGAAAGGGTTATTGTTTTGACAGGAGTATGGGGCTATAGAGAAACAATGGAACAACTCCATGACCGTGACCTGAATTGGGATGCCCCGCTGTGTGAACCCCCTCATCCCTGTTTCACTTACCTGCTCCTGAAGCCCTCGCTGCGTCCCTGCTCACCTCTTGCTGTGTAACTTTCTGAACGGGTGGCATGGGCACGCCGCAGCTAGAGCATTTAGTCACTTACTTATTATTCTTTCCCCCTACGGGCTGCAACTCTGTTCAGGACTCCAGGATACGGGCGCCGCCATCTTGACTCAGAAGCATCACATACTGAGGAGAGGAGAGTGGGATAAAGTACAGGGGGGTGGGGTCATAGATGGAGCAGAGCTGGGGTCAGGAAAAAGTCAGCAATCCCAGAATGCAGAGCAGCACAGTCAGAAGGCACTTCCTGTTTGCAGGCTGCCTGATGTTCCATGAGCCGCCATCTTGGATGTTTAAAGACTCATAACATACAGTAGATGCAGGTAAGATGATTTTTAATGTGGGCAATCTGTATGTACAGAGTGTGGGAAACATATAAGATAGGCTCTTATTCAGGGTGAAGGACCACTTTCATTAGCCGCACTCAGCAAACTGGCTAGCGGAGCAGAGTGAAATGGTGTGCCCTGATTGGCGGAGGGGGGGTGAGGGATTAAGCCTGCCCTGGAGTCTATGAGACTCCAGGGTAGGCTTACTCCCTCCCCCAGGGCATCCTAGTTCCCCCCCCCCCCCCCAGAACACCCGCTAATTTTACCTTTCCCCCGACCCCACAGCACATGTGCTGGCGGTATCGCTCACCTCCCCTCTCGGCTGTGTGCGCACACACCCGCCTCTGCATGGCCAATGTGTGCAGCTGGGATTTTTTTCAGCTTCTCCAGCCACTTATTAATATGCGCGGCGGGAGATGCTGATTGGCCGAGCGTCTGCTCCTGCTCTGTGGGCTTGAGAAGTGAGTTTGCCCGGCGTTCTGGGGTGCGGCATCCCAAACCGGGGGGGAGGACCAAAACCCAGGATAGTGAAAATCTTGGGTTTTGGTCCGATTTAAAGGGATTTTTCAGGTAAACTGTAAAAAAAAAACATGGAGAGGTGGCATGAAGCTGCCTGCTGGGCGGGATGAGAAACATGCTGCAGTCCCTGCCATCCCCAGACACACCTCAAGCAATCACAAGTCATGATTCTGCGACATGTACACGCCTATTTGCCTAAACCCCGCCTCCTGCGTGTAGCTCACCCCTCTCTCTCCTTCGGGCCATTTCTGTGGAACCACAGGATTTGTGCACTGCTGTGGGGGAGCGGGTGGTGGCGGTGCTATTGGGTGGGACCCAGGGGGCGATCAACAGCAGAGGCGGAGCTAAGTTGGGATGCGACCGCGTGTGTGCGATCATGCGTGTGCGTGTCTGTGTGAGATTGGGTGTATGCCTGCATGGGCTTTGGAAGTACACGTATGCAAGTCTGGGTGCCACATGCACTTTGGGAGCACACACATTCGCTTTGAGAGTAAGTGTGCATGCAATTTGGGAGCGTGTGAAGCAAGTTCTCGTGCTCGTAAAGACCCCGCTCATTATGCAAATTATTATGCAACGTTGCAGTTCTAAGGGACACACCCACTTGCTTTCTAAGATAAATCATGAAGTGACCCAACCCAAACAGAGAGTCCCACACTCCCTGTATCCACCCCCTATAGTGAATGGGCACCACTCAAATTATAAATGCAAATTATTACTTCTTTATTTAAAGCATTTTTTTTACTACTATGTACATACATATTAAAAGGTTAATTAAAATACATACGGTATATATATACATACAATTCCCCTAAGAGGGGAGGGAGGAACAAATTGGATGGGGGGGGGGGAAGGATAACACTATGTTAAGTGTCCAGATGGATATACCCTTATGGCTATGCTAGTCAATCAATAGTATCTATCAATCTGCTGCTGCTCTAGCTCCCAATGCTGTCTATCTACAAGTGACTAAATCATGAATTCAATTATTTTTAATATATAAACACGTGAAAACAAAACCATGTCTCTTATATGCATAAAGTGCTATGTGCCATGTTACAATAACCTATATACATCTATCATAAGGACAGCCATGGGGAGATAAATAAGCAGGTTTTGTTCTGCCCTGGAGAATTGACGCGGGACGTCACGCAACGCGTCGGTTGGGAGTGGGAGGGGGGTGCATGCCTCCCAACTGTCCCGATTTTCCCGGGATTGTCCCAATTTTCGCAAAGAATCCCGCGGTCCCGGAACATTAACAAATGTCCCGGGACGCCCTGCGCCGTGGCAGTGTGCCCAGGGCCGCAACGACGCCGGCGCGAAGATACTAACTTCCTGGGGTGAGAGAGTGGGGCGGGCGCACGGGGGTGGGTGGGCGGTATGCTGGGTTGGGGATAAAAAAACGTACGCATGCAGGGGTGAAGGCAGCCGACATTGCTGGAGCTGGAGAGCGTGACAGGGGTGTGGTCGGGGCGTGACAGGGGTGTGGCGGGGCGTGACGGGGGTGTGACAGGGGTGTGGTCGGGGGCATGGCTTGTCCCGCTTTCACATTTTCAGAAGTTGGGATCCACTTTAGCACGGCGCCAAATGTTACCCAATGCAATAGGTTAACAATTACCTTTGCCTGAAATATGACTTTAAAGTGGACCAACATCCAGGATTTTCACTATCTTGGGTTTTGGTCCACTTCCGCGGGGCACCCCGAATGGGAAATCCCCCAGAACGCCCAGATCAACTCACCTCACCCCGCTCCTACGGCGCATGTGCGGCCGCTCGTCCAATCAGCGCGCTCGGAGACGCTGTGGTATGCGCGTCAAAGCGCTGTAAAACCACAGCGGCTCCGAGTGCGCTGGTGGCCGCATCTGTTAGAGGGAAGCGCGCCCACGTTGGCCATTCACAAATGACGCACGAGATGCGGCCGCGGCTCGCGCATGCACCGTTGGACCGGGATTAAGCTAAGTGTAGCGTGCGACCTGGAGGGTTTCACACAGCGGGGCATCCCGATTCTAGATGCCCCCAGAGGGAGGGGTCGGATCGGACTAGGAATCCTATAGATTCCCGGGCCGATCAAGGAGGGTGTTGGTCCACTTTAAAGTGGACCAAAAGCCATGCCCTGGTGGCCCTGAAATCTATAAGATCCCAGGGCCGCTAGATTCCCTCCCTCTGGGGGCATCCAGAATCGGGATGCCCCACGGTATGATACCCCCCAGATCTCCCGGAAAATCACCTTCTTTCCCAGTCCAATGCCGCATGCATGAGCAGCGGCTGCATCCCCGCTACTCCTTTAGCAGTGTGCGTGCACGTGGCAGGCATTTGTGAGGGCACGCTCCCTGTTAGAGGGTAGCAGGGATTTTGGCCTCCAGCACGCTCTGATCTGCTCTTACACGAAGGATCGGATCCAAGCACTGATTGGACGAGAAGCCACTCATGCACCGTAGGACCGGGAAGGGTAGGTCAGATCAGGCTACCTGGGGTGTCCCAGGGGCAAGGACTAAAACCCAGGATAGTCAAAATCCTGGGTTTTGGTCCACTTTAATGTTGAGGGTAGGGCATAGCGTAAGCATACCTCCCAAGTGTCCCTGATTTGGAGGGACTATCCCTCTCTTGTTGTTCTCCTTGGCCCCCCTTTGAAGTGTAACATGCAGATCTGCATCAATAAATGATGCATTTGCCTATTTAAAGTGGACCAACACCCAGGGGTGATCAGCCTGGAAATCTATAAGATTCCTGGGCCGATCAGCTCCCTCCCCGCGGGGCATCCGAATTCGTGATGTCCCGCTATGTGGAACCCCGCAGGACGCTCAGAAACCTTACCTTATTCCCGTTTCAACGGCCGCAGCTCGCGCTTCTCTCTAGCAGGGCGCACACCAGCGACGGGCGTTTGTGAATGGCCGGCGCGGGCGCGCTCCCTGTTAGAGGGAAGGGCGAGACGCGGCCTCCAGCACGCTCAGAGCCGCTGTGGTTGTCCGTCGCTTGTCCGTACATACCACAGCGGCTCTGAGCGCTCTGATTGGACGAGCGCTCGCGTAGGAGCGGGGTGAGGTGAGTTTTTTCGGCCGATCTGGGCAGTTTCACCCCTGATCGGGGTGCCCTGCGGAAGAGGACCAAAACCCAGGATAGTGAAAATCCTGGGTGTTGGTCCACTTTAAAGTGTTTCTATTGCTTTTACTGTTATAACCCACCTCCTATTCATCCCTCAATGAGGGGGCATGGCCTAATTTAACCAATGTCCCTCTTTCCCACCCTGAAAAGTTGGTAGGTATGAGTAAGGGGTTTATATTGTTATTAGTTCGATTCTGGATGCCCCGGGGGAGAAAATCTAGCGGCCCTGGCATCTGCTGTTGGGATGTGGGTTTTGCTCCACTTTAAAGTCCTGTGTCAGGTGAAGGTTGTTACATCATCATACCTCCCAACTTTTCAGGGTGGAAAATTATAGAAACATTGTGGATATGCAAATTAATCATTTATTGCTGCAGATCTGCATGTTACACCTCAAAGAGAAACAAATGAGAACAAGGGACAGGGGGACATGGGCTCAAAAGAGGGACAGTCCCTCCAAATCAGGGACACTTGGGAGATATGCAACATTGCGCCAGTCTCCAGAGAACAGCCTGATGCCATGGCCAGTGCGTGGCGAGGAAGGGGTTACTAATGGCACGTGGGAAGCACAGCCACGCCCACTAACAGGCTTCCCGCTATTTACCCAGCTCTGTGACGTCACCGGCCCGATCATTGCGCCGGAAAGCTTCGCGCAGGCGCCCTGCCTTGCAGTCAAGCGCGGTCGAACGAGAGCTACAAGAAAATGGCAGCCAGCCCCGCTTGCACCGGGGAAAAGTAGCGTCCTTGTTATGGTTTAGATATAATAGTAAAGTTGTTATGGTTTAGATATAATAGTCTAAAGAATAGTTGGCAGTCACTAACACGAGCCGTTTTACACGCGGCGTGCTGTTGCAGTTCGTAGCTACGACAAAATGGCCGACCGGCGATTGTGAGGGGAAGCGGAAATGGGCGGGGCGAAGGAGCCCTCGGCAGAGTGGCGTGGCAGAGGAGCAACGGTAAGGAGACGATGGCGGCAGGTTTTGTCTCTGGCTCCTTTTAACCCCTCACTGGCTTGGAAAACCGCCTCCTGTCATTACACAGATCATTTACACCCTAATTCTTGAAGGGGGGTGTTGTCCTCCAGGCGGAATAGAGTGCGAGTTGGGAGAGGGAATGTCTTGGAGAATTATTGTTGTTTTGGGGGTATAGATGTGTATTGTATGTATTTGCGCATGCGCTGTTGGACCAGGCTTGAGGTAAGTGTATGAGGCGTCCTGGGGGGTTTCACACAGCAGGGTATCTCGATTTTAGATGCCTCGTAGGGAGGGAAAGACTTTAAAGTGGACCAACACCTAGGGGGGATCGGCCCGGGAATCTATAAGATTCCTGGGCCGATCAGATCCCTCCCCGCGGGGCATCCGAAATCGGGATGTCCCGCGGGGTGAAACCCCCCAGGAAGCCCACAAATCCTACATTCTCCCCGTTCCAGCGGCGCATGCGCGTCCGCCGCCTCCCGTGCGTCCCTCTAGCAGGGCGCGCTCCCGCGCTGGCCGTTTGTGCATGGCCGTCGCAGGGGTGCGCTCCCTGTAAGAGGGAGGCGGCGGCGGACGCGCTCTGCTTGTCCGTCGGCAGGGATTGGATGCAGCGGTCACGTGGGAGCCGGGTGAGGTGAGTTTTCGGGGCTTTCTGGGGGGTTTCACACAGCGGGGCACCCCCGATTGGGTGCCCCACCGAAGTGGACCAAAACCCAGGATAGTCAAAATCCCGGGTGTTGGTCCACTTTAAAAAGAAACAATGAATTGTATGTATTTGTACACATAGGAATTCTTCTTCTGCATTTAACTTATCCATGTGAGTGCACATATGCCTTGAGCGATGAGCTGCCGTAACCATGGCGCCTGGGGAATACATAGCTACCAACTTTTCAGGGTGGGAAAGAGGGACATTTGTTAAATTAGGCCACGCCCCCTCATTGAGAGATAGTTAAGAGATAAGGTGCAGCACACAAACACTTTAAATAGGCAAATTAATCATTTATTGATGCAGATCTGCATGTTACACTTAGAAGTGTACCAAAACCTATGATTTTGACTATCCTGAGTTTTGGTCCTTTCCCTTGGGCACCCCGATCGGAGATGCCCCACTGTGTGGAACCCCCCAGATCGCCTAAACCCAGCTCACCCATTCCCGGTCCCGGCTCATGCACGGCCGCTTGTCTAATCGGCACGCTTCGAGCCACTGACGCCACATCGTCCAAGGCCAGCGGTTCCGAGTGTACTGGCGCCTGCATCCCCTACTTACCTCTAACGGGGAGCGTGCCGCACCGGCCATTCACAAATGCCTGGCGTGGGCCTGCACCCTGCTAGAGAGACATGCGCCGTTGGACCGCAAAGCAAGGTAAGTGAATGGGGCGACCTGCCCCACTGTGTGAAACCCCCCCTCCCCGCAGGTCGGCTATACACCTACCTTCTTTTCCGGGCTGACAGCGCAAGCCGCGGCCACATCCCTGCTATCCCTCTAACGGGGAATATGCCCACGCTGGTTGGATCCGCTGGCCTTAGAAAGCATGTCATGAGCGGCTCCAAACGTGCCGATTGGGTGAGTGGCCACACATGCGCCGTAGGACAAGGAAGAGGTGAGTTTGTTTCGGCGGCCTTGGGGGATTCACACAGCGAGGTGCCCCGGGGGCATGGACCAAAACCCAGGATAGTCAAATCCTGGATCTTGGTCCACTTTAAACCTTCACTATCATTTAATGAAATGCCCTTAAACCCTTAAATAAGTGGCAGTTGTGGCCTAGAGGTAAGGGGAGCGGACTTGCCACCGCAGGGTGGCAGGTTCGAATCCCGGTCCTGGAACATGACTGAAGTGCTCTTGAGCAAGGCACCTAACCCCCCAACTGCTCCCCGGGCGCCGTTATTAGGCCACCGCTCCGGACATGTGTACACTCACTGCACGGATGGGTTAAATGCGGAGGACGAATTCCTGTGTGCCCAAGCATACAATGACCATCTATGCATTAAAAAAAAAAATTAAATGATTCCCCAGCATTTAAAATTAATACATTTTACATTTTTAGACACTTTTTATTCTTTTCCCCCACTGGGCTGCAACTCTTCAGGACTCTAGGGTACCGGCGCCTCCATCAGGCCTCAGAAGTATCACATACTGAGGAGAGGAGAGGAAAAAGTGCAGGGGCCGGATTATAGCTGTGCTTTGTACAGACAGAACAGAGCTGAGGTCAGGAAATGGACAGTAATCCCAGAATGCAGAGCAGCATGTTCAGAAGACATTACTTATTATTTCATTTTTAAAATTTAACTCAGCTGGAGTTAGAAAAAGATCAATTAATTTTTATGTGCAGGAATCTAAATTGCCCCAGGGAGGGATGCATATGAGCACTGTTTGTTGTATTAATCCAATTTAAAGCGGACCAACAGTCAAAAATGTCTTAAACCAGAGCAACACAGCAAACACTGCTCATATGCCCCAGGGCAATTTAGATTGCTGCACATAAAAATTAATTTAAAGCGGACCTTCACCCTGAATAAGAGCCTATCTTATATGTTCCCCCCACCCTGTACATACAGATTGCTCACATTAATCCAGACCTTCACCCTGAATAAGAGCCTATCTTATATGTTCCCCCACCCTGTACATACAGATTGCTCACATTAATCCGGACCTTCACCCTGAATAAGAGCCTATCTTATATGTTCCCCCCACCCTGTACATACAGATTGCTCACATTAATCCGGACCTTCACCCTGAATAAGAGTCTATCTTATATGTTCCCCCCACCCTGTACATACAGATTGCTCACATTAATCCGGACCTTCACCCTGAATAAGAGCCTATCTTATATGCCCCCCCCCCCACCCTGTACATACAGATTGCCCACATTAATCCAGACCTTCACCCTGAATAAGAGCCTATCTTATATGTTCCCCCACCCTGTACATACAGATTGCTCACATTAAAAATCATCCTGCCTGCATCTACTGCATTTTCTGAGCCTTTAAACATCCAAGATGGCGGCCCATCGAGTCGCAGGCTGTCTGCAAAAAGAAAGTGTCTTCTGACTGTGCCGCTCTGCATTCTGGGATTGCTGTCCATTTCCTGATCCCAGCTCTGCTCTGTCTGCGCAAAGCACAGCTATAATCCCCCCTCTCCTTTCCTATCCTAAAGTCCTGAACAGAGTTGCAGCTCAGTGGGGGAAAGAATAGAAAGTAAAGTGACTAAAAACATAAAATGTATTAATTTTAGATGCTGGGGAATAGTTTTTTTAAGGGTTTGGACTTTTCATTAAATAATGCTGAAGGTTTGGTTTAAAGAGGACCAAAACCCACTGTGATGGGGGGGCCAATTGACCCCCCCCCTCCCGGGGCATCCAAAATCTGGATGCCCCGCTTTTTGAAACCCCCACACGCCCTATACACTTACCTTGCTTCCCAGTCCAACGGCGCATTCGCCAGCTACGGCCGCTTTCCCTGCTATCCCTCTAGCAGGGCGCCTCACCGCGCCAGGCATTTGTGGATGGCCGGCGCGTGCACGCTCCCTGTTAGGGGGTAGTGGAGAATACGGCCATCAACACGTTTGGAGCCTCTGGCCTTAGACGACGTGATGTCAGCGGCTCCAAGTGCGCTGATTGGACGAGCGGCCACGCATGTCCCGTAGGACCGGGAAGAGGTGAGTTTTTTCAGGCGATCTGGGGGGTTTCACACCAGCGGAAAGGACCAAAGCCCAGGATAGTCCTGGGATTTGGTCCACTTTAACATATTATGCAGAATGTCTCGTCGTCGTTATCAGAACAGGTAAATAAAGAAAATAAAAACGGGAAGTGTCGGAGTGGATTTCCACTCTGCTTTAGCTTTAACCTCTTGCACTGTACATATGTGAGAAAAACTTATGGGGATAAGCTAATCGAGATGGGAGGGGGGGGGGGAATGGGGAAGGAAAGAACAAGGGGGGGGTGGTGATGGTCCCTGACCAGTCGTTCCGATAGCTCATCAGATATTAATTCAATGCTAGTTGTGAAAGGTTCGGGGTGGCATAGTTTCTTCAAGGCTCCCATACGCTCAAGGTGACGATTGCACGGGTTGATCAGACCTATTGATCGTTCATCTGATCAAACCGGCCAATCGTACTCCACATGCGTCACCGCATTTGTTCAATCGGCAACACGCGTGGTTATAAAATGCTGCCACCAGAACACAAACAGTGTTCGCCTCTATCTAAGCCACACACAACACAATCCAATCGAACAAATCAATCGACACACTTCCAGGCAGGGGGCAATCGAGCATCCTAGGCAAGTAATGTAGCCAGCCTCTTCAGAACTAGCCTGAGCTTTTTAGATCCTTAATTCAGAGCAACAGTGACCCTCTGCTGTATTTTCAGAATGTATTTAGGAAAAATGAGAAGAAGAAATATATATGTTACCTCCACCCGCCGTGGGAAGCCCCGGGGACTAACAATTGCACTCACTACATAAGTAATATCAATATATGATTTTTATTTTCAATGCAGCAAAAGTTCTTAATTAAAAACACATAAAATACTATTCTATTACTTACAACATGCGCCACAAGGGGGGAGCCATTCTATACATTTATATTACCATATATATTATAATCAATCCTATAAACCCTCCTTAATTAATTCCACACATTTTTTAAAGTGCATGTGCCTAGTAAATAGTGCATCAGTATCCAGCAATGTGCAAAATATACAAAACGGTCCGAAGTATCGGCATAAAGTGCAACAAAAGTACAAACACAAAACAACACAAAATCTTTCCTTACTATTAAAGTGGACCATCACCCTCGGGTGATCGGCCCGGGGAATCTATAAGATTCCCGGGCCGATCACCTCCCTCCCCACGGGACATCCGAGATCGGGATGTCCCGCGAGGTGAAAACCCCCTTACCTTAGTTTCGGCGCCGGCCGCCGCCTCCCTCGCGCCCCTCTAGGCGTGCGCGCCCCCCGTCTGTGAATGGCCGGCGCGGCGCGCGCGGGAGGTGGCGGCGGAGGAGCCACGGACAAGCGGCTGTCAAATCCCTTTTCCGTCGGCGCGGGGAGAGGTGAGTTTTTAGGGTGATCGGGGGGTTTCACACAGTGGGGCACCCCGATCGGGGGTGCCCCACCGAAGTGGACCAAGACCCAGGATAGTCAAAATCCTGGGTGTTGGTCCACTTTAAAAGAATGGCGACCCTGCGGCTGCTGAGACCCACGCGTTCCGAGACCTCCCACAGGTCTCTTTCTCAAGGCACAGGTAAGTATATATATATATATATATATATATTTTTTTTTTTTTTTTACACACACACACAGGTCTCTCTCTATATATATATATACACACACACACGCACGCGCGCTCTCAGACAGATTGATTACCGGTTCGGTCACACTGTCGTGCTTATGGTTTACAATGCTGGCGAGCTTCCTGTTTATAAAGAACCGCCCGTGTCCCTTTTTCAAACCTCCGCTAAAAAATCTAATTTGTACTGTACACAGAATGAAATCTAATTGGTTTCTATTTGGTTTTCTTTCAGCGCGGGGTCCACAGGACGGCCATTAATCTAGAGCAGACGTGCAGAGAAAGGGGGGTGATTTAGATCTCTACAGGGTCGCCATGATGGAGGATCAGCACTTTCTGCCATCACAGGGTAAGAGACGTCTTTATCGCAGTATTTGGGCTTCACTGTGACTATGACTTTGTGCAACAGAACTGACTGGATGCCCCTCGCTGTTATCACACACCCTTATGTTTTCACTCTCTTCTTTATTCACAGACCCCGAAGACACGCTAGTGATCAATATAAAAACCGAGGAGGACGATGAGGAAGAAGAATTTGGAAAGGAAATAAAGGAGCAACTTCCTGTACAGATCAGACCAGGTGAGTATTAAACCACCTATAAAAAGATGTTCCATTGCTCCTCTTTGGACTTGCACATTGGGGTGCCTCATGTATCTCAGTACACGGGTGTCACTCTCGTCTTTATTCACAGGCATAGGAGACATTAAAGAAACGCATGTGAAAGCTGAGGAGGAGGAGGAAAAATTATTTGGGGAGAATAAAGAGGAGGATTCCCCTCTACAGATTAGCTCGGGTGAGTAATATACTTTAAACATAAAAGATTTCACTTGAAGCAGAAATAAACTAAACACAGCCAACCCTGGGATCTGAAAAATTCCAGGACCGACTGCTGGTCTTCCCCATTGGGCATTCCAAGTTGATATGTCCTGTTGTGTGAAACCCCAACCCCGCGCCCAGTCGCCACAAAAATCTCCCTTTCTGATGGCTCCCTCGCATCCCCGGCATCTCTGAGCTAAAGCGCGTGCTCCCCCACCCAGCCATTTGGATAGGCTGGGGACTGGAGTGCGCCCAAGTTCAGGGGCATGACTGTCCGATCCTGATTGCCGAGCATTACAATACATGGTAAATGGCTCTGATTGGATGAGAGCCTTCTCATGCACTGTAGGAGAAATGCGAGTTTGTATGGGCAATCTGGCGGGTACCACACAGTGAGACAAGGAACAAATCCCAGGATAGTCAAAATCCCAGATTTGCTCCCCTTTAAAAGGAAAGTCGATGCCATTGAAAGTGTATGTTTTTGTGTAACAGAAGGATGGTTGGAGAATACCTAATATTTTATCTAATTTTGGCAAATGTGTGTTTTTTGAAAGCAGTTTTCGCTGCCTGCAACTGTACACCAAGATCTACAAGAGAAGTGGGCGCTATATACATACACACACGCGGGTCCCTTGATGCACCTACTGTAAATACTTTTAGCGCCATCCATCAACGCTCCGCTGCTCTAGCCATTGTGCTATCTGCTGTGTGTCTGCTGGAGTGGTGTGGTTCTTCCCTAGGTCTTACAGCTGCATTTTTTAACCTCACCTGATGTTAAAGGAGCAGTATCGCGAAATTTGCATTAAAAAAGATAATTAAAAAGCCACACAATAGCTTATAACATGTGTATAAATAATGTGGCGATAGAAAAAGGAAAAAATATCTGCCTTTCTTTTAAATTGTATAATTACAATGGCTCAGTCCATTTGCTGAATAGGGGGATCTGCTGGGTTGTATTTAGTGAGCTGCTTCATTTAGCCCACTGGTCTCCTAGCAACACTTTACCTCAGAGGCTGACACTGTAATCAGTGGTAACGGCTGTGTGTGTGTGAGGTGCTGCTTTTGTTATGAGACCAGGTGACTCAAATGTGTAAAATCTATACAAAATAAACTAAACTGACTGAAAACGACTGAAATTCTTCTTTGAATAACTGTGCAGGAAAATCTAAAGTGTATTAAAGTGGAACAAAACCCTGAGTGGCCGACCCTGAAGTCTATAAGACCCGGCCATTGACCTTCCCCCTTTCTAAATCAGGATGCCCACTGTGTGAAATGACCCCTGGATAACTACAGATCCCCCCATTTTTCTGGCGCTCACGCAGATAGTCATTTAGACAGGCCGGGCGGCCAGGAAGGTTACTGCTCAGGCTCCCCATCTGCGTGCAAACAGCGCTGATTGGATGAGAGCCCGCGCATGCGCTGTGGGACAGGGAAAGGTACGTTTTCACAGGCGAACTTGGGGATTTCACATATCATGGCATCCCAAGTCTGGATGCCCCTAGGGGCACAAAACAAAACTCCAGATAGTGAAAATCCTGGGTTGGGCTTTGCTCAGAACACACAAAGCTGAAAGAAAGATCATATGGAAAAATGAAAAATAAGAATATGAAAGAGAAAATGGTAAACTGAAAGATTCTGCAGCAGAGCCAACATGAAGGGGAAACTGTCAAAATCAGCTAAATGACTTCTAGAGCTTTTCTCTCTGTTTTAGATATATAAGTTCTGGCCAGGCAATGTTGCAATGTTGTTATCTTATGCTGGATGGCTGCCAGCACTGAACAGCTGAGACTTCGATACATTGTTTCCCCCTCTCCTCAGCATGGAACAGGCGAGAGTGTCGGGCTCCGACACTCAGAAGACATAAACATGAGCTATTCTAAGTATGTCTCACACCCTGCTTCGGAATTAATCATTACACTTGGGTTATAGTCCACAAGAGGGCGCTTTACTGCAGAGATGGCAAAAAAAGAAGCCCCTCCCAGCCCCACAAACACCTGGGACCTCCCACACATCCCCCAGTTTAGTCTCTGCAGTGAAGGCGACGACACTCAAGATGATGGCTCTTCTCTCGTTACAGGTAAGCCGGGTAACACCCGGCCCCCAATTTGTCCTAATTCCACCTGGACCCTTTTTTAAAACGACATTAAGCCTCCCAGCTATGGCTGCAGGGTCTGGGTGAGGATAGGTAACACCTTAGAGGTGTTTTGAAGGAGCCATGCTCCACCGCAAGGCCCTCATAAAAGGGTAGGCGGTCGTCAGGTTTTTGGTGATCCTGACTTGGGATGCCCTGTCCGTTGAGGCCCCCGCTACACATCCATATGTAGTCATCGGTTTCCCCCTATCCTCCCTCCTCCCTGGTCCCGGTTAGGGGGGGGGGGCGGTGTGTAATATATATATATATATATATATATATATATATATATATATATATATATATATATTTTTTTTTTTTATTTAATTGTGTGTGTGAATGTGTCTAACTATGGCGCTGGCGCCGTCCAGCGCTTCTCTCCACCTTCTCTCTTCTGCTCTTCATCGCGCGCCTTCCATGGCGGCGGGCCGGTGCCGTTATAGCCGGCTCCCGCAAAATGGCGGGGAGCTCGGCTGCTTGTGGTTCTCTGAGGGGGAGGGGGCGTGGCCTTGCGCTCGGCGCGCTGACCGGCAGGCCCGCCCCCTTTGCTCCTTCTTGCTTCGGTTTTGCCGGCAGAGGGCCGGGTGATGTTTTGCCGGCTCCCCCTTGTCTGGGGAGCGCGGCGTTTTGGTTGGTTGTGGGGGGGCGTGGCCTAGCGCTCGGCGCGCTACTCGGGTGGCTCGCCCCCCTTCTGTTCTCGTCACGGCCGGCTCCCGCTTTGCTGGGTGCTCGGCCACTTGTGATCTCCCCGCGCTTGGAGGGGGCGGAGTCTAGCGCTCGGCGCGCTGTGCAGGTGGCTCCCCCCTCTCTCTCTTTCGTTTTTAATGACGTAACGGCTGGCTCCCGCATTGCTGGGGAGCTCGGCCGCTTGTAATTTCCCCGTGCTTGAAGGGGGCGGAGCCTAGCGCTCGGCGCACTGTGCAGGTGGCTCTCCCCCTCTTTCTCCATCTTTCTACTGTCACCTTCCGGCAGCCCGCTGGGAGACTGTCTCGCGCTATCCTGCCTCCCATAGAATCGGTGAGTGTCCCCTGCCGGGCTGATGATTGTCTATCTTAGTGCATGTATGGTATGTGCGTCCCCTGTGACTGGGGGGGGGCTGCATTTTATGCTAATTGCATTATATGTATTTCTTTATGTATTTCTGTATGTGTGTGATGACATTTATGTCTTCCGGGGGTCTTCCTTTGTGCTTCCCCCTGGTCCTGTGGCCTTTTCCTTGACATGAGTTAAGCTGGCTGAATGGCTCATCAGGTAGAGCATTTAGATATGGTGCAGAGTGTCTAAGGTTCGAGCCCATATATTAAATCCTCCCACTAACGGACATTTAAGGGGCATCCCGGGTAGCTCAACAGCGTAATTCCCATTGGTCATTGCGACTACCAAAACCACTTTATGGAGGCTTCCCAGGATACTGTGCTCGGGGTCCCTTTGGGGCAAGCCCGGCTGTGTGTGGGTTACGGGGCATCCCTGGTGGGCAACAGAGTTGAGTATATGTGCACAGCGGGAGCTGTCGCGGCAATCTGGACCCGTGCGGCCGGGTTAGCCCGGCTGGTCTCGTCACAACACACCCCCGCACCTGGGTATGACCCCTAGTGACGTTATCACTAGCGGGGTATCGCAATGGATGTTTGCGCTAGAGGGCAACACTGTGATGGATTGCTAGCCTTGGGGCCGGAAAAATCCAGCTGAATGTCGGCACATGGCGCTCGCTGCGCCGGCCTATACATTAACAATATGTTTAATATTATTGCCTGTCTGTACACCCCTTGTGTGAAGGGATATTATTCAGATTCTGTTCCCTCTGATGATCAGCCTGCCATTGCATTGATGCTTGCAGAGCAGTGGGATGCTGACGTCTCCCTTATGCTACCTGAGGGGTGGAATAGGAGGTATCCCTTCCCCGCGGTTTGGTCTAGTTCTGGTCATTGACCCCTCCAGGTGGATGCCACCATCCTGGGGTTGTATATTGTGTATGTGGTGCGTTCCCCCGTCTCATTACCAGATGGATAGTGAGGACTGACGTATCGACTAACGGGTCTCCCATGTCCTTGTCTGTGTGGCTTTGCACCCGTTTGAGGCTCTCGCTATTACGGACACGCCTATTAGGACCTTATTTGGGGGTTGTCTTTAAGGTTTCCAATTGATCTTCTGGTGCTGGATTTAGAGCTTGTCGCTTTGAGAGCTAATTATCACGTTGGGGTAACACGTCCTCTCTGCCTTAGTTGGCACTATTCAAAGGTATTGTTGACCTCGGCTGGGTGGTCTGATCCCAGCCACTCGGTCGGGTGGCGCCGGTCGGCAGCTGACTAGGCTGTCACAAAGGCGTTTGAAGGGCTTCCCCCTGTTGGGTGGCGTCTGTTGGTGATGGTGGAGCTCTGGCTAAAAAAGGTAAGTTACACCAACGCAAAAGCAGCCAAGACCCTTTCGGGGGTCATGGTCCTTCTCTCCCTCCCTTATGGGCCTGGCTTAGGCAGGGGGGTACCCTTTGCGGGAAAGAAAGGGGAGGTTCCGGGGCAATAGCTGTTGCTGTGCCCGACTTGTATTCTTCTGGCGTGCCAAGCCTTAATCTTCTGCTAGCCCGCTCAGCTTGAGGGGGTGTCTTCACCCCTCTGGTGGGGGACGGCTGCTGCTGCTGTTCTTCTCTCCTCCCAGATTCTCTTCACGAGTTTCTTCGGATCCCTGGGCAAGTTTAGGGCCTGTTTTCGGCAGTACAAGGCCGTCTGGCCTTGGGGGTCATTCGTCAGGTTCCCCCCAGGGGAAAGAGGTCAGTGTTACTATTTCAATCTCTTTACAGTCCCCAGGAAAGTTGGTCCCATCTGGCCTATTCTGGACTTGCAGATCTCATCCGGTTCATCTGAACAAGATGGTTTTGCATGGAAATGCTGCTCTCCGCTGTCAGCTCCCTGCCCCCGGGGGTCTTTATACTATCAATAGATATCAAAGACGCTTACCTTCATGTGCCGGCCTTCCAGGGCACCAGCGGTTTCCCAGGTTTGCGGTAGGGGAGCAGCACTACTAATTCATAGCTCTTCCCTGGCGGGTGTGATGGCCCTTCTCAGGTGTCCAGGGCATTCACATTCTTCCTTATTTGGACAACCTTCTCATTACGTCTCTTTCGTTCTGTCAGGCGGAGCTGGATACTCGGCCGGTTGTGGCGACTCTGGAGAGTTTTGGGTGGGTAATCAATTACCCCATGTCTTCATTTTCCTCATCAAGGGTATCTTCTGTCCCGGGCATGTCGCGGGATACCATTCAGGCCAGGATTTCCTTACCTTTAGCCGTAGGTGGACGTCCTTCAAGTGTGCTCCAGCGGCGCTTTTGGTTAGCGCGCAGGACTTATAAGGCAGTATCTGTTGAGCAATGCCGTGATTTTGGCTTTGTGCATGGCCTGGAGCATTTAAAGCGCCGATTCAGATTGTCCTTACGAACTCTCATCTGTCCATCCGGCTAGGGATGAGACTGGTAGGTCTGATGGTGGCCTGTTTTTTTGCATAACAGTACCTTTTTGCTTATTTTCACATAAGGCTCTTTCAGCTCCTTCTCCTATCAGCCTGGGACAAGTGTTCCCTGTCTTTGGGATCAGTCCTTGTTCTGTCTCCTCTGGTCCGTCGGTCCCTTCTGGGGTGGCTGGACTGTGTCGACGAATCCCAGTCGGTTGTTTTGGGGGGGCTACTGGAGATCCCACCGATTCCAAGGGCTGTGGGGCCCTCAGGAGGCACACGCCCCCATCAATGTTAAGGAGCTAAGGGCGGCTCGGCTGCGGCTGTTGCGGTGGATGCCTCACCTATGGGGCCTGCCGGTTCAGGTTCACTTCAACATTCGGACTGTGGTTGCCTACTTCAGTCATCAGGGAGGGACTGGAAGCGAGAGTGCCCTCCGAGTGGTGTTGTTGATTCTGTATTGGGCCGTGTGCAACGTTCCGTGTATTCTGGTGATGTGGCTCTGTTTGCCTCTCCTCACGTTCACAAGCTATCAGCATTTGTTTCTATTTCCCGGGTCCCTCTGGCTCTGGCAGTGGATGCTGTGTCTCTGTCCTGGCGGGAGCTTGTTTTCCTGTATCTGTTTCCTCCCTTTCCCATGGTGGGCGAGGTAGTACTCAAGCTGGCTCAAGAGGAGGTGCCAGCGATCCTAGTGGCCCCTAGGTGGCCAAGTCAGGTGCGGTTCGTAGTTGTTGTCTGGCTGGCGTTAGATTAGTACAGGCTGCCTCTGCTTCCGGATCTGATTAGACAAGGTCAGCCTTGTTACCCCAATTTACAAACGTTGGCTTTGATGGCGTGGCTGCTGAACCCTTCATCTTATGGAAAAGGGTTTATATGAAGCCATTGTCCAGACTCTTGTTGGGGATAGGAAGAATTCTACCTCTACTATCTTCTACTGGACCTGGCGGGCCTACATTGATTGGTGTATGGCTAGTGCCTTTTCTTGTCAGGTGTTTTCATTCCTTGGATTTTGGATTTTCTTCAGCGTGGTTTGGACATGGGTTTTCATCTTAGCACCTTTATGGGGCTTGTGTCCACTCCGGTGGTTTTCTTTCAGAGATCTTTCGCTCTTCATCCGTTTGGTTTAGGCCTTTTATTTTCAGGGGGGTCGCTCATGTGCACCCGCCTCGCAAACCCATGTTGCCTGTTTAGGATTTAAATTTGGCATCGTCTGCCTGTCTGGGTCCTCCTTTTGAACCAGTGCAGGATGCTGCACTATACATTTTTCACCTTAAAAGTTGTCTTTTTGGTGGCTATAAATTCTGTTCGACGGATTTTTGAGTTGGCGGCTCTGCCCTTTCAGGCACCCTTCTTTGAGAGACTTCAGGACGAGGTGGTTTTCCACTTAAAACCAGATTTCTTGTCAAGGGTTCTCTCTGCTTTTCACTTCATTCAGGACTTTGTGCTTCCTTACTTGTGTACTAATCCTAATAATGGCAGGGAGAGGGCTTTGCACTCTCTGGCCGTAGTTGGATGGGTACAGTACTATCTGGTGGCTACTTCACCTTTGCGCCAGATGGACGCCTTCTTTTGTGTTGCCCTCCGGGCCCAAGAAGGGTTTGGCGCCCGTCAAGACTACCATTTGTAAATGGATTCGTCTGGCCGTTATTAGGGCCTATTCTGTCAAGGGGAGGGATCCCCCTTTCCAGATCACTGCTCATTCTACTCGTGCTGTTGAGGCTTCCTGGGCCTTTCAGCACCAGGCTTCTGTGGAACAAGTTGGTACAGCTGCTTCTTGGTCTTCTGTTCATACCTT
This sequence comes from Gastrophryne carolinensis, assembly GCA_027917425.1. NCBI lineage: Eukaryota > Metazoa > Chordata > Amphibia > Anura > Microhylidae > Gastrophryne > Gastrophryne carolinensis. The sequence continues at coordinate 33,233,330 of CM051237.1, read as the reverse complement.
TCCAAGTTTTATAAGGTTGATTTGTGGGTCTCAGCGGATGCTGTTTTTCGACTAGCAAAGTTCTGCAAGCTGCAGTGGTTTATTTTGTGCATTTTTGCCTGTTGGGATCCCCACCCTTTTTTGGACACTGCTATTGGATGTCCCAAGTGTAATGATTAATTCCGAAGCAGGGTGTGAGACATACTTAGAATAATACCATTTTGTGATTACTCACCTGTAAAATGGGTATTGTAAGTATGTCTCACACCCTGCTTCGCCCCACCCTGAGTTGTATCTTGGATCCTCTGTTTGGTGGTACTGTTTCTCTCATAAATTTTATTTGCTCTTCCTGGTCCCCTTACTGCTTTTTTATACTGGGGGATGTGTGGGAGGTCCCAGGTGTTTGTGGGGCTGGGAGGGGCTTCTTTTTTTGCCATCTCTGCAGTAAAGCGCCCTCTTGTGGACTATAACCCAAGTGTAATGATTAATTCCGAAGCAGGGTGTGAGACATACTTACAATACCCATTTTACAGGTGAGTAATCACAAAATGGTATTATTAGTCTCCAGCTGCTCAACACAGACATCATTTTTTTTCTAAATTTGTAATTCTTACTCCAACACTTACCTACATTCAAAGTACCATTTAAATATAAGTCACCAAGAAAAATTCGCGATACTGCTCCTTTAATCATGCTGTTGGGTTTCCTATAAATGCATGTGCTTAGCCCCACCCCTGTGTTGGATCATTGCATTGTCTTCTTGAAGCCTAGCCATGTTCTTCAAGCCCCTAATACTTCCTAGTCCTTGTGGGGCCTTCCTGTTTCGGGCTTATCGCCTTCTTGTATTTGCTGGGCCTGGTGGCCCTTCATACTTTGTGTTTTGTCTGTGCTAGGCCTTGTGGTTCACCACAGTTTGTGTCTTTGTGTTGGGCCTGCTGCCCTTTCAGTGTCTTAGCCATGTGTGAACTACAGCCCTTCATTGTCTGTCCCATACCCTACACTAGGGCCCAGCTCCGATACATGCCTGCACTGTGGCCCAGATCACCTGTTCGTGTCTTGTGTACGTCTGCTCCCCTTCCCAAGTCTGCGACCACCAAGGGGCTACCTGGGGCCTGCACATCCCCTACTTTCTGGGACACTGCCAAAGAACTGCGTGGATTACGGGCTCCCCGAGTACTAGTCCACCCGCACCCCGGGTGGCCGTCAGCTTGTCTTTTTGGTGGCGCAAGCGGGTTGTCTGTCCTTTTGTCCTTCTGTTCCCTGTCCGCTACCTAGCTTCCTTTGTCCCCAGACAGTGACCCCTGACTATCGCCTCCAGGAGGGAATTAACAGCATGGCTGAGAGCTGCCTGCCCCGGGTTCTGATCCCTAAACCAGGAATTTCCCAACACACCTTGAATGCCCAGCGATGTTATTCGCCTGGGTGTGATATACCCAATAGAAGGGGATGTCCCACCATCAAATTCCGACAACCATTCACAAAGAGCTTCTAGGTATATTACAATTTGATTTTTTTTTTTACATTTTGGTATGAAAAAGGTAAAAATATTCTGAGAACGTTTACGTCATTTTCTACTTTTACTGTTTACAATAACATATGCAAAAAGTTCTAACATATTACTCCCTTATGGAGATAAATCTGTTACATATTTATCATAGATTTCAACATTGTTTGACGCGTTTTGTCAGATTATGTATGTGGTGCCAGTTACACAACTTCCTTGTGCTCTGGAGGAGCCCCCCTTGCGGCCACCGGCTGTCCTGGCCTACAACAAGATGGCGGCATCTCCTGACCTGGGCTGGATTGGCCCTTTTAATGTTGAATTTTTTTAAATACTCAGCAATCCCCACAAGCCAGCGAATAAATCCCCTTAGTCTTACCCCCACCAATTAGGATTTGTTCCCCGAAATGCATCACTGCTGTTTTGTGGGGGGTTTCCAATGTTTTTACTGATTTTACATTGACACTTAAAGATGAAGTTTTGAAGGGAACCTGTGGAGCTGGATTCCTTCTTTTCAATTCAATACAGGCGGTCTGAGCATGCATCCTTGCTCCAAGGTCGTCCTGGCATATATTTAGGAGGTTGAGACCAGGTACAATCTTTTTCTCTCAGGTGTGTAGCAAGATGGCAACTCCCAGGCAATTCAGGAGTGCATCATCTGCAATGCTATTCCACAATATCTGCATGTTTCTACCCTGTCTGTAATTACTACTTTGTAAAGCGCTACGGAAGATGATTGCGCTATATAAATAAACAATAATAGCAATAATAATAATGGGCTTAAAGCGGACCTTCACCCTGAATAAGAGCCTATCTTATGTTTCCTCCACCCTGTACATACAGATTGCTCACGTTAAAAATCATCCTACCTGCATCTACTGCATATTATGAGCCTTTGAACATCCAAGATGGCGGCACATGGAGTTTGTCTGCCTGCAAACAGGAAGTGTCTTCTGACTGTGCTGCTCTCTATTCTGGGATTGCTGTCCTTTCCTTGACCCCAGCTCTACTCTGTCTGTGCAAAGCACAGCAATAACTCCACCCCCTGCACTTTATCCCGCTCTCCTCAGTATGTGATGCTTCTGAGTCAAGATAGCGGTGCCTGTATCGCAGAGTCCTGAACAGAGTTGCTAACTAAGTGACTAAAAACATTAAATATATTAATTTTAAATGCTGGGGAATAGTTTAAGGGTTTGAGCTTTTAATTTAATCATGCTAAATGTCCGGTTTAAGCCCTCTCCGATAGCTGATGTTTGCCAGAACAGAGCTTTTGGGAAGCAATTTACTAAGCTTTGTTTTTTTTTTTTGGATTAGCGGTCTGCTGTTTTATGTCAAGCTTGAAGACTAGAGAAGTGCTTAACCTGTTTTCCCCCTCTTATTTCCTTTAGCTAAAAGATCCGGCTTAAATAATATGGCGACATCTACTGATGCTGAAAGAGAAGATGACATCACAGCAGTGCCAGTGACATCGGCTCTCCTCAACTGCTTTCTTACGGGAAAAAAGCCTCATGCTTGTCCTGATTGCGGGAAATGTTTTTCTACAAAATCCGGACTTGCCAAGCATATGACAATACATTCAGGGGAAAGGCCATTTTCTTGTCCTGAATGTGGGAAAACTTTTTCTAGGAAGTCGCATCTCAGCAGTCACGAGAGTGTTCACACGGGGGAAAAGCCATTTTCTTGTGGCCAATGTGGGAAATGTTTTTCTAAGAGATCCCATCTCAACAGCCATGAAAGAATCCATACGGGGCAAAAGCCTTATTCCTGTCCCGACTGTGGCAAATGCTTCTATGATAATTCAGACCTTACCAAACATAGAAGAGTTCATACAGGGGAAAAGCCCTATTCCTGTTCCGACTGTGGAAAACGCTTTTCCTTTAAGTCGGCTCTTTTGAAGCATGAAAGCATTCATACGGGGAAGAAGCCATATTCTTGTTCTATGTGTGACAAACGCTTTTATGCGAAAGCCCTCCTCGTTAAACATGAAATGGTTCATACGGGGGAGAAGCCCTTTTTATGTGCTGAATGTGGCAAGGCATTTTCTCGGAAAGCGCGTCTCATCAGTCACGAAAGATTTCACAAGAAATTGAAGCCGTTTTCTTGTTTAGAATGTGGAAAGTGCTTTTCTGATAAATCGAACCTTTCCAAACATGAACGAGTTCACACAGGGCTGAAGCCGTTTGCTTGTCCCGATTGTGACAAATGTTTTTATACAAGGGCCGCTCTTCTCAAACACGAACCGGTCCATACAGGGGAGAAGCCCTATTCATGTTCTGAATGCGGGAAACGTTTTTCTCGGAAAGCACATCTCATCACTCACGAGGGCGTTCATAAGAAACTTAAGCCCTATTTTTGTGAAGAATGTGACAAGCATTTTTCCGATAAATACCAACTCGGCAAACATGCTAAAGTTCACACCGGGCTAAAGCCATTTTCTTGTTCTGAATGTAAAAAAAGCTTTTTCTTTAAATCCACTCTTCTCAAACATGAAATAATTCACACAGGGGTGAAGCCCTACTTGTGTCCTGAATGCGGGAAATGTTTCGCTCGGAGGTCTCATCTCAATAGTCACGAAAGAACCCATAGAGACGTGAAGCCGTATTCCTGTTTCGAATGTGGAAAATGTTTTTCGGATAAATCCAACCTTACCAAACACGAAAAACTTCATTCGGGGGATAAGCCGTTCTCTTGTTCTGACTGTGATAAATCTTTCATTTTCAAGTCAGCCCTGGTAGAGCATGAAAGAGTTCACACGGGGCAAAGGCCATATTCTTGTTCTGAATGTGAAAAAAGTTATACTCGGAAATCACATCTTGTCAAACATGAGAAAGTTCATAAAGGCAATAGGGTGTAGTCTAGTTTTTGTGATTTTATTATTTTATTTTTTTTTTAAATAAAAACAGACCTCATTTGACAAGGGAGACGACATACTGGTTGAAAAGTTGTATTCAAGATTTGACTTTTTTTTCCCCACCCGAAATCATCCACCTGAGAATGTGTAAAGACGTTGCAGGTGTCCCTTTTAGACAGACTATTTCTGTTTCCATGCGTTCCAGAACCTAGGCCAGTCCTCCCAAGCGCAAATTAGCTCTTCTTCTTTCTGCTTCTGTTTATTCTGTATACTGTGCATCTAGGCTACTCTTTTGTGTTTATGTATCTTGAATCTACGCATCCACTATGCTATTATATATGAATATTAGGCACATAGGTCAACTCTACAGCTTGGTCTATAGCAGCAGCATGTGTGATAAAAGCATTTGCACCCTCCTGGTGTTTCTTGTATGATTTCATATTGCACTGAATGATTTGTGATCCCTAACCTAATTTTGCTATTAGACAAATAATGTGGCTGAAGTATTAATTAGATTTTGTAAAAACACCGCTATTACTCATATAAAAATGAGATTAAATGTCAATAATTATCGAATTTACCAAATTACTCGACATTTTATGTTTAGAACATCCTTATATTTAAACATCAAAGGAAAGACTCCCAATAGGGTTTTTATGGCAGCCCTAGCTCGATATCTTCCATAATCTAGCAAGCCTTGTTCTCCATAGTTGGATGTTGTATTTGCACAGTGTTGCTGGAATCTATTTAGACGGGCATGCTATGGGAGAGTCATAGATGTACTATTGTTTACATTGTGTATTCTAGTGTTGCACCCTTTTGCGGTGTCGCTGGGTTTACAGGTTAGCAACCATTCATGCTGGAGAACAAATATGACCGAACTGCCCTTCTACATTACGTTCAGTATAATGGCATGCTAATATGCAAAATGGCATGTTAAATTAGAGATCCACTATAGCAGTGCCCCGTCCCTGCCTCCTTCCCCTAATGCTGAGGGGGTTACAACAGAAAAAACAGCTTACCTCGTCCACTATCTAGCGCTGTTCTCCCAATGCTCTGGTTCCTGGACACTGAAATCTTGGAGAGGAAGCACAGAGCACACCTACCCACCCATTCACTTGAATGGGCGGGAGTGTGCATAGTTTGGGGGATGCCTATCTGTGCCGGTAATGGGCGAGGTAAGATGTTTTTTTTTGTATGTGAACTTTTACTTTAATGGATTAAAGTGGACCAAAACTCACGCAGATCGGCCCAGGAATCTATAAGATTCCCATGCTGATTGATTCCCCTCCACCGGGGCATCCAGAATTGGAGTGCCCCGCTTTGTGAGCCCCAGGTCACCCATAAACTCACCTTCTTTCCCAGTCCAACGGCGCATCCCTCTAGCAAGGTGCATGCCCGCGGCAGGCATTTGTGAATGGCCAGCGCGAGGACGCTCCCTGTTAGAAGGGGAATAGGGCCATCGGGCACTAGGTTCCGCCATATTAGATGAGTTCCTGGAGGAAGGGGCTCGAGCGGATTGGACAATCGGGGTGCCCCGGGGAAAGGACTTATACCCAGGATAGTCAAAATCCTGGGTTTCAGTCCACTTTAAATAGATAGGCCACTCATATAAAAGGGTAATCCCCCGTGGCCCCCCTACAGCTGATCAGTCCAACTTCGATGGTCAGCAACTCACCTGATTCTGATCCCGCGACACCCCAGCCTGAACGGGGGTAGAAATGAATGGTGTGTTGGGCTTGTGCCCCCGCCAACAGTTACAGGAATGCTACTGTGCCCTCTACATTCTTTTCAATGGTGGGGGTGTTCTGAGGCCTGACACTCCCATTCTATTGTTGTAAATGAAGAGGACATGATGGCTTTTCTGTGACAGACATGTAAACGCCACTGACTGCTGTCCAGGGGCACAGGATTCAAACCAGCGATCAGGTATGTTGGTGACCGGCGGATTCGGAACAAGCAGCTGCGGGGTACAAAAGGGTTTGTTATGAGTGGCCATTGCTTTAAAGGTAATCTAAAAAATACTTTTCCTTGTGTACAACACGGCTTGCTTCATTTCCATTCATAACGATTGGGTGTTCCGCCACAAGGTGGCGCAGTTGACTGCAGAAGACTTGTGGCTCCTCCCGGCCCATAAAAGGCCAGGAATTACCCAGAAACTCCTAGTGTTTTTCTGCAGTCCTGACTGCGAAGACAGAAGATGGCTCTATCTGGTTATTCGCAGGCGAGCGGGGCAACCAAGCCCGTCGGCCCTGTAAGCCTATTTCCACCCATTTTCTGGACCCTCATGCCTCCCAGCCTCGGCTGATGGATCGGGTGACGGTAGGGGAACACCTGGGGTCGGGTGGTTGGTGAGCTTTGCTCCGGGTTACAGACCCTGTATCTGAAGGGTAGCTGGCCATAGGGGAGAGGAGAAACCACTCTGCTCTGTTGTGTGTCGTTGGTGTTTTGCTTTCCACTGGGGTGAGTTACTTAAGATGAGGTGGGGTGCTTGTTTGGTGTTTTGCATTTCGTGCCACTTTTTTATTGCACTTGGGGTTCCCGGACTGTGCGCGGGCGCTGCGGCCTTCTCTCCCCGCCGCCACGAGCGCACTGCGCTCCGCAGCGGGACATCGCCGGGTGTTCCTCCTGCCACTATGGTGCTGTGGTCGCCATTTGCAAGCTGGTCCGTGAGTCGATCCCTCCTGTTTTTCACTTGGGTGCATGTGCTGTGGGATGCTCAATTATATTTTCGTGCTTATGTATTTCAGACAGGCTAGCAGGTTGTGGTTTCTCCCGGTTCCATACCCCTCCCCCAACCCCTGTCCTCTGTAGGGCATCCCGGTGGGCTTTTCGTTAGCCCTTATACTGTGTTGGCCGATTGTGCCCTTTTTGATAATCACCATATGAAGGCTTCTGGGGATAGCGAGCTTGGGGGCCCTTCTGGGCAGGCTCGGCAGTCTCATGTGCAGGGCATCCCCTTTGAGTGGGGGCGGCACGGTTTGTGTCCCGTGCGCCCAAAGTGTCCTCGCAGGACAGGTTGGGCTGAGCGCCTCTCTTCCCAGCCCTGTCCTCCCTGCAGCATCACCTACTCCCCCACGCCTGCATTTAGCTCCCAGCGAGGGGAAAGTCAGCAGGGGGTCTCACTCGGACTGGGCGCTGCGCGTGGCCAGCATCAAGCAACAACTGGCCCGTCCGGCTGCGGGCAAGGCCTCTAGCAAGAAAAGGCACCTGGCCGCGGACTTGTCCCTCTTTGCCGATGAGGACGAGGTCTTTGATGCCTATGGCGGCTGTGACTCCTTGGAGGAGGGGGAGTTGTTCCGCGACTCGGATTCCTCTGGGGATCGTCATGGCGAGTATGATGGTGATCTAGGGTCTTTCTCAGTCGAGGATACTTGGCTCCCAGATGATACCGACAGGCTCTTGTCCGCCGCTTTTGATACCCTACACATTGCCCCCCCCAAGGCGGCAAAGAAGAAGCAGGGCGAGCTCTTCCGCCCTGACAAGCAACGCTTGGAGTGCCCGGAGCAGGGTAATTTTTCCAATATGGTCCTCAAGGAGTGGGAACGCCCCAACAGGTTACCCTCGGTGCCCAAGGGGTTGGACAGAAGGTACCCCTTCTCTGCCGACTTGGTTCGCCGCTGGTCGTGCCACCCTGAGGTGAACGCTTCGGTCCTGGGGCTTGCCGAGGCCGCCCGTTCTCGCAAGAGAGCGGAGGATTACAAGGACCTTTTGCTTTGTTCTGACTTTATTGCCTTTGTGCTATCTGCCATGGATGACGCCGTCCGGCTTGGCGGTAGGGCCTCGGCCCTGTTGGTCGCTATGCGTAGGTCCGTCTGGTTGCGTCTAAGAAGTCTCTCACCGGGCTTTCCTTCACTGGACTCCGTCTTTTCGGTGAGCGTCTTAATGTTCTGACCAAGGATGGCAGGCTCCCCCAGCGTAGAAAGCAGGCTCGGCCCTTTCGGGGATCCTCTTTCTTTCGCCCTTCATTGGGAGGTTGTGGGTCCTCCTTAGGTAGCCGCAGAGACTCTTGGGGTCGAGGCAGATCCCGCGGTCGCCCCAGTCACTCCTGGGGAACCAAGCCCAAACCCCCCGCCAAGGCCCTTCAGGCATGAGGAGGCGCCCTCACCCATCCGGGTGGGGGATGGCTTCGGCGTTTTGCTCACGTCTGGAGACTGCACGTCTCGGACCGGTGGTTTCCTCCGGTTACAAGATAGAGTTTGCAGCCTGGCCGCCCCCAAGATTCCTACGGTCCCGGATCTCTCAAAATCCTGTGACTGCTCAGGGCCTGCGGTTGGCCGTACAACGTCTTCTGGCATCCGGAGTGATTTGTCCGGTACCTCCTCAGGAACAGGGTCGGGGGTGCTACTCCAACCTGTTCACAGTGCCCAAGAAGGATGTCTCCCTGAGGCCCATCCTGGATTTAAAGGGTCTCAACAAATTTGTCAGATTCAAGCATTTCCGCATGGAGACCTTACGTTCAGCTGTGAGTTCCCTTCAGCCGGGCGACTTCATGACTGTGGTGGACATCAAGGATGCCTACCTTCACGTTCCGATCTTCCTAGGTCATCAGAGGTTCTTGAGGTTCGCTCTGGGGGATCAACACTACCAGTTTGTGGCCTTGCCGTTCGGTATCACCTCGGGTGTTCACCAAGGTACTGACGGGTGTCATGGCTCTACTGAGGAGTCGGGGCATTCGCATTCTTCCTTACCTGGACAACCTATTGATTGTGGCTCCATCTTGTCATCGGGCCGAGAGGGACACTCAGTTGGTGACGTCCACTCTTGAATCCTTTGGCTGGGTAATTATCCCAAGTCTTCACTATCTCCGTCTTTGGTGAGGTCCTTCCTGGGTATGACGCTGGATACTTCTCAGGTCAAGGTGTTTCTTCCTCAGCAGAAGGTGGAGGGCATTCAGATGCAGGCGCGGGCCCTGCTGTCCGTGTCCTCATCCCTCCATCCGTCTGGGGATGCAGTTGGTGGGCCTCATGGTGTCTTGCTTCGAGGCGGTTCCCTTTGCTCAGTTCCACATGAGACCTCTTCAGTTACATCTTGTGTCTGTTTGGGATTGGAATCAGGAGTCCCTGGAGCAGGAATTTGCTCAGTCCCCTCTGGCCAGGCAGTCCCTTTTGTGGTGGCTGGACTCGAGGAATCTTCTAGGGGGCAGGTCCTTTCTGCCTCCGTGCTGGGAGATTGTCACCACGGACGCGAGTCTGACCGGTTGGGGGGGGGGGGGGGTTTGGCAATCGCTGAAGTTCCAGGGCCAGTGGGGTCCTCAGGAGGCCCATACTCCCGTCAACCTTCTGGAGTTGAGAGTGATCAGGTTGGTTCTCTCCCAGCTGACTCCACACCTGCGGGGTCGTGCTGTACAGGTCCGCTCGGACAATCGGACGGCGGTCGCCTATATCAATCATCAGGGCGGGACTCGGAGCAAGCAAGCCCTCAAGGAAGAGTCCCTGATCTTGTCTTGGGCAGAGGAGAATGTTCCCTGCATCTCGGCAGTTTACATTCCGGGGGTGGAGAACCAGGAGGCTGACTCCCTGAGCAGGGGGTCGTCTCGTCTGGGGGAATGGTCTCTCAGCTTTTTCACGTCCTGTGCCGCCGCTGGGGTGGGTCAGACGTGGACCTGTTTGTGTCCCGTCACAATCACAAGCTTCCAAGATTCGTCTCTCTGTCAAAAGATCCTCTGGCCTTCGCCACGGACGCGCTAGCAATTCTTTGGATGTAATTTTGGCTCCTTTATGCATTTCCTCCCTTTCCTCTGCTGGGTCGTGTGCTGCGCAAGATAGCCCAGGAGGGGGTACCGACCATTATAGTGGCCCCCCCGCTGGCCGAGGAGGGTATGGTTCGCGGATGTCGTCCAGATGGCAGTGGATCAGTACGTCTTGCCCTACGATCCAGAGCTCCTCACTCAGGGACAGCTGCTCTATCCCAATTTACAAACGCTGGCTTTGACGGCTTGGCTGCTGAAACCTCCATCCTGATGAGTAAGGGATTGCCGGCTTTGGTTGTCAATACTTTGATTCAGGCTTGGAAGAAATCTTCGTCTATGATTTACTACAGGGTCTGGCATGCTTATATTGCTTGGTACGAGTCTAAGTCTTTTCCTTGTCGTACTTTTTCTATTCCCAGGATTCTGAGGTTTTAACAGCATGGTCTGGAGTCGGGTCTACAACTGAGTACCCTCAAAGGACAGGTTTCGGCTCTGGCAATTTTTTTCCAAAGATCTTTTGCCAATCATAGGCTTGTCAAAACTTTTTTCCAGGGAGTTACTCATGTACGTCCACCGCGTAAGCCTCTGCTTCCGGTTTGGGATTTAAACTTGGTGCTTTCTGCTCTCCAGGGTCCCCCCTTCGAGCCTCTGCGCGATGCCGCTCTGTCCATTCTGAATTTTAAGGTGGCCCTTTTTGGTCGCTATCACTTTGGTGCGTCGCGTCTCTGAGCTGGCGGCGCTTTCCATGAAACCTCCTTATTTTGAGCGGCGGTGGTGTTCCGTCTTAAGCCGGATTTTTTTGCCTAAGGTTGTATCTGCCTTTCATCTCAATCAGGACATTGTCTTACCTTCCTTGTGTCCTACCCCTTCTAATTCTAAGGAACGGATCTTTCATTCCCTGGATGTGGTTAGGGCGCTCAAATTTTATTTGGTCGCCACTGAGCCCTTTCGGAAGTCTTATGCTCTGTTTGTTCTTCATGCCGGGCCTAGGAAGGGCTTGCCTCCAGCCAAATCCACTATCAGTAAGTGGATCCGACAGGCGGTGGTGCAAGCTTACTCTGCTAAATGGAAGGAACCTCCCTTCCGTGTTACTGCTCACTCTACTAGGGCTATTGGTGCCTCTTGGGCTTTTCAGCACCAGGCTTCTGTTGAACAGGTTTGTAAGGCCGCTACTTGGTCTTCAGTTCATACTTTTTCTAAGTTTTACATGGTTGATCTTAGGGTCTCAGCTGATGCTGTCTTTGGCCGCAAGGTGCTTCAGGCGGTAGTGGCTTGAACTGCCTGCCGTTGCTCACTGGGGATCCCACCCTTTTTTTCATGGACACTGCTGTTGGATGTCCCAATCGTTATGAATGGAAATGAAGCAAGCTGTGCTGTACACAAGGAAAAATACAATTCTGTGATTACTCACCTGTAGAATTTTCTTTACTGAGTACAGCACGGCTTGCTTCATCCCTCCCTTGTTATTGTTGTCCTCTGTTACCTCTTTATGGTGATTTTGTTAAGAAAGTTATCTTGTAGTGGGCCGGTTTATTATGTTAACATGGTTTTGTCTCCCGGATTCTTGCATTACTGCTTTTCAAACACTGGGCGTTTCTGGGTAGTTCCTGGCCTTTTATGGGCCGGGAGAAGCCACAAGATTTCTGCAGTCAACTGCGCCACCTTGTGGCGGAATACCCAATCGTTATTGAAATGAAGCAAGCCGTGCTGTACCCAGTAAAAACAATTCTACAGGTGAGTAATCACAGAATTGTATTATTTGGGTACAATAATACAATTTACTTTGCATGCATTATCAACATGTGCAAATATGAGAACTCAAAATGTGTAATTCTTTTATAAACCTGCAACATTATGTTGTAAAATGACAACCTTCGATTATAAAGTAGAATCATATTCTGAACCAACATTAAACGTAATAAATGTTAGTATAGGGACACCTGTGTAAGTTTACATGGGCTTTCAATGTGGCGGTACTTGGGCCATGTATTCCTGTGGTTATAATCTGGAAAAAGCTGGACAGATAAACAGATAAAATACAGGGTATTTCAAAAAGATTAGTAGAAAAAGGAAACATAACAATGATTGCTGTAATGGGTTTATATGGAAAAATGGGTTTTGGCAGAACAGACACGGAGACCATAATGTTTCGGTGGAGCTTAAAGCGGACCTTCCTGTACCACCCTGTACATACAGATTGCTCACATTAAAAAATCATCCTACCTGCATCTCAATGTTATGAGTCTTTACACATCCAAGATGGCAGCTCATGGAGCATCAGGCAGCCTTCAAACAGGAAGTGTCTTCTGACTGTGTCACTCTGAATTATGGGATTGCTGTCCTTTTCTTGACCCCAGCTCTGCTCTGTCTGTGCAAAGCACAGCTATAACCCCACCCCTTGCACTTTATTGCACTCCCCTCTCCTCAGTATGTGATGCTTCTGAGGCAAGATGGCGGCGCCCGTATCCTAGAGTCCTGAACAGTTGCAGCTTGGGGGATTGAAGGAGAGCCCACTGACACAGAGCAGATACCGGGTTCAGCAATGCAGGGATGGAGAGGTAACCAAGTGGCAAGAAAACAGAATGGGTCAGGCAAGAGTGCCAATCCAACTGCAAGTGAGCCCAGGGGCACAGGACCATGTTCACCTGTGTAGGGGGTGGTTTAATGACCAAAGGGCACACAGTAGTCCAATGCAGAGCTGGTAATCCAATGGCAGGGGAGGGTACAGGGCAGGTACAGAGTTCAGCAATGCATAGGTTGGTCCAGTGACCAAAGGGCACACAGCAGTCCCTCGAAGAATGGGTTAGGAAAGAGTAATCCAACAGCAGTTGAGACCACAAATACACAGTTCAATACAAGCAAGTATTGCAGGTAGGGTAGAAAACTCACGCAGTAGGTCTGTTCTTAGTCTACAGCAAGCAGGCTCCGGCAGCAGCAGTGACACACTCGGCTCTGGGGTATTATTGCGGCTGTGCAGTGGCCAGTGAAGGAAGGAAGAGCGGAACCTGGTTGATCACACAGACACTTGTCCAATCAGCGGTTTATGCCATGCATAAAACTATTGTTTTGACTGATCGTCCATTGGGTGTGGGGTCCACATGCCTAAATAGTGTGTGCTTCCCAGAGTCCAGCTTATCTGAATGGCTGGTTGGAGGAGCTTGGACAGGTACAGGGATATTGGGGATGTGGCACGCGATCATGGCGAGGGAACTATGGAAAGATAAGGTGTTTTGGGGAGGAGAGTTCCCACAGTGGGGCATCTCCAAGAGGCACCTAGTTGGCCGGCCCTGAGGTCGTGATTGGTCCACTTTAAATAATGGATAGGTGATGCGGTCAACTCATTCGATAATACAGGTGTGGCAACTGGGGGGGGGGGCTATAGATTCAACAGTTAAAACTAATAAAGGCTGGGGTGGATGGGGCACAGATGGCAGGACAGGGATGCATGGGGCTAGGCTGGATGGGGCAAAGAGACTGAGAAACAAAGTTTGTGTGAACCTTGCAATGCCACTTCCCGTCTCTGCAGTACTTCATATAGCAATGCTAGGTGCCAGGGAGCCATTACACTGGCAGGGAGACTGAGCACTTTATCGCTGAGGGAGCAGCGCTGAGCATGGCAACTGAGCGCAGGGCTGTCAGGGCAGGGGTCCAGAAATTTGGCACCGAGGTCCGCATTTGGACCGTGGTCTGCCAGTTGAGTACCACTGAGCTAGAGTATAATGTAGATGTCTGCCATGTCACAAAGAGGGTTACTGGGTAGAAGTCGGTCAGAAAGGTCCTCAACAGCAACTGTAGATGCAAGGTGGTTTAAGGGTTTCAAGAAACTTGTAATCTTCAGACAAGCTGGAGGTCAAAAGAGAAAGAAGGTAGTCATCGAACCTGGGGACCAAGCCAGAGCTGGAAGCAATCTAGGTCAAGGCCAGGAGCCAAGGGTTCAACAACGTTATGTGCCCAAAGCTGATAACCCGAATATACTGAATGACCAGGTGATTGATGCATTTTTTTCTTCCCTGATGGCACATTGGGAATACTCCAAGGTGACGCTGCCAGGATTCATCAAGCTCATATTGAAAGATCGGTTCACGGAGCATAAAACCTCATTATCACACGTGGATTGGCCATCACCGAGTCCAGACCCGAAACCCATTGAGAATGTTTGGGATGTGCTGGAGAAGACCTCCCACCCTCTTGTTGCCTTTGCATGGTCAACTTCATTCACAGCAATAGAGGGCTTGGCTCACCCTTTCCTTGCAGTGATTTGAGTAGGTGTGCATAGTTAATGTGACATGAAGGCTGGCGGGAGCACGGGATGACAACCAAATTTGTCTTAAGTTCTTTTGCTTTCTGTAGAGCAGGGGTGTCAGATTCCTTTTCACCAAGTGCCTCATCAGCATTGGGGTCGCCTTCAAAGTGCCACAAAAAATACTGCGAAAAAAAAGGTGAATAAAAATAGGCTTCTTACCTTGCCAAGTGCTCCTCCAGTGCTGTGCTTCCTCTCAGCTCGGTGCAGTGAATAAGGAAATATACTTCCTTATCTGCCCCTCCAGCGCCACCCTGCCAATGTGGGCCACCATTACTGGCTCGAGGAGTTAGTCCAGACCACGCCCCCTGTGTATTGATGGGTTAAATGACACATTTAAAGCTGCTATTCAAGCCCAGCTAACCTCTTCCTCCCTCCTCACCCAAGCCTCCTCCTAGCAAGTGCTCTCACTCCCAGCATCTCCCCACCCATTACGCTGCAAGACAGCTCCAAGGGCAACGCCCACATGCTTCAGAACAGAAATCATGGGGTAAATCTTTAAAACCTTGATATCTCGACCATTTCTTCAATTTCAAACAGGAAAACCGTTTTTAGGACAGTTGGCAAATGTAGCCGACGCAATGGTCTAACATTTGCCTTTCCCTGAACTATCACTTTAGTCTAACTCCAGACAGAAATAAATGTGATATTGCAGAAGCTTGTGGAGACCACGTCACAGCAAATGTGAGCTGGAATTAAAGCTAAAAGTACAAAATATTAGAGTGGGGCCTTTTTTTTTTCTTACTGACCAGGCAGTGTAAGTCTCTCCATTTGCTCGGGGAGAGTATATTACACCATGCATTGTGATACCCAACATTGGCTTTTATTCCATTCAGAGGTGCTGGGCAGGGCCGGGATTAAGTGTGGTGGGGGTCCCTGGGCACAAAATCTGGTGGAGGCCCCTGATACAGTATTTCTTTTTCTTTAAAATAATAGTCCAGCCAAGTAACTGATTGGTGGTTGTCTGGCACCCGCCTACTTACTGGAACGTCAGAT
This sequence comes from Gastrophryne carolinensis, assembly GCA_027917425.1. NCBI lineage: Eukaryota > Metazoa > Chordata > Amphibia > Anura > Microhylidae > Gastrophryne > Gastrophryne carolinensis. The sequence continues at coordinate 33,218,011 of CM051237.1, read as the reverse complement.
GGAGTCCCTTGTGCCCCCCTTGTGCGGGTGCGTGCTGCTCGGGAACTCCTGCTTTGCCATTCTGGGTGGGGGGTAGTGTAGTCGCCCGGCTGGTCCAACAGAAAACAGTTCCCTGCATTGAGCTGCCAGCGGCTGTGCTTGGTGGCTTATGTGCAGTGACAGCTCTGCACGCACCCATCACTGTAGCGTTGGTGACGGCAGCAAAGCTGCTCTAGACTCTTCATCCTGCCCTGTGGTGGCTTTGGCTGCAGGTTTGCAAAGACAAAAAAAAAGGCTTGCCCAGGTGTGGAAGGAACTGCGGCTAATCGCTTTGTTTCTGGCCCCTTGGCCCGCCAGACCAAAGACTGAAAAGCCTCCTGGACCAGACCATAACCCAAAGGTTGGTGGAGGCCATGGGACGTGCGCCCCCTCATAATCTGGCCGTGGTGCTCTGACTCCGTTTGGGCAGTCGAGCTTTAGTGAACACATCTGGTAGCCCTAGCCCTCTTGTTCAATTTGGTGGTGAGTGGTACGTTGGTCAACCGTTGAGCTCCTACCCAACGTTGACTTGCCACTGGCACATGGTTTCCACCTCGCATATTCACAATGGTGCCATTGAGGATGATTCAGAGCCAGGTGAGAATTCTCGTTCCTATTTAAGGAGAGAAAACTGCCATTGTCATTGTCTATGGGTGTAAATTTCCATCCCATTGTGTCACCACAGCATAAATGTCTGGATTAGGCAGACGGTTGTATAAAATCAGGGATTCGGTGAAACATGTAGGTTTACTCACCACTGCTGATATATTTGCTCCTGACCAGATTCCGGTACTAGCAGCCTTGACGTTGTGCAGACATAGAGGCTGATCCACTACTAGAGCCAGATATTGCCAGATGAGCGCCTGTATAGCGGCGCTTATAGTGACCGCTAGTAGACACTGTAAGCAGGTATCGGGCGCTGTAACCTAGCATTGCGGTCGCTGTAGTAACCTGGCCGGCACTGATGAATGTGATGTGTGTTGGGCACTCTAACAACAGTACAGCACTGCAGTGCGTCCGGCACCATATTTAACAAAACACTCGACACACAGCGTCGGCGCTCTAAATCTGGGCGCTCTAGCACAGAGCGTCAGACGCTGTGTGATCAAAGTCTGTTTTTGAACACATATCCACCAGTAACAAAGCGAAAACATGGAATAACATTGTTTTAACACTGGGATAACACATTAGTGCCAATTCCGCATAAAAATATAAAATGTAAAAAAAATGTATAAAAGTGTTTGCTTGCAGCCAGGAGAAGTCACACAATGATTTGAGCAAAAAAAACAAAAATTTAATTGCCAAACACAAACAAATGAAAGCCCATTGAAATGTATAGGAGAGCGCTACAGAGCGACGGGTACTACATGGTGCTCCAGAGCCTAGAGCGCCGGCGCTATACGCTGAGCTATCTGTAATAATACATGTGACGCTACATGGCGCTGTTAGAGGCGCTCACCAGAATAGCTTTCATAAATGTGGTTTCCTGTACAGCGCCTGGTGTTCACCAGACGCTGCCTGATGCTACGAGGCGCTACCTGCCACTATCCTTTCTTAAATAACCCCCTAGTGTACTGTTCACTGAAATAGCTGCCATGTGAGCTAGAAAATGCTGCACACACAGCGCAGGGTTCGCCTGTATTGCAGTCTGCAGTAGCGTGCTGTTGGATTCTCTGCTGCGCCGATCGCCACGAACCTAGGATGTCACTTGCTTCCTTTGAGGCCACAAAATATCTTCTGGCCCATCACAGCAACCTGTGGGTCCTGTGATGTCCCTTCTCATACGAGTTGCCCGCTAGGTAAGATAGAGGCAGTGCAGGGGTCCATTCCTGATCCCCCACCATGCATGCTCCACCCGCAATCCTCCGCGGGCAAGGCGTGTGATAGGTAGGAGGACATTTAAATAGCAGGATGGATAGTTGTAATGTTTACCTTCACCCTTTGAAGCCGCATGGGAGCGGCGGGCGCGGGTGGCCTGGTTGCGATCCCCTCTTGTGATATGGGTTGCTGACATGCTGTTACCCTGATATGCGATACTTTGGGCACGGGTAGTATATACTTTATATTGTGCAGGCACATTAATATTGTGCTCTTTGAGCTTTTTCCATTACCTGTCATATTGATTCTTATCTGGAATTGGTTTGTGTGAGGTGGGGTTTTATTTATCTATTTAATCATTGCTAGTAGGATTAGCCTACATTTAGGTATGTTGGGCGTGTTAGAATTGTTCATGATAATATTTTCACAGCATTAAGCACTTTTTGGCATAGTTTTTTACACATTTTTCAAGGTGTTTTATGATTCATGTGTGACTATATATATATATATATATATATATATATATATATATATACCGTATATACTCGAGTATAGGCCGACCCGAATATAAGCCGAGGCACCTAATTTTACCACAAAAACCTGGAAAAAGTTATTGACCCGAGTATAAGCCGAGGCGGCTTTTTTCAATTGGAATTGGAGTTGATTTGAGGAATCACCCCTGACCACGCCCCCAGCCATCACCTAAGAATTAAATAAAAATAAATAATAATAATACAGTGAGGGGCATCCCTTGTTACAGCCAGTTAGGGGCATCCCTCATTACAGCCATTCAGGTGTAACACAGCACACACACAACATACACACAGCACACACAACACACACACAGCACACAACACAGCACACATACAATGCACACAACACACACACTCACAAGTTCAGCTCCTGCACAATCTTCAGCGAGGCTCCTTCCAGCCAAGGCGACGGTGCGGGACAGAGTGAGGACGGCGCGGGACGACGGCATGGGACGCGGCCAGTCGCAATGCCCCTGGACGCGGGGCAGAAGAGCCGCCTCGGAGGCTTCAGAACTCGGCGGGGAGATCAGTACACCCAGCGCGAGGTGGGTCGCCACGTCACTGAGGCCCGGGCCGCCATCTTGGTACACCCACCTCGCGCTGGGTGTACTGATCTCCCCGCCGAGTTCTGAAGCCTCGGGGGCTCTTTTGCCGCCTCGGAGGCTCTTCTGCCGCTTCCTCCGCCCCCTCGCTCAGGTAAGTCAGGTTACTGACTCGAGTATAAGCCGAGGCTGCTTTTTTCAGCCCAAAAAGTGGGCTGAAAAACCCGGCTTATACTCGAGTATATACGGTATATATATATATACAATAGAGTTTGTTTCACAGTGTATTATAGTGTATAATAATTGACAGGTCTTTTTGGACAGTATAGGGGCCCGATTTGGGCTTTCTAAGTGCCGGCACAGATACTTGAGCATGCGTGTGTAGAGAAATTGTGTCTTTACACATACAGATTCTTGTATTTTAATATATATATAGTATTAGAGCAGAGTCATACATCACATATATTTTGAATAAGATATCCCATTAATGGTGGATTAGAGATATGAAATGGATATGAAAGGGGATCAGCTATTTGTTTTTAAATGTCTTGTGCTATGTGTATTTTTGTATGTATTTTTATGAATTTTCATGTAATAATAAAAAATCTTAATTTTTTGAGGATATAGGTTTTGATATATTTTTTGGTGCTCCCCACAGGGAGGGAGGTGTGGATTTTCCACGTCCACTCCCATTGGAGGGATTGTGTTTGTTAAGGAGTGAGCACATTATAAATAGTACAGGTGGTGCGCCCCATAGCAATTGTTGTGCAAATCCATTTTCATTTTCCCTATTTTGGTAATTATTGGCCCCTAACCAGGGGAGGACTGGCCATAGGACAATGTCCGGTGGGCCGCACTGCTTTAGGGCCAGTTGGCTGCTGCTTTTAACAGCCACATTCCACTCCTGCCCCTTAGAGGCCGATTTATTAATAGCGCCAGATAGCAACAGATGAGCGGCAGTAGCGGTATTTTCACAGCGCACGCTAGTAGTCGATGTGCTTGGCCGTTGTTCGGTTGTTGACAGCGACTCAGTCGGTGTGCGGTAATGTTGAATACGGGGTTAGGAGTTGCTGTTTGACAGGTTCCGCGCTGTATGGGAGCGCATGACAGCGAATGGCCATAGCGAACGGCTCCCAGCATATTCATTAACAAATCACACTACAAAAATTCTCGCGCAGTGAAATGCTTGTTTAAACCCCAGAGCGCTGGCGGCGATGGGTTAAAAGTAGTTTTTTAACCCCCAAACAACCATATTTTGGGAAAAAAATAAACAAGTTTTTATAAACATTTTGTAATATGAATACATTAATATCAGACCTGTAATATCAATTCTGCACAAATGTATTTATTTTTTTTTTTACCTTAAAAAAAATATCTAACATTGCAGAAGTGGTCACAGAATTTTTGACATTTAAAAAAAAAAAAAAAAAAATCATTAATATCAATTAATTATGAATATTTAAAGATTGCTCCATTGAAATGCATTGGAGAGCGCCAGGTAGCGAGAGGTCATACCTGTCGCTGTTCAAGGTCGCTCGCTGGCGCTGTGGGGTGAGGCTGGAATAATGATGAATGCTTCGCTATCTGGCGCTCTGTCATTCGCTAAGCAGGATCGGCTTGATAAATGTGTGATTGCGGAGGGGAGCCGGCATTCTCGTGGCGGTGCCCGTCATTACCGTTCGCTCACCATTCGCTACCTGGCGCTAGCCCTTATTAAATAAGGCCCTTAGTCTCCTTATCAGCCCCACTGTACCCATAATCCAAGGAACACCATCCCCCAATGCTATAGCCCCGGCATCATGGTTGGGAGGGGCCTCAGCACAGATGTCTAGGGCCGGCCAGGGGCTGGTAAAATCCAGGTTGAATTTTGGCCCCGGTCCGCTACTGTCTTCCTATCAGGGCAGAAGCCCAGGAAATTGATTGCTGATTGGCTGATTCACCAGAGCTATGCATTGGAGGCTCTGTACCCATGTAGCTGGCTTTTTCTCATAGCAATGACAAGGGCGCCATCCTAGTGGGCAGAAGGGCCTATAACATTAGCCACCTACCGGCTACCCATCATTTAACCCTATAAATGCCAAGCCCTAGATTCTACATGCTTGTTTCTCTGACTGTTAAACCGGACCTTCGGCATCATTTAAAGCGGACCTTCACTCTAAATAAGAGTCTATCTTATATGTTTCCCACACCCTGTACATACAGATTGCTCACATTAAAAATCATCCTACCTGCATCTACTGCATTTTATAAGCCTTTAAACATCCAAGATGGCGGCTTATGGAAGCTGCCATTTTTGCAGGCAAACAGGAAGTGCCTGCAAACAGGAAGTGACTGTGCTGCTCTGCATTCTGGGACTGCTGACCTTTCCCTGACCCCAGCTCTGCTCTGTCTGAGCAAAGCACAGCTATAACCCGCCCCCCTGTACCTTATCCCACTCTCCTCTCCTCAGTAAGTGTGATGCTTCTGAGTCAAGATGGCGGCGCCCGTATCCTAAATTCCCGAACAGAGTTGCAGCCCAGTGGGGGAAAGTATAATAAATTAGTGACTAAACATGTAAAATATATTCATTTTAGATGCTGAGGAATTGTTTTTTAAGAGTTTGGGCTTTTCATTAAATCAGGGTGAAGGTCCGGTTTAATGAAAAGACCAAACCCTTAAAAAAATATTCCCCAGCATCTAACATTAATATATTTTAAGTTTTTCATCACTTACTTATGATTCTTCCCCCCCCCCCCCCCCCCCCCCCCACTGGGCTTCAACTTTATTCAAGACTCTAGGATACGGGCGCCGCCTTCTTGGCTCAGAAGCATCACATACTGAGGACAGGGGTCAAAAGTACAGGGGGGCGGTGTTATAGCTGTGCTTTGCTCAGACAGAGCGGAGCTGGGGTCAGGAAAAGGACAGCAATCCCAGAATGCAGAGCAGCACAGTCAGAAGACACTTCCTGTTTGTAGGCAGCCTGAGTCTCCATGGGCCGCCATCTTGGATGTTTAAAGGCTCAAAAAATGCAGCAGATGCAGGTAGGATGATTGTTAATGTGGACAATCTGTATGTACAGGGTGGGGGAAACATAGAAGATAGACTCTTATTTAGTGTGAAGGTCTGGATTAATGTGGGCAAACTGTATGTACAGGGTGGGGGGGAAACATATAAGATAGGCTCTTATTCAGTGTGAAGGTCCGGATTAATGTGGGCAATCTATATGTACAGGGTGGGGGGAAACATATAAGATAGACTCCTATTATTTAGTGTGAAGGTCCGGATTAATGTGGGCAAACTGTATGTACAGGGTGGGGGAAACATATAAGATAGGCTCTTATTCAGGGTGAAGGTCCGGATTAATGTGGGCAATCTGTATGTACAGGTGGGGGAAACATATAAGATAGACTCTTATTCAGGGTGAAGGTCCGGATTAATGTGGGCAATCTGTATGTAAAGGGGGGAAAACATATAAGATAGACTCGTATTCAGGGTGAAGGTCCGGATTAATGTGAGCAATATGTATGTACAGGTGGGGAGAATCATTGGGGCAGAGAACCTCATGATTCTGACGCCCTGCTCCCCTCTGAGGAGGTATAGATTCCCGGGCCGATCCAGCTGGCTTTTGATCCACTTTAATCAGAACAAAACCTGGGATTTTGACTATCCTGGGTTTTGTTTCTTGTCCCTGGAGCCCCCGGCATTGGTATGCTTTGCTGTGTGAACCCCCCAGATCGACCTGTACAAACTCACCTTTCCCCGGTCCTGCGGCACATGTGTGAGCTCTCATACAATCTGAATGCTTGGGGGGTGGGAGTGCGCACAGCCCAAAGATGCTGGGGATGTGGCCGCTGATATTTACATCAGCGAGACAGCCAGGAAGAAGGTGAGTTTTGCGGCGCCCAATACCTGATAGTGATAGTATTGCAATGTCCCAGTACAGCATTTGCAATACTGTTCTATATGTGTCCCCTCGACATTCGGCTGTCCCTGTGACTTTGGGGTCTGTTATATTACATAGCTAATATGGTATAATATATCTGTGTTCATACAGTATGTATATATATATATATATATATATATATATATATATATATACCCTGTTGCTGTATAATAACCTTTTATATCCTGTTTTCATGTTATAACATGTTTCCTATGTGAATTTATGTAGTTTTCACTCAAAGAGTTAATGTATTCACATTGTGCAGTTCCATAAACTTCAAAACCCCCTATTGCTGAAACTAACTTGCTAGGGAAGGGTCATGTGACAAGTGGTGAGCCTATCAGGACTGCTGAGCACCTAAGCCTACCCTCTCCTCCATTTTCTAGTCAGAATAGCTTTGCTCTCTGAAGGAAGAAGATCTGTGCTTGTGCTGCTGGCTTGTCTCATGTGGCTAGTGTGGAGAAAGGGGCCAGACTAATGCTTACCAAGTCTGCTGATAAATCTACAGCATCATCTTTCATATTCTAGGTCACAGAGCCTGTCTTTAAAGTGGACCAACACCCAGGATTTTCACTATCTTGGGTGTTGGTCCACTTCCGAGGGTGCCCCGCTGTGTGAAACCCCCCAGAAAGCCCCAAAAACTCACCTGACCCCTCTCCCACGTGACTCGCTCCACCAAGCACCGCCAATGGACAAGCGAGGTCCGTCGACGGAGAAGGTGAGAGCGCCCGCCGCCTCTCGCGCGCCCGCGCCGGCCATTCACAAACCGCCCCTGCTAGAGGGATGCGCGAGAGGCGGCGGCGGTGACGGCCCGCGCATGCACCGTTGGAACGAGGAACAGGTAGGATTTGCGGGCGTCCTGCGGGGTTTCACACAGCGGGGCACCCCCGATCGGGGTGCCCCGCAGGCAGGAAGCTGATCGGCCCGGGAATCTATAAGATTCCCGGGCCGATCAGCGGTGGCTGTTGGTCCACTTTAATTCAACCCTAATCTCCAAGTTTGCAGAACCCATCTTCAATCTTGCAAGTAAGCTATTCAGCCTAAATGGCACTATAAGTCTCAGCAAGTCCTGTAGTCTCCCACACCACAGGATCGCTCCTGATCTGCACTGTCACTGTACCATCTAGACTGCCAGTAAAAGTTCCATTGATCCTAACCTGGCCTCTGCCTGTTTTTGCTACCCAACACCTAGCAAGGGATCTCCTGGGACCCCCGGTTGGTAGGGTAACTGGTGAGAAGATCCAGATTTAAGAAACATAGTTCTGAAAGACTATGGTTTATTTTCTGTATGTTCTGGGAACTGAGAAAACTATAAAATACTCCCTGAACTCAACCTTGTACATGGTCATAAATATTCTGTTCTCATTATTTTTAACTTAGGTAATTGTCTGTTCTGCGCATGCTCTAACTATGAAAGTTTTCAATAAAACAGGGGTCAGAAGCGCCCCCTGCTCAGTGTGTTTCTGTCAGGAACCGCTTACCTGATCCCCGTTCCAGCGACGTCTCCAGGCGGCCAGCTGCAGCTGTCACTGTGCGGCGGCCGCGCCGAGCGGCGTCGGCTCGAGCAGCGTCGGCTCGAGCGGCGTCCAGCTCAGCCACGCCCCCCGCTTCCTCCTCCAGGAGACGTGCTCGCGCGCGGCCGCGAGCACGTGTCTGTTATGCCCTCCGGCGGCGCTGTGCGGCGCGCACCCGCCGGAGGATCAATTAAAGGGTTAATGAATCCTAGGGGATTGAGGGCTTCGCCCTCTTCTGCTCTGCAGCCAATTACCCTTGGAATCCTATGTGCTCCAATCAGTACACTGCTTCCCTCAGACCTGTTCCTATAAAGGCAATTCCCTCTCAGTTGTGAATTGCCTGTGATAGCGCTCAGAACCCTGTGTTACCTACTCCTGTGAAGTCTAGCCTGTTGCCGATTTGATTGTACGACCATTCTCGATCCTGAATCCTTGTTGCCGACCTCTGCCTGAATTGACGCCTCTCGATCCTGAATCCTTGTTGCCGACCTTTGCCTGAACTGACGCTTCTAGATCCTGATCCCCAGTTGCTGACCTCTGCCTGAACCCCGACTATGTCTTGCCTGACCCCTGGTGCCGCTACGATCTCTGCCTTCCCGTTATCAACCTATTGCCTGTCTCTGGACTTCCGTCACTCACGCTCTTGCTATTGGTTCTCCAGTCCTCCCACATATAAGCTTACATCCTTTGAGCCATTAAGTCCTGGGGGCAACCGATCCCGGGTAGGCGTATCTTGCGTCCCGGCAAGCGGGGGCTCCTACAGGTGAAGCTGGCTGTGGAGATTGGGGGTTGTGAGCTTATTAAGAGGGCTGGAGTTACCCCGAGCGTGACAGTTTCTCTGAGGTTTTGCTACACACCTTGTCGCGTGTATTGATTTCTCTTAGAATATAGTAATTGGGAATTGGACAACAGAAGCCAGATCAAGTCTGGTTAGTGACTTGAACGTAACATTACGTGGCGCTCCGAACAGGGACTCTCGATAGCGGTCGCAAGAGGTATCGCACCCGCCGAACGGAACATCAACTGATGCCACCTCGGAACAGCAGACTTCAAAACCTGGCCAGGTAAGAGACAGCTTTTATGTACTTTTATACTCTGCTCTTCCCCCGTGAGGCATCAGCGGGTCCGTTCTAAGGTAAGATAGGCATAGCCAGCCTCTGCGAAAGAGGGTCATTTTAAGAATCCTAAGGCGCTTCTGTTGTCTGCATTTGTTTTGTCTGTTTGTATTTGTCTTGTCTGTCTGTTCCCTTAAGAATTTGTTATTTTTGAGAGTGTGATAAAAAACTTTATGAGCCTGGCATTTAGTTAAAAACTTTGGAAGGTCATTAGACGCCCCATCCCACTGGCGAGGGTAAACCCGCTATAACCCAGTGACGGTGAACGCAAGTGGTGACCAGAAGAAGTTTTAGATAAAAATTTTACCCTGTACGGTTCCACAACTAATTTAGGCGTGAGCCAGTTTGTCAAGTTGACCGGATTTGACGGCGCCTTTACGGTGCATGCCAGCCGATCTTGACTACGTTGAGTTATAAGAACCACAGTTCCCAGGTTTAGTTAGAAGACCAGGACTAGTCGATAGGTGATTTCAGAAAATTAAAGCCAATATTACTGGGATGGGAATAAGATACAATTAGTGTATCTAGGACTGTCACTTACCCATATGATAGGTGATGTGTTTGTGGTGATTTCAGAAAATTAAAGCCAATATTACTGGGATGGGAATAAGATACAATTAGTGTATCTAGGACTGTCACTTACCCATATGATAGGTGATGTGTTGTTTGTGGTGATTTCAGAAAATTAAAGCCAATATTACTGGGATGGGAATAAGATACAATTAGTGTCGGGTGCCGGCACATCAGATGGCATGGAACTGAGGGGCGCTGCGCTGAGGCCCTGACAACGCAGCCGGCGGCCGGAGATGTGACGCGGCGGCCCACCCCCTCCCAGCATCTGCAGAGGCTGCAGCCCGTCGGTCCGGGGGAGAGACGGATGAGCGGCAGAGAGGAGGCCCGATGCGGAGGGTTGGACACCGGCAGGCGATCAGCTCCGGTGAGTGGGGAGGGGGGTGGCAGGGAGATGCTGCATAGATGCCCTGCAATGTCCCCCTGCGGCAACTGCAGTGATGACAGGTCGGAGGAGCATGGAGCAGGAAGAAGTGCCCCGTCTGGTGCGATGGGTTGGGTGGGCTCCCCTTCCATGGACATATCAGCTTCAGGGGGGATGGAACCCCAGTACCTGCCCAGCAGCCCTACAGCGAGGCCAGAAGACCTACAAACCCCGCCCCAAAGGGGTTACAGAGTCTCCCCTGACACCCTGATCACGGATGGCTCCGGATCCCCTGCATCCCTCCCTGATCTCTCACGAGGCCCCCGCGGGGATTGGATCTCCCCTGACATCCAGACACGGGATGCCCCCTCGCCCTCCTGGCACTCAGCGGGTGACTTGGAGAACCCCGCAGACTCTGACTCCTCCAGGGGCGGTCGGAATGGACCCAGTCCCCTTCCACTCCGGGTCCCGGACATGGGGACGCAGCAGTGGGCCATCGCGCTCTCCCCCGCCCAGATGCCCCGCCCCAACACTGGAGGTCATCCCCACGTGGGAGGCCAGGGGGATACCCCATGCCGAGCCCCAGCTATAACAGGCTCTACACCCCCTGGAAGCCGTGGAGTTTCGGAGTGCAGCCGGGCGATGGTCCCTGCCCCCGCCCTGGATACACGTGAGGGGGTACTCGCTGACATCAGGGCTGAGCTTAGAGCCCTACCCACCAAGGCGGACCTGGAATCCTTTATTTTGAGAGTGGAGAGCTCCTTTAAGAAGGACATTTCGGATCTGCAGACGTCAGTGGCGGGTATTGATACTAAAGTTTCGGGCTTGGAACAGACACATCTTTCAACAACACTGAGAATTGAGGCCCTTGAGAGAGGCTTGGCGACCCAGCGAGCCATTTCCCAGGCCGCCGTTCTGCACTTGGACGACCTCGAGAACCGCAGCAGGCGGAACAACATCAGAATAAGGGGTCTGCCCGAGGCGACGGGTCCGGATCAGCTTCGGCACACGGCTGTGGGCATTTTCAATGATATCCTTGGCCGGCCTCCTAACACGGAAATATCCATCGATCGAATCCATAGGTCTCTCGGCCAACGCTCGGCAGACCCGGATCGCCCTCGGGACGTTATCTGTCGTTTACACCACTTTCCCACCAAGGAGGAGATCCTAAGGAAGGCCTGGGAGAGAGACAGGGTATGCTTCGATGGAGCGCCGATCCAGATCTTCCCCGACGTCTCCAGACGATCCCTCCATATGCGCCGGCTCCTGAAGCCCCTCCTCGCAAAGGTTCTGGACTGTGGCGGCACCTATCGCTGGGGCTACCCATTTCATCTGCTCGTCCGAAGGAACCAACAGACTTTCGCGTTGAGGTCCCCGGCGGATCTCCCGGATCTATTCTCGTTCTTGGAGACTGAGCCCCTCGCAGCCCGGACTGGCTGGACCCCACGCCGCTCCCTGCCCCGGGGCAGGGGGGCGGTGGCTTACCACATAGAACCCGTCGGGCCAGGGGCGGCGCGCCGGCCCGCAGAAGGGGAGCCAGAAGATCACCGGGAGTGCCGCGCCCCATGGTGCATGAGACCTGACCTGGCATGAGTCTCGCCGCCTGTAATATATCCTTTTAAAGCTCTCGCTGTAATAAGTCAGATGTTAACCTTAGCTTTGTATTACCTTTACCAAGTTATTTTAGCTATGTACCTTAAGTATGCCTAGCTCTCGGGTGTTAGCCGATGCCTTCCTTTGTGCTGCAGGCGGCCCGGCTGCTGCCCGGGCGCCCCCCGCTCGCCCCTTGGGGGTGGGGGGGGGCCCAAGAGCTTCGTTGACGGGATGTGCACCGGCACCACCTCAGATCACGATCTCCGGGGGGCCATAGAGGCCCTTCCGGGAGTTTCGTCACACATACTCGGGGTCGGCTGGGGGGTCTCTCTGGCCCTTCCGGTTCGCCTCGCTCCCACACTAGGATCGAGCCCCTATCGCCATCCTCACGGGGGGCAGTGGGGCTCCTGTTTTGGGAAACAGATCGTATTTCCCGTTTAGGTTTTTTCTGTGTTTAGAGGATAGCACTTACAAGTGTTGCACCTCTGGTTTAAGTGTTTTTTGTCTCACCCTCGTTGTTATAGTTTGTGACCCCATCCCTTGTCTTGCGTCCCCTGTCCCCCTCCCCTTTGTCTCTTGTCCTGACTTTCCCTCTTCTCCACCCTCCTCTCCTTCCACACCCCCGACATGTCAAGGGTTAAATGCACCTCCCTGAATGTTAAGGGACTCAATTCCCCCTATAAGAGATCCATTGTCCTGCGGGAACTGGGACGCCTACACGCGCAGATAGCCTTCCTACAGGAAACACACCTAAAGGGGGGTCGGTCACACAACCTCAAAAACCGATCCTTTAAAACCCAATACCTTTGCCCGTCCCCCGATTCAAAGTCCAGGGGGGTAGCCATCTTGCTGGCAGGATCCCTGCCATGGACACACTCAGAATCGCTCATGGACCCAGAGGGGAGGTTCCTCTTTGTAAAGGGCACCCTGTTCTCTCTAAAGGTCACGCTCGCCACATGTTACTCCCCCAACGTTCACCAATTTAAATTCCTGCGCTCCGCCCTTGGGAAGCTGGCGTCCTTTACAGAAGGTGTTCTCTTGCTGGGCGGAGACTTCAATGCGGTCTTGGACCCCGCGATGGATACTTCCCGCGGGACCTACCACCTCTCCCCTACGATGCTGAAAAAATTCAAAACCCTTCTATTTCAAAACCAGCTCATGGATGCCTGGAGGACGCTTCATCCCAAGGGGAGAGATTACACCTTTTTCTCCACAGCCCACAATACGTACTCCCGTATTGACTGGTTTCTGGTCCCCCACAGATATCTCCATCTTATTGTTAGCATGGACATAGGCCAGATTACGATCTCAGATCACGCCCCGATCTCACTAACCATTACCATCCCTGACACGTCTCCCCTTAGAGGCCAATGGAGGTTGAACAGCTCCCTCCTACAAGACCCCGGGGTAAAAGCAGACATTAAAAAGGCCATAGCTGAGTTTTTTGAGACAAATGACACGGAGGGGATATCGAAAATGTCTATTTGGGAAACCCACAAATGTGTAATAAGGGGGCTCCTGATTAAACACGGAGCTCGTCTTAAGAAAGAGAGACATAAACAAATCGATTACCTTACCCAAGAGATATTTAAATTAGAAACTCAGCATAAACAAACACTTGACATGGCTCTTACAGCCAAGCTGGTGGGCCTACGGGAGTCGCTCAAGGACATCTGTTTTGTCGAGGCCAAAAACATAGCAGTCAGATGTAGGAGGTATTTCTACGAATATAGCGACAAGTGCGGCAAGGCTCTGGCAAGGGCCCTCAAAGCCCAGCGCAGCAAAAATTATATCCCACTGATCCACGACCCAGAGGGTAACAGGCAACATTTACAAGTGGACATTGCCCGGGCCTTTCGGGGGTTTTACGAGAAGCTTTACAACCTCCCACGGGACAAGCCTGCCAGCTATCGGGGGGACATTGAGACGTACATCCGCGAGTCGGGGCTCCCACGTCTGAAACGGGAGGTGGTAGATTCCCTGGAGAGGGGAATTGAGATGGACGAGTTGCGAGCGGCCATCAAAAACACCAAACCAGGGAGGGCCCCCGGGCCAGACGGATTCAGCTTAGACTATTATAAGGAATTCTTAGATATCCTAGGCCCCCAATTCATAGCCTCGTTCAGTTCCTTGAGAGATGGTGATCCTCCACCCAGGGATACCCTACGTGCTAATATAACCGTGGTTCCCAAGGAAGGAAAGGATCCTACACATTGCGGGAGTTACAGACCCATTTCCCTGCTGAACTGTGATATAAAACTTTTCAATAAAATAATAGCTGACAGGCTCGCCCCGCTCGTCCCCTCCATCATACACTGGGATCAGGTGGGGTTTGTTCCCACACGGGAGGGCAGGGACAACACGACGAGGGTGATCAATCTGATACACCACGCACGCACGGATGATAAGGCAGCGATGCTTCTTTCGACGGACGCCGAGAAGGCATTTGATAGGGTCGGGTGGGAATTCATCTCTGCCACCCTGCGACATATCGGCTTGGGGAGTAACCTGACCCAGTGGATCATGGCCTCCTACTCATGCCCCTTGGCGTCCGTCGTGGTGAACGGGATGGCTTCCGAGTCCTTCTCCCTGACGAACGGCACCCGCCAGGGCTGCCCGCTCTCTCCCTTAATTTTCATTTTGACTCTGGAACCCTTTTTGCGCACCATCAGGAAAAACCCCGATATAGCTGGGATCCTTTCAGGCCGCGTGGAACATAAGGTGGCGGCATACGCCGACGACCTCATATTTTTTATCACTAGGCCGGAAACGACCCTCCCTAATCTTATGGCAGAACTAAAAACCTTTCAGTACCTGTCCAATTACAAAGTTAATTATCAAAAATCTTCAGCCCTAAATATTAGTATCCCCCCGGAGAGACTGAGGCGGATCTCTGGGAACTTCCCGTTCGCGTGGGAGAACGAGGCAGTGACATACCTGGGGACACGGATCTCGACCTGCCCCCAAAAATTATATGGCTTGAATTTTCCCCGGTTGCTGGAGGGAGTGGAGGAGGAACTCCGGAGATGGAGTAATGGTGCCTTTTCTTGGTTTGGCAGGGTTAACATTATAAAAATGAATATCCTGCCCAGGGTGCTCTACCTTTTCCAGGCCCTGCCAATCGAGGTCCCTCACACTTTCTTCAAGCGGCTGATGGGAATTTGCACAAGGTTCGTTTGGGCAGGGAAGCCTCATAGGTTAGCCGCCTCTCTCTTGGTACTCCCTAAGAGACGGGGGGGGCTGGGTCTCCCGGACTGGAAATCCTATTACGCGGCAGCACACCTTACCCGGGTGATTAATTGGTGCAGGCACGCGCATCTGAAGCAGTGGACAAGAATTGAGCAGGAGGCATCCCCGGCCCCTTTGCCGGGACTGCCCTGGGTCCCACTAGATCGCATCACTGCATTGAACAGACACCCCACGATTGGGCCCACTAGGAGAGTTGTGGGTAGGTCGTTCCGGGGATTAGACATTTCCCTGGCTCTATCACCTCTGACTCCTGTGATAGGCCACCCGGACTTTCCGGCAGGCATTTCAGACGGCACTTTCCGGACTTGGACGAAGCACAATAGGTTCCGGATCTTCCACCTGCGGGACGATTCGGGCTGGGTGGGGCTAGAGGAGCTAGCGCGGAGAGAAACCCTGCCCACTCTAGGCTTTTGGCAATCCTTACAGTTAACGCATTATCAAAACTCGATAGGCAGGGCAGTTGAAACCGCTAGGCCCCTAACTCCCTTCGAGCGGGTCTGCGTGGGGGGGGGGGCATTTCCGGGGTGCCCTAGCCTTTGCCTATTCGCTATTGATCAGTCCCCCCGACACATTTTCGCCTTCCTTCCTGGAGGGATGGGAGAGGGAGCTGAACAGGAGTTTCACCGAAGAGCAAAAGGCGGCAATGATACAGTTAGCCCACGGGTCTTCCATGTCTTGCAGATATCAGGAAACGTCATATAAGATTCTCACTCGGTGGTACTTGGTCCCAACCAGGCTATCAAAGATCTTCCCCTCTTCCTCCCCCCTGTGCTGGAGGTGTATGCACGCAAAAGGTACCATGATGCATATATTCTGGGAGTGTGGGGACCTCGCGGGGTTCTGGAGCAATGTGAGGAAAATAGTCATGACCCTTACGGACGTAGATCTGGGCGGGGACCCGGCGAACTACCTGCTTAATCTCGCCCCTACCTCCATCCGGAGACGAGGCAAATCTTTGCTCGCTCCCCTCCTGAATGCGGCGAGGTCCTGCATCCCAGCATGCTGGAAATCTCGGGAACCCCCCTCCACCGCGTTGTGGCTAACTAGAGTCAAAGATATCTGCAGAATGGAGGAGCTCACGGCCCTGCTGAGGGGTGCCTCGGAGAGGTACAGGGCGACATGGTCTGAATGGGATCGCTTCGTCCTCTCGGCGGAATACCTGGAATACCTGAAAATGCAATGAGTCGCGCGTGGTGGGCACCTAGCCCACCCCCGGTGCCCCAGACCCTTCTCCCCCCTCGCCCTTTTTACCATTCTCCCCTCCCCCGCACCCCACCCCTCCTCTGTCTTCAACCCCCCCTGTTGTGAGTTACAGTCCTGTGTGTTCCCCCCGTTAACGTTTACTAGTTATTGTAGTGTTCGATCGGTGTTAGGCTACTGGTAGCCATGTTTCTTTAATGAGAAAAGAAAGAGGAGGCGGGTTATGCAGGCCCCGGGCCTTTCTGTATTTCAGTTATATGAATAGTTGCACGCCGCAGTTAACCCAGCGGGGTGTAGGACCAGTTTTGGAGCTCCTCAGGAAACTGGATAAGAGATATACCAATGGTTCAGGATATAACTGTATTTTCTTTAACGGAGCATCGCGACTAGGTCGGTTTGTCTCATGCAAATTTGTACTCCATTTCCCCGCTATACTGTATTGTATTGTATTGTATTGCTACATCTATGCCATGCATGTTGCTGTACCCTGATTACGGTCTGTGACCTGCTTTTCTCTAATAAAAATTACAATTTAAAAAAAAAAAAAAAAGATACAATTAGTGTATCTAGGACTGTCACTTACCCATATGATAGGTGATGTGTTGTTTGTGATCCTAATTGTTTGTCTTGGATCATGTGTTGCTATTTGGTTAGCGTGTAGGATCACTAGACATTACCAGGAGAGACCCAGAGAGGTACTCCAGTTCCTAGTTCCTTAGGAGGAAGCCAAAGAAGGCTAGCCCACAGAGAGGTTAGACCCCAATAAGGTACCTGAGGCCGGTTGCTAGGAAGATGGGAAAAGAACAGTCCAAAGAGATACCCCAGGAAGAGAAGTGGCAGACATTAGAAGAAATCACCAGGGAAAGGTGTGGCTTAGATGCCGCTAGGAATTTGAAAAAGATTTGGAAAGAATTTAAGCTAGTTCATAAATGGCAGTTAGATTTAGGGAAGTGGGAACAGATAGCTAAAGGGAAACATGGAATTATTTTTGACAAAGGATGGGATCATCAAGTAGAATGTGCTCTGAAACTTTCAAGTTTAGCAGAAAAGGAAGGCTGGACGTACAGTCCACATAGGAAACAATGGAATACTACACCATTGCTTCATCCCCAAGTAGACCCCATACCTGATGTTCCAACAAACCCAGTACCGCCACCCCCATATGAAAAGACAGTAAAGAAGGAAACTAGTAAGTTGTATCCTAAGCTCCCATTAGCCAGTAACGGTACGTATGGTCCAGACCCCGACATTGATGAGGAAGATAGTGGCTTATGGCAATGCTGGTGTGGAATGATTAACAAGGGTCGGGATAAAATGTGTACCCAATGTAAAGTCAGGGAGCAGGATGAGGTAGTCAATAGTAATGATAACTGGAAATGTAGAAACTGCGGTTGTAGAGGGATGGATATAACACAGACCGAATGTAATGTTTGTGGAGCAGACCAACAAGGTGGGGATCCAGGTGAGAGAATAAATGGAGTTAGTACAAGAAAGAAAAATGTCAATATAGTTACTGAAAAATCTTGGACTTGTGAACATTGTATGACTTATGGCATCCCAAATAATGTCACACATTGCCCAAGATGCAAAACTTATATGCTTGCAGGACCCCCTCCTAGAAGCAACACTTATAAATTAGTTGCGCCTGTGTTTACCCATACCAGGCAGAGTCCAGATGCTCAAAATGCAGGACAGTTTGTCAATTTATTAACCAAGAAACCCCTTATTATAAGCCATGGACTCCAGCTGAATGTATGGCTTTGTTGCAGAATGCACCTGATCCCCATACTAGCCCTTCTAGGTTTGGCAGGTATGTAGTACAAATGATGGAGTCACATAATGCCACCTGGTTAGATGGAGAGGATCTCTGTAGAATGAAAATGTCTCTTACTATGTTTCACCAATTTACTGATTATATGAGAGCACGTGTACCACAGAATGTTAGACTTGGGGACAGTAGAACTGATTTTTTATTTAACACTTGAACAAACATATATTGATGAAGGCTTAGATGTTGGAAATATTGGAGTTCAAAGGTTGTTTGTTAGAGCCTATATTGATGGTTTAAAACCAACCATTAAGGAAAAGCTTAAAGCTTCCACCCCAGACTGGAGAACTAACCACACCATGGCACAATTATTGGCTAAAGCACAAGGCATAGAAATGGACTTGCAGGAAAAGCCCAAGGTGCGCATGGTGGCTCAGGTCACTACAGATACTAGACCTAAGCAGGGAACTTTTCAAGGAAAAATTTTAAAATGCTATTATTGTGACAAACCTGGTCATTAAGAGGAATTGTAGAAAGTTTGCTGCCGATCAAGGAACAGCCCCCAATAAGTCAGAATCTAAAAGTAAAGAACAAGACTGACTATCGGCAGTAACATTCACAGTACCAGCCAAAACACCCATAATACCGATTGAAATTGATGGCAAAACAGTTGAATTTTTGATTGATACGGGCGCGACTAAATCTGTCATTAGTAATAAAGTTTTAAGTAAGAAACAGCAGTCAGAAGCCCAAACTATAGCTTCAGGTTTCGATGGTCTGCCTAAAGTTATGCCCATATCTAAACCACTAGAGGGCAGACTTGGTCCACACATGTTTATCTCTAAATTTTTAGTTTGTGAGTCAGCTCCTTACAACTTATTGGGTGTGGATAATTTAACAAAGTTACAAGCAAAAATTGATTTTCAAGAAGATGGTCAAGTTGTTCTAACTTTGCCTGACCATCCTGATGATTTAGAATATTGTATGCAAATACAAGCTCTTGAAGATTTTGAACTCACTAATGTACTTACAGAGAATGATCAAGACCTACTAAGAACTGTACCTGACCATTTATGGTCTAAGTCAGGGTCTGATATGGACTTCTTCCTGTTTCACCAGTAGAGGTCCATATCAAACCAGGATCTACCCTACCACAGCTTAAGCAGTACCCTTTGAGTGCTGCACAAGAACAAGCTATAGGAGAACAAATTGACGAGCTTTTGGCCAAGGGTGCTTTGATTCAGATGCAATCAGGGGCTAATACTTCTTTGGATCCAGTCAGGAAAAAGGTTTTGGAACCAGGACAGCCTGTGAAATACAGGATGGTACAAGATCTTAGAGCCATTAATAACAGTTTGGCTCCAATGACACCAGTGGTTCCAAACCCTCATACATTGCTTTCTCAAATACCGAGTACAAGCATGTATTTTTCTTGCGTGGATCTAACGGGAGCTTTCTTTTCGGTTCCTTTAGCACCTGAATGTTACCACCTCTTCGCTTTTCAGTCTTGGCAGGATGGAAACCACCAACAGATTGTGTGCTTCTCCAATATGTAGACGATTTGCTTCTTTGCTGCCCAGACAAAACCACATGTGAGGAGGGTACTTTGTCTCTTCTTACATTTCTGGCTGAGAATGGCTGCAAGGCTAGCAAAGAAAAGCTACAATTCTGCCAAACACAAGTTACCTTTCTAGGTCACTGCATTTCACAAGGCACTAGACACCTTACTAAAGACAGAGTGGAAATAGTCAGGAACATGTCACCTCCTAAGACACATAAACAGTTAAGAGCCTTTCTAGGACTCATTTCTTATTGTAGACAGTGGATTATGCATGCCAGTTCACTTATGCAACCACTGTATGATTGTGTCAAAGTTACACCTTTTAGTCTGACCCCTGAAGCGCAGGATGCTTTTGAACAACTTAAACTTGCAGTCACACAAGCACCAGCTTTAGGTCTTCCTGATTATTCCAAGCCATTTACACTCATGGCTACTGAAATACAAGGACATGCTACTGGAGTTTTAATGCAGGCACATGGCACAAAACAAAGACCTATTGCTTATTATTCGGCTCGCTTAGACCCCGTAGCGAGGGGTTCCCCCTCTTGTGTTAAAGCTGTAGCAGCAGTTTCTCTATTGGTAGACAAAGCTTCTGAAATTGTACTTGATAATGAATTAGCTGTGTCTACCAATCACGACATTCATGGGATATTATCACAGGTAAATCCCAAACACCTGTCAATGGCTAGACAGCTTAGGCTGCAGTGTACCCTTTTACTACCCCCAACAATTAAGTTTCAAAGATGTACTTCTCTGAATCTGGCGACTTTGTTACCAATTTCTTCAGATTCTGAAGGGGGGAGTAATAGTGAAGATTTTGAGAATTTTTTAGAATTTGAACATACTGAAGACACACATGACTGCATTGAACTTATGAAGCAAGAAACAATGGGTTTACCACATGTGCATGATACACCTTTAGAAAACCCAGAATTTGAATTTTTTGTAGATGGCAGCAGATATGCTGATGAAAAAGGACAGTTTCATACAGGTTATGCAATAGTAACTGAACATGAAGTGGTAGAAGCTGAACCATTACCACCTCATATGTCTGCTCAGGAAGCAGAACTCTAGTTAAAGAAATTCTGACCAACCTGAACAATGTCAAGGAGGTAGCTATTGTAAGAGTAGCAGCCCACACAAAACAAACAACCAGCTAAAGGTAATGAAAAAGCTGACTTAGCAGCTAAACAAGCAGCTTTGAAGACGATAGAGAGTGTAAGTGTAAATCTTACCCAGGAATCGGTGGTAAGTATGGAACTAATGAAAAAAACTAACTAATGAAAAAAACAAAGTGATGCCCGAGGAAAAGGAAAAATGGCTCAGAGCAGGAGCCCAGCAAAATGATGGATTATGGGTCAAAGGAAGCCGATTGTGCTTGCCTAGCTTCCTATACCCAGAACAGGCACAGGTATCACACCTGCCTACACATCAGAGGGCAAACTCTATGGTAAGGAGTACCAATCAGACTTGGTATGCTCCAGGCTTTAGTAGCATGGCATGACAATACTGTGCAGCATGCTCTATCTGTTTGACGGAGAACCCAGGACAGGTTGTTAAGACACCGGTAAGACATCAACCTAGGTCTCTCTATCCATTTCAAAGGCTTCAAATTGATTACATCCAACTCCCTAAGAGTGGACCCTTTGAGTATGTACTTGTGTGTATTGACTTGTTTTCGGGATGGCCAGAAGCTTACCCAGTAAAATCAGCAACAGCTAAGACCACGGCAAAGAAACTAATTACAGAATTGATACCACGTTTTGGTCTATGTGAGACCATAGAATGTGACCGTGGCTCGCACTTTACAGGTGAAATAATGCAAAATGTAATGCAAATGCTAGGTGTCCAACAGTCCTTCCATACACCCTATCACCCACAGAGTTCGGGGAGTGTGGAGAGACTGAATGGAACTATCAAACTTAAGTTACAGAAAACTATGAAGGAATTAGGTAAACCATGGATAGATTGTTTACCAATTGTGTTATTTTCAATAAGATGCCCCCCTACAAAGAAAACAGGGTTGTCACCTTATGAAATTTTGTTTGGAAGTGCTCCCAGAACTGGGTTGTACTTTCCACAACATCTTGCCCTAAAATGTGATGAATTGACTGATTATATGATACAGTTGCAGAAACATCTCACTAAACTGCACAAAAGTGTTTTTGATTCTCTTCCAGACCCCGACCAGATAACAGGAACTCATAATCTCCAACCAGGAGACTTTGTCTATGTAAAGAAACATTCTAGAAAATCTTTGGAATCAAGGTTTGAAGGACCCTTTCAAGTTCTTTTGACAACGCCTACTTCAGTGAAGCTTGAAGGAAAATCCACTTGGATACACGCAAGTCATTGTAAAAAGGTTACAGGTCCAGAGGGAAAATGAAATATTTCCTCTTAACAATGATAATGGCTTTCTGCCTCAATATTTCATCCCCTGCACCTATAAGAAATAGAAGGGAGATCAAAAGTTACTTTTGCTAAAGTATAAATACTCTTTTGCTAGACAAACTGGTTTTGACAAATGCTGCATATGTAGTAAGTTACATCCTTCGTCTTCCCGGGTACCCCTCGTAGCCATCCCTATTCAATTACAGTATGAGAGAGTCAATAGTTCTGCTAATGAGATAAATTACCATTTAACGGGAAGAGCATATAGACCAGATTGGTGCTTCTTATTAGGAAATAAAAACCACACCCATATAGGAGCATCTACTTGTAAAGAGAGTTTGTTAAATTACTTTGTGAAATGACAGAGGATTACGAGTGCTGTACTTGGATACATAATACCTCATTAGAGATACCTGATTATTATGAAGTAATAATAGGTCATAGAGAAGAAGTTCAAAAGATACAGAGTAAAATCAGGACATTTGCAAAAGACTGGTCTCCTTTTGGAGATTGGGGAAACTGGAGTGGTCCACTACAATGGATCAAGAATATCTTGATTAATATTTTGGCATTGTGCCTTCTGGGCATAATGATTTATGTTCTAGTAAAACTAGCTCTTTGCCTTGTAGCCAGGATCAAGAAACCTAAAGTAACACATAAACGTATCTTGATTGCAGATAATGCGCTTTCTAAATGAGTAACTATGTTTCTTTCCTTTAGAATTGACATATCATCTGTCAAAATTCGAGACTCTTCTTTGGAAGGATGCTGTTCAAGAACTTGGGGGATGGAACCAGTTGGAGAAGACCTGTGTTCCCCTAGGCAACTCGCCGGCCTGGGATAGTACCTGAGTGACTGAACTGGCTATAAACCTTCCGAAGTGGACACAGTCAAAGGAAAGACAGATGGAGATGTCAAAGGGGGGAAATGAGAAGATCCAGATTTAAGAAACATAGTTCTGAAAGACTATGGTTTATTTTCTGTATGTTAGAGTAACGCTTTAACGCTGGACTTTTCTGTAATTGCTTTTGCAAGACTTCTCCTTATCCCTTATTCCTTATCTAAGGAATGTGCTGCTTCGCATGGGGGGCTCTGGGAACTGAGAAAACTATAAAATACTCCCTGAACTCAACCTTGTACATGGTCATAAATATTCTGTTCTCATTATTTTTAACTTAGGTAATTGTCTGTTCTGCGCATGCTCTAACTATGAAAGTTTTCAATAAAACAGGGGTCAGAAGCGCCCCCTGCTCAGTGTGTTTCTCTGAGGTTTTGCTACACACCTTGTCGCGTGTATTGATTTCTCTTAGAATATAGTAATTGGGAATCGGACAACAGAAGCCAGATCAAGTCTGGTTAGTGACTTGAACGTAACACTGGTGCCACCAAACCCTCCTGGCATCAAGACACAGGGCCCTCATACCATCTGGGCCTACAGACTTTAACATCGGTCTGCCACCCCAAAAGCCGGTGACCCACAGCTGCCTCCCAGCTTCCCTAACCTGGTCACCACAGTATAAATCCCAGTTTTGGTCCACTTTAGCAGGAGAAGAGTGGGAGGGTAAACCTTAAAGCTCCCAAGGGAACAATAATTCATGGCACAGAAGTTAGGAGGGAGGGGAGCAGCCTGTGGGGTTGATAAGCGGAGATGGCTGGAGGCACACAAGCTTCTCTTCCTGGTTTCAAACACAGAAGTCGCCTCTCTGTCCCTCGGTTTCTGTCATGTGACTTCCTGTGTGCGCGTCACACACAGGAAGCGGAGGGGAAGAGAGAGAGCGACGCTGCTACTTCTATACTAATGCCAACACAGACGAAGGCTCACACACACTGTGTGTGTGTGTGTGTTTCTGTCTGTCTGTGTGTCTGTATTTTTGTCTGTCTGTGTGTCTAGGTATGTGTTTCTGTCTGTCTGTGTGTGTGTCTGTGTCTATGTGTGTGTGTGTGTGTGTGTGTTTCTGTCTGTCTGTGTGTCTATGTGTGTGTGTTTCTGTCTGTCTGTGTCTATATGTGTATGTGTTTCTGTCTGTCTGTGTGTGTGTCTATGTCTGTGTGTGTTTCTGTCTGACTGTGTGTGTATGTGTGTGTTTCTGTCTGTCTGTGTGTCTATGTGTGTTTCTGTCTGTCTGTGTGTGTTTGTGTCTATATGTCTATGTGTCTGTGTTTCTTTCTGTATGTGTGTCTATGTGTGTGTGTGTGTGTCTGTGTCGCCCCTAACTGGTTGTGTAACGAGGGATGCCCTATTTAATTTTTAGGTGGTGTTTCCCTTTAAGGGCGTGGCTAGGCGTGGCTTCTTTTGTCCCTCTTTAAGGCTTTCAAAAGTTGGGAGGTATGCAAAACCCACACCCCATCGACCCTGAAATCTATAAGATATCAAGGCCGATGGATTTGCTCCTCTGGGACATCCAGAATTGGGGTGCCCTCTGTGTGAAACCCCTCGGGTCGCCCAGAAACTCACCTTCTTTCCTGGTCCAACGGTGGAATGTGTGAGCTGCGGCTGCATACCAGGGCGCGTGCCACTGGCAGGCATTTGTGAATGTCTGGCGCGGGCACACTCCCTGTTAGAGGGTAGCGGGGATGCGCCCGCCAGCACGCTATGATCCGGTCGCATTAGACAAGCTCCTGGACGAAGGGGCTTGAGCGAATCCGAGAGTGCTGATTGGACGAGCGGCGGTACATGTGCCATAGGACTGGGAAGAGGTGAGTTTGTTCGGGCGACCTGGGGGGTTTCACACAGCGGGGCATCCCCAATCGTGGGGGCAAGGACCAAGACCCAGTATAGTCAAAATCCTGGGTTTTGGTCTACTTTAACAGGTGTTGGTCCCTCAGTCAGCTAATCAAAACAAGCTCGGGGGGCATCCAAAACGCTGGAGTCCCCCCCACACATAACCCCACCGGAACACCCGTAATCCTCACCTTCACTACGAGTCGGCGCTGGGAATGGAGTCCTGCGATTGGCCGGTGGCCGGTTACGTGGGCATGTCGTTCCAGTGGCCAGCGCCGAGGATGCGGCCATGACCCATGTGACTGCCTGGTGACCAATTGCGGGACTCCTTTCCAGGGGCCCCCTCATTAAGGGATGGATAGGAGATTGTAACAGTCACAACAATCTCCTAGGCATCCCTCAATAAGGGGGCGTGGCTTAATGTACAAATTGTCCCTCTTTCACTCCCTGAAAAGTTTGTAGGTATGAAAACAGTTTGAATAGGTAAATGAATCATTTATTGATGCAGATCTGCATGTTACACCTCAAAGAGGGACAAATGAGAATGAGGGACATGGGGGTATGGGCTCAAAATAGGGCATCTTGATTTGGGACGCCCCAGAAGAATGCCAGTGGCGTCCCTGAAATCTTTTAGAAAAACCTGAATGGGATGCAAGGTGCTTACTGGCTAAGCAGCCCATGCAGGCGTCGTAGGAAGGAAAGAAAGGTGAGTTTTAAGGCAAATCCGGGATCCGGCAAAAACGGGATACACACACACATCCCACAGGATGCCCCAGACAGGAACAAAACACTTCTTTGAGGTGTAAAATTCAGATCTGCATCAATAAATTATTCATCTGCCTATTTAAATTGTCACTTTGTCACTATTGTAACTGTACCACTCCAATCCATCCATCAATGAGGGGGCATGGCCTAATTTAACAAATATCCCTCTTTCCCACCTTGAAAAGTTGGTAGGCATGGGTATAAGCCAGTCACCCATTCACAGAGAAATGATAAGCTGCTTCCATTTTATAACTGATCTTTGTTTATTATTAAAACCACTGGATACTTATCCCTGTGAACTACAAAAAAATGGCCGCAGCCCCCACACAACGGTGACACTTCACTCCATTGTATCTTTTAAATGTCATGCAGATATAGGAACATTTTGTTTTACCAAGTTTATAAAATGACATAGAAATAGTTACTTATTTTTGTAAGGTGAGGAAAAAAGGTGGCTACAACAAGATGGCCGCCGACATCGCTGGGTAAGGACATAGCGGAAGCAGCGCTTTGGGGAAAGAGGATGCGCAAAGCTTGGCCCGCTATAAGGGGGGCGTGGCTTTACTTCCTTATATGGAAGCTGTAGCTAGGAGCAGAATCTCGGCGAGGAAGAGCGGGAATTGCTGTTGGTAAGGGCAACACAGGCCACAAACGTTCCCGCCGGTGACGTCACCTGGTCTCCCTGGGACACCGCATTAACCCCTTCCGCGCCCCGAGCTGCACCATGAACTCGGCCTCAGCATTAACCCCTTTCCCGCCACAGCCCCAAACTCCTCCCCCTGCACGTGCCTGGCCCCGCATTAACCCCTTCCTCCCTGTGCGCCTACTATAACATTAACCCTCCGCTCTCCCGCTAAGCTACAGCATTTAAAGTGGACCAAAACCCAGGATTTTGACTATCCTGGGTATTGGTCCACTTCCTGGGGCTCCCCGATCGGGGGTGCCCCGCTGCCCAAAACCCCCCCAAACACCCCGAAAACTCACCTCTTCACGATCCCACGTGACTGCGCTGTCCAATGCCCACTGACGGACAAGTGACGTCCGTCGGCGGACAAGGGATCGCGCCCGCCGCCGCCTCCCGCGCGTCACTCTTGACGTGTGCACGCCCGCGCCGGCCATTCAGAGACGGCCGGCGCGGGCGCGCGCACACGTCTGGAGGAGCGCAAGTGAGGCGGCGGCGGCGGAAGCAGCGGCTGGAGAGGTAAGGTTTTTCGGGGTGTTTGGGGGGGTTACACCCCGCGGGACATCCCGATCTCGGATGTCCCGCGGTGTGTGAGGTGATCGGCCCGGGAATCTTATAGATTCCCGGGCCGATCACCCCTGGGTGTTGGCCCACTTTAAAGTGGACCAAAACCCAGGATTTTGACTATCCTGGGTTTAGGGCCTTTCCCCCGGGGCACCCCAATCGGAGCATGACACCCCACAGATCGCTGAAACCGGATCTTCACCATGATTTATTGAAAAGCCCAAACCCCTAAAAACGATTCCCCAGCATCTAATATTAATATATTTTACGTTTTTAGTCACTTATTATTCTTTCCCCCACTGGGCTGCAACTCTGCTCAGGACTTTAGGATACGGGCGCCGCCATCTTGACTCAGAAGCATCACACTTACTGAGGAGAGTGGCATAAAGTACAGGGGGCGGGGTTATAGCTGTGCTTTGCTCAGACAGAGCAGAGCTGGGGTCAGGAAAAGGTCAGCAATCCCAGAATGCAAAGCGACACAGTCAGAAGGCACTTCCTATTTGCAGGCTGTCTGATGTTACATGAGCTGCCATCTTGAATGTTTAAAGGCTCATAACATGCAGTAGGTGCAGGTAGGATGATTTTTAATGTGAGCAATCTGTATGTACAGGGTGTGGGAAACATATAAGATAGACTCTTATTCAGGGTGAAGGTCCGGATTAATGTGAGCAATCTTTATGTACAGGGGGGGGGAAACATATAACATAGGCTCTTATTCAGGGTGATGGTCCGGATTAATGTGAGCAATCTGTATGTACAGGGTGTAGGAAGCATATAAGATAGGCTCTCATTCAGGGTGAAGGTCCGGATTAATGTGAGCAATCTGTATGTACAGGGTGGGGGAAACATATAAGATAGGCTCTTATTCAGGGTGAAGGTCTGGATTAATGTGAGCAATCTGTATGTACAGGGTGTGGGAAACATATAAGATAGGCTCTTATTCAGAGTGAAGGTCCGGATTAATGTGAGCAATCTGTATGTACAGGGTGTGGGAAACATATAAGATAGGCTCTTATTCAGGGTGAAGGTCTGGATTAATGTCAGCAATCTGTATGTACAGGGTGAGGGAAACATATAAGATAGGCTCTTATTCAGGGTGAAGGTCCGGATTAATGTGAGCAATCTGTATGTACAGGGTGAGGGAAACATATAAGATAGGCTCTTATTCAGGGTGAAGGTCTGGATTAATGTGAGCAATCTGTATGTACAGGGTGTGGGAAACATATAAGATAGGCTCTTATTCAGGGTGAAGGTCCGGATTAATGTGAGCAATCTGTATGTACAGGGTGTGGGAAACATATAAGATAGACTCTTATTCAGGGTGAAGGTCCGGATTAATGTGAGCAATCTTTATGTACAGGGGGGGGGGAAACATATAACATAGGTTCTTATTCAGGGTGATGGTCCGGATTAATGTGAGCAATCTGTATGTACAGGGTGTAGGAAGCATATAAGATAGGCTCTCATTCAGGGTGAAGGTCCGGATTAATGTGAGCAATCTGTATGTACAGGGTGGGGGAAACATATAAGATAGGCTCTTATTCAGGGTGAAGGTCCGGATTAATGTGAGCAATCTGTATGTACAGGGTGTGGGAAACATATAAGATAGGCTCTTATTCAGGGTGAAGGTCCGGATTAATGTGAGCAATCTGTATGTACAGGGTGTGGGAAACATATAAGATAGGCTCTTATTCAGGGTGAAGGTCCGGATTAATGTGAGCAATCTGTATGTACAGGGTGGGGGAAACATAAGATAGATTCTTATTCAGAGTGAAGGACCGCTTGAAGCCAACTCGCCTGTTCCCGGTCCTACGGCGCATGCGCAGGCACCTCTTCCAATCAGCACGCTCAGAGCCGCTGATGTCATGCTGTCTAAGCTTTCGTCTGGTCAGAGCATGCTGATGGCCACATCCCCCGCTATCCTCTAACAGGGAACGTGCGCATTCATAAATGGCTGGCGTTGGCACGCGTCCTGCTAGAGGAATAGGGGGGATGCGGTCGCAGCTTGCGCATGCGCCATTGTACGGGGAAGCAAGGTAAGTGAATGGGGCAACCTGGGGGGTTTCACACAGCAGATTTGGATGCCCCGGGGGTAGGGAATCGATTGGCCCGATCGGCTTATAGATTCCCGGGCTGATCGGCGTGGGTTTTGGTCCACTTTAACCCCCGCCCTTCCCTCCCTGGACTGGGATGGAAAATGAACCCCTTCCATCCTGCTTTAAAGGGGACCAAAACCCAGGATTTAGACAGGTTCCCCCCTATCTGGGATGCCCCGCTGAGCGAAACCCCCCCAGGTTGCCCGATCTGACCCCCCCCCTTCCCCGGTCCTATGACACATGCGCAGCCTCTCGTCCAATCGGCACGCTCAGATCTGCTCCCGGCCTTTCGCCCAGGAGCTGGTCTAATGCGAGCCGATCGCGCTGGCGCCTGCATCCTCCGCTACCCTCTAGCAGGGACCGTGCCCGTGCCGGCCATTCACAAATGCCTGACGCTGGCACGCACCCTGATAAAGGGATTGTGGGGATGCGGCCGGGAAAGATGGTGAGTTCCTGGGGGCGTTTTCACACAGCCGGGCATCTCGATTTTGGATGCCTCGAGGAAAGGGTATCTAGCGGCCCTGGAATTTGATAGATTCCTGGGCCATTGGGGTGTGGGTTTTGGTCCACTTTAAAGTGGACTAAACACCCACCCCTGATCGGCCCGGGAATCTATAAGATATCTATAAGAGACAATCACCGCAGAAATACAGGGTAATATAGGTGAAATCCACCGCGCATCCATTAACACTCACCTTTCCCGCTCCCATCTGCCATGACTATGTAAATCAGCTCGGCTCTCACTGTTGTGAATAGGGGGCGCACACTGCCGCAGCCATTCGAATAAGCTGGGAGCACGCACTCTGCCGGGGATGTGGCAGCACACACTTCCTATTACTGTCAATGAGCGTGAAAAGCGTGAGATGCGCTGGAACAAAGGTAGAGTCAGATTTCAGGGTTTTGTTCCTCTTTAGAACTGAAAGGTCCTTTTGCCTTGGCAGCATGGGGGGGGGGGGGTGGCATCCAGATATGGCCCCCGCCTGGGTAATAGCTTCTTATACAGCAAATCCCTGTGACTCCAGAAGATGAGGTAATATTGTATTTGTTTTCTTCCAGCGGGGGCGCTAAAGAGTGGACGGAGGCAAACATCTAAAGACGCCATGATGCAGGATGAGGGTAAGTTACATCTCGATCCGGAGACGGGGGGCATCCCACATTACTGCACACCCTCTAATCCATCACTCTTCCCGATTTTACAGATACCGCTGTGAGGAATGTGAAAGCTGAGGAGGAGGAAGAGCACGTCCCTCTACAGATCCGTCCAGGTGAGTATTATGCCTTCTAGAAAAGATTTCCCTATTCACACGTGTCAAACATCTCAGCACAGGGGCATCTCTCTCTCTCTTCTTTTCAGATCCCGGAGCCAATGTGAAGCTGGAGGAGGAGGGAGGATCACTGAATATAAAGGAGGAGGAAACTCCTGTACAGATCAGCACAGGTGAGTAATACGCCTCTATGGAAAATATTTCCCCTATATTACCCTGTATTTCTGTGGCGATTGTCACTATTGCTTCTCTATTCTGCCCGCCATTGCTACACACAGTATGCCATCTATGTTGTGCTGGTGTTCTTGCCCTCTCTGGCCTTGCCCTCTCTGGCCTTTACCCATCCTGTTTTCTGTCAATCTGTTACTCCTTACCTGGGAGCGCTGATTACCGGTGCAGGGTTCACACAGCGGAGTATCCCGATTCGGGATGCCCCAGGGGGAAGGTCAGCAGCCTTTTAGAGTCCATGTCCAGGCCAGGTGGGTTTTGTTCCGCTTTAACTTGTATGTATGTGTGCCTATGCGCATGGTTTTAACATTTGTGATAATTGAATGAATAGTCTTTGGAGTCATTTGGGTTTACACGCCCCCAATCATTTAATGTGTCAGTGACACTATGGTGCCTCACATGTCGCCATCACTCTCCTCTTTATTCACAGGCATGGGCATAGAAATGGAGGAGGAAGGATCAGTGAATATTAAGGAGGAGCCAGCTCCTGTACAGATAGGTGAGTAATAAACCCATAGAAAACATTTCCCCCGTTGAGTCACTGTTACATTCTGTTTTCTCCTCCATCTTTTCTTTATTCACAGACTCTGCCCTGAAAACAGAGGAGGGACTTGCAAATCTTAAAATGGAGGAAAGCCCTCTACAGATCAGCTCAGGTGAGTAATATCTCCCTGTTCCCATGTTTGATCCTTCTTCCACAAGGGGCGGTGTACTCATCTCTGCCCAGAATTCTTTACACTGGAATACTGACTGTCTTATAGTGGCGGGTGTTGGTCCTCTTTTTAAAGTGGCTGTTCAGACCCTAAATTCCTCCCACCTCACCCTCCTTGGAAACTGTGAAAAATGAGCCATTGAGCATCTCCAAATCTCTGATTATATGTAAATATGTCCTGTATTCTAAGAGAAGCCGCTATCTTCGCTTCATCCCTTTTATATTGTCTTTCAAAATAGTTGTTTTAAAGTGGACTAAAACCTATGCCCCAACGACCCTGGAAGTCTAGCTCTTAGGCGAAGGGGCGGGAGGGTGTACTGACTGGATGAGAGGCTGCACATGTGCTGTAGGATCGGGGGAGGGTGAGTCAGATCGGACGACCTGGGGCGTTTCACCCAGCGTGGCATCAACCAAAACCCGGTATAGTCAAAATCCTGGGTTTTGGTCCACTTTAAGCAATGAGATTCTACTCGCTGCATCAAGTTAGGGTTAAACAACTTGTTTCCAGCTGAAACATAATCAACCATGTAGTGTCAAGGACAGCTATCCGTCAGGCGGACCCCCTCCTTCGTGCCTGGTTTTAACGTGGGTCCTGGGTGTCTTTCTGTCTTACAAATCAGCCTAGGAGATAATAAATACGCGCGACAGATGGACACAGTCATTAGAATGTCTTCGACTATCTCACGGAGGTGCATCTGGTGCTCCTCCTTTTGACGTTTTTATTTATAGTATAATAAAAAACTTACACACGTCATCTACAGGGGGGCATATCATATTAGAAAAATACTGAATATCTAGCTCAGTAATTGGTCTGTTCTACCTAAAGAGCACACTGGAATGTTAGCTACGCCTGAAGGCAGGCCACTCAAAGGCGTTGTCCAGCTTCCCGACGCCATCACAGTAATACATTAATAGCAGCATATTCTATTATCTTCATAAACCTAAGCATTTTTGTCACGCAAAAGAAAAATAGCACAGAGTCAAGTGTCTGTCTGAGGGTTTATTTCACCTTTATTAGCCCCCCCCCCATCAGGACACTGCAAAACTCCCAAGAATCTTTGGGCTCTGAGCACACCTGCCCCCGGCCATTCAGATAGGCTAGGGGCGGGGAGTGTGACCTCTGTTGGGGATGTGGCCGCTAGCGCTCTTGATTGTCGTGCATATGTCCTGCTCTGCAAATGCCTCTAGTTAAAATGAGAGCTTGCACATGTGTCCCAGGACTGGGGAAACATGAGTTATTATGGGCGATCTGGGGGTTTCACACAGCCGGGCATCCCACATTGGAATGCACCCCGTGGGAAGGGAACAAAACCCCCTTTAAATCCGGTTGGTAACCTTCTTTTTGGGCAGGCCATAAAATAAATTATATATATATAATTTCCAATACATATATGAAATAATCCATATAAGCTAAAACTAATACCTTGTTATCTATTGTTAAAGTGACTGACCATCCAATAAACAAAACAAAATGGTACTTATGTCCGGCGCAGCTGATTGGTCCAAGTCCAGCGATCAGGACCTCACTTGATCTCTGAATCTGGCTTGTGACCCGCCACCGGTCACTGCAGCAATACCACACCCTCTCCATTCATTGCAGTGTAAGGGGTGTGCAGAGTCCTTGGGGCATGGCTGTACCCTTCGACTGATGGCGGGGGGCGCGTGCCAGACATGGAATCGTCATTCAATGGAGTTCAGATCCGGTGATCAGGTGAGTTGCTGATTACCGGAGTCGGACCAATCGGCTGTGCGGGACAAAAGTTTTTTTTGTTGGGTGCGCCATCACTTTAAATAATAACATCCAATAGTAACGCATGAGGTATCCCTCTCTTCTTTCTTCACAGATCCTAGGCACGCTATTGGGGTAAATGTGAAAAGTGAGGAGGAGGAAACTGGGGTAAATGTGAAAAGTGAGGAGGAGGAAACTTGTCTACAGATCGGCACAGGTAAGTAATAATCCTTCTTATTTCTCGCTGTTCAGTCAATCCGCGGGCACGTGTCTTCTTACCTGATCCTCTCCTTACCTCCTTCCTGTACCACTTTGAAGTGACCGATGTTGGTGTAAAGGAGCAGAATTGTGTGAGGTTTGTGTAGTACGACCCTTTCTCGTAACGGTATCACATAACGCTTGCCGCAGAGGGTTTTTGTCTGCTTTAACCCGTTCATATGGGGACCGGTGCTTGAAAATAAACTTTGTTCAAAGCTGCTTCATCATTCGAGCGGGCAGGTGCTTGCTTGGCACTGGACGTGGTCAGACGAGGCAGAGGTCTGCAACAGAGCAAGAAAGACAGGCCAACCTTGCAGGGCTGGCACAGCATGCACCCTGAAAATATCAGCTGGCATACTGAGCCCGTCGGCATCTGCAGTTGCAAACGTAGATGTTAAGGTTGCAGTGAAGTGCCGCAGCCCCAGCCATAGAACAGCATGGAAGTGCAGCCAGGTAGACACTGCACTGTGACATCAGCAGTGCTGAAATCTAGAAAGGTAAAGAATCCCTGTGTAAGGGGACTGTAATTGGGGATAAAGTGCTAGACAAGGACATGAGTTGGATTTGCTTACTATTTCTTGGCATGGCTTTAGGATGTAAGCTCGCAAAGGCACGGCTCTTTCCTGCCACATTTGGTCTGAACTTCATAGCATCTAGTTTGTAATGATCTCGGTACTGTATGTGTTGCCTTGTTTGTATTTATACTATGTACAGTGCCACGGAAGATGGGGATATAGAAATAAACTAAAACATTTAGTTTGGGCCCCAATGATCTCCCACTGGAATTCATTTAAAGCGCCTAGGAAGAAAATTGAAATGGCCCGCTGCACAGGTAAGTCTCAGGAGCCAAGGGTTGTGGACTCCTTTTCCAGGTCAACAGATCGGAAGAACTGAATCCCTGTACAACCAAATCCCCGGCCTTGTATTTCCCAAAGACTTGGTTGTGTAGATTTATACCGGACTCTGTGCCCTGGCTGCCAGGTTTCTGTGCTGACTGGGACACAGAACTCTGACGTGGTGGATGGGGGAGGGATCTGTTTCTATATCAATAGTGGTTGGTGCGACACGGCACTCATCTGTACTGGAATCCTTTTCATCAGCTGCAAGCCATTTAACTTGCCACAAGGCTTTGCCTCTTGGTGCTGGTTGGTGTCTACATTCCAGAACCGGCCAGCAAACAGGAAGCCGAGCACAGGATCGCCAACCAGATACAAAATGTGGAGCAGTTTCTCTCATACTTAGTTCTCCTTGGTGGTGAAAGCAGTTCAAGCCGCAAACTTAGAGAATAGCGCAGAGTGAAGTGGCTGTCTGAGGGTTTATTTCACCTTTATTAGCCCCCCCACCCCATCAGGACACTGCAAAACTCCCAAGCACCTTTTGGGCTCTGAGCACACCTGCCCCCAGCCATTCAGATAGGCTAGAGGCGAGGAGTGTGACCTCTGTTGGGGATGTGGCCGCTAGCGCTCTTGATTGTCGTGCATATGTCCTGCTCTGCAAATGGCTCTGGGTACTTTGACTGATGGCGGGGGGCGCGTGCCAGACATGGAATCGTCATTCAATGGTGTTCAGATCCAGTGATCAAGTAAGTTGCTGATTACCGGAGTCTGACCAATCGGCTGTGCGGGACAAAAGTTTTTTCTCAAAACACCCTTCGGTCAGCATACGCCTGAGACCTCCGGGCTCCTCCCATCGAGGGGAACACATGACCACCAGCTCAAAATAAAGTCTTGACTCCTCCCTCTCTTCCCCAGTTGTTTCCGTGTTCCTCCTCGAGGTAGAAGCCAGACCACTAGCTCCTGGACCGATGGGTTCAGGTAAGTATCCTTTCTGGTACTATGGGCCTGTTAAGCAGGAGGTCCATTTCTCGGTCCCGAAGGCATTCTGTCTGCCTGGGGCCCAGGATACCCTGTGGGATGAGTGGCCAGATCCCACTCTTTGATTTATCAAAGGGGGGTAAGTAAAGATATGCCCTCGTGCTGAGGATGACTTTTTGGGAGAAGCTGGGGTGACTGGTCCCCATATCTTTAACTTTACGGGATCTAATTTTTTTTTTTTTTTTGGAACATCTGGGACGTTTCCCCTTTATGTTTGGTTGCACTGGGAACTTTTGTTACCTTTTAAACTGACTTTTTTTTTTTTTTTGACATTTGTGAAGTCTTTATGTCTGTACCTTTTAAGAGGCGGGGAAGAGGGAATGACGCGTTCTGTCGTTCTCTTCCCCACCTGACCGGCACTTCCGCATTCGGTACCTTGCAGCGGCCAGCAAGTGATCAGCTTCTCCTCGGATGGCCTCTGGGGTCCGCACGGCGGACATGGGGGGGGATCTCTGTTCTGGCCTGCCTGGGCGGCAGCATGACGGCGGGCGTCCTCTGGCTTGGAATACGGGTATAGCGCCTGTTTCTCGCGTGCGCTCCGACAATGCTTTTAAAGGACGTTCCTGGAAATTAGATCCCAGGCTTCTTCCTCCCAGGGCTGCTGACGTCACATCCCAGTGCCCGTTGGGATTTCCTGCTTCCACAAAACACGTGTTTGTTTTCTTAAAGTGATACACACTGTTTTGGACTTATGTTTTATGGCCTCCCCTGCTATTGTGAACATGAAGGGTTAATAATCCTAAATGAGATGAGTCCCTACCCTATTTAGGCGGGCTCAGAAAGCTAATCATGGATGCCTCTATCCAGAAGTATGGCAGAACAGATGCAGGAGAGTTTTATGAATCTCGTTGAAGATCCTTCCACTGAAATGGCTTTTGTGAACCAGGATTCTTCCAGCATTCTGCTGGCTGCCAATTCTGGGAGGAGGAGGCACTGCTCTGCCCCGTTAAGTCATTTTTTTTATCTAGTGATATATATTTTTATAGGTATATATGTATATTTATGGATATTTTTTTTGCCTATGTCTTTTAGTCTAAGACCCCGGACAAAGCTTCCAAAAGTGTACCTAAATCCTCTTCTTCCGGATGCCCCTTATGTGATGTGAAGCTTGCGGATTCCTACGTTAAACCTCTTTGTCAGATATGTACGGATAAGGTGGTTAATAAGGAACATAACGAGGATTTGATGAGGATGATGAGGGAACTTAAAGACCAGATCTCTCTCTCTCCTATAACGCAAAGGGCTCCAGAGGGCGCTAGTAGCCAAATGGGTTTTTCACATCCAGCCGCAGGTCCTTTTGATGCATCCCTGTTTTCTGGTCATATGGGGAAGCCCTCCTTTTTCTCCACTCAGGAATCTTTTTGTTCCTGAGGAGGAATCAGAGGAGGGGGAAATTTCTTCCCCGAGGAGGATGACGATCTGGCCTCGGTTTCCTCCTTGACCAGAAACAGATACACCTGGGGATCTGCCTTTTCTATTACACATGATTTACCTATCCATGGGTATAGAGGAAAAGGTTCCAGGTCCGATATCTAAACAGGATAGTTTTTATCCGGATTTGGCTCCGGATTCTTCCTATTCCTTTCCTTTTCATGACTATCTTAAGGATATGATTTTGGAGCAGTGGAAGGAGCCATCTAGGAAAGTGTTTGCTTCTCGAGGGCTTAAACGTAGATACCCGTTTTTGGAAGAAGACTCTCACCTTTTGCCAAGGTCTCTAAGGGAGCAGGTTTAGCTTTTGAAGATTTTGGGGTTCTTAATGATCCCCTGGATAAGATGGATTCACTGCTAAAGAAGGCTTGGCAGGTGGAATCTATTATTTTGAGGACAAATTTGGCATCCAATTGGGTTTTGGCTTCAACAGCTTAAAGACTGTCTTCTTGAGAGGACTAGTCTGGATAAGATTTTGAAGGCTTTACCTATTCTTTTTTCAGCTACGGCCTTTGTTACCGATGCCATGGCTGAATCTATTAGATTTTCGACACAAAATTTGGCTGTGACCAATTCGGTGAGCAGAACTCTTTGGTTGAGAACCTGGTCTGGTGATTTTTGGTTCAAAGATGAGACTTTGTGCTATGCCCTTTAGGGGTGAGTATCTGTTTGGTTCAGACCTAGGTAAAGTTTTGGATATGACGGCAGACAGGAATAAATGTTTCCCGTCTCGTCCTAGAGCTTCAGCGAATAGTATGTTTGTTTTTTCCTAGAAATTCCTTTAGGCGTCCCTTTCTTAACAAGGGAGCACCTAAGAGGGGCCTCTTCCTCTTCCAATACTTCCAGAAAGGGCAACTTTAAAGGTTCTACCCTGTTTGGAACCTACCAAGCAAGGCCCAAGAAGCAATGACGCCAATGTCGTAATTGGCGCCAGGCTAAGGGGATTTTGCACAGCCTGGCAAAGCCTGTTGGATTGCCCTTTTATATTAAGAGGTATTACAGAGGGCTTCCACATAGATTTTTCTCAAACCCCTCCAAGATTTTTGATTTCTTCTCTGCCCAGTGGCAAGCAAGAAAGAGAAGCAATTTTTTTTGAGTGTGTCATACATGAGGTCAAGGGGGGTAATTGTTCCAGTGCCTCTGCAGGGGACAAGATTCTACTCCCGCATTTGCCTAGTAAGAAAGACCTGGGGGTGGGGGGTGGGGTTCAGGTTTATTTTGAACCTAAAGAGCCTCAACTTATTTGTCCAGTACAGACATTTCAGGATGGAAACTATTTTTTCAGTAAAGAATATGCTTCTCAGAGGTGCCTTCATGGCATCAATAGATTTGAAGGACGCTTATTGGCAAGTTCCAATGAGTCCCCTGGCTCAGTTTTTTATGAGATTTTCAATAAGAGACGGAGACCGGATTCTACATTTCCAATTTGTTTGTCTTCCCTTCGGCCTAGCTTCTGCTCTGAGAATTTTTACCAAGGTTTTGGCAGTACCCTTGGCGTTTCTGAGACGCAGGTGGATAGGGGTAGTCGCCTATTTGGACGATCTCCTCTTTTTCGCCCAGTCAAGAAACAAGTTGCCGGAGAATCTGCATCTCACCATGGATCTGTTAGCTCACCTGTGCTGGATCGTGAATTTCAACAAATCCTCCCTGGTGCCCTCACAAATTATGACATACCTGGGATTCGAGATCAGTTCGGTCCGCCAGGTCCTTATTCTTCCTCATCAAAAGATTGTGGCTCTCCAGGAAGCAGTTCGAGGTATACGGGGTCAAGTCCCTCAATAAGGCAAGCGATGAGAGTGCTCGGACTCCTGACTTCATCCTTCCCGGCAGTAAGGTGGGGTCAGCTTCATTCCAGATTCCTCCAGGGACATATTCTGAAGAACTGGGACGGAACCCAACTTGGACTAGACTAACAACTACCAATTTCAGAAAAAGTAAGAGTCTCTGGATTGGTGGTTGGAAGAAGGTCGTTTTTCAAGGGGATTACTTTGGGGAGATCCCAAGGAGATAATTGTGACTATGGATGCTTCAGCCTGGGGCTGGGGAGCACATTGCAGAACATGGACGGCTCAAGGGAAGTGGTCAAAAGCCCTGAGTCTTTCTTCTTCCAATCTGAGGGAATTGGTTGCAATAAAAGAATCATTATGGGCCCTGGAGATGCACCTGCGTGGAAAACATGTACAGATCAGGACAGACAACGCTACGTCAGTAGCCTACATAAACCATCAGGGAGGAACAAGATCCTCGAAACTGATGACGATAGCTTCAGAGATTTTGTTATGGGTGGAAATCAATCTGAAGTCCCTAACGGCAGTTCACCTGAAGGGAACACTAAATCAGGTGGCAGATTTCTTGAGCCGATCACAGATAAAGGAATCAGAGTGATCTCTGGACCCAGAAGTATTCAAAACTATCTGCAAGCGGAACGGTGTTCCAGAAGTGGATCTATTTGCGTCAGCAAAAAATCACAAGGTGGAGAATTATTTTTCTCTGAATCTGAGGGATCAGTCATTGGGAGTGGACGCGCTAGCACAAGCCTGGCATTTCAATCTGGTCTACGCCTTCCCTGCAGTGCGTTTAATTCCAATGGTTCTGAAGAAGCTCTTCAAGGAACCACCTACAGTTCTCTTGGTAGCCCCATGGTGGCCAAAGAGGTCCTGGTTTTCAACTCTAGTGGAACTATCAGTCCAGGACCCTTGGGAGATTACTGTAAGTTCTCATCTGTTATCACAGGGTCCGGTGTTTTGCCCAGACCCACGTTGGTGGAGGTTGACGGTGTGGACCCTGAGGTCTCCTTACTGCAACAGAGAGGATTTTCAGGCCCAGTGATAAATACTCTTCTTGCAAGCAGAAAGATGGTGACCAGGAAGATTTATCTGAAAGTGTGGAAAACTTTTAGGTCTTGGAAAATGGAGAATGGGAGAACTTCATTCAAGATTCCAGTCATACTACATTTTTTGCAACAGGGAGTTGACAAGGGACTTGGCGTTAATACATTAAAGGTTCAGCTGGCAGCCTTATCAGTTTTTTTGGATAGAAGGCTTTCTTCCATTTCCATCTTGAAGAGGTTCTTGCTGGCAGTCAAGCGCTCTAAGCCAGCACCGGTCAAGATAATTCCACAGTGGGACCTGGCTAAGATCTTATCAATGTTAAGTTCTCCACCTTTTCATCCCAACAAGAACCTGGATATCAAGCTACTGACCTGGAAGGTCTTATTTTTTGCCGCCATTACTTCGGCTCGAAGAATCAGTGACATCCAGGCATTGTCGTGTCATCATCCATTCCTCCAGGTATTTCCAGATCACATTATATTGAAGATGGATCCTTGCTATCTTCCTAAGGTTGCGTCGGACTTCCACAGATCTCAGGAAATCGTTATTCCTTCCGTCACAGAAGAAGATCCAAAAATAATGGCTTTGGATGTCAGGTCTCAGCTTCTGCATTATCTTCATCAATCCAAGGATTTCAGGAAGGCTGACAGTTTGTTTGTCGCTTTTTCAGGCCCTAGGAAGAGACTGAGGATCTCAAAGACTACGTTGGCAAGATGGATGAGAGGTACCATTAGTATGGCTTATGAAGATGCCAATATGCCAAGTGGAGTGACTGCTCACTCTACGCGCAGTGTATCCACATCTTGGGCAGAGCAAGCTGGGGTCTCCATTGAACAGATTTGTAAAGCAGCCACCTGGACTTCGGCCAAGACTTTTGCAAGACACTATCGTTTGGATCTCTTGTCTTAGAAGGATCGATCTTTTGGCAGAAGTTTTCTTCGTGCAGTTCTTCCCACCCAATGAGATAGTCCTCGCCTATCTCTCAGGCGTATGCTGCCCGAAGGATGTTTTGAGAAAACCTAAGTTAGTTACCTGGTAACTTTTTTTCTAAACATCCGTAAGGGCAGCATAGGCCAGCTTCCCACCCTTATTATTCGAGGCATGGAGGTTGCATCAGTTATGTATTATGTTTTTTGGAGTTGTGGGTCGGTATCCCTTCTCTCTTTCAGATCTCTACAACTGGGGAAGAAAGGGAGGAGTCAAGACTTTATTTTGAGCTGGTGATCATGTGTTCCCCTCGAAGGGAGGAGCCCCGAGGTCTCAGGC
Source organism: Gastrophryne carolinensis (assembly GCA_027917425.1). Classification (NCBI taxonomy): domain Eukaryota; kingdom Metazoa; phylum Chordata; class Amphibia; order Anura; family Microhylidae; genus Gastrophryne; species Gastrophryne carolinensis. The sequence goes on along the minus strand of CM051237.1, from coordinate 33,177,430 downwards.
TTATGCTGCCCTTACGGATGTTTAGAAAAAAAGTTACCAGGTTACTAACTTAGGTTTTTTTTTTTTTTTGGTGCGCCATCACTTTAATTAATAACATCCAATAGTAACGCATGAGGTATCCCTCTCTTCTTTCTTCACAGATTCCAGGCACGCTATTGGGGTAAATGTGAAAAGTGAGGAGGAGGAAACTTGTCTACAGATCGGCACAGGTAAGTAATAATCCTTCTATAATCCTTCTTATTTCTCGCTGTTCAGTCAATCCGCAGGCAGGTGTCTTCTTACCTGATCCCCCTCCTTACCTCCTTCCCATACCACTTTGAAGTGACCGATGTTGGTGTAAAGTAGCAGAATTGTGTGAGGTTTGTGTAGTACGACCCGTTCTCGTAACAGTATCACATAACGCTTGCTGCGGAGGGTTTTGGTCTGCTTTAACCCGTTCATATGGGGACCAGTGCTTGAAAATGAACTTTGCTCAAAGCTGCTTCATCATTGAGCGGGCAGGTGCTTGCTTGGCACTGGACGTGGTCAGACGAGGCAGAGGTCTGCAACAGAGCAAGAAAGACAGGCCAACCTTGCAGGGCTGGCACAGCATGCACCCTAAAAATATCAGCTGGCATACTGAGCCCGTCGGCATCTGCAGTTGCAAACGTAGATGTTAAGGTTGCAGTGAAGTGCCGCAGCCCCAGCCATAGAACAGCATGGAAGTGCAGCCAGGTAGACACTGCACTGTGACATCAGCAGTGCTGAAATCTAGAAATGTAAAGAATCCCTGTGTAAGGGGACTGTAATTGGGGATAAAGGATGCAACTGCTCGACAAGGACATGAGTTGGATTTGCTTACTATTTCTTGGCATGGCTTTAGGATGTAAGCTCGCAAAGGCACGGCTCTTTCCTGCAACATTTGGTCTAAACTTTATAGCATCTAGTTTGTAATGATCTTGGTACTGTATGTGTTGCTTTGTTTGTATTTATACCTTGTACAGTGCCACGGAAGATGGGGGGGGATATAGAAATAAACTAAAACCTTTAGTTTGGGCCCCAGTGATCTCCCACTGGAATTCATTTAAAGCGCCTAGGAAGAAAATTGAAATGGCCCGCTGCACAGGTAAGTCTCAGGAGCCATGGGTTGTGGACTCCTTTTCCAGGACAACAGATCGGAAGAACTGAATCCCTGTACAACCAAATCCCCGGCCTTGTACTTCCCAAAGACTTGGTTGTGTAGATTTATACCGGTTTATGCCAGGTTTCTGTGCTGACTGGGACACAGAACTCTGACGTGGTGGATGGGGGAGGGATCTGTTTCTATATCAATAGTGGTTGGTGTGACACGGCACTCATCTGTACTGGAATCCTTTTCACCAACTTCAAGCCATTTAACTTGCCACAAGGCTTTGCCTCTTGGTGCTGGTTGGTGTCTACATTCCAGAACCGGCCAGCAAACAGGAAGCAGAGCACAGGATCGCCAACCAGATACAAAATGTGGAGCGGTTTCTCTCATACTTTCTCCTTGGTGGTAAAAGCAGTTCAAGCCGCAAACTTTCTAAAACGCTAATATAGACAATTTGTGAAAACAACTGACGACATTCGAGGGATACGTGGGCCTATAGCAGTGATTCATTTGTGCCATCTCCCATGCTGCACTGGGATACTCGGTTGTGTCCTGGTTCATCTTAGTCCTGATATTGGTACAATTTAGTGTCTGCAAACCTTCAGGACAGTGACTCAAAATGTGCACAAATTTACACAGATGGTTCAGTAATGGTCGGTCCACAATCCTCTTGCTGGAGACCACAAAGACAAGATAAGAAGATTTAAGTAAAAAAAACAGTAATGGGTTAGCAAATAATCTGGTTGATCCCAAAGAAACTGGAATATTTGGTCCTCTGGGATTCAACTTGGTAAATTGTCTGCGGTGCAAGATCAGGCTAATGGACAATGGTCAACTGAGTCCAAGGAGCAAACTGTCATGGATTAGGGTGTTACTTTAACTGACTTAACGCAGAAGAAAAATGTGCGCCTCCTAGGGCATAGAGATAATCTGGAATACTACTGCCCCCCCCTCATGACTCCCTAAAGCAGCAGTACTCAACTGGCGGAGCGGTGTCCGAATGCGGACTTCTGTGCCAGATTTCTGGACCCCTGCCCTGACAGCCCAGCACTCAGTTGCTTCGGTGTTGCCGTGCCCAACGCTGCCCCCGTTACTTGATCAGCGATGTAGTTCTTAGTTTCCCTGCCAGTGTCAATACTTTGCTGCCTGGCACCTAGCATTGTCCCAATAAGTTCCACCATCCCAGCCTTTTTTAGTTTTTGCCTGCGACAGCCCCCAGTCTGGACCTTCTCTCCTCACCGGATGCCTGTGTATGGATCTTTACAAGAGCTGGTTCCCCTGCCCTAGAGGTATACTGTACTAATAACTGAAGAGGTTTGGCAACTGATACTGCTAGATGTGTGCAGAAGATAGTGAAGACAGGAGAACAGCTGGTTGCAGAAACACAGGCATAGATGCAATAAGCCCTTCTTCACACCTGTCAGGTGCTCCATGCACTTCTGTGTTTGAGGCAGACACCGAGGTACTACAAAATGAATCCAACATTGGCTCCTCTGTGGCCCCTTTTCGACCGCTTTGATGCGGCAGAACAGAAGAAAACGCTTCGTCCGGGTGGTAAATGCACCCTAAAGTCTATGGTGTCGCAAGTGCATGTTCATATTTCATGGGTTAACTCTTGAGTTTTGCAGATTTTAAAGTGGTGCAAAACATTTCTGGGTGCTCCTCTCATGTCTAACCCCACCCCCTGTCCGAGTGTTGCTGCCTGCTCGGCAGTGGCCAGGTTTTTTGAAAACGGGTTTCCACCGCCGAGGGCATGCCTCCTGGGCCCTTTTCAGACTGCCGCTTGGCTGATCTCAAAGGTGCAGGGTGACGCGCAAGCGCCGGCTGGCCGCATCCCCAGCTTTCATGCTGGCCACACCTGCTCCCTCACCCGGCTATTCAGACTGAGCGTGGGGATGTGCACAGCTAGAGGCTAAATGATGGGCGACATTTGCAGTGTTGCAGGAGCCGCCAGGAAAGGTCAGTTTACCAGCGAGTGGCCGGCCATTTAATTTTTTAGGTACCCCCCCCCATGCACCCTTCATTTTATCTGCACAGTGGCAGGCCAGCTCCTCTGAACCTAAGACACCTAGTACAAGGGACTCCTATCTTTGCTATCCCTCTCCACACACATTAAAGCTGACCAACACCCTCTGCGGCTAGGGTGTTGGTTCCCGCTAAAAGGACAGGTTGGGCGGACATCCAGAATGCTGGAGCCCCCTGCACATAACCCCCCTAGACGCTTATAAACCTTACCTTTAACCTCGCTCCTGTGTAGAGAATCCAGCCAGATTAGTTGTCTGGTGGTCAAGTCGGCTGTGGCGCTTCGGCTGGAGAATGCAGCCAATTGAAGTTCTGCCATAGTGACCGCCATGCGTCCAATCGTGGCGCTGGATACCCAGCAGGAGAGCAAGGTTAAGGTAAGGTTCATGGGCGTCTGGAAGGGTTATGTGCAGGGGGCTCCAGCATTATGGATGTCCCCCCAACCTGTCCTTTTAGCGGTGGCCCTGGCGGCAACTAACACCCTCACAGCGGATGGTGGTGGTATGCTTTAATGCCTTTCAGCTATCATTCCCTCTACCTGGCTCGCAGCTAAAGCCAAATCTCACAAGACAGAGAACCCTTGAGCTACTAATCGGCCTCCAACCTCCCCCCTCCACCAGCACACAATTATTCCTTGTGTTCACCAGTTCCCCAATACCCTGCCTCCATCATGCTTTTCCGGCCTTCACCAAACATATGACACCCTCCACTGCCTCTCCAGGTCCTGGGCAAAATTCAGGCACACAGGATACAGAGGAAGATATTTCTCAATCTCCCCTGTTATATAAATTATAAATTCCAAAGAACAGTCCACGCACAGTTTTATGTGTCTTGAGTTTCTGTACAAAATGACTGTCTGGACGCAGACGTGTATTTTTTTTTTTCCTGTTATAGTCCACACAAAGTTTAATGTCAATTTTGTTTTTGAGTCAAAATAGTGCATCAATTATGGGCATTAGATAATAAAAACTTTCTAAATCAAATACTATGTGCTTTGTTTCTTTTGGGGGAGCCAACCGGCTTGTGCCCAACAGGGGTTACTGACATCTTGTGCAGGAAAACACAGGTGGGTGTGCAAAAGAAATGGGAGGGGCTTTTACCGTAGCATGACGACAATTCTTTTCACTATATCCAGTCCAGGTCGTCCTAGAAGTAATGACAGTTAAGTAGTCCGCCACCAGGTGGTGCAGTTACTGCAAGATCCAGAGCTGTAACTCCTCCCGGCCCCCTATAAAAGGAGCTGTCTCCATAGAATTCCCAGGATTCGTTTTGCAGTACTGCTGCGAGGATCGTCGTTGATTACTCTTTCTGGATATTGCAGCTGAGCGGGGCATTATTCTAAGTCCTGCTCCAGATAGATTACTTACACTTGGGTTATCCTCCGCCAGATGGCGCTGCACTGCAGAGACATGTAAAACAGGCTCCTCCGGCCCCTCAAATACCCGGGACCTCCCACAAATCCCCAGATTTCTCTGCAGTGCTTACTGCGAAGACATGAAGTATCACTCTCTCGCAGGTGAGCGGGGCTATTAAAGCCTGCGGCCCTGTTGGACTATTCCCACCCGTCCTTCGTGTGATGTGCCTCCCAGCCTGGGCTGTGCTGGTCGGGTGATGGTAGGCGGCACCGTGTGTGCTTATGGAGCACTGCTCCACCGCAGTCCCCCCACTAAAGGGTAGGCGGTATAGGCTGATGGTGAGCCTTATGGGATGCCCCTCCCGCATTATTGCCACATGCCCCGTGTAGTGGTGGGTCCTGTACAAAGGGCCGCCATCCTCCCTCATTCTCCCAGTAGCCTTCGGGGGGGGGGAAAGAAGGGGGGGGTGTGGGTCAGTGCGTATAGTGATTACGTGTATGACTAACATGGCTGCCGCCGCGCGCTTCTTTTCCTTCATTTGGATGTCCGCGCTGAACGGCGGCGTTGCCTCAGACGTGTCTAGGGCTTCGCGCTCCTCCGGGGGGGGGGCGGGGTCGCCTGGCCTGGCGCGCTCCGCGTCACGGTCTGCTCTGGCCCGCCCTTTGAGGTTCGTTCGGCGCCATTTTGTGTACAGTCGCTCATTGCTTATGGTGCATGGTTCTGACGCCCCTTTTTCCCAATTGTGTCTTTCAGACATGTGAATCCAGTGGCTTCTCCCGGCCCAGTGTAATTGATAGTTGGGGCTAGTTTAGTTCTCCCACTTCCCTGCAGGTCATTGGGGCATCCAGGGTAGCTTACGGCATCAATCCCTACTGGCCTTTCGTGCCTATTCAATCACCATATGGAGGCATCCCAGGATAATGTGACCGGGGTTCCTTCGGGACAAGCCCGGCTGTGTGTAGCTTGTGGGGTCGCACCTATTAATGGTGACAATGCACGGCTCTGTGTTCCTTGCGCACAGCAGGCGCTAATGTTGCAACCCGCCCCTCCGGTGGCTGGGCCCGCACCTCGTCTCACTTCACCTACTCCCCCAAGCTTGAGTCTCACCCCAATACAAGCGGGGATTCTCATCCTGATGTGCTAAAATTGATTGCTAATACCTTAGCGCGTAAGGCCACTGCTAAAAAGCGTCACTTAACCCCTGATGACTCTCTTTTCCCTACAGAGTCTGACGAGTTGTTGCATCTATATGGCTATACCCTCTTGGACGAAGGGGAGCTGTTCTCTGATTCAGGGTCATCTGGTGAGAGACCCAGGGGTCATGACGATTCTGGCTCTGACCCCTGAACCCCTGACGATACTGACAGACTGCTGGTTCAGATTTTTGAGGTTTTGTCCATCTCTCCCCCTGTTGTGGCTCCCAGGCAAAGGGGTTAGCTTTTTCATACTGCTTGTCACGCTCCGGGTACTACAGCAATCCACTTAGATAACTCCAGCCCTCTCAGTAAGACCTCAACCCCCAATCTCCGCAGCCAGCTTCACCTTTAGGAGCCCCCGCTTGCCGGGACGCAGAGCACGCCTGCCCGGGATCGGTTGCCCCCAGGACTTCAATGGCTCAAAGATTGGAGTCTTACTGTTCAGAGGCCTGGAGAACCCGCGGCTGGAAGTGGTGCCGAGCAGCCCGATAGCTGAGCGTATAACGGAAGTCCAAACAGGCTTAGGGTCAGCAACGGAAGTTCTGAGATGGCAGCGGTACAATAGGGTTGGACAAATCGTGGTCGAGGATCAAAGCAGAGGTCGGCAACAGGAGATCAGATCAAGATTGGTCAGTTCAGGCAGAGGTCGGCAACAGGGTTTCAGATCGAGAGGCGTCAGCAAGGCAGAGGTTGGCAACTGGAAATCAATCGAGCTTCAATGCACAAGACAAGCTTGGTACTAGGCGCTATAACAGGCAATGACACACTGCAGTGGAAATCCCTTTATAGTGGGAAAACCGGCAGGATTGGACAGGGAGACAGTGGCTGGGATTGGTGCATTTAGGATCTGACAGCAGATTGGAGCACTGGCCCTGTGGTCTGATTGGTGAGCTCTGGGCTGATTGCTCCAGCTGAGCTTCCCAGGCAGACTGCTCAGAGCTGCACCTTCTAGACTTTGTTCTCTTAAACAGCCTCCGGTGGCCATTCTGAGTATTGCACCCTCGGAAGACATGAGCTGACTGTATAGGCCAGCAAGCACAAGCTGAGTGACAATGGGCAAGGGGGGAGGACTTACTCGGTGGCACACGCGCCGCTGGGGATGGCACCCGAGGCAGAAGCGGCTGCTGGGCAGGAGAAACCTGAACTCGTTGCCTAGGGACACCACGGGCACGGGTAGAAGGCAAGTCATTCATGACATTACCCCCCCCTTCACGAGGGGCCTCCGGACCCTCACCAGACTCAACAGGGCAAACGCCCCGAATTGTTCTGACAGACTTCAATGAACCTACACGAGGTACCCTCCTGGATGGAGAGGCAGGCGGACAAACAAATTCTGAGACCAGGGTTGTCCCAACAGTGATGCTAGAGCAGTGTTCTTCACAGTGTGGGCCCCATCCTGTCAATTCCCCAGTTTTCCAATTAAGGGTAGGGTTGTGCATCTTCAACCAAGGGAACCCTAAGACAACCGGGGTTTCAGGGCAGTCAAATACAAAAAATTCAAGATTCTCAGAATGGGAGGGTCCCACAACTAGGCTGATAAAAGGGGTTTTGGAGGTTACAGTTCCTCCACGAACAGGAGTATTATTAACAGCCAAAATCTGGAGGGGCTTCCCAAGGGGTATTAATGGAATGCCTAAGGCGGCCACTATGGATTTATCCAAGAAGTTGCCCACTGCTCCGCTATCGACAAAAGCGGGGATGGATTTCTTGGACAACTCCCAACCCACAGTAGCAGGTAACAACATTTTATTTCTGTGAAGGGAAGTTACCTGACCGTCCTGACAAACTTTCTCAGTCTTGTCAGGACGTTGCAATCCCGCCAAAGGTTTTTTATTGGGGCAGGTCTTAATCAGGTGACCAGAAGTCCCACAGTACATGCACAGGCCTAAGGTGCGACGCCCACTCTTTTCATTAAGAGAAAGGTGAGTAGCACCAAGCTGCATAGGCTCATCAGGGGGCGAAGATGAGACCTCTCCTACAGTGGATGACTCCCAATGAGAAGAATCCCGGAAGTCAGAATGATTCTTCTCCATATGTCTCTCCCGTAGCCGTCTGTCAATTTTAATGGCCATAGGCATGAGTTCATCCAGGCTTCTGGGGTAGGGAAAATTCATTAGAACATCCTTAATACTCTCTGAGAGTCCAATACGATACTGACTACAGAGAGCAGGATCATTCCAATGGGATTCAATCGCCCAGCGGCGGAATTCAGCGCTATATTCCTCTGCTGAACGCTTCCCCTGTTTCAGGCTTCGAAGCCTGGCATCGGCGGTCGAAGTCTTGTCTGGGTCTGAATACAGAATCTCCATAGAGGAGAAAAAAGCTGAGACAGTTTGCAATGCCACATCAGTGGGCGCTAAGCCATACGCCCAGGATTGTGGATCACCCTGGAGCAGAGAAATAACCAGACCAACCCTCTGCAATTCGGTGCCCGAGGAGTAGGGCCGTAGTCTGAAATAAAGTTCACACGAGTTCCTGAAGTTGGAAAATCTTTTTCGGTCCCCATTAAATTTTTCAGGAAGGGGAACCTTCGGCTCAACAAGAGGTAAGGATGAAGGTGGTGCAGCCGGCTGGCGATCTTGATTAGCCACACGTTGGGACAAGTAGTTAATGGCGGTACCCATGCCAAGCACTTGTTGTTCAAGTCGCTCAAAATCAAAACTCTCCTGAGTGGCTACTCGCTGGGCCAGCTGGTTGATGGCGGTGGTCAAAGCTTGCACCTGCTGCACCAGGTCATCCATATTGGGGCCTGTTATAATGTCACGCTCCGGGTACTACAGCAATCCACTTAGATAACTCCAGCCCTCTCAGTAAGACCTCAACCCCCAATCTCCGCAGCCAGCTTCACCTTTAGGAGCCCCCGCTTGCCGGGACGCAGAGCACGCCTGCCCGGGATCGGTTGCCCCCAGGACTTCAATGGCTCAAAGATTGGAGTCTTACTGTTCAGAGGCCTGGAGAACCCGCGGCTGGAAGTGGTGCCGAGCAGCCCGATAGCTGAGCGTATAACGGAAGTCCAAACAGGCTTAGGGTCAGCAACGGAAGTTCTGAGATGGCAGCGGTACAATAGGGTTGGACAAATCGTGGTCGAGGATCAAAGCAGAGGTCGGCAACAGGAGATCAGATCAAGATTGGTCAGTTCAGGCAGAGGTCGGCAACAGGGTTTCAGATCGAGAGGCGTCAGCAAGGCAGAGGTTGGCAACTGGAAATCAATCGAGCTTCAATGCACAAGACAAGCTTGGTACTAGGCGCTATAACAGGCAATGACACACTGCAGTGGAAATCCCTTTATAGTGGGAAAACCGGCAGGATTGGACAGGGAGACAGTGGCTGGGATTGGTGCATTTAGGATCTGACAGCAGATTGGAGCACTGGCCCTGTGGTCTGATTGGTGAGCTCTGGGCTGATTGCTCCAGCTGAGCTTCCCAGGCAGACTGCTCAGAGCTGCACCTTCTAGACTTTGTTCTCTTAAACAGCCTCCGGTGGCCATTCTGAGTATTGCACCCTCGGAAGACATGAGCTGACTGTATAGGCCAGCAAGCACAAGCTGAGTGACAATGGGCAAGGGGGGAGGACTTACTCGGTGGCACACGCGCCGCTGGGGATGGCACCCGAGGCAGAAGCGGCTGCTGGGCAGGAGAAACCTGAACTCGTTGCCTAGGGACACCACGGGCACGGGTAGAAGGCAAGTCATTCATGACACTGCTAAGGCTCGTTTGGAATTTCCTGAGCAAACTCATTTCAATAACCTCGTGCTTAAGGAGTGGGAACATCCCAGTAGACTTCCCGGTATGCCTAAGAGTTGGGACAGGAAGTATCCCTTTCCTGCTGATATGGTCAAGTGCTGGTCATCGCCCCCCGAGGTTGATGCTCCTATTCTAGGGCTGTCTAACACCTCTATTATGCATTCCTCTGAGACTACTATGCTGCGGGATTCTGAGGACCGGCGCATTGACCAATTGGCATGCCATGCCTTTGCATTTGTGGGGGCGGCGCTGCGCCTGGTTTGCGCCTCGGCCATTACATCTGTGGCGCTCAGGACCCTGATCAGAAGTGTACTTGAAGGTCCTGATGAATTGCCACCTGATACGTTTAATGCACTATCTAACTGTGATGTGTTTGTAAACTTTATCCTATCTGCCTCGGTAGCTATACGCCGCGCGGTTTGGCTGCGCCAGTGGGCTGCTGACAATGCTGCTAAGAAGGCCCTTACTGGGCTTCCATTTAAGGGGCTACGCCTGTTTGGGGACCGCCTAGACCTCTTTGCTAAAGGGGTTACCCCAGAGCAGGCGGCAGTCGCTGCCTTTTCGGGGCCTGGGCCCCCTTTCGCTTCCCTACCGCGGTGCTAAGCAGGGAAAATGGGGGGTCCTTCTCGGGGCCTCGTGCAGATTCCTGGCACAGGAGCAGAGGACGCCGTCCTGGCTCCTGGGGGTCTAAGCCCAAATCCTCTCCCAAGCCCCCTCAGGCATGATGGGGCGCCCTCGCCCGTAAGGGTGGGGGGACAGCTACAGCACTTCGCACACGTCTGGAGGCGCCACGTGTCAGACCGGTGGATTCAGGAGTGTCCTCTGGTTACAAGATAGAGTTTGCTGTGCGGCCCCCATCAAGATTCATCAGGTCCCTGATCCCCCAGGACCCTGTCTCAGCTCAGGTCTTGATGCAGGCCGTGCAAGTCCTTCTGGATCTGGGGGTCATTTGCAGGGTCCCCTTAAGAGAAAGGGGCAAGGGGTTCTATTCCAACCTTTTCACGGTGCCCAAAAAGGATGGGTCAGTCAGGCCCATTCTGGATTTAAAGATCTTCAACAAGTTTGTCAAGAACAGACGCTTTCGCATGGACACTCTGCGCTCGGCCATCGGCTCCCTGCGCCCAGGGGATTTCATGACGTCTGTGGACGTCAAGGATGCTTACCTTCACATCCCTGTGTTCCAGGGACACCAAAGGTTTCTCAGATTCGCGTTGGAAGATCAACACTACCAATTTGTGGCCTTGCCATTTGGCCTCACTTCAGCTCCCAGAGTGTTCACCAAGGTGCTGGCAGGGGTGATGTCCCTGGTAAGGTCATGGGGCATACGCGTGCTGCCCTACCTGGACGACATACTCATCACCTCTCGGTCCCTACAGCAGGCAGAGTTGGACACTCAGCTGGTGGTGTCCACCCTGGAGTCCTTCGGCTGGGTGATCAATCACCCCAAGTCCTCTCTGTCCCCTTCCTCGGTGATCTCGTTCCTGGGAATGATTCTGGATACGGTTCAGTCAAGGATATTCCTTCCTCAACAGAAGGTGAAAGCTCTGCGCAGGTGAGGTTCCTGATGTTGTTTCCCCAGCCCTCCCTCAGGTAGGGAATGCAGTTGGTGGGCCTGATGGTGGCGTGCTTCGAGGCGGTGCCTTTTGCTAAGTTCCATTTGAGGCCTCTACAACTTCACCTTCTGTCAGTATGGGACAAGGACCTAACGTCCTTGGACGGGGTCTGTGTGCTCTCCCCCTAGGTCAGGTGGTCCCTTTCGTGGTGGCTGGACCCCAGGAACTTGCTGGGGGGCATGTCCTTTCTGGCCCCCTCCTGGGAGACGGTTACCACGGATGCCAGTCTGTCAGGATGGGGGGGATTCTGGAAGTCCCTGCGGTTCCAGGGGAGGTGGGGCCCTCAGGAGGCCCACTTACCTATCAACATTCTGGAACTACGGGCGATCAGGTTGGTACTGGATCAGTTGACCAGTCACCTGCGGGGCCTGTCTGTGCAGGTGCGCTCAGACAACAGGACGACGTTTTCCTACATCAACCATCAGGGAGGGACCCGGAGCAGGGGGGCCCTCCAGGAGGTGTCGCGGATTCTGACATGGGCGCAGGCCAATGTTAAATGCATTTCGGCTGTGTACATCCCGGGGGCAGAGAATCACTTGGCAGACTCTCTGAGCAGGGGGACCTTCCGTCAGGGAGAATGGTCCCTCTGCAACAGGGTATTCCAGTCCCTGTGTCCCTGCTGGGGATTTGTGGGAGGTCCCTGGGTATTTGAGGGGCCGGGAGGAGCCTGTTTCATGTCTCTGCAGTGCAGCGCCATCTGGCAGGGGATAACCCAAGTGTAAGTAATCTATCTGGAGCAGGACGTACTGTATACGTATAATACCAATTCTACAGGTGAGTATTTCACAGAATTGTATTTTTAAGCCTGTGGGCCACTGCACCCCTATTACCTCTGTTCCCGTGGACCCACATATGCCTCCCAGCCTCGGCTGACGGTACAGGTTATGGTAGGGAGAACGCCAGGGTCTGGGCCGCAGACCCTCCCTAAAGGGTAGCCGGCCATAGGCAATGGAGAGCCTATTGGGGAGGGGGGGGGGGAACCACCTAAGCCCGGGTTATCCCGGTCTGTCCCACAGCTTTATTATTTTTTTGTGTGAGTGTGTGCTTCACTGTAATTTTGTCACTGGCATGCTTACCTCCCTCGACGCCTTCCCCTCTTCCCTCTATCTTGTCAGCGTGCTGTGAGGGGGGGTCGGGTGGACGGGAGAATTGTCGGCAGCCATTGTGGAGGCTCTGCCTCGGGAGGTGGTACACGGCGCTCTCCGTGGGCCGCCCTCCCTTCTTTCTCACTGGGCACCATTTTCTGAGAATGAGGGTGCTCTTTTTCGTGCCCACAGCCGGGGGGCGGGGCCGCGGACGCGTTTTGCGTCATAGCTACGCGGCCCGCCCCTCGAGGTTCGCCGGCGCTGCTTTCCGGCGCCATCTTCTCTGCTGCCCTGCTCTGTACTTGGGACTGCTTTTCTGTTCCTGCCGAAGCCTGGTACCTGCCTGCTGCTCTGTTTGTGGAGTCCCTGGACGCCCTTCTGTGTGGCGGTCCGGGAGTCTTTCTTTTGATAGGTATGTATGTGCATGCGCTGTGGGATCTCATGGCTTTTCCCATTGTGTCTTTAGGTGGGATCCCCTTGTCAGCTGTGGTTTGTGGTTCCTCCCGGTCCCCTACACTGCCCCCCCCAGCCCCCGCTCTATCTCCGCACCCTCTCCTGTAAGAGGGATCACGATAAGAGGGACTAAAATGGGAGTCCTTACTAGGTTTGGGCCATTAGTGCCTTGTAACCTGTATTTTTTATCACCATAATCACCAAAATGGAGGCTTCTGGGGATAGTGAGCTAGGGGCCCCATCTGGGGGGGGTGAAGCTCTGCCCCATGTGCGGTACCTGCCCCTGGGCGGACTCAGCACGCTTGGTGTCAGTTGCGCCAGGAGCGTACTTTAGGAACATGATAGGGCGGGCATCTCTGCCCCCAGCCCACCTGTGCCTACGGCCTCACCAACCCCCCCCCCCCACTACTGCAGTCAGCCCTCAGCAAGGGGGAAGCCAGCAGGGGGTCCCAGGCTGATTTAGCATACTGGGTGGCCAGCTTGGAGAGACGGTTATATCGCACGGCTATGGGGAAGGCTAAAAGTAAGAAGTGGCACATCGAGCCGGATTACTTGGTTTTTGCTGACAATGATGATCTTTTTGGAGGTTGGGACTCCATGGAGGAGGGAGAGTTGCTTAAGGACTCTACTTCCTCAGGAAATCGGTCGGTTGGTTATGACAGCGAGCCTTGTTCCTCCTCTGACGAGGATATGTGGCTTCATGAGGACACGGAAAAATTGCTGTCTTCTGTGTCTGAGACTTTGCATATTGTCCCTCCTAAAGCGACTGAGGAAGCAGGGGGATTTATTCCGGCCTGAGAGACAGAGGATTGTCTTCCCGGAACAGGCTCACTTTTCCAATATGGTGTTTAGGCCTTTCCCCATTCTTTAATGAATTGCCATCGGTGCCTAAGGGTCTGGACAGGCAGTATCCCTTCCCTGAGAAGCTGATTCGCCTCTGGTCCTGTCCCCCCGATGTGGATGCCCCTGCCTCGGGGTTATCCAATAATACGGTTATGCCATCACCCGATACTGCTTCCTTGCACGACCCTGCTGACAGACGCATGGATCAGCTGGCTTGTCATGCGTTCACCTTGTGGGTGCTGGGCTTCGTCCTGTCTGTGCTGCGGCCATTCTTTGCCATCTTTGGCTATCAGGAAGAAGGTGAGCCACTTTGTTGATTTGGCCAAATCTCGCAAGCGGAGGAGTATAAAGACCTCAAAGCCTGTGTTTTTGTAGTCTCTGCCATGGACTATAGTGTCCGACTGGGTGCCAGGGCTTTGGCTTTGGCTCTGCTTGTTGCGCTTCGTCGCTCGCTCTGACTGTGTCAGTGGTTGGCTGATGCTGCAGCCAAAAAGTGGCTCACTAGTATCCCCTTCCTGGGGCTCAGATTATTCGGGGAGCGCCTGGACCTTCTGGCCAAGGATGGAAGACTCCCTCAGCGACGGAAGCCTGCGCGACCCTTTCGGGGTTCTTCTGCCTATCGCTCCTTTCAAGGAGTAAGAGGCTCTTCATTTTCAGGTGGCCGCAGATATTCCTGGGGACAAGGTAGGTCTCGCGGTCGACCCAATCCCTCCTGGGGAGCTAAGTCCAAACCCCCTGCCAAGCCCTCTCAGACCTGAGGGGGTGCCCTTACCCATCCGGGTGGGAGGACGGCTTCTGCTATTTGCTCACATCTGGAGACAGCACGTCTCGGATCGGGGGATTCAGAAGCTGGTTTTCTCCGAGTACAAACTATAGCTGGCAGTTTGGCCGCCCTCAAGATTTTTTCGGTCGCGGATTTCCCTGAACACATTGACGGCGCAGGGTCTAAGAATGGGCGTTCAACGCCTACTGCTATCAGGTGTGATTTGTCCCGTGCCTCTCCAGGAACGGGGTCGAGGGTTCTACTCCAGTCTGTTCACGGTGCCTAAGAAGGACAGAACGCTGAGACCTATCCTGGATCTGAAGGGTCTCAACAAGTTTGTCAGTCAGACATTTCCGCATGAAGACCCTACGGTCCATGGTGAGCTCGCTTCGGCCCGGTGACTTCATGACCACGGTTGACATCAAGGATGCTTATCTGCACATCCCGATATTTCAGGGATTTCAGAAGTTCCTGAGGTTTGCGCTGGAGGATCAGCATTACCAGTTTGTGGCACTACCATTCGGGATAGCCTCAGCCCCTCGTGTGTTCACCAAGGTGCTGGCGGGCATCATGGATGTCCTGAAGAACCAGGGCATTCGTGTTCTTCCTTATCTGGACGATTTACTGATTGCGGCTCAGTCCCTTCAGCAGGCCGAGAGCAACACCTGGACGGTGTTATCCACTCTCAAGGACTTCGGTTGGGTAATCAATTACCCCAAGTCTTCTATCACTCCCTCAATGGTGAGGTCCTTTCTGGGCATGACGTTGGACACCTCTCAGGTCAAGGTATTTCTGCCACAGCAGAAGATGGCGGGCCTCCAGACGCAGATGCAGGCCTTACTGTCTTGTCAGCGGGCATCGATCCGTCTGGGGATGAAACTGGTGGGCCTAATGGTGTCGTGCTTCGAGGCAGTGCCCTTTGCTCAGTTCCACATGAGACCTCTTCAATAGAATTTGTTGAACGGGGGACCAGATGCAGGAGTCTCTGGAACAGGATTTTTCGCTGCCCCCCCTGGTCAGACAGTCTCTTTTGTGGTGGTTGGACTCCAGAAATCTGTTGGGGGGCAAGTTCTTTCTGACTCCCTGTTGGGAGATTGTCACCACGGACACCAGTCTGACCGGCTGGGGAGGTTTTTTGGCAAACGCTGAAGTTCTAGGGTCAGTGGGGGCCACAGGAGGCCCACTTGCCCATCAATCTCCTGGAGCTGAGAGAAATCCGGTTGGTGCTTCTTCACTTGACTCCCCATCTAAGGGGTTGTGCAATCCAGGTCCGCTCAATCAGACGGCTGTCGCCTACATCATTCACCAGGGAGGGACTCAAAGCAAGCGAGCCCTCCAGGAGGTGACCCAGATCCTGATCTGGGCGGAGGAGAATGTTCCCTGCATCTCGGCGGTTTACATCCCTGGGCTGAAGAACCAGGAGGCAGACTCCCTGAGCAGGGGCGCCCATCGTCTGGGGGAATAGTCTCTCAGCAACAAGATTTTTCACGCTCTGTGTCTCCGCTGGGGTCAACCGGATGTGGACCTGTTTGCGTCCAGACACAGTCACAAGCTCCCAAAGGTTCATCTCCCTGTCCAGAGATCCTCTGGCATTCGCCACAGATGCTCTGGCAATTCTGTGGACGGAGTTCAGGCTCCTCTATGCATTTCCTCCGTTTCCGCTCCTAGGCCGAGTGCTGCGCAAGATAGCTCAAGAGGCGGAGTTGGTTCGCGACGTAGTTCAGATGTCAGTCGATCGCTGCATCATGCCCGACGACCCAGGGCCTCTCACTCAGGGGTTGCTGCGGCACCCCAATTTACAGACGCTGGCTTTGACAGCCTGGCTATTGAAACCTCTATCCTGATGGAGAAGGGGTTGTTTGCTAAGGTTGTTCAGACCATGATTCAGGTGCGGAAGAAGACTTCTTCCATGATTTACTACAGAGTTTGGCATGCCTACATTTCTTGGTGTGAATCCAAGAGTTTCCCTTGTCGCACATGGAATTTTTACAACACAGCTTAGACCTGGGTCTACAGCTGGGCACCCTCAAGGGCCAGGTCTCGCCTTGGCCATCTTTTTCCAAATATCCTTTGCCAATCATAGACTGATCATGATTTTTTTCCAAGGGTTTACCTATATTCGTCCACTGCGTAAGGTAGTTTCTCCCTTCCGTCAACCGTCTAATTTTAAGGAAAGGGCCCTCCATGCCTTGGATGTGGTCAGGGCCATTAAGTACTACCTGGTTGCGACTGAATCCTTTAGGAGGTCAGATTTTCTTTGTTCTCACTGAAGGTTCCAGAAAGGGTTTGCCTCCAGCCCAGTCCACTCTCAGTAAGTGGATTAGACAGGCGGTAGTGCTAGCATATTCTGCCAAGGTGAAGGAACCCCCTTTTCGTATTACAGCTCATTCTACTAGAGCAATTGGTGCTTCCTGGGCTTTTCAGCACCAGGCCCCCGTTGAACAAGTTTGTAAGGCCACTACTTGGTCTTCTGTTTTACAAGGTTGATGTTAGGGCCTCAGCTGATGCTGTCTTTGGCCGAAAGGTGCTTCAGGCGGTAGGGAAATAAAGTAAAAGCTGCTCTGCACTGGGGATCCCGCCCTAATAGACACTGCTTTTGGATGTCCCAACTGTCATTACTTCTGGGACAACCTGGACTGGATATAGTGAAAAATACAATTCTGTGAAACTCACCTGTAGAATTGTTTTTGAATATATCCAGTTCAGGTCGTCCCACCCCGCCCTTATTTCTTTATCTCTTGTTTGGCAGTTTTGGTGATTACCTTTTATATTGGACCGTTGTCCTTAGTTTTTGTTGGAGAGAGTACATGCTAAAGCTATGTAGTTAACATGGTTTCTTGGCCTCCCGCCTGTCTCATTACTGCTTTTTGACATTATGGGAATTCTATGGAGACCGCTCCTTTTATAGGGGCCGGGAGGAGTTACAGCTGTGGATCTTGCAGTAACTGCGCCACCTGGTGGTGGACTACCCCAACTGTCATTACTTCTGGGACAACCTGGATTGGATATATTCAAAAACCATTCTACAGGTGAGTTTCACAAAATTGTATTTTCCACTGGTGGAATGGCCATCTGGTAGAAGGTGTCCTCACAACGCAGATCTTCAGATACGGGTCCCAGAAGTATATCGAAGCTGAAAAAGGACTAATTTAGTCTGCATGGCACAGGCTACATAGCAGACACTTGATTTTTAATAATTAACCTGGAAATAGAGATCTTAAAGCGGACCTTCACTCTGAATAAGAGTCTATCTTATATGTTTCCCACACCATGTACATACAGATTGTCCACGTTAAAAATCATCCTACCTGCATATAATGCATGTTATGAGCCTTTAAACATCCAAGATGGCGGCTTATGGAAGCTGCCATTTTATCAGGCAGCCTGCAAACAGGAAGTGCCTCCTGACTGTGCTGCTCTGCATTCTGGGACTGCTGACCTTTACCTGACCCCAGCTCTGCTCTGTCTGAGCAAAGCACAGCTATAACCCACCCCCTGTACCTTATCCCACTCCCCTCTCCTCAGTAAGTGTGATGCTTCTGAGTCAAGATGGCGGCGCCCGTATCCTAAATTCCTGAACAGAGTTGCAGCCCAGTGGGGGAAAGAATAATAAGTTAGTGACAAAAAATGTTAAATATATTAATTTTAGATGCTGGGGAACCGTTTTTTAAGAGTTTGGGCTTTTCATTAAATCACGCTGAAGGTCCGGTTTAAGATAGCCAGCAAAAGTCTCTGGAGCTTCCATAGAGCATGGCAAACTGACCTGCTGTGGGTTGGGTGGTGGATAAGGATGCTTGAAATACCTTCACCTCTCTGGTCTCTCATCTCTAATCTCCTCACCCAGATATTGAATAAGTAGGAACGCCATCACATCACAGGGATGCATGATGTATAGGCCCAGAAAGACAGCACCTAAATCTCCAGAACGACTTCTGCTACCTAAACAGAAAGTCAAAACTCTGAAACTGGACATGTAGATTCTCTGTTTCACTTGCTTTGTTTTCAATAAAATGCAGATACAAACGCACATTTTATGTAGGTGAACACACATTTAACCCTTCTAGTGCCAGCTACGTGAGACTCACGTAGCTGACTTTAGAGCCCCATAAAAAAAAAAGTATAAAACATACAGACTTACCTTACCCCTCATTTGAAAGGGCCAGCGATTCTGTACAAGAATCGGCTGTTTGATTTCTGCCCCCAGGCCTCTGATCTTCAGGAGGGGGCCCGTAATAGCCCCCCGCCGGCGCCGACATCTGCAAAAAAAAAAAAGTAAATGTCATTTACTCACCCCGCAGCGCGATGGCTCTCCCCGGGTCTTCTCCTCACCAGGGGGGGGCTCCGATTCCCCCCCCCCCCCCCTGGGCTTTCCAGGCTTCGGGTGAGGGCCCAGAAACAGGCCCTCACCATCCTCTTTGGCCTGTGCTGGCCCCGCCCCTAACTCCACCCCTAGCCCCACCCACTTGATGACGTCATCCTGCTCCTCGGGTTACCGGCACCCGGGGCTCCGATCTGTCAGTTGTTGGTAGCGATCGGAGCAGGGAGGGTGGCAGGCAGGGAGGCTCTGATCTCCCTGCCTGCCACCCTCCCTGCTCTGATCACTACTGACAACTGTCATCTGCAGCGGCGCGGGACACTGGATGGGAGGTAAATATAAGTGAAAAAAAAAACAATAAAATATTTTGTGTCTGTGTTTTTTTTTTTTTACTTTTAACTATTTGTGAACTGGTAAGGGGTCCATGAGACCCCTTATACCAGTTCACAAGGCTCTGGGGCTGGCAATTACCTGCGGCTTGCAGGTGACTTGCCATAACCCCCAGCCCCCCATTACCTGCCTCCCCAATGGCCAGGGGGGGGCAGAAGGGCCCAGGCCACGTGGCTATGTGGGCTAGTAGCCTGCAGGGCCAGGGGCCACCAGCGCTGGCCCCTGCGCCCTGTTCTACAAGCCCCCATAGCTGGTCCGGGTTTTTAAGGGTTTTTAAATGAGGGGGGGCCCTCATTTAAATTAACCCCTTACAACTATGCAATCATATTGCATAGTTGTATCCTATCTGAAATCTCCTAAACTGCTGTTTCAGTTTGGGGGAGTTTCCTGGGCAGGAAAGGGTGTCTACCAATACATATGTGGTACCGTTGTAACCGGGAGAAATAGGGCTTTCACGCGCAATAATATTTTATTAACAAACTTATATTATTTATTCCAAAAAAACACTACAAATTGTAAAAAATAGTTTTTTTTTATTTTTTTGCACATCTTTCACCCAAAAGTATTGAGAATACACTAAAAAAAGGCCAAACAAGACATTTCATGTTGAAGCCCAGAAAAAACAATATATAATTTTCCTGGAAAATCCCTGGAAATCCCTTCAAAAATCCAGGTTGAACACGTGTAGCGCAAAAACGTGAAAAGTAGTCTGGCAAAAGAGTGTGACAAAAAATCTCAGTAGGCTGGCACTCAAAGGGTTAAAAGCATATGCACAAATGTACACACACACCAAAACATATAATCTCTCAAATGGTTGTACGCTTGGATCTCTTGCACATACCACATATGATGGTGCTTTATAAATTAACAATAATAATACCTGTTCAGTATATCTTGTATACATCTGTATGATACCCTTTCACAACCTCCACACAGTCTAACTCACTATTAAACTTTGGACTGTGAATCTGACCTGCTTTGTGATCAATGCCTCCCCTATACGTCATAAGTCATGATTAAAACTCCATACCAATAATTTCTGGTCCTTTTAATGGTCTTTTGAATATAAAATGCTAAAAATAAGACTGTAAAAGCACCAAAAATACAATCAATTAGTTTATACAAGTCATGCTGAAGCAAAGCACCCCCCCCCCTTTCATGCTTTAAGAGTCTGTTCCTTGCCCTGTGTACATAAAAAAAGTGCTGGTGTCCGCTGCAGCTTTTACCAGACATCCATGCTCCTTTTATTCTACTACTCACTGGATGTCAATGTTTTTATTAATGAATAAAAGAACAGTCTTTAACATTAAAACTTCCGTATGGTAAAAATACATTTTTGTTTAGAAATAAGCAGTGATAAAGTGTCTGTTGTAAGATTTGATCTGGCTGTTGTCTTGAGCCCCCTTTTTTTGAACTTATGAAGGCAAGTATTTTATCCTGTGCGCCACCTCCAGAGAGACTATGGGTTATAGGCCCATTAGGATTGCCCTATGTACTGACTTAAAGGAGTAGTGAAAGGAGCACAAGCTCTTTTCCCTATGGCAAAGATGTCTAATGATATACAAATTCCTTCAACTGCTTTGGGATGGTTAAACCCCAAAGTGAGTTGACCAGGGTTTCTGGTCTCCAAATCTTTCGTTGATGATAAAGCTTAGTCTGGCCATAGAGTGATGGCTGAGCCATCCCTTAGGGCTCTGGCGAGTAAGTTATTCCAATGAGACAGTACTAGTTTCTTCACAGCCTGTTGAATGTATCTAAAGAAGTTGTGGGTGTTAGGTCCCTAAAGAATGCTTTTTGATAAAATATAAATATGAGTCGTGAAAGTAACTATTGCTAGAGGATGACCGAGTCATCTGATAAAAAAAAAATGCTTTCAAACGTGATGGGGTGGTCAGACCCCATAGTCTAGTTGGGCATGAAACTGAGGCAGCATTTCTGGTCTCGAAATCTAGGGTTTCTCTGAAGATAAAGAGTAGGCTGGTCGTAGAGTGATCGACTGCTGAGATCTCTTAACCCAGACCAACACCTGTTTTTCCTTTAACGGGTGTTGGTCCCTTAGACAGCTAATAAAAACAAGCTCGGGGTGGGGGGCATCCAGAATGTCCCCCCCCCCCTGCACATAACCCCCCAGAACGCCCATAATCCTCACCTTTACTACGAGCCAGTGCCGGAAACGAAGTCCTCGGATTGGGCAGTCTGTGGGACCAACACCCGTTAAAGAAAAAAAATTATTTCTTTAACGGGTGTTGGTCCAGTTTAAGGCTCTGTCAAGTAGGATATCCCTATTAGACAGTCTTGTCAAAACCTGTTAAAATTATTTAGTATCGAAAACTCACCTGCTCAGACGCCAGAGTTTTCCTGTTTGCGGTGAAAAGTAGGGCCATAGCATCCCCCTCCCCTACATCACTTTAGGACCTCCTTTGAAAAATTAGACGCGATGTGGGTGTTTAAAGAAAAACTTTCAGGGACTATTGAAGTCAATGGGAGCACTCTGGATTGAGGCTGCACCCACCTGTCTCGTCTGATTTTCATACTGGCACTGCAGGTGAGCGAGCAGAGGTTGGAAGGGAGTCTCGTGCCTGAAAGTAAATTCCGATCTGGGGTCTGAAAGACACCAAAGTGGACTTTGAAGGGGGTTGTTTTTGACCAGTGCAGGTGCATATTACTTTTTAATAAAAACTGTAATTGGTTTGAATTTCTTTTTGTCCAGCATGTCAAATAATGTAGCCATGTTAACACCTGATTTTTCCTTCATTTATTTCCTCCAGATGGAACTTGCAGCACTGCAGTTTATGAAAGGAATGTGAACTTCACTGTACCAACTCCCTATTCAGCACTACATCCCACATCCAGCTCATCTGACCCTCCTACACAAATGGTGAAGCCTTTTTCATGTTCCTACTGTAGGAAATGTTATAAGTCAGGTTTCCAGCATAAAAGAGTTCAAACAGGAGAGAGGCCATATTCTTGTTCTGAATGTGGAAAATGTTATCGAGCATGAAAGGGTTCATACAGGAGAGCCATTCACTATGGCGTATTAAGAGCAATTTTTGGTTATTTGGTACATTGCTTTAAGAAAAGGAATGTCATCAATGTCCTGCTATTGTAAAATATGTTTCAGTGCCAAGTTTCCTACATACACGAACTGAACATGAGATCAGGACCACATTTGTTCACAAAATATGACAAGAAATAACCATTCAAATTATAAAACTAATATTGGTGTGGATGAAAAATGAAATCACAAAGCTAGGGACTTTTCAGACGACCCCCCTCATTATTACCTGTATGTTATACTAATTATATTTTGTACTGTATGTGCCTTTTACAAGCATCAAGCTTGTGATCATAAATGAACCCTAGACTTCAATGTCAAACTCTTACTTATTTTTACTTTCCTTGAGAAAACTAATTAATTAGTACCCTTTATTCTGAACCTTTTGATAAGCCTTATTGCAGGGATTCCCAACCAGTAGTACTCGAGAACCTAGCAAGTAGTACTCAAAAAATGTTGTAGACTGACCTGTACCTGACCTGACCTTGATCTTACCCAACACTAATTTTCTCAATCTGTACAAAACTGTTACAAAAGTTGCTGGCTGTTTTAGTGTTAACGCCGTTTTAGGTGACTGACAACCCATCCGCTCCAGGTACTTGAGAGAATTTGGAAATGGAAAGTGTTACTTGAAAAATGGCCAGGTGCTTCTGATTTCTGGAATAGACTTATTGAGAGAGACTAGACAAATTATAAGTCATCTAAAATGCTAAAATATTATTCAATCAAATCAACATTTTGTTAACGATAGTTGATTGAATTTGGTTTCAAAATGTCTTTGGGTAAAAGTTTGAGATTGAGATATTTAGCTTATTCTAAGTATGTCACACACCCCACTTCAAACATTAATTATTACACTTGGGTTACTCCCAGCTTAGGCTGTAGGCCGGGCAAAGCGTAGATGGCACTTAAGGTGCCTAGGAGATTAGCTCCTCCGCTCGACCCCATATTATGGGGCATAGTGGTTATCCGGCCTGGTGATCCGGATGTGGGATGCCCCAGCCCTTAGGTCAATTCTGCCCCCCCTCCCACCTTTTGTCCATGTGTGTGTGATGGATTGCCCCTCCGTTAATTTCTCCCTGCGTGGGGCCCTTTATGAGCACTTGTGTTATGTGTGAGGGGAGTGTATGTTGTGTTTATGGCAGGGACGGGTGCCGCGGTCCGTCCGTCTGCCGTTCACTGTTTGTTTGGGGGCTCCTTGAGCCCCCTGGTCTGCTTATTGTTGGCGTTGGGGGCGGGTCGGGCGGCGTCTGTGCCGCTGGCCCGCCGCTCTTTTCTTTTTTCTTTCTGAGGGCAGGCGCCATTTTTGGCTCCTGTCTCTCAGCCCGGTCTCCAGAGCTGGTAGGGGCGGGGTGGCCCGCTTTAGTTGTTAGGGCGCCGAGGATTCCCGGCGCCCGCTGTCTGAGACTGGGGGCGGGTCTGGGCGGCTCGCGTGCCGTCTGGCGGCTTATGTTAGCACCATTCCGGGTGCGCGCTGTCGAGGTAGGTGGGCGGGGCGGCGTTTTTGCGCTGCCCGCGCCGTGTCTTACTGTGCTGGGAGGGGCGGGGCCACGGCGTCTCCCGCGCTCTGTGGGTCCGTCCCCCTTTTTCTGCCTTCTCCTCTCACGTTTGCTGGCCGCCATATTGCTCCTCTTGTCCTGGTCCAGGTAGGATTTTCCTCGCTGGGGGGTGGCGGCAGGGCCCTTGCTGATCCTAATGGGTTTCCCTGTTTCTTTGATTATGCATTATATATATATATATATATATATATATATATATATATATTACATATATTTTTTTCTGTATTTATGGGTCTTTGGCACCTGTTATGCTGCCATATAAGGGTCTCTGTCTGGGCCGTTTCTTGATTATTGTAATATATGTGTGTGTTTTCAGTTGTTACTGTACATGGTGTGTCTGTTGTTTTCAGATCTTGGGATCCCATCCTACAGGGCTCTGCCGGTCTTAAATACCTGGCTAGTTGGGATTGTCTTTTCCCCATTTTAGGGCTTCACATATTTAAAAAAAAAATATATATATACTAGAGGGGCATCCCGGGTCGCTTACTGCGTAAATCCCTGGTTATTGCGATTACCATAATTTCACCATATGGAGGCTACCAAAGATTCCGGAAATGGTCCTTCGGGGCAGTCCAGGCTGTGCGGGGGGTGTGGGACTCCGCTCCCAGGGGATGATGTTATTATTTGCATTCCATGTGCACAGCGGAACATTGAGCGCCAGTCCGGCACCCTGGTGCCCGGTACTTCCTCGGCTGTACCATCTCCTTCCCCTCCTCGCCTGTTCCGGACCCCGTGTGACATTGTCATGGGTGGGGATTCGCAATCCGAGGTATGCGCCCGATTGGCTAGCCTCGAGAAGATGTTTTCCGCTGTGGTTGCTCAGAAGGCTCCGGCTAAGCGGAAACACTTTTTTCCGCCTCCGCCGGATTCAGACGATGAGGTTGTTGAGGCTCTGGATTGGTCAGATCGTCCCCTTGAAGAGGGTGAGCTTATTGAGGAATTAGATGATCCTGAGGTTCAGCAGTTGCTGGGTGCTGAAGGTGACCAGGCCGCCGGGTCGGTCCCCGACACGCCTTCCATTCTGGCCCAAATGTTTGAGGTTTTGGATTTGGACCCTCCTGAAGCTGCTCCTCGGCCAAAGGGTCAGCTTTTTGGGGTGACCAAGCCGCGCTTGGAGTTTCCCAGTCAACAGCATTTCGAGGATGTTGTCCTTAAGGAATGGGAGCAACCTACGCGTCTCGTTGGGGTGCCGACTAGCTGGGATGGGAAGTATCCCTTTCCGGCGGACATGGTGAAGCGTTGGTCTGTCCCTCCCGAGGCTGATGCTCCGGTTTTGGGACTATCTAATGCGGCGGTTGTACATTCTCCTGACACGACTTCTCTTAAGGACGGCGAGGATCGCCGGATTGATCAGCTGGCCCGCCATGGTTTTGTCTGTGCGGGTTCGGTCTTGAGGCCTGTTTGTGCTTCGGCACTTTTATTGTTGGCGGTTAGGTCTATTGTGATGAGTTTCTTGCCCTTAAGCGTTGTGAATCCTTCGTTTCATTTATTCTTGCCGCTCAGGATGATGCCATGTTAATGTGTGGCAGGGCTACGGCTCTGTTGGTAGCTATCCGCCGCTCAGTGTGGCAGTGGACTGCTGATTTTAATTCCAAGTGATCGCTCACGGCTCTTCCCTTTCTGGGTTTGAGACTTTTCGGTGAGAAGCTTGATTCTGTTGCCAAGGGAGGTAAGTTACCTCAGCGCAAGAAATTTCGTTGTTCCTTTCGGGGGGCGGCCCCCTTCAATCCTTCCTTTCGGGGAGCCAGAGCCGGCAGGGGTGCGGGCTTCTCGGCTTCCAGGGGTGCCAGCTGGAACAGGGGTAAAGGCCGTGGCCGTCCCGTTCACGTCTGGGGCGCCAAGCCCAAGCCGGCTGCCAAGCCCGCTCAGCAATGAGGGGGCGCCCTCACCCTTACGGGTGGGGGGACGGCTGCGACTCTTCTCCCGGGGTATGGGACCAGGAGGTCTCGGACAGATGGATCCGGGAGGTGGTGTCGGCCGGTTACAAGCTGGAGTTCGAGTCCCGCCCTCCTCCAAGGTTTCTCAGGTCTCGTGTCCCTTCAGATCCTTTGGCCGCGCAGGGGCTCCTGGCGGCGGTAAGGAATCTTCTGGAAATGGCAGTCATCTGCCCGGTCCCTCCTTCGGAGGTGGGGCGCGGGTATTATTCCAATCTCTTCACAGTGCCCAAAAAGGATGGGTCGTTCCGTCCCATCCTGGATTTGAAGTTTCTCAACCTGTTTGTTCGTCCCAGGAAGTTTCGCATGGAAACTCTGCGATCAATTTGCTTCGGCAGGGGGACTTTATGACGTCCATAGACATCAAGGATGCATACCTGCACATTCCGATCTTTCCAGCTCACCAGAGGTTTCTTCGCTTTGTGGTGGAGGATCGGCATTTTCAGTTTGTGGCTCTTCCATTCGGCCTCACCTCAGCTCTGAGAGTGTTCACCAAGGTGTTGGCGGGAGTGATGGTCCTGCTCAGAGCTCAGGGGATTCGCATTGTGCCTTATCTGGACGATCTTCTCATCATGGCTCCTTCCTTCAGTCAAGCGGAAGGGGACACCAGCACGGTGGTGTCCACTCTGGAGAGGTTCGGCTGGGTGATCAGCTACCCCAAGTCCTCTCTGGTTCCGGCCAGGGTGGTGACCTTTCTGGGGATGTCCTTGGACTCTTGCCAGCACAGAGTCTTTCTCCCTCAGGCCAAGGTTCTTTTGATTCAGGAATTGGCGCAGCTTCTTCTTTCCAATCCTCGCCCGTCCATCCGTCTAGGGATGAGACTGGTGGGGCTGATGGTAGCTTCTTTCGAGGCAGTTCCCTTCGCGCAGTTTCACACGCGGACGCTTCAGCTTCATCTGTTGGCGTCTTGGGACCGGCGACCGCGGTAGTTGGATCGGTCCTTCCGGATGTCCCCCCGGGTTCGGCAGTCTCTACTGTGGTGGATGGTCTCGGACAATCTCTTGAAGGGCAGGTCATTTCTGACCCCGCTTTGGGAAACTGTCACCACGGACGCCAGTTTGTCAGGATGGGGAGGTTTCTGGAAGGATCTTCGGTTCCGTGGGCGGTGGGGTCCTCAGGAGGCCCACTTGCCCATCAATGTTCTGGAGTTGAGAGCCATCAGGTTGGTTCTGTCTCACTTGACGCAGCATTTACAGGGCTTGCCGGTTCAGGTTCGATCGGACAATCGGACGGCGGTTGCTTACATCAATCACCAAGGAGGGACTCGCAGTCTGGGTGCCCTCAGAGAGGTGTCTCTGATCCTAGTTTGGGCAGAGACTCATGTCCCTTGCATCTCGGCAGTGTACATTCCAGGAGTGGAAAACACGGAGGCGGACTTTCTGAGCCGGTGTTCTTCCCGCCGGGGGGAATGGTCTCTCCACCCCCAGGTGTTTCGGTCGCTTTGTCTCCGGTGGGGGACGCCGGAGGTGGATCTGTTTGCCTCTCGTCACAATCACAAGTTTCCGACATTCATGTCGCTTTCTCAGGATCCGTGGGCTCTGGCGGCGGATGCCATGGCCCTGAGCTGGGGGGACCTGGGGTTTCTTTATCTGTTTCCTCCGATCCCCATGCTAGGCATGGTGCTGCGAAAGTTGGTTCTGGAAGGGGTTCCCGCCATTTTTGTGGCTCCAAGGTGGCCAAGGCGGGTGTGGTTCGCAGACATCGTTCGTCTGGCAGTGGATCAGTTCGATCTGCCTCTTCGGCCGGATCTCCTCACTCAGGGTCAACTGTGCTACCCCAGTTTTCCAACGCTGGCTTTGACGGTTTGGCTGCTGAATCCTCCATCTTAAAAGAGGAGGGTCTTTCGGATTCGGTCATTCGGACTCTTATTAGTGCCAGGAAGAGATCCTCTTCTTCCATCTATTATAGGGCTTGGAGATCTTATATTGATTGGTGTGAGGCTAGATCTTTGCCCTGTCGGGTCTTTCCTGTTTCTAGGATTTTGGAATTTCTTCAATCTGGGCGGGACTCTGGTCTTCAGCTGACTACTTTGAAGGGGCAGGTTTTCTGCTTTGTCTATCTTTTTAGGTCATTTGCACTCCATCCTTTGGTCAGGACTTTTTTCCAGGGGGTTTCGCATCTGCGGCCTCCTAGGAAGCCTTTGCTCCCTGTTTGGGATTTGATTTTGGTTATCTCTGCTCTTCAGGCTTCTCCTTGAGCCTTTGCAGGTTATTGTTCTTCCTACTCTGACTCAGAAGGTTGCCTTGTTGGTGGCCATCACTTCTGTTCGGCGTGTCTCGGAGCTGGCAGCCTTGTTGGTTCAGGCTCTTCACTTTGAGAGACGTCAGGTCAAGGTGGTTTTCCGCTTCTAACCGGACTTTCTTTCTAAGGTGGTCTCTGCTTTTCATCTTAACCAGGACATTGTTCTTCCTTCCTTGTGTCCTAAGCCTAGGAATGACAAGGAGAGGGTTTGCACTGTTTGGATGTGGTACGCTGGGTGAAGTACTGTTTGTTTACTACTTCTCTTTTTCGTAAGACTGATGTCTTTCGTGGTGTCCTGTTGGGCCTAGTAAGGGTTTGGCTCCCGCTAAGTCTTCCATTAGCAAATGGATTCGTCAGGCTGTTGTTGGGGCCTATTCTACCAAGGGGAAGGTTTCCCCTTTTTCGTATCACTGCTCATTCTACTCGTGCTGTTGGAGTGTCCTGGGCTTTTAAGCACCAGGCCTCTGTTGAACAAGTTTGTAAGGCTGCTACTTGGTTTTCTGTTCACTTTTCCAAGTTTTTACAAGGTGATGTGCGGGCTTCAGCGGATGCTGTTTTTGGCCGCAGGGTTCTGCAGGCTGCAGTGGTTTGAGTTTTGCATTATGGTTTTGTTGGATACCCGCCCTTTCTGGACACTGCTTTTGGATGTCCCAAGTGTAATAATTAATGTTTGAAGTGGGGTGTGTGACATACTTAGAATAATACCATTTTGTGAATACTCACCTGTAAAATGGGTATTATAAGTATGTCACACACCCCACTTCACCCGCCCTTTTTGGTATCCTGGATTCTTTATAGGGTGAAGTTTCGTTTACAGTTTGAGGGTTACCAATGGGTTTTTCCTGGTACCTTGTCTTTACTGCTGTTTGAATACTGGGGAATGAGTGGGAGGTACCGGGTATGTATAGACCAGGAAGGGCTCGTTTTTCATGACTTCTCTGCAACGTCGCCACCTGCTGGTGGAGTAACCCAAGTGTAATAATTAATGTTTGAAGTGGGTGTGTGACATACTTATAATACCCATTTTACAGGTGAATATTCACAAAATGGTATTTTTAGAAAATGCCACATTTTATTAACAATAGTTGATTGAGTTTGGTTTAAAAATTCTAAATTGCTTTTTGGAAAATATCACATTTGACTTGACAGCGCAATAACCATGAAAACTACTGACCCTTTTATTGCACTAAATATATCCTTTAGGAACAGGAGTCTTACTGTGACACTGAGGTTATGATTGAGGCAGTTACACCAGAAGATTCCAGCAGTGTAAGGAAATATCCTAAATTATATTTCTTTAACTGTACAGAGACCAATCAATCTGTAAATGTAAATCAAATAATTTTCTCATATGTTGTATCCTAAAGTCGAGTTATTATGATGACGACAGTTCAGAAAGCTTCACAATAGAGAATACAGGCCCATCGTCGGTAAGTGCTTTTACAATGTTTTTTAACATCTGTAATCATTTAATGTCAAATATTTGTCTTAGGCATTGGGAGGATTTTTGTGTCACTTACTGGTATTCTGAAGTTGTACAATGAGTGACTGGGATGATGGGCATGATTGCTCTCGTGTTCAAAGACAAAACATCAGCTTTACTCCTTTGACTCGGCCCCCTGCACCATGCTTGGAGATGCTTAAACCAAGTACATCCAACCAAAACTACAAATAAATATTTTTAGCGATCCATTAAGATCAGAAGCCATCCTAAAAACGCGGTCAACAAGCCAAGTTACACATTTTGGGCATTGCCCAAGTTACTTAATTTTAGCATTTCCGTATTCCACACCCAGTGGTTGTTCTGGTTACAGGTGGCTGGCTCCTTGACACACACCGCCAGTGGTGTGTGATGGGGACTGAGTTGCTCGTGCTCTGCCATCCAGTGATGGTGGTCCATGATGTGGTACTCTGTAAATTAAGAGACCGGCCGTCGGGTTTGCACTGCACGCTGCTGTGAGTGGAGCATGGGAACGAGAAAATATAATCTACCTTTTTTAAATGCCAGTAAGTGATACATTGTATTTCATATTAAGAGGAGTAACACCTAAAACATACTACTTGGCTTGCCAACACTTTCTATGGATGGCATTCAAGCATAACGGGATATTTCAGGCAAAGCCAATTGTTAAACCATTGTGTGGGGCTATGTTTTGCATCCTAAACTCTTTTCCGCTTTCAAATTGACGAAGAAATGTCCAAGATATCTAGGATTACAGTTTTACCTCATTTTTTTTTTTTTTTATCTGAAGTATGTGGGTCTGGCCCTTAAGCTGTGATGTTGCATAATAATCAGCATAATGTCAATCAATATCTGTATTGATAGCACTCGAGCCGGCACTGGGAGCTGTTGCTCCCAGTGCTGGCTTGAGTGCTATCAATACAGATATGCGGTGAGGTCTTGACCAGCTCCTCAAGCTAGTATTGGTGGTACACATCTGCAGGGTGGTGCTTGAAGGTCAGATGAGGAAGAGTATATTCTAAGTATGTCACACACCCCGCTTCAAGATATCCATAACTTGTGGGTAATACCGACCTGTAGAGGGCGATCTGCAGAGATGATAAGAAAAAGCCCCTCCCAGTCCATAAATACCTGGGACCTCCCACTCATTCCTCAGTCTTCATCTCTGCAGACGGCGAGCAAGTCAGAAGATGATGTCTCCTCCTTGCACAGGGGGATTTCAGGTAGCCGGGATGACTCCCGGCCCGCTTTTTTATCTATTTCCGCCCGGATCCCTTGTTGATTCCCTGTCTCCCAGCCTAGGCTGCGGTCCGGGTGAGGGTAGAATGGCACCTTAGGTGCTCAGGAGCTAATGCTCCACTGTGAGACCCTGTACCAGAGGGTAGGCGGTTATCTGGGCTGGTGACCCCGGTTTGGGATGCCCTGTCCCTCGGCCATTTCACCCTAGGTGGTGTTCCCCTCTCCGGATGACCTTCTCCTCAGGGGGGGGGGGGGGGGGAGTCGGGGGCCTTTATTCATGTGTTAGGCTTTACTCTTAGTGTGTGTGTTTGGTGCATTTCACTTTAAACCACAGGTGGAGGACAGCAGCCGCCGCGGCGCCGGCTTCTCCCGGCGGCATGGCTGAGGGGAACTTCTCCCCTCCGATATTGTGAGTAGGGGGTGGGGCCGGGCGTTGGCACGTCGCCACGGCCCGCCCCCCTGTCTTTGCTTCTCCTTTACCGGCGCCGGTCTCTGTCATGGCGGCAGTGCGGTGGTGAGGGGAGAGCTCCCCTCACGCGCTGGGAACAGGGGGCGGGGCCGGGCTTTCGGCGGGACGCCGCGGCCCACCCCCGTGCGGCAGGCGCCACTGCGGAGCCTGGTCTCCGACCTGGAAAGGGGGCGGAGCTACGGACATTGTGCGCTCTGCGCTGGCCACGCCCCCTTCTCCTCTCTGCCTCCGTCTGCTGCTGCTGCTACTGCACTGCGTGTGGTGTGGACACCATTTCCCCTGCTGAGGAAGACACAGTGAGTGGCCCTATGTGCCCCCTCTATATTTTTTCCTTATTATGCCTGTCATTTTCTTAAGGCTTATACTGCGTTTCTGTTATGTCTTCCAGGTAGACCTACATTAGGTTTTAGGGGGTTTCTCCCGGTCCTAGGGTACCTGGGTTAAAATTGACTTATTACAAATCCTCCCACTTGGGACATTAAAGGGCCATCCCGGGTTGCTTATATGCGTAATTCCTTTGGTCATAGCGACTACATATAAGTTCACCGTATGGAGGCATTCCCGGATACTGGGCTCGGGCTCCCCTCGGGGCAATCCCGGAAGTGTATGGGGTGTGGGGCATCCCTTACTGGGGATGATGTACTTCTGTGTATACCATGTGCACAGCAGACTATTACTCGGCAGTCCGGAACCCAGGCGTCTGGGTCAGCACCGCCGGTCGCTTCCCCTCCCCCTCCCAGCTTGATACGTACCCCGTGTGACGTTGTCATGGGTGGGGAGCTGCAATCTGAGATGTGTGCCAGATTGGCCATCCTTGACGATAAGCTGTTTGTTGGCGCTGATACCGAGCGGGACTTGGGGAGATCCTTGGATACTCCTAACGTTCTGGCTCAGATGTTTGAGGTTTTGGCTATTTCTCCTCCTGAGGCGGCTCCACAGCAAAAGGGGGAGTTTTTTGAGGAATCTAGGCCGCGCTTGGAATTTCCTAATCAAAAGCATTTTGATGGAATTATTGCTAAGGAATGGGAGAGGCCTGTTCGGCTCCCAGGTATTCCTCAGGGTTGGGACAAAAAATATCCCTTCCCTTTGGATACGGTTAAGCGTTGGGCGTCCCCTCCCGAGGTGGATGCACCGGTTCTGGGGTTGTCCAACACTGCTGTTTTAAATACCCCTGATTGTTCCACTCTTAAAGATGGTGAGGATAAACGCATTTACCAGATGGCTTGTCATGGTTTTGCCAGTGTTGGGTCAGCCATGCGGCCCGTTTGTGCTTCGGCGCTGATGGTGGTGGCTGCCAGGTCGGTGGTCAGGGACCTGTTGACTTCTTCCGGGCTAGATCCGGCTAGTGCCGAGTTCCTTGGCCTTAAACGGTGTGAATTGTTTTTGTCATTTGTACTAGCCGCCTTGGATGACACTCACACTGATGTGTGGCAGGACGTCGGCTCTGCTGGTGACTATTCGGCGTTCGGTTTGGTTGCGCCAGTGGGCGGCTGATTTTGTGTCAAAAAAGTCGCTGACGGTTCTCCCTTTTGTAGGATTACGGCTCTTTGGAGAGAAATTGGATTCCGTCGCCAAAGGCGGTAAGTTACCTCAACGCAAGAAACAACGCCGTCCCTTTCGGGGGGCGGTTTCCTTTGCTCCGTCCTTTCGTGGGGCCAGAGCTGGCAGAGGATTTGCTTTCCCCTCATCCAGAGGAGATTCCGGTAACAGGGGCAGAGGACTTGCTCGTCCAGGATACAGTTGGGGCTCTAAGCCCAAACCCGCTGCTAAGCCAGCTCAGCAATGAGGGGGCGCCCTCACCCAGGTGGGTGGGGGGACGGCTGCAACACTTCTCCCAGGTCTGGGATCGGGAGGTCTCTGACAGATGGATCCGGGAAGTGGTGACTTCCGGCTACAAGCTGGAGTTCGAGCTCCGGCCCCCTCCCAGATTCTTCAGGTCTCGGGTGCCTTCGGACCCTCTGGCCGCGCAGGGGCTCCAGGCGGCAGTAAAGAGTCTTCTGGATATGGCTGTCATTTGCCCAGTGCCCCCCTCAGACCAGGGCCGAGGCTTTTATTCCAATCTGTTCACGGTACCCAAGAAGGACGACTCGGTCCGACCCATCCTGGATCTGAAGATACTCAACAGGTTCGTCCGTCCGCGGAAATTCCGCATGGAAACGCTGCGTTCAGCTATCTACTCTCTTCGTCAGGGGGACTTTCTGACGTCCATAGACATCAAGGACGCTTACCTGCATGTTCCGATTTTTCCAGCGCACCAGAGGTTTCTCAGGTTCGTGGTGGAGGATCAGCATTTTCAGTTTGTGGCACTTCCTTTCGGTCTTACCTCTGCTCCACGGGTTTTCACCAAGGTGATGGCTCTACTCAGAGCCCAGGGTATACGCATTGTGCCTTATCTGGACGATCTTCTCATTATGGCGTCTTCCTTCAGCCAAGCAGTGTTGGACACCAGGACGGTGGTATCTACTCTGGAGAGATTCGGTTGGGTGATCAACTACCCCAAGTCCTCCCTTTATCCGTCCAGGGTAGTGACTTTTCTGGGAATGTCTCTGGATACTTCCCAGGCCAGGGTGTTTCTTTCTCAGTCCAAGGTTCTTTTGATTCAGGAGTTGGTTCGGCTTCTCTTGTCCATCCCTCGTCCGGCCATCCGGCTAGGGATGAGACTGGTGGGATTGATGGTGGCCTCATTCGAGGCAGTTCCCTTTGCTCAGTTTCACACAAGGACGCTCCAGCTCCATCTGTTGGCGGTTTGGGACAGGTCTCCACTGGTCTCCCCGGGTTCGGCGCTCCCTTCACTGGTGGCTGAATTCAGTCAATCTGCTGAAGGGCAGATCCTTTCTGACCCCTTGTTGGGAGACGGTCACCACGGATGCCAGTCTATCAGGATGGGGGGGTTTCTGGAAGGATCTTCAGTTTCAGGGTCTGTGGGAGCCTCAGGAGGTTCACGAGCCCATCAATGTCCTGGAATTGAGAGCCATCAGGTTGGTTCTGTTTCGCTTGACTCATCCGTTGCAGGGCTTGCCAGTTCAGGTTCGGTCGGACAATCGGACGGCAGTTGCCTACATCAATCACCAGGGAGGGACTCAGGAGTGCCCTCAGGGAAGTGTCTTTGATTCTGGACTAGGCGGAGAGCCATGTCCCGTGCAGTTTACATTCCGGGAGTGGAGAACACGGAGGCGGACTCTCTGAGCAGGTCCTCATCTCGCCAGGGGGAGTGGTCTCTCAGTCCCAAGGTGTTTCGCTTGATTTGTCTCAGGTGGGGGTTTCCGGTGGTGGACCTCTTTGCCTCTCGTCACAATCACAAACTTTCGGTGTTTGTGTCTCTCTCGAAGGATCCACTGGCTCTTGCAGTGGATGCCATGTCCCTGAACTGGAGGGATCTGGGGTTTCTGTACCTGTTCCCTCCGTTTCCCATGGTGGCCAGAGTGGTGCGCAAGCTGGCCCTGGAGGGCGCGTCAGCAATTCTGGTGGCCCCAAGGTGGCCAAGACAGGTTTGGTTCGCAGACGTGGTAAGATTGGCAGAGGATCAGTTCGTTCTGCCCCTGCTGCCGGATCTGCTCACCCAGAGTCAACTACGTTATCCCAATTTAACATCGCTGGCTTTGACGGCGTGGCTGCTGAAACCTCCATCTTGAAGGAGGAAGGTCTTTCCGATGCGGTGATTCGAACTCTTATTAGCGCTAGGAAGCGGTCTTCCTCTACCGTTTACTATAGGAGGTCTTATATTGATTGGTGTGAGGTCAGGGCTTTCCCTTGTAGGGAATTTTCTATTTCTAGAATCCTGGAGTTTCTTCAACATGGTCTGGGGCTCCAGCTTAGTACTCTGAAGGGGCAGGTTTCTGCCCTGGCGGTGTTCTTTCAAAAGTCCTTTGCGCTTCATCCTTTGGTCAAGACTTTTTTCCAGGGGGTTACGCATGTTCGGCCTCCTAGGAAGCCTTTGGTTCCAGTTTGGGATTTGAACTTAGTTCTTTCTGCTCTTCAGGGTCCTCCGTTTGAGCCCTTGCATGATATTGCCTTGTCTTCGCAGAAGGTGGCTTTTTTGGTAGCTATCACTTCTGTTCGGCGTGTCTGAGTTGGCGGCTTTGTCCATTCAAGCTCCGTACTTTGAGAGGCATCAGGACAAGGTGGTTTTTCGTTTTAAGCCGGATTTCCTTCCTAAGGTGGTTTCTGCTTTTCACCTAAATCAGGACATTGTTCTGCCCTCTCTGTGTCCTAATCCCAGCAACGACAAGGAGAGGGCTCTACATTCTTTGGATGTGGTTCTCGTTGTGAAGTACTATTTGGTGGTAACGTCTTCCTTTCGTAAGACTGATGCCTTTTTTGTGGTGCCCTCTGGGCCTAGGAAGGGTTTGGCGCCCGCCAAGTCTTCCATTAGTAAGTGGATTCGTCAAGCCATTGTTGGGGCCTATTCTGCCAAGGGGAAGGTTCCCCCTTTTCGTGTTACTGCTCATTCTACTCGTGCGGTTGGGGCGTCCTGGGCCTTCCAGCACCAGGCCTCTGTTGAGCAAGTTTGTAAGGCTGCTACTTGGTCTTCTGTTCACACTTTTTCCAAGTTTTACAAGGTTGATGTTCGGGCCTCAGCGGATGCTGTTTTTGGCCGCAAAGTTCTGCAAGCTGCAGTGGTTTAAGTTGTGCTTTATTGCCTTGTTTTGGATCCCCACCCTTTATGGACACTGCTATTGGATGTCCCACAAGTTATGGATATCTTGAAGCGGGGTGTGTGACATACTTAGAATAATACCATTTTGTGAATACTCACCTGTAAAATGGGTATTAAAAGTATGTCACACACCCCGCTTCACCCCGCCCCTTTTTGTATTTTGGATCCTTCATATTGTGAACTTTGCGTTGTTATGACTTATATTTGGCTCTTCCTGGTCCCTATCCTTACTGCTATCTTTATACTGGGGAATGAGTGGGAGGTCCCAGGTATTTATGGACTGGGAGGGGCTTTCTTTTTCCTATCATCTCTGCAGATCGCCCTCTACAGGTCGGTATTACCCACAGGTTATGGATATCTTGAAGCGGGGTGTGTGACATACTTATAATACACATTTTACAGGTGAGTATTCACAAAATGGTATTTTCCTCATTCACGGTGCCCAGCTGAGAGGAGGAACCGCACTGGAGGAATGCTTGGCAATGTAAGCCTCTGATTCGTCGTTTTAACCTTTTGCATGAAAAATTCCCCATATTCAATACAGTGTGCATTATCCTATCAATAGCACCAGGCCACAAGCTGCCTTGTAGCGACAGCAAAAAAAAAAAATGGAAAGGTCCGTCCATGCATTTGATTTGCTACAGTTTGGTATCCGATGAGCACAGGCATCGATATTTAGTTTTTCAGTAGGTACTCTTGTGCCCCACACATGGGTCAAACAAGGCATTCATAGGCAAAATGGATAGTTCGGCCTTAATAAATAGTCATATTAAATATTTGTTAACCTAAAACCAAATTAGGCAGTAGTTCTGTCTATAATATGCTAATAACTTCCATAGCCACTGGTGCTCAGACTCCGCTTGTTTCACAGAGCAACAGGGGAAACTACCGGTGGGCCCTGTTGAAGAAATTCAGGAAGTCTGATATGGACTGGTCAGTGCTCAGGACAGCAGCCGCGGATAACTTGTCAGCAACAAGGTTGAGGGGCAGACATTCATCAGGCATCTGGTCAGCAACAAAATCACCATGGCACATTCCCAATACACTCAGCATTTTGCGTTACCTGGAGTTGGTTTTAAAAAAAAAAAAAAAAAGGCTTACAACCAACTGTGATGTCGGACCTGCCGGTTCTCCAAATTCCTCAGTGACCGAGAGCATAGGAGGGGTTATGGTAGGTGGCGGTCTAGGATTAACTCCTTACCATGGCAGCTGCTTCTCTGCGGTTGCTTGGTGCTGCCAGCCATCGTGCTACCGAAGAAGCAAGTCAGAGTTTTTGCTCAGTTTTTGCTATTTTCAAAATTCTATAGCAATACATTACCCCCCCCCGAATGTCGACCTCGGTGACAGATTTCCGGACCCCTGCCCTGACAGCCCTGCACTCAGTTGCTTCTGTGTTGCCATGCTCAGAACTCCCTGGCACCTAGTGCTGCAATATAAGGTACTGCAGGGGTGGGAAGTGGCATTGCAAGGTACACATAAAGCAGCCTTTTTTTATATTTGCCTGGGGAATCTATAGCCCCTCCCCCCAGTGTGCTGATTTCTAACTAACCACCCACCACGACAGCCCTCCACCCGGACCTTCACCTCTCCTAGGATGCCTTTTAAATGGATCCTTACGCTCGCCTTCCGGTTTTCTGCAGTGCTGAAATGTGGCAGGAGGAGATGGTTCCTCTTCTTTCTCGGGGAGTAGAGGTAGCTGTGATGCGGCTGCTCAGCAGTAGCGTCTGCTACTGTTACTGCAAGAATATGTGAGTATGTGTCATTGCTTCCGGCACCAAATCAGGATGCCCCTCTAGGGAATATGGAAGTGGGCCAAGAGCCATTTTAGATTTTGCCCAAACCTAAGAAGACCATAACCCATGAGGGCAGATTCCCCTGTACCTTGGGCATCCCAATTTGGGATTGCCTGCATTGTGAACATCTGCCATCCCCAGTGTCCCTGTAAACTTAACTAAACTGCCACATCACATTCATATTACGGGCCTAGCACTCCTGCTGTGCACCCCCAGCCATTATAGCCTGCCAAGCACAGTGAACATGCACATTGGGGATGCCGAATGAGGCCCGCTTATGCAGCATGGGTTTGTCAATCTAGGTAAGTATATGCCCAACTGGGGGCCTTTTTACAATTGTGGAATCCTAAATTGAGGGAGGCAAATGGGAGGGAACTTATTTTTAACGCTCAAATGTTAAACTCCCTCGCGAAGGTCCAGCAACAGGCTTGGTTTTGCGGATCTTCAGACAGTAACACAGTAATCAGAGCTATAGAGACAGCTATGTGGCGATCCACAAAACATGACCTGTTGCCACCCCTTCAGCAGTGAGATTGACTGTCCAAGCAAAAGCTTACATTAATGTAGTTAACCTTTACCTGATGCTTGTAACTGTTGTTCTTGTGCATCTGCTTTGCTCATGTTGTTGCAGGAGATACGTTTTTGAAATCTCACTTTCGTCCTGACTGATTTCTTAGCAACCCCCAGACCTCCTTATCATTGATCAGCCCACCTATTACCTGTATTAGCTCAGCTGTAACACAGGTATTCATATCTGTCACTGCACGCAGCGAATACTCTGGGAGGATAAGAAAAGGGGGATTCTCTCTGTAATTTGCAGAGCCTATTTCGGCGTCCCAAAATCTAAGAATTAGGGGGAAGGCCGAGAATACGGTCAGGAAGAAAATGAAACTTCTGGACAACCCCTTTGCCTGGACAATCCCTTTAAGGGTTTGGTAAAATTTTTGATATTAAATTAGCAGTAGTGCATTGCAGACATTGAGCACTTGAGTCAAGACAGTTCATAGGCATCACCGTAGGCCGTACGTAGAGATTAAATAAAATTAGACCTTCTAATATCTACGCTTTTTTGCTTTACAGTCTCATTTCCCGATGAATAACATCAACACTCGATCCAAATCAACCACGGTCAACAATAATCCATCCGCCAACAGCCACCAAATGGTAAAACTGTATATCCTGTTTTGTCATATAAAAAAGTCTTGTCGTGTTCACCTACCGGTATATACAAAATAGCCATAGGGCTGACAACTCAAAGCGGCACCTGGGGATCCCTGCGGTGTGAAATCCCCCCCCCCCCCCCAGTTCGCTCAGTAAAACTCACCTCTGCTCGGTCCAACGGCGCATGCGCGGGCTCTCGTCCAACCAGAGCCTTTTACAACCCTTGTCAAAGGGCTTTGATTGCCTTTAATGGGGAGCGCGTGCTGCCACATCCCCCCCATTGTAAACAATCAGAGCCCTATGCCGAAAGGCAAATGGCTCTGATTGGACAAGAGCTTGCACATGTGGCACTGGACCAGGGAAAGGCAAGTTATTGCCAGCACTCTGGGGGGGCTTTTCTTAGGGGGAAAGCCAGCAGACAGCCTTGGGATCTTTTAAATATATATATATAAAGTGTTTGGCAAGTCAAAATGTAAAAAATAAATATTCTAAGCAGACAGCACGTCCTGCTCCAGACATAATCCTTACGTGTGGG
Organism: Gastrophryne carolinensis; assembly: GCA_027917425.1. Taxonomy (NCBI): domain Eukaryota; kingdom Metazoa; phylum Chordata; class Amphibia; order Anura; family Microhylidae; genus Gastrophryne; species Gastrophryne carolinensis. Next base: position 33,138,439 of record CM051237.1, on the reverse strand, counting down.
TATACCTCCGCTTCAGCGCCGTGCACTGCAGAAATGAAGAAAACAAGCTCCTCCCGGCCCTACATATACCGGAGGACCTCCCACAAATCCCCAGATTTCTCTGCAGTGCTGAGACTGCGAAGACATGAAGTATCACGCTCTTGCAGGCGAGCGGGGCTTGACAGCCCGAGGCCCTGCGGGACTATTTCCACCCGTCCTCATTGTGAATTAATGCCTCCCAGCCTGGGCTGCGTGGGTCGGGTGAAGGTAGGCAGCACCTAGTGTGCTTACGGAGCTAGACTCCACCGCAATCCCCATCCATGGCGTAGGCGGTCAAGGCGTATGGTGAGCCTTCTGTTGGATGCCCCTCCCGCACTAGTGCCCCTCACCCGGTGTAGCGGTGAACCCAGGAGTATGGATCACCTACCTCCCTAGATTTCCCCGTTAGTGGGGGGAAAAAAGAGGGGGGGGGGGTCGTGTGTACGACGGCTAATCCTTGCCCTAATTACACTAGCCACCAACTGCCTTAATGGGTTACTGGTGTCAGAGCCGCGCTTCATTTTCAGCCTTTTGCTTCCTAATGCGCTTGCATTGCATTTCCCGGCGCGTGCTTCGGTTCTATTTTATTGACGCTTGGCGTTCTATCACGGTATCATCTTGTCTAAGATTCCTGAGGTGATCTCTCCCTGACAACATTGTCACTGCTTATTGGCTGCGCGCCTTCGAGCTTCGCGCTCTCTGGAGGGGGGGCGTGATTCGTTTTGGCGCGTTCCGCGTCATCGCTTGCTCTGGCCCGCCCTACGAGGTTCTCTTGGCGCCATTTCCTTCTCACATGCGCGTGGTGAAGACGGTCCTCCCCTCGCTGTGCTGTAAGTGCCCTCATGGGCGATCCTTTTTCTTAGCTTGGTTTTTTCGCGCTTGGCTCTGACATCCCTGTTCCCCTTGTGTCTTTCAGACCGCTGATTTCGGCGGCTCCTCTTGGTCTGGCGTAGCATCCGGCCCAGACCTTTTTAAACTATTTACTCCCACTTCCCAGCGGGTGTTTGGGGCATCCAGGGTTGCTTTATAGCGTCAATCCCTACTGGCATATTGAATATAATAATCACCATATGGAGGCATCTCAGGATATTGTGAACGGGGTTCCTTCGGGACAAGCCCGTCTGTGTGTAGCTTGTGGGGTCATACCTAGTAGCGGTGACAATGTACGGGTCTGCGTCCCTTGTGCCCAGCAGGCGCTAGCTGGCCTCCCCACCTCTTCCGAGGCTGGGCCTGCGCCTCGCCTTGTTTCTCCTACTCCCCCAAGCCTGAGTCTGACCCCCAATACTAGTGGGGACTCTCATGCCGATTTTGCCGCTAGACTGGCTAGCGTGGAAAGTTTAGTCGCTGGCTCCTTGGCGCACAAGGCTACCGCTAAAAAGCGCCACTTGAATCCTGAAGCCACTATTTTTCCTGTTGAATCTGACGATTTACATTTGTCTTATGCACATTCCCCCTCTGAGGAAGGGGAACTGTTTTCTGACTCGGGGACTTATGACGATGAGTCCAGAAGTCAGGATGAGTCTGGTTCTGGTCAGTGGTCCCAGGATGACGTTGATAGATTGCTGGCCCAGATCTTTGATGTGTTATCCCTCTCTCCCCCGCCTGCGGCTCCTCGGGAAAGAGGTGACCTGTTCCATACCGCTAGGGTGCGGAACAAAACTCATCCGAACAAACTCATTTTAATAATCTTGTCTTAAAGGAGTGGGAACATCCCAGCAGATTCCAGGGGGTTCCTAAAACTGTGGATAAGAAGTATCCATTTCCCGCTGACCTGATCAAGTGTTGGACTTCTCCACCCGAAGTCGATGCCCCGATCCTTGGTCTGTCCAATACCTCTATTATGCACTCCTCTGACACTACTACGCTGCGGGATCTGGCGGATCGGCGGGTTGATCAATTGGCATGTCATGCCTTTGCATTTGGGGGAGCCTCGCTCTGCCCGGTCTGTGCCTTAGCCATTACGGCGGTGGCGCTCAGGACGGTGGTGAAGACTGCCCTTGAAGGGGCGGATGACTTGCCGTCTGACGCCGCCAATGCTTTAGTTACCTGTGAAACCTTTATTAATTATATCCTGTCGGCATCAGATGATGCTATTAAATTGAGTGCTAGATCCTCGGCTCTGGTGGTAGCCATACGAAGTGCGGTCTGGTTACGCCAGTGGGCCGCTGATAATGTCGCCAAGAAGGCTCTTACGGGGCTTCCATTCAAAGGGCTGCGTCTCTTTGGAGAAAAGTTGGATATCTCCGCCAAAGGGGGCAAGATGCCCCAGCGCAAGCGTCAGATTCTGCCTTTTCGTGGTCCAGGCTCTCACTCGACCCCCCTATCGTGGGGCTAAACAGGGAAGAGGGGCGTCCTCCGCTGGCGCTCGCACTGACTCCTGGAACAAGAACAAAGGACGCCGCCCCGGTTCTTCCTGGGGGCCCAAAGCCCCTCCCAAGACCCCCCAAGCATGAAGGGGCGCCCTCGCCCGTCAGGGTGGGGGGACGTTTACAGCATTTTCAACATGTCTGGAGACGACTCGTCCCAGACCGGTGGATTCAGGAGGTAGTGTCCTCAGGTTACAAAATAGAGTTTGCTGTACTGCCCCCTACCAGGTTCGTCGGGTCCCGAATCCCACAGGATCCTGCCTCAGCTCAAGTCTTGATGCTAGCGGTGCAGGACCTTCTAGACCTCGGGGTCATTTGCAAGGTCCCCTTAAAAGACAGGGATGTGGGGTTTTATTCCAACCTGTTCACGGTGCCCAAAAAGGACGGGTCAGTCAGACCCATTCTGGATTTAAAAATCTTAAACAGATTTGTCAGAAACAGACATTTTCGTATGGAAACTCTGCACTCGGCCATTGCCTCGCTGCGCCCAGGGGACTTCATGACATCTATGGACATCAAGGACGCTTACCTGCACGTGCCGGTGTTTCCGGGGCATCAAAGGTTTCTCAGATTCGCGCTGATCGATCAGCATTACCAGTTTGTGGCTCTGCCATTCGGACTTACATCTGCCCCCAGGGTATTCACCAAGGTGCTGGCAGGAGTAATGTCTCTAATGAGACTAAAAGGCATACGAGTGTTGCCCTACCTGGACGATATACTCATCTCTGCTCAGTCTCTGCAGCAGGCAGAGCTGGACACGCGGTCGGTGGTGGCCACTCTGGAATCCTTCGGATGGGTAATCAATTACCCAAAGTCTTCTCTGTCCCCCTCCTCAGTGACACTGTTTCTGGGGATGATTCTGGATTCAGTTCAGTCAAGGATATTCCTTCCTCCACAGAAGGTGGAAGCTCTGACAATGCAGGTGAGATCCCTGCTCTCGAGCTCTCATCCCTCCATCCGGCAGGGAATGCAGTTGGTGGGCTCGATGGTGGCAAGCTTCGAGGCGGTGCCCTTTGCGCAATTTCATTTGAGAACAGCTTCACCTTCTGTCAGTTTGGAACAAGGACCCAGCGTCCTTGGACGAGAGCTGGGTGATTCCCCCCTCGGTCAGACAATCCCTTGCGTGGTGGCTGGACCACGGGAACTTGACGAGAGGCAGATCCTTTCTGGTCCCCTCCTGGGAGACTGTCACAACAGATGCCAGTCTCTCGGGCTGGGGGGGGGGGATTCTGGAAGTCCCTGCGTTCCCAGGGAAGATGGGGTCCTCAGGAGGCCCATCTACCCATCAATGTTCTGGAGCTCAGGGTAGTCAGATTGGTACTGGAACAATTGACTCAGCACCTGAAGGGTCTGGCGATTCAGGTACGCTCAGACAACAGGACGGCAGTAGCCTACATCAATCATCAGGGAGGAACCCGGAGCAAGGGTGCTCTCCAGGAGGTGTCTCTGATTCTATCATGGGCAGAGACCAATGTTCAATGCATCTCGGCTGTGTACATTCCGGGGGCGGAAAATCTGCTAGCAGATGCCCTGAGCAGGGGGTCGTCCCGTCAGGGAGAGTGGTCCCTCTCCAACACGATATTTCAGTCTCTGTGTCACCGTTGGGGTCTCCCAGATGTGGATCTGTTTGTGTCCCATCACAATCACAAGCTCCCAAGCTTTGTATCCCTGTCCCAGGACACTCTGGCTCTGGCCTCGGATGTTCTGTCAATGTCTTGGAGGGAGTTTCGGCTCCTGTATGCGTTTCCACCAATTCCCCTTCTGGGCAGAGTGCTACGCAAGATCGCTCTGGAAGGGGTACCAACGATTCTGGTGGCCCCAAGGTGGCCAAGAAGAGTGTGGTTCGCAGACGTGGTTCAAATGGCAGTAGATCATTACGAACTACCAAGGATACAAGACCTTCTAACTCAAGGGTCGCTACGCCATCCCAATTTACTAACTCTGGCTTTGACGGCTTGGCTATTGAAACCACCATCTTGAAAGAAAAGGGTTTGTCCGCTCCAGTAGTGGCTACCATGGTGCAAGCCAGGAAGAAGACCTCTTCTGCTATATATTCTAGGGTGTGGCGTGCCTACATTGACTGGTGTGAATCCAGGTCTTTTCCCTGCCGGGAATTCTTAGTTTCCAGGGTGCTGGAGTTTTTACAACATGGTCTAGACTTAGGTCTTAAGCTTAGTTCTCTGAAGGGCCAGGTCTCGGCCCTGTCTATTTTCTTTCAGAGGTCCTTTGCCCAGCACTCTCTTATCAAGACCTTCTTTCAAGGGGTCACTCATGTGCGCCCACCTCGCAAGCCTATGGTTCCTGTTTGGGATCTGAATTTGGTTTTATCGGCCCTGCAGGGTCCTCCTTTTGAGCCTATTCATGAAGCAGCTCTGGCTGTTCTGACGCTCAAGGTGGTCTTTCTGGTAGCTATTACCTCGGTCAGACGGGTGTCTGAATTGGCTGCCTTGTCTATTCAGCCTCCTTACTTTGAGAGACACCGGGATAAGGCAGTGTTTCGCTTCAAGCCGGACTTTCTGCCTAAGGTGGTGTCTGCATTCCACTTAAATCAAGATATTGTACTTCCTTCCTTGTGCCCTAATCCTAGTAACCCTAAGGAGAGGGTTTTGCATTCACTGGATGTGGTTAGGTGTGTCAAGTCTTACCTGGTTACCACTCAGGCCTTTAGGAAAACGGATGCTCTTTTCGTTGTGCCTCACGGGCCTAGGAAGGGTTTGACTCCCGCCAAGTCTACCATCAGTAAATGGATTCGTCAGGCTGTGGTTCAAGCCTATACTACTAAGGGGAATACTCCCCCCTTTCGTCTTACTGCTCATTCTACTAGAGCTTGTGGAGCAAGTTTGTAAGGCCGCTACCTGTTCTTCTGTTCACACCTTCACAAAGTTTTTTACAAGGTTGATGTTAAGGCCTCAGCTGACGCTGTGTTTGGCCGCAAGGTTTTGCAGGCGGCAGTAGTTTAAACTGCTTGCTGTTGCCTTTCTGTTGGGGATCCCACCCTACCTTACGGACACTGCTATTGGATGTCCCACACGTAAGGATTATGTCTGGAGCAGGACGTGCTGTCTGCTTAGAATAATACAACTCTGTGAAGTACTCACCTGTAGAGTTGGTATTATATGCAGACAGCACGTCCTGCTCCACCCCACCCTGATTTCACGTTGTTCTGGATCCCCTGTTTGGTGATTGTTATCTTGATATTGTTGCCAGTTTTGGGTGGTTGCTTTCTCCTGGCCTCTCATTCTCACTGCTTTTTAATGCTGGGGATTTGTGGGAGGTCCTCCGGTATATGTAGGGCCGGGAGGAGCTTGTTTTCTTCATTTCTGCAGTGCACGGCGCTGAAGCGGAGGTATACCCACACGTAAGGATTATGTCTGGAGCAGGACGTGCTGTCTGCGTATAATACCAACTCTACAGGTGAGTACTTCACAGAGTTGTATTATCAGTAGCTTACCTTTCATTGTGTGGCTTCAGCGCTGTGCTTCCTCCGCTCAATCCCCACTTCGCTGATTTGGTCCTTCAATCAACCTTCAGTGGACCGAGAACTGAACCCCCAGTCCGTCCCCAGACGTTTTGATTGGCTGCCTCTCTCTGCAGCTATGAAACTCCGCCCTCCTCTCTGGTCACACTATGTGCTGGCAGGCTGGAGACGCTATTACTCAGCAGCATCTCTCTCCCCCTTTTTCTGGTCACACTATGTGCTGGCAGAATTAACTAGAGGCACAACAATGCACTTATTTTTTTTACTATGATATATATTTATAAAGCACAGAGTGTGCTTACATCACATCACTGTTGCCATATCCACGGTTTCTCCTCATTTTTAACATGAATCTCCAATGCTCTAATACTTTTACTAATAACTTAGGAACTACAGGGTCTTTTTGAAAACGGATTGAAGTTTGGGGCTGTGCAACTATAATTTTAAGTTAAAGTGGACCAAAACCCAGCCTCTTTGAAAAAGAAAATATATATATCGCCCAGCAACTGGATATTAAAACCTACCTACGACCCTCCAGCGCAGCATTGCATAACTTTCTTTGTCGCTGCCATCTTGGTTTGTCGCAGTTTGACCCTTTTGCCTCCTTCCTGTTCTCCAAATCCCACACAAGCACAGTAGCTATAGGAAGCGCTGCTTAGATCGTGAACGAGTGGCGTTTCTCTGTTGAAAACTGACACACATCTGCGCCGGTCTTTTGTTGGGTCGAACACTGCGTCCGCTGAGGGCGCATCGAGTGCTCATGGTTCCTGGGGCATTAGCATATGGCTTCCTCTATCTCCCATCTGCCTCCTCTTTGTCCCCTGCTTTGCCTTCATTGTGGGTAAAAGTTATTTATCACCATTATTAGTATACCGGGACCAAGAAGGTCAGGGGTTGTTGTTCCTGCTGTGCAGGCCCTGAGGGACATCCTCTGTTATAGGCAGTGTGCAGCATCTTTCATTACAGGCAGTGAGGGGCATCCTTCCATTACAGGCAGTGAGGGGCATCCCTCCATTACAGGCTGGCACACCCTGCTGCATCAGTTGATCGCCGGCCTACCAGGATTTTGCCCAGTATGCCTTATGGCATGGGTATACCCTGGATATTGGAAAACTATAGTCAATAGCATTCGCGGCCCGTCTGATTCCCACTCCTCAGTTCATTCAATGTGGGATGCCCCGCTTTCTGAAACCCCCTGAATGTCTGGTAAAACATACCGGACCGCAAGTCAAATGGCTCATGCGCATTACGCAGCAGCAGTTCGCTATACCACTAGCCTGGGCTGTCATTACCGACCCCCCCCCCCACACACCTCTACCATTGATATCCTTGGTGACTGGATGGTTCTTCTATAATAAATATTTTCTCTGCAGAACAATAAGTCGGAAGAAAGAGTTTCGGCTGGAGCAACTGGAGGATCAGAAAATACACCTGCTTTTCTTTTACTACCAAGAGCAGAGCGAGTAAGACGCAACAAATCAGGGATAAAAAAAATCATATTTATGACTCTGTAACGTGATTTTTATATACAGTATTTTTTTCGCCCTATAAGACGCACCTAGGATTTGGAGGAGGAAAATAAGAAAAATAATATTCTGAACCAAATGTAAACTAAATAGGCAAGGTGCAGACTCTCCCAATTACAGGCATTGTGGCATCGCCAACCCCTCCCATTCCCCATAGGCAGTGTGCCATTCCCCATAGGCAGTGTGCCATTCCCCATAGGCAGTGTGCCATTCCCCATAGGCAGTGTGCCATTCCCCATAGGCAGTGTGCCATTCCCCATAGGCAGTGTGCCATTCCCCATAGGCAGTGTGCCATTCCCCATAGGCAGTGTGCCATTCCCCATAGGCAGTGTGCCATTCCCCATAGGCAGTGTGCCATTCCCCATAGGCAGTGTGCCATTCCCCATAGGCAGTGTGCCATTCCCCATAGGCAGTGTGCCATTCCCCCTCCCATTCCCCATAGGCATTGTGGCATTCCCCCGTCCCATTCCCCATAGCCAGTGTGGCATTCCCCCGTCCCATTCCCCATAGCCAGTGTGGCATCCCCCCTCCTATTCTCCAAAGGGCAGCGTGGCAACCCCGCTCCCATTTCCCATATAGGCAGTGTGGCAGTCTCCACTCCCATTTCCCATAGGCATTTTGGCACCCCCTCCCATTCCCCATAGGAAGTGTGGCATTCCCCCCTCCCATTTCCTATGGGCAGTGTGGCATTCCCCCCTGTCATTCCCCAAAGGCAGTGTGGCATTCCCCCTTCCCATTCCCCATAGGCATTGTGGGATTCCCCCGTCCCATTCCCCATAGCCAGTGTGGCATCCCCCCTCCTATTCTCCATAGGCAGTGTGGCATCCCCCCCCTCCCATTCCTCATAGGCAGCGTGGCACCCCCCTCCCATTCCTCATAGGCAGCGTGGCACCCCCCTCCCATTCCTCATAGGCAGCGTGGCACCCCCCTCCCATTTGCCATATAGGCAGTGTGGCAGTCTCCACTTCCATTCCCCATAGGCATTTTGGCACCCCCTCCCATTCCCCATAGGAAGTGTGGAATTCCCCTCTCCCATTTCCTATAGGCAGTGTGGCATTCCCCCCTGTCATTTTCCCTAGGCAGTGTAGCATTGCCCCCTGCCATTTCCCATAGGCATTGTGGCATCCCCCCTGCCATTTCCCATAGGAATTGTTGGATTTCCCCCCTCCCATTTCCTACCATTCAGAAAAAGAAAATGGATAAAAAAATGTGGGAAATGTGCATGCGCCTTATGGAGCAAATGTAAAGAAAAAAATCAACTCACATGTGCCGGCACTCCCGCGTTGCTGGGCCAGGCTGCCACACACGGGGAGGCCAGAAGAAGATGGAGGAGCGACGGGCGCTGTCCCCGTGCATGGCGTCGTCACCGTTGCTTCTTCTTATTGGCCAGGACACGCAAACACCCATAAGGTGCATACACATTTTCCCTACCACTTATGGGGGAATAAAAGTGCATCTTATGGAGCAAAAACATACTGTATATCAACATTTTGAAAAAACATTTTTTTAGAAGCGAATTATGATGGAAGAAATTTGGGCGACCTATCCGGATCCTGCTACAGATTACTGCTTTCCCGACAATCCTGTATGGGGTAAAGACGAGGAGATTCCTGAGGAGACAGAAGAGCAAAGAACCATGAGGGAAAGAATTGGACATTGCAGCTGGTGCAAGTGTGGAAAATGTATGCCTATGCCAACAGGAGAGGAAAGCATTTGTTGTCAAGAGGTGCCCAGCGCACGCTTGGAGATCCCGCGGGGTGCACAATGCGTCACACAATCTTCTGAATTCCATCTCATAGTGGTAGAAGAAAGAAATGTCCGCGCTCAGACAAATGTCCGCCTATATGACCGAGAGCCCCATTCCAGTATGAACAGGTTAGTGACGATACCTCGTCGTCTTGTTCGTTTCATTTAAATACAAGAATTTGAGAAACTAATACTTCCTAAAATCTGTTTCTTTCTAGGGAATTTAGAATAACCGCTTACAGAAGTTTCACTGGCTGGGTGCATGGAATTCTGGATAAGAACAATCGAAGGCCCATTCCATCATGTGTCGTTCGAGCTGTAAGAGAAGCATTTCCTTTTGAGCAAAGTCAAAGTACCGACTTCTTCCTGGACTATGACGCTGCCTATATGGCACTAGACTGAGTACAAGTCCTTTCTAAAGATTTTACATGCGCGACAGATTACTTCTCCCAGCTTCCCACCCTGTTGTGTCAATGACTGGCGTTTGGAGAACTTAGTAGAGATAAGGCCGTGGTGTCAAACTCCTTTTCACCAAGGGCCACATCAACATTCTGGCAACCTTCGAAGGGCCGGTAGCGCAAAACAAAATGCCAGCACGGCCATTCAAATGTATAGTTAAAATATCACTTAACCTGTTATTCCAAGTATGTCACACACCCCCCTTCCATCATACATGACATTTGGGTAGTCTCCAGTAGAGGGCGATCTTCTGCAGAGATGAAGGCAAAAAAGAAGTCCCTCCCGGTCCATAAATACCTGGGACATCCCACTAATTCCCCATTCTCTTCTCTGCAGGACGGCGAGCAAGACAGAAGATGTCAGCTTCTCTCCTTGCAGGTACGCCGGGCTTACACCCGGCCAATTTTCTTGCCTTATTTCTGCTCGGACCTTTATGTTAACACTTTGTGACAGCCTCCTAGCCTTGGCTGCAGGTCCGAGTGAGGGTAGGCAACACCTCTATTGGTGTTCAGGGAGCCATGCTCCCCCATGAGACCCCACATAAAGGGGTAGGCGGAATCCGGGTTGGTGATCCCGGTTTGGGATGCCCTGTCTATTATCCCTTACAGCCCAGGTGCGGGATCCCCCCCTTCCGGGCCCCTCCACTATCCCTCGGGGGGAGGGGCGGCGGTTATATATGTCTCCTTTTATGTTTTATTGTAGTTTTTGTGTGTGTGTGGGTTTTTCTTGTACATGACCTCGCTGTCTATGGCCGTTGGCGCTTCTCCTGAGGGGAGCTTCTTCCCCTCAGGCTGCGGTGTGTGAGGGGCGGGGCCGGGCGCTCGCCCGCGGCACGCCCCCTCCTGCTTGGCTCTGTTTTGAGCCGGGAACCGCGCTGCCTGTGTGAGGGAGGGGGGGGGGGGCGGGACCAGGTGCGCGATGGAGTGGACTGAGGAGTTGCAATTTTTTGATGCGGATGCCGGGCAGGTTCAGGGGGATGCTGCTGATACCCCTAAAGTTCTGGCCCATCTTTTAGAAGTTCTGGATATTTCCCTGCCAGCGGAGGCCCCTCCGAAGAAGGGGGAATTCTTTGGGTCTTCTAAGCCCCGCTTGGAGTTTCCAAACCAGGATCATTTTGAGAACATTATTCTTAGGGAATGGGAGAAGCCGAGTCGGCTTCCTGGTGTTCCCCAGGGATGGGATAGGAAATATCCCTTTCCGGTGGACGCGGTGAAGCGATGGTCTATGCGCCCATTTTAAGGTTGTCCAACACCTCTGTTGTGCACATTCCTGACGCCACTACCCTTAAGGATGGCGAGGACAAGCGCATTGATCAGATGGCATGTCATGCCAGTGTGGGTTCAGCCTTGCGGCCCCTTTGTGCGTCCGCTCTTGCGGCTGTGGCTACCAGGTCTGTGGTTAGGGACATGTTAAATGGGTCCCAGCTTGATCCGGCCAGCGTGGAATTCACAGCCCTTAAGAGGTGTGAATTGTTCATGAATTTTGTCTTGGCGGCTATGGATGACGCTATTTCCATGTGTAGTAGAACTTCGGCCCTGCTGGTGACCATGCGTCGCTTGGTCTGGTTACGCCAGTGGGCGGCTGATTTTGCGGCCAAGAAATCTTACAGCTCTACCCTTCAGGGGTACATGGCTTTTTGGTGACAAATTGGATTCTGTGGCAAAAGGTGGCAAGCTACCTCAGCGTAAGAAACGGCATCGCTCCTTTCGGGGGGGCAAGCGCCTTCAATCCTTCTTTTCGTGGTGCCAGAGTGGGCAGAGGTCTTGCCTTCTCCGGATTCAGAGGTGATTCCTGGCACAGAGGCAGGGGACGTGCACGTCCGGCCTCTTCCTGAGGTGCCAAGCCCAAGCACGTGGCCAAGCCGGCTCAGCAATGAAGGGGCGCCCTCACCCTTGGGGGACGGCTGTGGCTCTTTCCAGGTCTGGGCCCAGGAGGTCACAGACAGTTGGATCTTGGAAGTGGTTTCCGGGTACAAACTGGAATTCGAGTTCTGGCCTCCTCCCAGATTCATGAGGTCCCGGGTGCCATCGGATCCCCGGGCGGCGCAGGCACTCCTGCTCGCTCTCAAGAATCTTCAGTACATGGATGTGGTGGGCCCGGTGCCGTTCTCGGAGAGAGGCCGGGGCTATTATTCAAACCTTTTCACAGTTCCCAAGAAGGATGGGTCTATAAGACTTGAAGCTTCTCAACAGGTTCATCAAACCCAAGAAATTCCGCATGGAGACATTGCGCTCAGCCATCAATTCCCTTCGTCAAGGGGATTTCATGACATCCATAGACATCAAGGATGCTTACCTACATGTACCAGTCTTTCCAGCACACCAAAGATTTCTCAGGTTTGTGGTGGGAGACCAGCATTTTCAGTTTGTGGCTCTCCCGTTCGGGCTGACCTCGGCACCAAGGGTGTTCACCAAGGTTCTGGCGGGCATAATGGCTCTTCTCAGAGCCCAGGGCATTCGTATTGGGCCTTATCTAGACGATCTACTTATTACGGCTTCTTCCTTCTGTCAGGCGGAACGGGACACCAGGACGGTGGTGGCCACGCTGGAAAGGTTTGGATGGGTGATCAACCACCCCAAGTCTTCCCTCTCCCCGTCAAGGGAAATCTCTTTTCTGGGCATGACTCTGGATACCACTCAAGCCAGGGTTTTTCTACCTTAGCCCAAGGTGCAGAGGGTTCAGGATCTGATTCGCATTCTCCTGGCCCATCATTGACTCTCTGTCTGGCTAGGGATGCAACTGGTAGGATTAATGGTGGCGTCTTTCGAGGCAGTTCCCTTTGCCCAGTTCCACATGAGGTCTCTCCAACTCCATCTTTTGATGCACTGGGACAGATGTCCACAGTCCCCGGATCGGTCTCTTTTTATGTCTCCCAGGGTTCGGCAGTCACTTCAGTGGTGGCTGGAACCAATCAATCCGATGAGGGGCTGGTCCTTTCTGGCCCCTTGTTGGAAGATGGTTAGCACGGATGCCAGCCTGTCGGGCTGGGGAGGTTTTTGGAAGGATCTTCAGTTCAAGGGGTTGTGGGGGTCCTCAGGAGGCTCACACCCCCATCAATGTCTTGGAGCTCAGAGCTATCCGTCTTGTTCTTTCATGGCTGACTCTTCACCTACAGGGCTTACCGGTTCAGGTTCGATCAATCGAACTGCGGTAGCCTACATCAATCACCAGGGAGGGACTCGCAGCAGGAGTGCCCTCAGGGAAGTCTCTCTGATCCTGTCTTGGGCGGAGAGCAATGTTTCTTGCATTTCAGCAGTTTACATTCCGGGAGTGGCGGACTCCTTTAAGCAGGGGATTCTCTCGCCGGGGAGAATGGTCTCTCAACCTCAGAGTATTTCGGTCCCTGTGTCACAGATGGGGGACTCCAGAGGTGGATCTTTTTGCCTCTTGGCACAATCGCAAGCTTCCTTACTTTGTGACTCTGTCTCAGGATCCTCTGGCCCTGGCAGTGGATGCCATGTCCTGTACCTGTTTCCCCCCTTCTCCATGTTAGGCAAGGTAGTGCGCAAGCTGGCTCTGGAAGGTGCGCCAGCAATCCTGGTGGCTCCAAGGTGGCCAAAGCGCATTTGGTTTGCAGCCATCGTGTGGCTGGCAGTAGATCAGTACTGCCTGCCCCTGTGTCCGGATCTAATCACTCAAGGCCAGCTACGTTACCCCAATTTACAAATGCTGGCTTTGACGGCGTGGCTGCTGAAACCTTCATCTTAAAGGAAAAAGGTCTGTCTGATGCTGTTATTCGGACTCTCGTTAGGGCTAGGAAGAGGTCTTCCTCTAACATCTACTACAGGACTTGGAGGTCCTACATTGACTGGTGTGAGGCTAGGGTCTTACCTTGTAGGGTATTTTCGATTTCTAGAATATTGGAGTTTTTGCAACATGGTCTGGACCTGGGGTTCCAGCTTAGTACCTTGAAAGGGCAGGTTTCTGCCTTGGCTGTGTTTTTTCAAAGGTCTTTTGCTCTGCATCCTCTGGTTAGGACTTTTTTCCATGGGGTTACTCATGTTCGGCCCCCTAGAAAGCCCTTGGTTCCTGTTTGGGACTTAAAATTTGGTTCTGTCGGCACTCCAGGGGCCTCCTTTTGAGCCGATGCAGGATATTGCGCTTTCTGTTCTCACGCAAAAGGTTTCTTTTTTGGTGGCCATTACCTCTGTTGGGCGTGTCTCTGAGTTGGCGGCTCTGTCTATTCAGGCCCCTTACTGTGAGAGACACCAGGACAAGGTGGTCTTTCGATTTAAGCCGGATTTCCTTCCTAAGGTGGTTTCTGCCTTCCACCTCAATCAGGATGTTGTTCTCCCATCCTTGTGTCCAAAGCCTAGCAATGACAAGGAGAGGGTCTTGCATTCTTTGGATGTGGTTCGTTGTGTGAAGTACTATTTGGTTACTACTTCTTCTTTCCGTAAAACGGATGCCTTTTTTGTGGTGCCCTCTGGGCCCAGGAAAGGTTTGGCACCCGCCAAGTCTACCATTAGTAAATGGATTCGTCAGGCCATTGTTGGGGCCTATTCCGCTAAGGGGAGAGTTCCCCCGTTTAAGATCACTGCTCATTTTACTCGTGCTGTTGGGGCTTCCTGGGCTTTTCAGCACCAGGCTTCTGTTGAACAAGTTTGTAAGGCTGCTACTTGGTCTTCCGTTCATACTTTTTACAAGTTTTATAAGGTTGATGTGCGGGCTTCAGCGGAGGCTGTTTTTGGCCGCAAGGTTCTGCAAGCTGCAGTGGTTTAAATTTGTACACTTTTGTTTTTGCTGTTTTGGATCCCCACCCGTGACGGACACTGCTATTGGATGTCCCAAATGTCATGTATGATGGAAGCGGGGTGTGTGACATACTTGGAATAATACCATTTTGTGATTACTCACCTGTAAAATGGGTATTATAAGTATGTCACACACCCCGCTTCACCCCGCCCTTTAGTATTCTGGATCCTTTATATGGTGAACCTTTTTATTGTTAAACATTTTGTATTGTCTCTTCCTGGTCCCTTTACTGCTGTCATATACTGGGGAATTAGTGGGAGGTCCCAGGTATTTATGGCCCGGGAGGGACTTCTTTTTTTGCCTTCATCTCTGCAGAAGATCGCCCTCTACTGGAGACTACCCAAATGTCATGTATGATGGAAGCGGGGTGTGTGACATACTTATGATACCCATTTTACAGGTGAGTAATCACAAAATGGTATTTTTGTGCCCAGGCCACAAATTCTTACCACCTGGCAATAGCTATCAATCACCTACAGCAAATGTAGCACCTACTGTGGTGGCTGTAGTTTGGGGGGGTGAGGTGTGTGGTGAGAGCTACACAGAAACACTGAACAGTTGCAGACGCTACTTTCTTCTCCCCCTGGAACATTAAAAAGGCGCATGCCAGTTGCTGGTATAGACACTGCATCTGAGGGCAGGATTGAGGCGGTGCAGTGCATCACCTGGTGGCACCAAACACAGGCACCCTGGCATTGCCGTCTGGCACCTATCGGAAGGCCATATAGAAAGGCTTGGAGGCTTGAAAGGCCTTGAGTTTGACACATGTGAGGTAAGGTGTAACATTCACAGTATGACATAGCAGGGCATCCCAAATCGGAATGCAACAGTGGTCATTACCTAAAGTGGCCAAAAAACACATGTACGAAGATTCTATGTCCTGATGCAAGACTTGAAGCTCCACCATGCACATGTTACCGCTTACCTCTTACCGGTCCGTCGGTGTAAGTGAGGTCTTTCGTCCAATCGGAGTTAACGCTGTGTCTGTCAATCGACCAAACTGCTTTGGCCTTCTGCAGTCGGGAATGCAAACCCACAGCAGCACACGCTACCAGCCACAGCCTATCGGAATGGATGGTGCGGGAGTTGCATCCACAGCTCAAAGATGCTACTGTTTGCCATCCCATTGCAGAAGGCGATGACTGGACAAGAGCCTACGCATGCACCACCCGGAACAGGGGACCGAATGCCCCAGGATGCCAGGTTCTCATTTAATTTCATTGTTCAGCTTTTACTCATTTTGGTTATTGGATTGTCTTGTAACAAAAATGTCTTTTGATTTGTTTCACTTTTATGACGTCTTCTGCATAACGACAATTAGCGCCTTTTCTATTGGAGAATATTTCCAGTTTCAATTGTATTGTTTTTGTATTTCCAGGTTAAAAAAAAAAACTTAAAATAAACGGTGGTTTTCAAAAAACATTCCAGCTTTGTGCCATTTTTTGTATTCATAATAAGAATATTTTCTAGGTTTCAGGGGAAAACAAAGTTCACATATCTAATTTCAGTACTAGTCCTTAAAGTGGACCAAAACCTGGGTTTTGGTGCTTGCCCCCATCCTGATGTGGGATGCCCTGCTGTGTGAAACCCCCCAGGTCACCCACTCCGACTCACTTTTCACCAGTCCTACGGCTCATGCACTGCCTCCGGTCCAATCAGCACCTTTGGTGCGTGCCCACACCTGCAATTCCCTAAACTAAAGCAGGGGATGGCCGCTGCTCAGACATGCGCTGTTTGATCCGGGGAGAAGGTGAATTTCCTGGACGACCTGGAGGGGTTTCACACAGCCAAGTTTGATAAGCCAGGGGGAAGGGAATCAAGCAGCCTTAGAATCTTATAGATTACAGTGCTGTCCGGTCTGGGTTTTGGTCCACTATAAATGTAATACATTTTGGTTAAAAAACAATTGCACACATACAATGAAGGCAGAGATGCTGTAGCTACCGGGCCTGTTGCAGTAAAGGGCCCCGCAGTGGTAGTAATATCTGGATAGTAACAACCACCCTAAAAGCATTTATGACAACATACAAGAGCAGTGCATTTCCGATTTGTGATCCCCGGCTGTGAACATTTCCCCAGGTTGCCCAGTATAACTCATATACCCCTGGTCCTACAGCACATGCTAATGCATACAGCCAGTCATCTTATCCAGCACCATGTTGGACTTCCTGCTAAGATTTGGCTAAGGGCCGAATTAACCAGAATGCTGCCGAGGTTGTCAACGGTGGAATCCCCACTAGCCCTAAATCCGCATGGCCCTAGAAGATTGCATCATACAATCCTGTCGTCTTACAGATTCCAGTGTAGTCTGAGATGGGTTTGGTTTAACTTAAAATCAAGGAAAGAAAATAGATATACTTCCCAGTCCCACATGCCCTGAGGTCAGGGGGCCAGGGTATGATCAGGCCTTCCTTTCCTGTGCACCCGTTCTACTCCCTCTAACTCTATTTACCCAGCTACTTACCTGCCCCTCCTGATAAGAGCAAAAAGTAAGATGCAAAATAGTGCAGATAAGCTAAGCGTCTGCCAAAGCAAACTAGCAATCAGATAAACCAGCACATCACCAATGCATAAAGCCTGATCCTCCCCACAGTGGTTACGACGTGTTGCTTGACCGAAATGCCACTTTGCCAGGGTTTATACCGCCATGTGCTCCCTATCCCCCTTTTATACATACCTTGAGGAAACTGCTGTTCGGCCGAGCGGACACGACGCGCCGCACCCACTTGTGAGCCCCGTCCGGCCACTGAATTGGGCCCTAAGGGCATCACCTGGGCGCCGCTTCACGTCTGCTCCTTCTCCCCCAATCCAACACCGCATGTGTGAGCAGCAACCGCCGTCTGCTATTGCTTTAGAAAGGTGCACATCCGCCCCAGGCATTTGGGAATGGCTGGTGCATTGGAATGCACCATGTTAGAGGGTGGCGGGGATGCTACTGCTGGTGCGCTCTTCTAGACTCTGGAGAAGAGTCTTAGATGCGTGGGCCTGAGCAGATCCGAGTGGAACCTGGATGAGAGGAAGATCATGCGTCGTAGGACGGGAAAGGGTGAACTGGGGGGTTTTACATTGTTGGGTATCCCGCATCCCGGGTTTTGGTCCACTGTAAGTATATTCAATGGTCCAAGATGGCCACCATAGCACCATATACACCACATAGCATTCCCTCTCCAATGGTGAGGGCATGCCTTCATAACACCACCACAGCAGAGCATCCTCCATTGCAATGAATGTAGAGGGCATTTCACGTGGTAAATCAAGACACAATATTTTTTAGGAGTGTTCCAAGGTGGCACTAGAACCCCAGACTCGCCTCTTTTACTGCCAGTGCGTTTGTTGGAGTTGCGTTGTACAAAAGGGGAAAGCGGCGGTGCAGTTTTGAAAGGACCATTCCATGTACAGAACATCAAGAGCCCTTCCCGAGTTTAGTTCACTTATTGAAGAGTGGTGTTCCCTTTTTGTGGCGCATGGTGAACTCAATTGCAAGAGGGAACCCCAAATGGCTAATCCCCCATTTACACTGCTACTTGGGCATCCCAATAGGCTAACTTAAAAAGGCACTGCTATTGGGGCTACTTGGCACAACACTGATCAGGAACTTAAAGCAGACCAAAACTCACATTTTTAACGAGCATCCCCTGAAATGCCCTCCCCCCCCCCGTCCACAAATAGTAACTTTTGCCTATTTTTAATGCTCCTGCTTCACTCTAATCCCAGATAATGGCGCCTGTTTTATTTGTAAAGCTCTGCCTCCTCCATTCATTGCTACTGCTGTGTGTGGCGATGATATCATTGTCGCACTTATGCAATGACTAATCACATGCAATCCTACGGAGAAGAAGAGCAAAGCAAATCAGTGTTCCGGGGCGATTGAAAATATCCATTTCTAGTTCTACGCCCTAAGAAGAGAGTATTGGCAGGGGCTTTGGTCACGTTTTTCACAAGTTCATTGGGTTTTGGTCCGCTTTAACTTTACGTGGTGGCTTCTCTACAGGGCTCTATTTCTATGCCCTCTGGAACTGGAACTCTCTAGAATCTCCACAGCTCCCCCCTTTTATAATCCCTCTACTGCTTTCTAATACCAAATCCTAAGTAACTACACTACACTACTTATTCTATTTCTTATCCTATGGGGGCCTCTAGTGGCCCACATATGTATTTACATCTAAACTATACACTTTTATTAATAAATCCCCATTCTATCATAATCCACCCCACCCAGGGTAACCCAGGGCATCCCCCACTCTCCAGGTCCCCCCTCCCAGGTGCACTACCCTTTTACAAAGCTACTGATATTTATTTTATAACGTTTGACTTGCCAATCACTTTATGATAGTTAAATTATTCTATCCTTCAGGAGTCTGACTATGATGATCAAATTCAGATAGACCCCATTAGTCCCGAATATTCCAGCAATGTAAGGATATCCCCTAATTTTAATTCTACAAATGTAACGAGACATAGTCACATTAATTATTCTGCTCTATCTTAAAGACCAGTGACTCTGAGGATTATGGTTCAGAAAGCAGCAGTTCCTTTGAGGATACGGGCCTGCGTGTCCGAAGCCCAGTGAGTATTTTTTTACGACATTTTTTATTTTTTTTTAGCTTTATTGACCCGTATAACTCTTAGCAATTAAATAAGTGTTTGGAAAGGAGCACACTTATAAGATAATATATGGATAAAGGAAAAAAGAATGCTGGGTTGGGTGCTGCACCTCAGTCCCTATACCCCAGGGACAAAGAAGTTTCAATGTATTTAAATTCAGGAATGCACACCAAAACTAAAGATTAAATTGTGCAAAAAATGTTTATAAATCGAAAAGTTGCAAAGATAACATAGTCAACATAATGGTCATTAATTCAGAGCCCAATATGTAGCCGAGTATTAATTCTCTCAAAAAGAGAATGCCACAATCAAAGCATATAACTGTATAACTTAGCCAAATATATTCCGTAGGCCACAGAAGCCTTCCTGCAAAGCCTTTACGATTCAGTCCGGCCGCCGGGCGAGCCCGAGCCTCCTTGTTTTCAGATGGACCCGGTTTGGGAATCCGCGGAAGAAAAACGGCAGCATCACCCGAAAGAAAACGTTGAACGGTTGGGGAACGTCGAGTGGTGTAAATGTGGAAACTGCCGCCCCATGAAGTACGCGATTGAATGTGTTTGCTGCCATGAAGTCGACAAGGTGGATCAATACCTCCGAGGGCCCGGTAACTGCGTTACTGCTCATCCACAATTTCATAAAAGATGCACCTCAGAAATAGATCTCGTTCACATGATGCAATTTGCAGATTTTACAACCGACGCTGAATTCCGACAACATAAAAACAGGTATTTATAGTTCTCATGCTATTATCCTCGTTGGAAATTGGTCAAATATATTGTTTTATAATACAAATTTTTTATATGAAAATAGTAGATATGTAAACAATTTTTATTATAAAAACATCAATAAAAAAAATCTATGATTAATATAACAATAACTGCCCACTGTAGGTTCTAGGTTGTGGATGTCGAAAGGAATCACACCAATGAGAATGTATATAGAATGTACAATATATTGTATTGTGCACAGACCTATGATACAGGACAGTTGTACATGTGTAAAAATAATACAAAATATATATAAAAATAAGGGCCTAAACAGTTACATTAAAGTGGACCAACACCCAGGGGGGGATCGGCTCGGGAATATATAAGATTCCCGGGCCGATCAGAAACCTTACCTTATCCCCGTTCCAACGGACGCCCAGAAACCTTACCTTATCCCCGTTCCAACGGACGCCCAGAAACCTTACCTTATCCCCGTTCCAACGGACGCCAAGAAACCTTACCTTATCCCCGTTCCAACGGACGCCAAGAAACCTTACCTTATCCCCGTTCCAACGGACGCCCAGAAACCTTACCTTATCCCCGTTCCAACGGACGCCCAGAAACCTTACCTTATCCCCATTCCAACGGACGCCCAGAAACCTTACCTTATCCCCGTTCCAACGGACGCCCAGAAACCTTACCTTATCCCCGTTCCAACGGACGCCCAGAAACCTTACCTTATCCCCGTTCCAACGGACGCCCAGAAACCCTACCTTATCCCCGTTCCAACGGCGCATGCGCGGGCCGCGGCCGCATCTCGTGCTTCCCTCTAGCAGGGCGCGAGACGCGACCTCCAGCACGCTCAGAGCCGCTGTGGTTGTCCGTCGCTTGTCCGTACATACCGCAGCGGCTCTGAGCGTTCTGATTGGACGAGCGCCCCCGATCGGGGTGCCCCGCGGAAGTGGACCAAAACCCAGGATAGTGAAAATCCTGGGTGTTGGTCCACTTTAACCACTAGACAGTATAGGTGTCACAGGGACTAAACAAATACATAAAACTATTTCTAAAATGTACTAAGTACAATTGCCAAATAGGCCTAAAGTTACTTGCTGATAGTTACCAATACAGGGCCCTCAGGCCCACGCGTCCTTTCTCCTCCTTGGTCCTCTCTCAACTGCCTAAATATAACTCCAGTTCTTTTAGGCCACCTCACTTCCTGTTGGAAAGGACTAGCCCCTCCCTTTAGACCACATATCTACTCACAAAAGGATTTCATGACCATGTATTGCCTTCATTTACATAACGTAGTTAAGAATCCTTTATACACCCAAATCTATTGTGTCCACTAGACCGCAGCCAAGATGTCTGGGTTGATACCAAATTAGCATCTAAGAGGCTCGATTACCATCCTAGCCAGGGCAGCTACTTGGAGACCTAGTGAAAACTTCTATCTCTAATATTTTATGGGAATTCCTATTTCTTACAGATACAGGTATTAAAGACACTATTTGCTGGTCGGATAATTGCAATCTCCCACAATTCTAAAAAGACCTTCAGCATCATTTAATAAAAAGCCCAAGCTCTTAAAAAACGATTCCACAGCATCTAAAATTAATATATTTTACATTTTTAGTCACTTATTGTTCTTTCCCCCACTGGGTTGCAACTCTGTTCGGGACACTAGGATACGGGTGCCGCCATCTTTCCTCAGAAGTATCACATACTGAGGAGAGGAGAGAGGGGGGGAAAGTGCAGGGGGCGGGTTATAGCTGTGCTTTGCACAGACTGAGCAGAGCTGGGGTCAGCAAAAGGACAGCAATCCCCAAATGAAGAGCGGCATAGTCAGAAGACACTTCCTGTCTGCAGGCGGTCGGAGACTCAATGGGCCGCCATCTTGGATATTTAAAGGCTCCAAAAATACACTAGGTGCAGGTAGGAAGATTATTCTTAGTATACAGTACGTCCTGCTCCAGATATAGTACTTACACTTGGGTTATCCTCCACCAGATGGCGCTGCACTGCAGAGACATGCAAAACAGGCTCCTCCCGGCCCTTCAAATACCCGGGGACCTCCCACAAATCCCCAGATTTCTCTGCAGTGCTGACTGCGAAGACATGAAGTATCACTCTCTCGCAGGTGAGCGGGGCTATTAAAGCCTGTGGCCCTGTTGGACTATTCCCACCCGTCCTCCTCGTGATGTGCCTCCCAGCCTGGCCTGCGCTCGTCGGGTGAAGGCAGCACCATGCGTGCTTATGGAGCCATGCTCCACCGCAGTCCCCACCAAAGGGTAGGCAGTTTAGGCTGATGGTGAGCCTCTAGGGGATGCCCCGCATTATTGCCCATGCCCCGTGTAGCGGTGGGCCCTGTACAAAGGGTCGCTATCCTCCCTCGTTCCCCTGTAGCTCGGGGGGAAGAAAGGGGGGGGGGAAGTGTGTGCCTGTAGTGTCTGTGTGTGATTGCACGTATATGGCACTTTGTCTGTCTTTGGACTTTGTATATGGTGTCAGCCGCCGAGCCTTTTTGTGTTTTACTTGTATAACTGCCGCCGAGCGGCGGCGTTACCTCAGACACCTCTGTGTCCTCATTGGCCGATGTTGGGCTTTGCGCTCTTCGGGAGGGCGGGGCCTGGTCTGGCGTGCTCCGCGTCATGGCTCGCTCTGGCCCACCCTTCGAGGTACATGGCGCCGTTTTGTCTGTTCGCGCGCGACGCGTGGGACGTTCCTGCTTACCGGGGTCCATAAGTTCCCTCTCGGGCGGCTTATACTCATTGTAGTGTTTTGGTTCTGACACCATTCTTTTCTCATTGTGTCTTTCAGACTGGTGAACACCATTGGCTTCTCCTGGCCCGGTGTATTTGATAGCAGGCCTTGTAAAATTCTCCCACTAAAATCCCTAGCGGGTCTTTGAGGCGTCCAGGGTTGCTTATAGCGTCAATCCCTGCTGGCATATTGAGCCTAAATAACCACCATATGGAGGCATCTCAGAATTATGTGACCGGGGTCCCCCTGGGACAAGACCGGCTGTGTATAGCGTGTGGACAACCCCATGCTGATGCTGACAGGGCACGGGTCTGCGTACCCTGTGCCGAGCAAGCACTGGCTCTGCAATCGGGCCTGCCAGTGACTGCACCTCATTTCAATTCGCCTATCTCCCCATGCTTAAATCTCACTCCTGCTGAGTCGCATACAAGTGGGGATTCGCAGCCTGTTGTGTCTTCTAGACTGCCTATGGCTGAACAGATTATTGCGAGGTTGTCAGAGCGCAAGGGCCCTGGTAAGAAGCGGCACTTGACTCCTCATGTTACTGTTTTCCCTATGGGAACTGAGGAGTTTACTACTTGGTGTGGTTATACCCCTTCTGAGGAAGGAGAGCTCTTCTCTGACTCAGGCTCATCTGATGGGCCGGGGAGTCATGACGATTCTGGCCATGAATACTGGGTCCAGAGTGACACTGATGATCTGTTGATTAAGGTCTTTGAGGTTCTGGCTATCTCTCTCCCTGGTGAGGCTCCCAAGCAGAGAGGGGAGCGTTTCCATACAGCAACAGCACGTTTGGAATTCCTGGAGCAGGCACATTTCCATACTCTTGTGCTCAAGGAATGGGAGTGCCCCAGTAAACTGCCAGGGTTCCCAGGGGACTGGGATAGGAAGTACCCTTTCCCCCCTGAGGTGGTTAATTGTTGGTCCTCCCCCCCCCCCCCGTGGTGGATGCCCCGATCATAGGGGTTCCTAACCCCCCCTTTATTGCAGCCCCTGCTTATACTACCCTTCGAAATGCTGAGGACCGGCGCATTGATCTGCTGGCCTCCCACGCCTTTACATGTGCAGTGATGGCGCTGCGCCCGGTCTGTGCCGCGGCTATTACTGCCGTGGCCGCTAGAACCCTAATTGGCGAGACGCTTGCTCGTCCCCCCGATGATCTCCCCTGGGATGTGTTTAATGCACTCTCCAGTTGTGATGTGTTTGTAAAATGTATCCTATTAGCGTTGGATGACACCATTAGAATGTGTGCTAGAACTTCTGCCCTTGTGGTCTGGCTGCGACAGTGGGGTGCTGACGACGCTTCTAAAAAGACTCTTACCGGGCTTCCCTTTAGAGGGCTACGCCTGTTTGGGGCCCGTCTAGACCTGTTTGGTAAGAAGGGTAAGTCACCGCAACGCAGGCGGCCGTCTCAGGCCCCTCGGGGCATGGGCACCCCTCCCCCCCCACCATAGTGTTAAACAAGAACCAGGGCTGTCCTTCGCGGGGACTCGGGCAGACTCCTGCCCCGGGAGCAGCAGACAACGCCCTCGCCCCTCCGGCGGGGCTAAGCCTAAATCTTCCACCAAGCCCCCTCAAGCATGATGGGGCACCCTTGCCCGTCTGGGTGAGGGGATGGCTGCGGCACTTTGCTCTTGTCAGGAGGCATCACGCCTCATTTTGGTGGATTCAGGAGGTAGTGTCCTCCGGATACAATATAGAGTTGCTGCGCGGCCTCCCCCAAGATTATCAGGTCCTGGGTACTCCTGGTCCCTGCCTCTGTTCAGGTACTGGCGCAGGCCATGCAAGGCCTGCGGGGTCTGAGGGGTCACTTGCAGATTGCCCTTAACAGGCAGAGGCAGGGGCCGCTACACCAACCTTTCCACAGTCCCCCAAAAGGATGGGTCAGTCTGGCCCATTCTGGATTCACAGGTTCTCAGCAATTCTCCAATTACAGGCAGTTTCTGCATGGAAACTCTGAGATGGGCCATCAGCGCCTTGCGCCCAGGGGGCTTCTTGCCGTCTGTGGAGCTCTAAGATGCTTATGTTCACATCCCTGTGCCTTCAGGACACCGAGGCTCTTCAGGTTCGTGTTGGAAGTCCAACACTGCTAATTTGTGGCCTTGTTATCTGGCCTCTCTTCAGCTCCCAGAGTGCTGACCCAGGTGCTGACGGGGGTGATGTCTCTGATGAGACCAAGGGGCGTCCGCGCGATGACCTACCTGGACGTCCTTTTTTCACTTCCCAGTCTCTACGTCAGGCTAAGTTGGATACCCGGCTGGTGGTGTCCATTGGGAGTCATTTGGATGGGTGATCAATCACCCCAAGTCCTCATTGTCCCCTTAATTGGTAACTCCATTCCTAGGAATGAATCTGGATTCGGTTCAAACGAGAATCTTCCTTTCTCAGCAATAAAGTGGACAATCTGGTTGCATGGGCTCAGTCCCTCATTGCTGTCCCCGTCCCTTCACCAGGCAGGGATGCAGCTGGTGGGCCCGTTGGTGGCTTGCTCAGAGGAGGTCCCTTATGCTCAGTTCCCTTGGGCCCTTCTGCGACTTCTATTGTTAATACAGGACAGGGATCCAGCATCCCTGGAGCAGGGTCTGTGTGCCTTCCCACCTGGTAAGGAGGTCCCTCTTGGAGTGAATGAACTCAAGGAACCTGTCTGGGGGAAGTTCCTTCTTGCCCCTTCCTGGAAACGATCACCATGGATGCCAATCTATCAGGTTGAAGGGGGGGGGGGTTTCTTCTGAAACTCCCTGCGGTTCTGGGGGAGGTGGGGCCCTTAGAAGGTCCATACACCTATCAATGTTTGAAACAGTGAGCGTTTTCAGTTGGTTCTATCTCACTTGACTACTCCTCTTCTGGGCCTGCCTGTTTGGGGGCACTCGGTCTGTCTGACAACAGTGTCCTACATTAATTATTTGGGAGGGGCCTGGAGCAGGAAGTGTCTATGATCCTAATCTGGGTGGAGACAATGTTCCCTGCATATTAATGATATTTGCTCCGGTGGGGGTCCCTCTGCGACAGGATGTGCTAATCCCTGTGTCACTATGGGGTCCAACCAGCTGTGGATCTGTTTGTGTCCCGTCACAAGCTCTCGGCCTTGTTGCCCTGTCCCAGGATCCTCTGGCCGTGGTCCGGATGCCTTAGTAACGTCATGGCTGGACGTTCGGTTCTGTATGTCTTTTCTCCATTCCCCCTGCTAGGCAGGGTTCTGCGCACAAGATTGCTCTGGTAAGGGGACCAGTGATTCTGGTGGCCCCCGGGTGCCCTAGTAGAGTGTGGTTTGCAGACGTGGTACTGAGGGCAGTAGTTCTGTACGTTCTGCCAGGAGTGCCAGCTCTGTTCACTCAGGGCCCCTTTACGTCACCCCAATCTACAGACTCTGGCCTAGATGGCCTGACTGCTGAAACATCCATCTTGATGGAGACAGGCTTATCTGTCTTGGTGATTGAGACTATGGGAAAACTAGGAGCAAGCTTCTTCTTCTTCTTCTTCCATCTGTTATAGGGTATGGCATACCCATATTGATTGGTGTGAGTCTAGGTCTCTTCCCTGTATGGCGTTCTCGGTTCCCAGGGCTCTAGAGTTATTACAGCATGAGTTGGAGTTGATTCTCCAACTCAGTACTCTGATGGGTCAGGTTCTGCCCTGGCCGCCTTACTTTAGAAGTCTTTTGTTCAGTTTCCCTTGGTTAAGACTTCTTTCGGGGGTATTCCAGTGCGTCCCCCATGTAATCCTATGCGGGGTTTTTCCCTTTGGTCCTATTCAGGATGCTGTCTGGCTGTTCTTACTCTCAAGGTTGCCCTTCTGGTGGCTGTTACTTACGTGTGTCTGGCTTGGCGGCTCTGTCTATCTAGCCCCCATTCTTTGAGATTCACCAGGATGGGTGGTGTCCCCACCTAAGGTGGTGTCTTATGTTCATTGTTTCAAGATATTGTTCTTCCTGCTGTGCCTTATTCCTAGCAACCCTGAGGAAAGGGTTCTGCATTCCTTGAAGTTGGAAGTTTTTTCCTTGGTAGTCACTGTGTCCTTAGGAGAACTGATGTTCCTTTGGGCCTACGGCCACTCCATCCTGAATGTGCCTGATCTCGTCTGCTTTCGGGAGTTAGGCGTCTTTGGCCCTGGTCATTACTTGGATGGGATGGTCCCTTCTGGTCCTAGGAAAGGGTTTTTGGCTTCTGCCAAGTCTACTGTTAGCGATTGGATTCATCAGGCTGTTACTCAGGCCTGTTCCACCAAGGGGAAGAATCTTTCCTTTCGCTTTACTTCTTACTCTACTCGTGCCTTGGTGCCTCTTGGGCTTTTCAGCACCAGGCTTCTGTTGAACTGGTTTGCTAGGCCACTACTTGGTCTTCTGTTCATACCTTTACAAAGTTTTACAAGGTTGATGTTAGGGACTCAGCTCATGCTGTCTTGGTCACATGGTTATGCAGGTACCAGTGGTTTTAAACTGTCTGCTGTTGTCGTTTTTGTTGGGGATCCCACCCTACTTTATGGACACTGCTATTGGATGTCCCAAGTGTAAGTACTATATCTGGAGCAGGACTTACATTATACTAAGAATAATACAATTCTGTGAAATACTCACCTGTAGAATTGATATTATTTGTATACAGTACGTCCTGCTCCACCCCACCCTGGTTTTTGCATTATTCTGGATCCCCTGTATGGTGATTGTTACCATTGTTATAGTTACCAGTTTCGGTGGTTTATTCTCCCGGCTTCTTATTCACTGCTTTTCAATGCTGGGGATTTGTGGGAGGTCCCTGGGTATTTGAGGGGCCGGGAGGAGCCTGTTTTGCATGTCTCTGAAGTGCAGCGCCATCTCGCGGAGGATAACCCAAGTGTAAGTACTATATCTGGAGCAGGACGTACTGTATACAAATAATATCAATTCTACAGGTGAGTATTTCACAGAATTGTATTTTTAATGTGGACAATCTGAACTAATTAGCATATGACAGGCCATCCATCATAATACTACTTACCTGTTTGGTCTTTTTTGAATATTGGGCAAATGCTTTAGTTAACACTGGGCTGGGCATAGAAGGTGATGACCTAAACTTAATTTCTGAGTATAGGTGCACTTTAATACAGTCCCATTTTTTCCCATAGTGTGCGGCATCCTGCCTAACAGGCAGTGTGCGGCATCCCCCATTACAGGAATTGTGCGGCATGCCCCCACTACAGGCAGTGTGCAGCATCCCCCATTACAGGAATTGTGCGGCATGCCCCCACTACAGGCAGTGTGCAGCATCCCCAATTACAGGAATTGTGCGGCATGCCCCCACTACAGGCAGTGTGCGGCATCCCCCATTACAGGAATTGTGCGGCATGCCCCCACTACAGGCAGTGTGCGGCATCCCCCACTACAGGCACTGTGCAGCATCCCCCATTACAGGAATTGTGCGGCATGCCCCCACTACAGGCAGTGTGCGGCATCCCCCACTACAGGCAGTGTGCAGCATCCCCCATTACAGGAATTGTGCGGCATGCCCCCACTACAGGCAGTGTGCAGCATCCCCAATTACAGGAATTGTGCGGCATGCCCCCACTACAGGCAGTGTGCGGCATCCCCCATTACAGGAATTGTGCGGCATGCCCCCACTACAGGCAGTGTGCGGCATCCCCCACTACAGGCAGTGTGCAGCATCCCCCATTACAGGAATTGTGCGGCATGCCCCCACTACAGGCAGTGTGCGGCATCCCCCACTACAGGCAGTGTGCAGCATCCCCCATTACAGGAATTGTGCGGCATGCCCCCACTACAGGCAGTGTGCAGCATCCCCAATTACAGGAATTGTGCGGCATGCCCCCACTACAGGCAGTGTGCGGCATCCCCCATTACAGGAATTGTGCGGCATGCCCCCACTACAGGCAGTGTGCGGCATCCCCCACTACAGGAATTGTGCGGCATGCCCCCCACTACAGGCAGTGTGCGGCATCCCCCACTACAGGCACTGTGCAGCATCCCCCATTACAGGAATTGTGCGGCATGCCCCCACTACAGGCAGTGTGCGCCATCCCCCACTACAGGCAGTGTGCGCCATCCCCCACTACAGGCAGTGTGCGCCATCCCCCACTACAGGCAGTGTGCGCCATCCCCCACTACAGGCAGTGTGCGCCATCCCCCACTACAGGCAGTGTGCGCCATCCCCCACTACAGGCAGTGTGCGCCATCCCCCACTACAGGCAGTGTACGGCATCCCCCACTACAGGCAGTGTGTGGCATCCCCCACTACAGGAATTGTGCGGCATGCCCCCACTACAGGCAGTGTGCGGCATCCCCCACTACAGGCAGTGTGCGGCATCCCCCACTACAGGCAGTGTGCGGCATACCCCACTACAGGCAGTGTGCGGCATCCCCCACTACAGGCAGTGTGCGGCATCCCCCACTACAGGCAGTGTACGGCATCCCCCACTACAGACAGTGTGCGGCATCCCCCACTACAGGAATTGTGCGGCATCCCCCACTACAGGAATTGTGCGGCATCCCCCACTACAGGAATTGTGCGGCATGCCCCCACTACAGGCAGTGTGCGGCATCCCCCACTACAGGCAGTGTGCGGCAATCCCCACTACAGGCCGTGTGCGGCATCCCCCATTACAGGAATTGTGCGGCATGCCCCACTACAGGCAGTGTGCAGCATCCCCCATTACAAGCATTGTGCGGCATCCCCCATTACTGGGAGTTTGCATCATCCCCCATTACAGGCAGTGTGCGCCATCCCCCATTACAGGCAGTGTGCGCCATCCCCCATTACAGGCAGTGTGCGTCATCCCCCATTACAGGCAGTGTGCGGTATCCCCCCATTACAGGCAGTGTGCGGCATCCCCCATTACAAGCAGTGTGCGGCATCCCACATTACAAGCAGTGTGCGGCATCCCCCATTACAGGCAGTGTGTGGCATCCCCCATTATAGGCAGTGAGGGGCACCCCCCCAATCGCATGTGGTAGAGGGACACAAGCGCACACACACGAAACGCCATACCTTAAAGTGGACCAACACCCAGGATTTTGACTATCCTGGGTGTTGGTCCACTTAGGTGGGGCACCCCGATCGGGGGTGCCCCGCTGTCTGAAACCCCCCCGATCGCCGCAAAAACTCACCTCTCCCCGCTCCCACGTGACCTCGTCCGGCCAATGACAGCACTCAGAGCAGCTCTGGTATGCGCGTCCAAAGCCGCTTGGACGCGCATACCAGAGCGCTGTCATTGGCTGCGTCTCTCGCTTCCCTCTAACAGGGAGCGCGCCTGCGCCGGCCATTCACAAAACGGCCGGCGCGGGAGCGCGCCCTGCTAGAGGGAAGCGAGAGACGCGGCCGCGTCTCGCGCATGCGCCGTTGGATCGCCGGTAAGGTGAGGATTGTGGGCCTCCTGGGGGGTTCCTCCCCGCGGGACATCCCGATTTCGGATGCCCCGCGGGGAGGGATCTGATCGGTCCGGGAATCTTATAGATTTCCGGGCTGATCTCCCCTGGGTGTTGGTCCACTTTAAACTGCTCCCATGCCACTGATGGCGTTCTTAGATTTCGGAGTGGCCTATTTATGGCTGCGTCTGTTAATAAACATCAGCCATTTATAGGCTGCGCCAGCCCAGGTTCAGCTGCACGGGAGGGGTGTAGGATATGCCGTTTTATGTGTGTTTGGGGTGCCAGGCATTGGAGGACCAATGGACAGACAGCAAGTGAGGTTTACCTGCTCCATAAGATGCATTTTGGGGGTTGCGTCCTATAGAGCATTTATACAGTACATTTGACTGTTGACATACAAAAGTGGTGGGTAAAGTAAATGTTTGGTGCTCATGTCATTTTCGTTTGAAGAATCAGAGATCTGCCATTACCTTTATTAAATTCCTTACTGATTTTTTTCTTAACATTTTTGTTGCAAACAAGTAACAAGAATATTATAAGCAACTAAATGTTTTGTACTGTGATCAGGTGGCTGAGAAGAGCGGCGTATCGATCCTTTACACGGATGCTTCATGGCTTCCTTGATAAGCACAAGAACATAAAGGTACCCGTTCCATCCTGCGCAGTGTGGCGTATACGGGACGCTTTTCCAGAAGCAGATGGAAAATATTACGTACACCAATGGCCATGTGACTACCCTTCGGGGGATATGTATTACCACATGTGAACTTTCTGTTTTCATGGCGACCGTTTGAAACCACAACGTTTAATGAAAAGAGTTACTTTTATTTGTAGAAAATGATTCTTTGATGCTTGTACTTCTAGTTCAGTGCGATTCTGATATTTGCATTTTTACTAGTTTACATTTAAAGTGGACCAAAACCCAGCTGGATTGGCCTGGGAATCTATAAGATTTCTGGGCCGATCCATTTCCTCCCCAGGGGCCATCTAAAATCGGGATGCCTCGCTGTGTGAAACCCCCCAGGACACCCACTACACTTACCTTAATTCCGGTCCAACGGCCGCAGCTGCATCTCGCGCTTCTCTCTAGCAGGGCAGGGCGGGTGCCTGCGCCGGCCATTTCTGCTCCGTGTTAGAGGGAAGTGTGAGATGCGGCCGCCAGCGCGCTCGGAGTCGCCGAGCTAAGACGTGCATAGCTCAGAGGCTCCAAGCGCGCTGATTGAACGAGCGGCCACGCATGCGCCGTAGTGCCGCGGTGAGGCGAGTTGATCTGGGTGGGTTTCACACAGCGCTCCGCCCCGGGGGAGTGGACCAAAACCCAGGATAGTCAAAATCCTGGGTTTTGGTCCACTTTAATTAATATGTGATGTTGTAAAGCAGCTTTGATGCAAAATATTTCTTAAACTTTTCTGATTTTATTTACCTTTTTTAATGTTTTTATGTTTTTTTTTTATTTGTAATGTTACAATTTGCTTGTTTCCACAGTTATTTTATGTTTTTTTCACTTGTTTCAAATAAAACATTTGATATTCTGATTTTGATATTTTCTGATTTTGATATTTTGATATTCTGATCATTTGTAATTTTATTTGTTTAACGCAAACTATTTTGCTCCTCCACCCCCAGATACATTTCCGTTTGGATGTTTTCTGCCCTCAGTGCTGTTTGATATTCCTGTTATAGTGATTTTAATTTTCGCGCTAGGAAGATAAGGATGAGGCAAAAGATTTATTTTTTCCCTTAATTTTCACCCAATTTTTCCTTTGAAGCCAAAATTATTTCTTAGTATTTAATTACCAGGACACTAAGGGGAGTTGATACATGGGTTTAAATAAAAAATGTGACCTTCCATAGGATTTGGTTGTTCCAATTTAAGGCGGGCTCAAAGTCTGCATTTTTTTTATCTCTATATTTTAATGACTTTTTTTTTTATTTTTAAGGAGGAACATCGGGGAGGTTAAAACCTTCCCCAAACCTCACAGATGCCCCCCCCCCCCCCCTCCAGTTCACATTTGGGCAGTATTTACTCACATCGCCGGGGGATCCATCTTCTAGGTCCCTAGGATTCCGGGTGACCTTCTGACAGGTGGCGCCCTCTTGCATCCCATCAGGCACTGCGCCCAGCCTCCAATCTTGTGCCTGCGCAATGCCCATGAATAGGATGCAATGGAGCCTCCCAAAATCCCGGGAGACTTCGCTATGCGGTGTGGGACTTTGAAGAGCACAGCTAAAGCGGCGCTGTCACTTACAGACTGCTAAGCCGGTGGGGGACGGAGGATCGGGCCCTGTAGCTTTTTATTTTAGGTCTGGTTTTCCTCTTTAATAAGCATGCAAACCGTTGCATGTTTATTAATGACCTGTTCACCTAACCTGGCTGCTGGCTCCTGAACGTTTCCCTTCCACGCCGCCATCTTACTACACCCATGCCAGCAGCTTCCTTCCCCAGGGCTGCCACTTCACCTCGCCTTCACGGTCACTCCCGGTCACCACGCCACCATCTTGCTGCACCCGTGCCACCATCTTGCAGTCTTTGACCTCAAGCTGGCCACTCACAGCGTGGCTGGAGTGAGGTTAAAGGCTGCAAGCGGCGTCGAGGTGACCAGGAGCAGTGGCAGGGCGAGGACAAGGTAACCGGGGTGGCGGATGCGAGGTGAATGGAGCGATGGCGGTGGGGACAAGGTGACCGGAGTGGTCACAGCGAAGTGAGCGGCGGCCCTCGGGGAAGGCAGCTGTGGAGTGATGGCCAGTGGTCCTCAGCTTCCTATGGGTTCATGTAGCGCGGTTTTACTGCACTACATGAACCCGGAAGTGGCTAGAAAAAGCAGCAGCACAGCTGACAGGAGCAGGAACAGTAGACAGTAATATCATGACCAATGCAATATCACAATGACCTAACTGCGTAGGGTAGGTCAAGTAGATTTCAGAAGGCCAAAGCCCCAAAGAGTTCGGGGAAGGTACGACATAGCTCAACTTTTCCAGACTCTAAATAAATTTGGACACCTTCCCTCCTCCTCCCCCTTCCTTATGCCCACTAAAGGAAAGCCTCATGCTAATCCAGGCAGTACTCCTGGGAGCTCTCCCCCCTCCCTCTCTGCATGCTAAAGGAAAGCCTCATGCAATTACAGGCAGTACTCCTATAATCTCTCCCCCTCCCTCTCTGCATGCTAAAGGAAAGCCTCATGCTAATACAGGCAGGACTCCCAGGACCTCCTCTCCTTCCTCTCTGCACACTAAAGGAAAGCATCATGCTAACCCAGGCAGTACTCCCATGAGCTCCCCCCTTCCTCTCTGCTTGCTAAAGGAAAGCCTCATGCTAATACAGGCAGTACTCCCGGGATCTCTCCCCGCTCCCTCTCTGCATGCTAAAGGAAAGCCTCGTGCTAATCCAGGCAGTACTCCTGGAGCTCTCCCCCCTTCCTCTCTGCATGCTAAAGGAAAGCCTCATGCTAATACAGGCAGTACTCCCGGGATCTCTTCCCGCTTCCTCTCAGCATGCTAAAGGAAAGCCTCATGCTAATACAGGCAGTACTCCTGGAGCTCTCCCCCCTCCCTCTCTGCATGCTAAAGGAAAGCCTCGTGCTAATACAGGCAGTACTCCCGGGATCTCTCCCTGCTTCCTCTCTGCATGCTAAAGGAAATCCTCATGCTAATCCAGGCAGTACTCCTGGGAGCTCTCCCCCCTCTCTCTCTGCATGCTAAAGAAAATCCTCAAGCTAATCCATGCAGTTCTCCTGGGAGCTCTCCCCCTTCCTCTCTGCATGCTAATACAAGCAGTACTCCCCGGACCTCCCCTCCTTCCTCTCTGCATACTAAAGGAAAGCATCATGCTACTCCAGGCAGTAATCCCAGGGGCTCCCCCTTTCCTCTCTGCACACTAAAGGAAAGCATCATGCTACTCTAGGCAGTAATCCCAGGGGCTCCCCCCCTCCTCTCTGCACACTAAAGGAAAGCATCGTGCTACTCCAGGCAGTACTCCCAGGAGCTCCCCCCTTCCTTTTCTGAACACTAAAAGAAAGCCTCATGCTAATGCAGGCAGTAATCCCGGGGGCTCTTCCCCTTCCTCCCTACATGCTAAAGGAAAACCTCATGCAAATCCAGGCAGTACTCCTGGGAGCCCCCCCCCTCCATCACTGCATGCTAAAGGAAATCTTCATGCTAATCCAGGCAGTACTCCTGGGAGTTCTCCCCCTCTCTCTCTGCATCCTAAAGGAAAGCCTCAAGCTAATCCAGGCAGTACTCCTGGGAGCTCTCCCGCTTCCTCTCTGCATGCTAATGCAGGCAATACTCCCCGGACCTCCCCTCCTTCCTCTCTGCACACTAAAGGAAAGCATCATACTACTCCAGGCAGTACTCCCAGGAGCTCCCCCCCCCCCCCTTTTCTGCACACTAAAGAAAAGCCTCATGCTAATCCAGGCAGTACTCCTGGGAGCTCCCCCCCCCCCCTCCCTCACTGCATGCTAAAGGAAAGCTTCATGCTAATCCAGGCAGTACTCCTGGGAGCTCTCTTCCTCCCTGTTTGCATGCTAAATGAAAGCCTCATGCTAATACAGGCAGTACTCCTGGGAGCTCTCTCCCTTCCTCTATCTCTGCATGCTAAAGGAAAGCATCATGCTAATCCAGGCATTACTCCCGGGAGCTCTCGCCCTTCCTCTCTGCTTGCTAAAGGAAAGCCTCATGCTAATCCAGGCATTACTCCCGGGAGCTCTCCCAGCTCCCTCTCTGCATGCTAAAGGAAAGCCTCATGCTAATACAGGCAGTACTCCTGGGAGCTCTCCCCCCTTTGTCTCTGCACGCTAAAGGAAAGCCTCAAGCTAATCCAAGCAGTACTCCTGAGAGCTCTCTTCCTCCCTCTTGGCATGCTAATGGAAAGACTCATGCTAATCTCGGAAAGAGGACACTCCCACTGCCTAGGAAGTGTAGAAACCAGTACAAAATATAAAGTGCATTTTCTGTAATAAAACAAATGAGAGCATGAGGACAAGTAGGACTATTCTGATTAACATTCACTTTTATAAGTTCAAGCTTGGGCACTTCCAGGAGCCCCTCCCCTCTGGCCGATCTCCACAGAAGCCAGGATTTATTTCATGGCAGAGGAGGAGCTAGGATCTGCCGTGACCTGAGTCAGCCAATCAGGAACTGAGAAGCATCGCAGCAACAAGGTCAGCATTTTCCTAGTTGGGTGTTGCTCAGAGGGTGTGACCCAGGTGGAGGATGGGTGGCTAATCCAGCCCCTGGCACGCCAATTTCACCTGCCCCATGTTGCTGTGCTGACCTGGTGCCCCACCATCCAAGGCTGCCTCCAGGGCCCCCCCATTCAGGACTCAGGCCCTTGGACCCAGGACGCCAGTCTTGGCTATCCGACCCTATGTCCACCCTGCCCACCATTATTAAATGGTTAGCGGCCGGTGCGCGCAGCCATAGAGAAGCGGCACGCGGGAGGTGCTCGCCAAAACCTTCCATTAAGCTTTGATTGCCAGCCATTAATATGCAACACAATCATGCGAGTGCGGTGCAAGGTAAATGGCCGGCGGTTTTGCAGTATTCACACATGCATGCCAAACTGGGATGCACATTAAAGCGGACCAAAACCCAATGAACGTGTAAAATACATTTGGCCGTAGCCCTTGCCGATATGCCCTCCTTAGGGTGTAGAACTAGAAATGGATCATTTTGTTTTTCGAATCGTCTTGGAAACACTGTTTTGCTATTCCTCTCTGTAAGATGGCAGGAGATCAGTCATTTCATAGGTGTGGCAATGACATCATTGTCACAAACAGCAGCGGCAATGAATGGAGGAGGCGGAGCTTTACAGCAAAAAAAAAAAGGGCCATTATCTGGGAATAGAGTGAAGCAGGAGCACTAAAAATTGGCAAAAGGTTCTCCTCATAGAGGGAGCAATTCAGGGGATGCTAGTTAAAAATTTGTGTTTTGGTTCGCTTTAAAGTGGACCAAAACCCAGGATTTTGACCATCCTGGGTTTTGGTGCACTCCTCCGGGGCACCTCGATCGGGGATGCCCCGCTATGTGAAACCCCCAGATCTCCCGAATAAACTCACCTCACCACGGTCCTACAGCGCATGCGTGGCCGCTCGTCCAATCAGCACGCTCGGAGTCGCTGAGCTATGCACGTCTAAGAGACGTCTTAGCTTAGCAGCTCTGAGCGCGCTGGCGGCTGCATCTTGCTCTTCCCTCTAACATTTACAAATGGCCGGCACGCGCCTTGCTTGAGGGATAGCGGGGATGCAGTCCATGCATGTGCCGTTGGACCGGAATTCAAGTAAGCAAGTAAGTGTATGGGGCGACCTGGGGGGTATCACACAGTGGGACATCCCAATTTTGGATTTCCTGTGGGAAGGGGATTGATCTGCCCAGGAATCTTATAGATTCTCGGGCCGATCCAGTAGGGTTTTGGTCCACTTTAAGCAAAGCAAAACCCAGGAAGGGGAGGGGAAGGGGTTGATATCCAATGTGTGACAAAAGTGGCCTGTGAGCGGGGGGCCACGAAACGCGTTGGGGGGATTGTCACTCGACCTGGGACATTCTTGGGGGACTCCCAGATCTGCACATTTAGGTGATGTGTTTGTTTATTGTGTATTTGTTGTAATCTAGTACTTGAGTCTTTTCTTCTCTTGCCACATTTAGTATCAATTGAATTATGGTTTGCACAAATTTTAGCACTAATGCACTTTATGAATTGTTTACAGTACTGGCACTTTATTGAAATCTAATGTTTGTGGGATTGGGATTCATGGGTTTAATTGGGATGCCCCTGGGAATGTGCGGTCCAGTGTTATATGTCTTTTAATTGTCTGTTATGTGTTTATGAATTCATGATATGTATTTGGTTGATGTATTGATTGCCGTGGAGGAAGTGCAGTGATTTGGAACTATTTTGGGTGAATTGCTGGATTCACCATTATAACACTATGGCTTTGATTTAGGATATAAATAGTCTCCCATCGCTGCACGGCCACAGGTATTGGATTGAATTACTTCTCTTTATTTGTATTGTGGTGCGGAATTTGCATATTTAGTTTAGACAATGTGTGACAAAAGGTCATATTTAGTACAGTCCATTGTAAGAAAAGGGTTTTGACTAATCCTGGGTTTTGTTCTCTGCCCCGGGGGCAACCAGAATTGGAGCCTTTTGCCGTGCAGAGGTAACAGCATCCCCCTATCTGAATGGCTGGGGGTGGGAACCCGTGCACAGCCCAAAAATGCTGGGGATGAGACTGCCCGAGGAAGAAGGTGAGTATTGCTGGGAGCGCGCGGGGGGAAATCTCGACTTCAGATGCCCCAGGGAGTTTCGGAACAAAACACTGGATTTTCACTTTTTGGGGTGTTGTTCCTCTCAGTGGGGGCATCCTAAACCGGGATGCCCCCCTGTGTGTATGCCCCTAGGTCACTCACCTTCCTGTTGCTACCATGACACAGACTTGGGTGAGAATGAGCGTACTGATTGGCTGATCAGCGCCCTTGCTTTCACTCAGCTCCACTGATGGCTAAGCAGCCGAGTGCTCCACTGACCACATCCCCTGCTCACCGTTGCGTGCCAGCGACACCCATTCAGAAAGGCCAGGTACGGCTAAAGGTGAGCCAGGATGTGGCCGCGGCGGGGGCTCCAGGACAAAGTGAGTGAAACAAGGCTTCTGGGGGGGTTTTACACAGCGGGGCATCACAATTCAGGATGCCCCAAGGAGTGGAGTCTTTTACACTCCAGAGCCTCCAATGTTCCTCTTCAAAGAAGACCAAAACCCACACCAATCAGGCTGGGAATCTATAAGATTCCTGGGCTGATCGATTCCCTCCCCTGAGCATCCAAAATCGAGATGCCCCGCTGTGTGAAACCCCCCAGGTCACCCCATACACTTACCTTGTGTCCCGGTCTAATGGCGCATGCGCGGCATTTGTGAATGGCCGGCGCGGGCACGCTCTCTGTTAGAGGGAAGCGGGGGATGCGACTGCCAGTGCGCTCGGAGACGCCCACCTTAGGCGACCTGACCTCAGCGACTTTTGGGTCGAGAATTTTGGGTTTTGGTCCATGCCCTTGGACAACCTGATCGGGTGTGCCCTGCTGTGTGAAACCCCCCAGATCGCGGAAAACCAACTCACCTTTTCCCGGTCCTACAGCATGCCTCCCAACTGTCCCGATTTTCCCGGGATTGTCCCGATTTTCGCAAAGAATCCCGCGGTCCCGGAACGTTAACAAATGTCCCGGGACGCCCTGCGTGCCGTGGCAGTGTGCCCAGGGCCGCAACGACGCCGGCGCGAAGATACTAACTTCCTGGCGTGTGGGGTGAGAGAGTGGGGCGGGCGCACGGGGGTGGGTGGGCGGTATGCTGGGTTGGGGATAAAAAAACGTACGCATGCAGGGGTGAAGGCAGCCGACACTGCTGGAGCTGGAGAGCGTGACGGGGGTGTGGCCGGGGCGTGACGGGGGTGTGGCCGGGCATGACAGGGGTGTGGTCGGGGGCATGGCTTGTCCCGCTTTCACATTTTCAGAAGTTGGGAGGTATGCCTACAGTTCATGCGCGTCCGCTCATCCAATCAGCACGCTCGGAGCCCCCGACGTCGCGTTGTCTAAGGCTTCGTCTAAGGCCAGCGGCTCCAAGCGTGCTGATTGGATGAGCGGACGCTTCCCTCTAACAGGGAGCGGCCATTCACAAATACCTGGCGCGGGCACGCGCCCTGCTAGAGGGATAGCGGGGATGCAGCCACGGCTTGCGCATGCGCCATTGGACCGGAGACGAAGGTAAGTGTATGAGGGACAATATAGGGAATGTCCGCTCACCACCTAATCCCGAGTGTGCACGGCCGTGGGTAAGTCTCAAACCCACTAAATAGCATGAAAGGCAAAGCAAATGGTCTGCACTCCTCTTCTCATAAAACGTCACTTTTAATTATGCGTTTAAAATCATCTCCATAGTGAATCAAGAGCCAATAAAATCAGTAGTAATCAAAGTCCTGGAAAGTCAGATATACAGTGTAGGCGACTAACGCGTTTCGGACTCCTGTCTCCAGTCCTTAATCATAGTAGCCTCAATTTTATTGGCTTTTGATACACTATGGAGATGATTTTAAACGCATAATTAAAAGTGACGTTTTATGAGAAGAGGAGTGCGGACCATTTACTTTGCTTTAAGTGTATGAGGGGTCTCACACAGGGGGGGCATCCCGATTTTGGATGCGACGGGGGGAGGGAATTGATTGGCCTCGGAATCTTATAGATTCCCGGGCC
This sequence comes from Gastrophryne carolinensis, assembly GCA_027917425.1. Classification (NCBI taxonomy): domain Eukaryota; kingdom Metazoa; phylum Chordata; class Amphibia; order Anura; family Microhylidae; genus Gastrophryne; species Gastrophryne carolinensis. The sequence goes on along the minus strand of CM051237.1, from coordinate 33,099,424 downwards.
GATCGCTGTGGGTTTTGGTCCACTTTAAAGCCACCAGCACTGAAGAGGCAGAACCTCACCTGACACGTGCCTCAAGGGTTAAATTAGAAGGACTAAGAAATAACTTACACATTTTCAGGGTGAGAAAGAGGGATTTTTAATTTTTTTTTTAAATAAAGCCACACCCCCTCATTGAGGGATGGATGAAGTCGCACCCCCTTTTTGAGGGATGGATGAAGCCACACCCCCTCATTGAGGGATGGATGAAGCCACGCCCCCTCATTGAGGGATGGGTGAAGCCACACCCCTCATTGAGGGATGGATGAAGCCACGCCTGCTCAATGAGGGATGGATGAAGCCACGCCCCCTCATTGAGGGATGGATGAAGCCACGCCCCCTCATTGAGGGATGGATGAAGCCACACACCCTCATTGAGGGATAGATGAAGCCACACACCCTCATTGAGGGATAGATGAAGCCACGCCGCTCATTGAGGGATAGATGAAGCCACGCCCTCTCATTGAGGGATATATGAAGCCACGCCCGCTCATTGAGGGATAGATGAAGCCACGCCCTCTCATTGAGGGATGGATGAAGCCACACACCCTCATTGAGGGATAGATGAAGCCACACCCCCTCATTGAGGGATAGATGAAGCCACACCCCCTCATTGAGGGATGGATGAAGCCACGCCCCCTCATTGAGGGATGGATAGGAGATACATTGGAACAGTTACAACAATAGATACACTTTAAATAGGGAAATGAATAATTTATTCCTATGCATGTTACACCTCAAAGAGGGACAAATGGGAACAACCAGGGACAGGGGAACATTGACTCAAAAGAGGGACAGCCCCTCCAAATCAGGGACAATTGGGAGGTAGGACTAATGCATACCTAGCAACTTTTCTGGGTGGGAAAGAGAGACATTTAAATAAATTAGGCCGCGTCCCCTCATTGATTGATCGATAGGAGAGGCTGTAACATTTAAAACAACAGAAACACTTTAAAGTGGACCAACACCCACGGGTGATCGGCCCGGGAATCTATAAGATTCCCGGGCCGATCACCCCCCACCCCGCGGGACATCCGAGATCGGGATGTCCCGCGGGGTGAAACCCCCCCCAAACACCCCAACTCACCTACCTTATCTTCGGCGGCGGCCGGCCGCCGCCGCCTCCCTCGCGCCCCTGTAGGCGTGCGCGCCTCCGCGCCGGCCGTCTGCGAATGGCCGGCGCGGGTGCGCGCGCGTCAAAAGCGACGCGAGGGAGGCGGCGGCGGCTGCCGCCGCTTAGCCATTCCAGATCTTCCCTTGTACGTCGGCGCTGGGAGCGGGGAGAGGTGAGTTTTTCGGGGGGTTAGGGGGGGTTTCACACAGCGGGGCACCCCGATTGGGGGTGCCCCACCGAAGTGGACCAAGACCCAGGATAGTCAAAATCCTGGGTGTTGGTCCACTTTAAATAGGCAAATTGATCATTTATTGCTGCAGATCTCCACTAGGGACAGAAGGGGACATAGACTTAAAAGAGGGACAGTCCCTCCAAATCAGTGACACTTGGGAGGTAGACTAATGCATACCTCCCAAGTGTCTCTGATTTGGAGGGGCTGTCCCTCTTTTGAGTCCGTGCCCCCGTCCCTCGTTGTTCTCATCAATAAATGATTCATTTGTCTATTTAAATTATTTCTATTGTAGTAACTGTTACAACCTATCTCCTCCTATCCATCCCTTAATGAAGGGCGTGGCTTCATCATCCCTCAATGAGGGGCGTGGCCTAATTTAACAAACGTCCCTCTTTCCACCCACTGAAAAGTTGGTGGGTATACTAATGCGCCCTCCTAAGCGCCTTCAATTTCCCTTGTGCGCATGCGCCATCGCCTACAACAAAATGGCCACCGGCACCGCAACACAAGGGACAATTTAGTTTCCTCAGAGCTTTGTATAATTTCACCGTACAAATGGAGGTATAGTTGTATACAGATACCTTACTTTCTATGAAGTGTACAATATTATAAAAATAAGCTCGGCTCCGGGGCGCCGTACGGGCTACAACAAAACGGAAGGGTGTCGGCCATTTTGGACGAGGTCTCTTCCTTGTCCCACTAAGGGGGTGAGGGGCGCGAGAGGGGCCTTGTGGAATTGACTTTGCTGACTCCAACGTAAGTTGCTATGGTAACCAGGTTGTGGCTGTGGGCGGAAGTAACTAGGGGGAGGAAGCTAGGTAAGTCTGAGAGATGTGGAGGCAGTTTGTGGGGGAGGGGAGACTTTCCTCAGGGACACAGAGCAAGGCCATGGGTGGTCACTGGAGGAAGGGGGACAGGAAACATGGCCTCCATCATGTCACTGGAGGAAGGGGGACAGGAAACATTGCCTCCATCATGTCACTGGAGGAAGGGGGACAGGAAACATTGCCTGCATCATGTCCCTGGAGGAAGGGGGACAGGAAACATTGCCTGCATCATGTCCCTGGAGGAAGGGGGACAGGAAACATTGCCTGCATCATGTCCCTGGAGGAAGGGGGACAGGAAACATTGCCTCCATCATGTCACTGGAGAAAGGGGGACAGGAAACATGGCCTCCATCATGTCACTGAAGGAAGGGGGACAGGAAACATGGCCTCCATCATATCACTGAAGGAAGGGGGACAGTAAACATTACCTCCATCATGTCACTGGTGGAAGGGGGACAGGAAACATGGCCTCCATCATGTCACTGGAGAAAGGGGGACAGGAAACATGGCCTCCATCATATCACTGAAGGAAGGGGGACAGTAAACATTACCTCCATCATGTCACTGGTGGAAGGGGGACAGGAAACATGGCCTCCATCATATCACTGGAGGAAGGGGGACAGGAAAATGTCTCCCATGGCAGCACTGTGAGCAGAGTTTAGCAATCATTTAGTGTCATCTTGCAGCACAACAAGTCTGTAGGTCACATTGCTTTGGGGGGATAATGTGAGCCGTGCCCTGCTCATCTTAAAGCAGGCCTAAACTCAGGCATTGCACTTTACCTGGGCTTTGAGCTGCTTTACATGGGGCGTCCTGTGGCAAACCCCCGGCATCACCCAAAATCTTCAATCGACATTGATTTCCGATTGCCGACGTCCTTAGGGGTGTCACACATGGAGGCATCCAGCCCTGGAATCTGGAGTCCTCAGGTGAGTTTTGTTCCTCTTTAAAGTGGACCAAAACCTTAGGGGTGTCACACATCCGAAAATATTCTTTGTGTGTCACACACACCGTGCTTCCTGTAGTAATAACGTTCGGGTAAACCATCTCCCCGAACGTTATTACTACAGGAAGTGGGGTGTGTGTGACACACCAATAATAACCATTTTACTGGTGAGTATTCACAAAATGGTATTTTTCGGAGGAAAGCCAGCGACCAGCCCTGGAATCTGGAGTCCGCAGGTCGGTTTTGATCCTCTTTAAAGTGGACCAAAACCTTAGGGGTGTCACACATCGAGGCATCCCGATTTCCGGAGGAAAGCCAGCGACCATCCCTGGAATCTGGAGTCCGCAGGTGGGTTTTGTTTCTCTTTAAAGTTGACCAAAACCGAGCTGGATCGGCGAGTCGATCCATTCCCTGCCCCCGGGGCATCCAAAACCGGGACGCCCCGCTGTGTGAAACCCCCAGGTCACCCGCTACACTTACCTTAATCCCGGTCCAATGGCGCATGTGGGGGCCGCGGCCACATCCCCGTTATCCCTCTAGCAGGGCGCGTGGAAGCGTGAGATGCGGCCACCAGCGTGCTTAGGGCCACTGAGCTAAGATGTCGCTCAGATGTGCATACCTCAGCGGCTCCGAGCGCGCTGATTGGACGAGAGGCCGCGCATGCGCTGTAGGAACGCGCTGAGGTGAGTTGATGCAAGAGATTTGGGGGGACCAAAACCCAGGATCCCAGCCAAAATCCTGGGCTTTGGTACACTTTAAAGTGGACCAACACCCTCCTGGATCGGCCCGGGAAATCCCTCCCCGCGGGGCATCCGAAATCGCTGTGTGAAACCCCCCCAAGACTCCCGCTAACCTTACCTTACTCCTGGTCCAGCGGCGCATGCTCGGGCCGCGGCCGCATCTCGCGCTTCTCTCTAGCAGGGCGCACATTTGGTTTCCCTGGAGACGTGAACCTGAACTGGTTGGTGGTCCAAACCTGTGTGCGCCCTTTCTATGGGCGGAGTTTCAGTTCTCTGCTCTTTATTCATCTCCATGTCTCACGGTCCTGTTTGTTGCTTTAACCCCTCGTTTCCTCATCCTAAATTCTAGATTAAAGGGCGAGCGGACGGCAGTGTGATCCTCCGAGCTGCGTGATTGGTGTGCGCTCAGCGTGAGTTCTACAGAGCCGCCATCACTCCGGACACGGAGGACGCCATGATGGAGGCTCAGCAGCTCCTCCTATTACAGGGTGAGCGCGGGTCTTATTTATTTACATTGTTATTAGTTCCTGCCGTTGTGGGACGCCTCGCTGTGAATCTACCCACGGGCGGCCTTTGGGGTGTGTGGTCGCACAGAGCAGCATTATAGCCAAAATACCCCCATCTCTATTCTTATCCTATCATTTTCTTTTCTTTTTTTTTTCTTCTTCAATTTCCCTTTTTTCTTCTTTTCCCTTTTATTTCACGTTCCTCTCTTTCTATATTCCTGCTCCTTTTCAATGTTGTTCTTCCACACTTCCTTCATCTTTCTCATCACATTCCTCTCGTCTGCCTCTCTTTTTTTTCCACACCTTCCTTCTTTTTCTTCCCTCCATCTTTATTTTCCAGTTTCTTTCTCCTTCTCTTTTCTCTCTCTATCTATTTCTCTTTGCTTCTATTCTTCCTTTCTTTTTATTTCTCTTGTATTCCTCTTTTCTTTCCTACTTTCTTTTGCTGCTTTAAAAATGTTTGCCCTCTCTGTTTTTAGCCCTATTCAACTCGCATTTTCTCTGCCTCTCCATTTCATTGCCTTTCACTCTCTCTTTTTTTCTTCTTCTCCTTCTTTCTCTCTCTCTCTCCCTTTCTTCCTCTTCTCTCTCTCTTTGTCTCTCTTTCTTCCTCTTCTCTCTCTCTTTCTCTCTCTCTCTCTTATCTCTCTTTTCTCTCTCTCTTCTCTCTCTTTCTCTCTCTCTCTTCTCTCTCTTTCTCTCTCTCTCTTCTCTCTCTCTCTCTTCTCTCTCTCTTATCTCTCTTCTCTCTCTCTCTTATCTCTCTCTCTTATCTCTCTCTTCTCTCTCTCCCTTTCTCTCTCCCTCTCCCTTTCTTCCTCTTTTTTCTCTCTCTCTCTCTCTCTCTCTCTCTCTCTCTCCCTCTCCCTTTCTTCCTCTTCTCTCTCTCTCTCTCTCTCTCTCCCTTTCTCTCTCTCTCTCTCCCTCTTCTCTCTCTCTTTCACTCTCTCTCTCTCTCTATCATTTCCTCATTCTCCCCACCTATTTTCTTTTTTTTTTATTCACATTCCTTCCCTCTCCTCTCTCTCACTTTCTATGTCATCCTAACTTTTTAACTTTGTATTCTTCTTTTTGTTTTCCACATTCCCTCCGTCCTTTTTAACTTTACTTTATATTACATTCCTTTGTCTTGATTGACACGCTTCCTCCTCTCTCTCTCTCGTCTACATTTATTCTTTCTTTTCTCCATTCCCTTTGTCTATCTCTTTCCCCCTCTTTTCTGTGTGCTGCTTGCTTTCCATTTATTGTGTTTCCAGGGGGAGCCATCCTGGAATCTTGCACAGGGCGACACTTACCCTAAGGACAGGCCTGAGGATCCCCACAGATTGCCTGAAAGCTCGCCTCTTCCTAGTTCCCACGTGGGTGGCTCAGCCAATCAGCAGCGCACATGCCATTCTGATTTTTGTATATATAGCCATAGCTTCACTTATAGACAAAGAGGGGCTAAAGCCAAATCACCTCCACATTGGTTGCATGGCAGACGATCACATGACTGGCTGTGACCAAGTGGGTTTGCGAAACTGAATGGTTCCCGGCTGTCACATAATGACATATGAGTAAATTGTGAAAGTGGTAACTTGACTTTAGTTCCTCTTCAAAGAGGAACTGCAGAGGGCCTCCAGTCTAAAATATGCCAGTGCCATCCGATTCCCTGTCCCTGGGGCATCCCGAATCGGGGTGTCCTATGTGTGACACCACCATTCACTTACGTCCAATGGCGCAAATGGAGCGAGTGCCGCCAGCCACATCCTTGTCTCTAGCTGTACCCGCACCGTCCATTGAGAAAGGCCTGGCATGGGCGCGTCCACAGATGTGGCTGTGGTGTTGAGGGCTCTGGGTAAAAGTGAGTAAATCGGGCAATCGGGGGGGATTATGCAGTGGGGCATCCCTATTCAGGATGCACCATAAAGAGGGTGTGACAGACTCTATGCCTTTTGGATTTTAAAGGCATTGTTTCTGCCCTTGGACTTTTGCATAGACTCATTTTCTTGAACATGTCACAGACAATGTCATTATGCTCTTGATTACGTTACAGACAATGTCATCATGTTGTTTATTGTATTACAGACAATGTCATTATGCTCTTGATTACGTTACAGACAATGTCATTGTGCTGATTGATTGTGTTACAGACTGTCATTATGCTCTTGATTACGTTACAGACAATGTCATCATGTTGTTTATTGTATTACAGACTGTCATTATGCTCTTGATTACGTTACAGACAATGTCATTGTGCTGATTGATTGTGTTACGGACAATGTCATTGTGTGGTTGATTGTGTTACCGGCAGAGTTGAGGGATTGTGTGCCCTGCTCCCATTGGTCTGTGTGTTTGTCATGCAGTCCTCCATCAGGTCCATGGGGAGGTCCCCTTGCATGGAGACTTACATATAAGGCCTAGAGTGGCACTAATAAAGTTCAGTTCATCTTCACCCTCAATACTGAGTTCTGTCTCTTATTGGGGGAAACGCTATATTACAATTCACTAGCCCTTGTAAGGGCTGTTCCTGGTTCCTCACGAATGACTCTGGGATTCCTGCAGCACCTCTTACGATTGGGAAAAGGACGTCACTGGCGGGGAATAAAGGTTATCGCTACAGAGAGAGACCATGTTTCTCTTTACAGTGGACCAAAATCCAGACCTTCTACCCTGGGTCTTAATCCACGTAACCCTCGGGTTATGTTCCTCTCCATCGTGGCATCCCAGATTTGCCTCTTGTATTGTGGTGGGGGAGGGGCTGTGCAGTTGCGACATGGGATCTAATCCCGAAATGAATATACTGGTGATCCCAGGGGAGAGGTTCACAAAAATTGGGGCTTTCCCGGGGTCTGGTAACTTTTAGACTCTAGGGCCAAAGGCAGGTTTTGGTCCACTTGAAGAGGAAAACCAGCACCTCCCCCTCCTCCATGAGCATTAAAATACATAAAAAAAAAAAAACCTAATTGCCGCAGTCCACCCTTAGTCCCAACAGGTGGGGGGGGGGGGGTGCTCTCCATGGAAGCTGCAAACTGAGGCCACTTCCTCATTTACTTGCATGGCAGCCAATCATGTGACCAGTGTCATCTATACAGGTTTGAGGTGCGAGCCTCATTGGCAGTCATAGAATAAATGAGGAAGCGGTAAGTAATTGGCTGGCCTGACTTCCTCTGAGGAATAGGGGGCGCCATCTTACTTTCCAGACACCAGAGATGTCATCACTGAGCTGATCCTCATTCTCCTTTCTTATTGGCAGATCCCAGAGGCGCTATAGTGTTATTTGTGAAACCCGTGGGGGAGGCGATTCCTGTACAGAGCTGCCCGGGTGAGTAATAAATCTTTTAATCCTATTCCTGAACACACCCCATACAGTGTATGTATGTGTGTGTGTGTGTGTGTATATATATATATATATATATATATATATATAATTTCCTTTGGCCATTAAGGCAATGAATAACCTGCACTGAACTTTTACCTGTCACTACTATGTTACTGTGTTACTACTATGTACACTACCCAGATGGCACCCGGGGTACAGCGTTCCCCCAGAGACCATCAAAAAAGGAGCACAACCAATTGCAAATCTACCAATAGTTTATTCAACAACATACAAAAGCACACACTTAAAACCAACAATCAAGACAAGTTAAAAAGCCCCCCCCCCCGACCCTGGGAATAATCTTTCCTCAAAAATGACCCGTAAAGTATAAGGCTGCGGTTTAATTTATTATCCCTCCTTGTCTATCTAGCAACATAATTGAAATACCTATCCACCCAATACCTAAATAGTATAAATTAACCCTTCCTGAGTTTTTGTGCCGGCACAAAACCTATCCTATATTAAAAATCCCCAAATCCACACTGTGCAAAAATATACATTTAATATCCTAAATTTAATTACAACAATCCCTTGTTAGTAGGAAAACCACATATATATATTGTACAGAATATTTTTTAGAAAGCAAAAGTTTTTTTTCAATCAAAAACAAGTAATAGATAATACCATTTTGTGAATACTCACCTGTAAAATGGGTATTATAAGTATGTCACACACCCCACTTCAAACATTATTACACTTGGGTTACTCCACCAGCAGGTGGCGACGTTGCAGAGAAGTCATGAAAAAACGAGCCCCTCCTGGTCTATACATACCTGGTACCTCCCACTCATTCCCCAGTATTCAAACAGCAGTAAAGACAAGGTACCAGGAAAAACCCATTGGTAACCCTCAAACTGTAAAAGAAACTTCACCCTATAAAGAATCCAGGATACCAAAAAGGGCGGGTGTAGTGGGGTGTGTGACATACTTATAATACCCATTTTACAGGTGAGTATTCACAAAATGGTATTATTCTAAGTATGTCACACACCCCACTTCAAACATTAATTATTACACTTGGGACATCCAAAAGCAGTGTCCAGAAAGGGCGGGTATCCAACAAGGCCAATGCAAAACTCAAACCACTGCAGCCTGCAGAACCCTGCGGCCAAAAACAGCATCCGCTGAAGCCCGCACATCACCTTGTAAAAACTTGGAAAAAGTGTGAACAGAAGACCAAGTAGCAGCCTTACAAACTTGTTCAACAGAAGCCTGGCGCTGAAAAGCCCAATACACGCCAACAACACGAGCAGAATGAGCAGTGATACGAAAAAAGGGGAACCTTCCCCTTGGTAGAATAGGCCCCAACAACAGCCTGACGAATCCATTTGCTAATGGAAGACTTAGCGGGAGCCAAACCCTTACTAGGCCCAACAGGCCACCACGAAAAAGACATCAGTCTTACGAAAAAGAGAAGTAGTAAACAAACAGTACTTCACCCAGCGTACCACATCCAAACAGTGCACACCCTCTCCTTGTCATTCCTAGGCTTAGGACACAAGGAAGGAAGAACAATGTCCTGGTTAATAGAAAATATATAAAGCACAGAGCTGGTTTAACAGTCTTTTCAGAGTCCTAAAATTGAAGTACTGATCTCCAACAATTTAGAACACCCGGTGATTCTCATCAAAACCAGTGCAGGTCCGCCACCAAGTGTGCAGAAGGCTTACCAGATGTAAATGATTGAAAGGCTTTCCATGATCTTTCAATCCACAGCGAATCAATAGATCCCACACCAGATCACGGGATGATGTAAGGGACTAATACAGAGCTTGCTCTTTAAAGTGAAGCATCCAATATCCACACTTGTAAACATCAAGACTCAAACTCCAGATATAAAATGGGAGATGAAGAAAGAAAAATATAGTGCAACACTGCTAATGTTAAAACTATTTAATCTAAAAAAGTATTGCACTCACATATAAGTTAAAATCAATAAGGCATCTCCAAATGACTCAATTGTCAGTGACTCTCACCGCCTGGTATCCGAGTCCCACGGCAAAACGGAAGGATCCTCAATCTTGCTGCGTCCTGGTTAAGATGAAAAGCAGAGACCACCTTAGAAAGAAAGTCCGGTTAGAAGCGAAAAACCACCTTGACCTGATGTCTCTCAAAGTGAAGAGCCTGAACCAACAAGGCTGCCAACTCCGAGACACGCCGAACAGAAGTGATGGCCACCAACAAGGCAACCTTCTGAGTCAGAGTAGGAAGAACAATAACCTGCAAAGGCTCAAGGAGAAGCCTGAAGAGCAGAGATAACCAAAATCAAATCCCAACAGGGAGCAAAGGCTTCCTAGGAGGCCGCAGATGCGAAACCCCCTGGAAAAAAGTCCTGACCAAAGGATGGAGTGCAAATGACCTAAAAAGATAGACAAAGCAGAAACCTGCCCCTTCAAAGTACTCAGCTGAAGACCAGAGTCCAGCCCAGATTGAAGAAATTCCAAAATCCTAGAAACAGAAAAGACCCGACAGGGCAAAGATCTAGCCTCACACCAATCAATATAAGATCTCCAAGCCCTATAATGGATGGAAGAAGAGGATCTCTTCCTGGCACTAATAAAAGTCCGAATGACCGAATCCGAAAGACCCTCCTCCTTTAAGATGGAGGTTTCAGCAGCCAAGCCGTCAAAGCCAGCGTTGGTAAACTGGGGTAGCACAGTTGACCCTGAGTGAGGAGATCCGGCCGAAGAGGCAGATCGAACTGATCCACTGCCAGACGAACGATGTCTGCGAACCACACCCGCCTTGGCCACCTTGGAGCCACAAGAATGGCGGGAACCCCTTCCAGAACCAACTTTCGCAGCACCCTGCCTAGCATGGGGAGCGGAGGAAACAGATAAAGAAACCCCAGGTCCCCCCAGCTCAGGGCCATGGCATCCACCGCCAGAGCCAGAGGATCCTGGGAAAGCGACACGAATGTCGGAAGCTTGTGATTGTGAAGAGAGGCAAACAGATCCACCTCCGGTGTCCCCCACCGGAGACAAAGCGACCGAAACACCTGGGGAGAGACCATTCCCCCCAGCGGGAAGAACACCGGCTCAGAAAGTCCGCCTCCGTGTTCTCCACACCTGGAATGTACACTGCTGAGATGCAAGGGACATGAGTCTCTGCCCAAACTAGGATCAGAGACACCTCTCTGAGGGCACCCAGACTGCGAGTCCCTCCTTGGTGATTGATGTAAGCAACCGCCGTCCGATTGTCCGATCGAACCTGAACCGGCAAGCCCTGTAAAGGCTGCGACAAGTGAGACAGAACCAACCTGATGGCTCTCAACTCCAGAACATTGATGGGCAAGTGGGCTTCCTGAGGACCCCACCGCCCCCGGAACCGAAGATCCTTCCAGAAACCTCCCCATCCTGACAAACTGGCGCCCGTGGTGACAGTTTCCCAAAGCAGGGTCAGAAATGACCTGCCCTTCAAGAGATTGTCCGAGACCATCCACCACAGTAGAGACTGCCGAACCCGGGGGGACAACCAGATGGACCGATCCAACGACCGCGGTCGCCGGTCCCAAGACGCCAACAGATGAAGCTGAAGCGTCCGCGTGTGAAATCTGCGCGAAGGGAACTGCCTCGAAAGAAGCTACCATCAGCCCCACCAGTCTCATCCCTAGACGGATGGACGGGTGTCACGCTCCCGGAACCTCAATTACCACTTGGACAACTCCAGCTCTCTTGGTAAGAGCCTCAACCCCCAATCTCCGCAGCCAGCTTCACCTATAGGAGCCCCCGCTTGCCGAGACGCAGAACACGCCTGCTCGGGATCGGTTGCCCCCAGGACTTTATGGCTCAAAGGATGAGGTCTTACGGTACAGAGTGCTGGAGAGCCCGCGGCTGGAAGTGGAATCGGGTAGCCGGTGTGTGAGCGTAAGATGGCAGTCCAATAGACAGGCAAGGGTCGGCAACAGGAGTGGAGATCGAGGATGGTCAAACAAGCGAGGGTCGGCAACAGGAACGGAGATCAAGGATGGTCAAACTGGCAAGGGTCGGCAACAGGAGTGGAGATCGAGGATGGTCAAACAAGCGAGGGTCGGCAACAGGAATGGAGATCGAGGATGGTCAAACAAGCGAGGGTCGGCAACAGGAACGGAGATCAAGGATGGTCAAACAAGCGAGGGTCGGCAACAGGAACGGAGATCAAAGATGGTCAAACTGGCAAGGGTCGGCAACAGGAACGGAGATCAAGGATAGTCAAAAAACAGGCAAGGTCGGCAACAGGAATCAGGATCAAAATCGAGGATAAACAGCTACAAGGGTCTAGGCGCTATAACAGGCAATGACAGACTGACTGGGTTGAGGTTAAATAGGGAACAGACATAATTGGCCAAGGAGAGTCAGTGTAGTGATTGGTGCAACCAGGAACTTTAAACAGATTGGACACATGGGGCGAGCTGCCCAGAATTCAGAGAGAGCTGATTGGAGGGAAGTAGTGAGGGAGTGACGTGCTGATGGGATTGGCCAGTGACAAGGGAAACATTCCCCCCACCCACACCTGTCCCTTTAATTATTTCTCCTCCGACGGCCGCGCAGAGAACAGCGGCGCCGGAGGGCATAAACACAACGTGCTCGCGCGTGTGCGCGAGCACGAGCGCCGGAGCCGGGGACGCCGGCCAAAGAGGAACCAGGCGCGCGCGCGCCAGGAGGAAGGAGAGCCGCCGCCCGCCGCGGCCGCCGACCGGGAAGCCGCGCGGCGGTACGGGGAGCGCGACAGGAACGGGGCGCAGGTAAGTGGGTGCTGACATTACCCCCCCCCTCACGAGGGGCCTCCGGACCCTCACCAGGTTTTTCCGGATTGTCACGGTGAAATTTCTTTACCAGAGCCCTGGCGTGAACATCCCTAGAAGAAACCCAGCATCTCTCCTCAGGACCATAACCAACCCAGTCAATTAAATACTGTATAGTATTACGCACTCTACGAGAATCCAAAATCTTGTTTACTTCATATTCTTGTGCATTATCTACTAAAACCGGAGGAGGACCAACAGGAGAAGAGTCTTTAGCAGGCTTCAACAGAGAAACATGAAATGAGTCGGAGATCTTCATAGTAGAAGGAAGCTGTACTTTATAGGTAACATTATTAAGTTTTCTGATAATAGGATAAGGACCAATAAATTTAGGACCCAATTTATAAGAAGGCTGACGGAGAGCGATATTCCTAGTGGAAACCCAAACGAGGTCTCCACACTGAAGGATAGGTTCCTGAGACCTGTGACGATCAGCAAACTTTTTATATTTAACGCGCATAGTTTCTAAATTTTTCTTGACACATGCCCAAACCTCTTTCCGTTTCTGAAGCCACTCTTCTAAGACCGGAAAATCAGAAGGTGCTGCAGAAAAAGAAGAAGCCTTAGGATGCTTTCCATAATTACAGAAGAACGGGGATATTTTGGTACTATCACTCGGCGCATTATTATACGCGAACTCCGCAAAGTCAATAAATTCCGACCACTGCTCCTGAGTGTCAGAGATGTAACATCTTAAATATTGTTCTAGGCTCTGATTCGTTCTTTCGGTCTGCCCATTAGACTGGGGATGATACGCGGAGGACAAAGAAACCTGAATCCCCAAACGTGAACAAAAATTTTTCCAAAATTGTGATATAAATTGCACACCCCGATCGGAAACAATATTTACTGGAATACCATGAAGACGAAAAATATGCGAGATGAACAAGCGCGAAAGTTCCGGAGCCGAGGGTAGCTTGGGTAAAGCAATAAAATGAGCCATCTTACTAAATCTATCAACGACTACCCAAATCACAGTGTTCCCATGCGAGAGAGGTAAATCAACAATAAAATCCATCGAGATGTGAGACCACGGTTCTTTAGGGATCTCAAGCGGAATCAGATACCCACTAGGGGCCTTGTGTACCCCTTTACTTCGTGCACAAACAGGACATGCGTCGATAAGGGTAGTGATATCACGTCTCATAGAAGGCCACCATACATGACGTCGAGCTAAAATAAAAGTTTTACGAATTCCCAGATGCCCGGCAGTTTTGGCGTCGTGGAATTCGCGGATTACGTCGGAACGCAAATGCGGTGGCACAAATTGACGTCCTGCTGGTACATTTACAGGTGAATCATCTTGGAACGGCGCCAAAACATTAGAAAGATCGGGGAGTAGGGCCCCGACCACACAACCTGCAGGTAGAATAGGTTCCCCAGAATCTCCTCGATCTTTACACTCACCGAACATACGCGATAGAGCATCGGCTTTAGTATTTTTTACACCCGGCTTAAAAGTAATAATAAAATTGAAACGTGAAAAAAATAATGCCCAACGGGCCTGTCGAGAATTCAACCTCTTGGCGGAGCCTATATACTCAAGATTTTTATGATCGGTATATACAGTGATAGGATGCAGAGAGCCCTCTAACCAGTGACGCCATTCATCAAATGCCAGTTTAATAGCTAATAGTTCCCTATTGCCAACGTCATAATTTTGTTCCGCGGTATTAAATTTCCGAGAGAAATAGGCACATGGATGCATACGTTCAGGAGATCCAGAGAATTGCGATAAAACAGCCCCCACACCCAATTCAGACGCATCAACCTCAACAATAAAAGGTTTGTTGACGTCAGGGTGCACTAAAACTGGCGCCGAAGTAAAAGCCTGTTTAAGGACACGGAAGGCTTCAATGGCTGATGGTGACCAGTTAACAGTGAACGCGGCTTTGCGGGTGAGATTGGTGAGAGGTGCAACGATACTAGAAAAACCCTTGATAAAACGTCGATAGAAATTGGCAAATCCTAAAAAGCGTTGTAATTCTTTTAAGGATTTGGGTTGCACCCAATCCCGTACTGCCGAAACTTTTCCCCCATCCATCTCCAACCCCTGACTAGAAATAATATATCCCAAGAAGGGAACGGAGGCGACCTCAAACATACACTTAGAAATTTTAGCGTATAAGTTATTCTCTCTCAACTTCTGAAGGACCAGTTTTACATGTTGCCTGTGTTCGGAAAGGTTCTTAGAGTAAATGAGGATGTCATCCAAGTAAACCACAACGAAGTTACCCAAAAAGTCACGAAACACGTCATTAACGAAGTCTTGAAAGACCGCAGGAGCATTACAAAGGCCAAAAGGCATCACTAAATATTCATAATGGCCATCCTTAACATTGAACGCCGTTTTCCATTCATCCCCTTGCCGAATACGGATCAGGTTGTAGGCCCCCTTTAGATCTAGTTTAGAAAAAATTCGAGCCCCCACTACCTGATTAAATAAATCACCTATTAAGGGAAGAGGATAACGATTCTTAATAGTGATCTTATTCAAGGCTCTATAATCTATGCAAGGCCTTAAACCCCCATCCTTCTTCTCCACAAAAAAGAAGCCGGCACCCGCCGGTGAAGTAGATGGGCGGATAAAGCCTTTACTCAGATTTTCAGAAATATATTCTTTCATGGCCTGCTCTTCAGCTCGATTCAGATTATAGATTTTGCCCCTAGGAGGAATGGTTCCAGGAAGTAGGTCGATGGGACAGTCATAGGGTCTGTGTGGGGGAAGATTGTCAGCGGACCGCTCAGAAAAGACATCTGTCCAATCTATATAAGGCAGAGGCAGTTCTTGGGGCGAAATCTGCACACTCTTAAGGATGGTGGAGAAGCAATGTGATCTGCAGAAATTACTCCACTTAATCAGATCACCGGACTGCCAATTGAATACGGGGTTATGGAGCTTTAGCCATGGGTATCCCAAAACTACTGGTGTTTCCGGACAATCAAACACCAGAAATTCTATAAGTTCAGTATGAGATGAGCCGGCCACCAATCTGAGAGGGGGGGTCTTGTGACTGACCGGCCCTCCCAGGATGGCCTTCCCGTTGATGGCCAAAACCTGAAGAGACTTTTCTAGAGGTACCAGAGGAACTCCCAGGATGGAGACTATGTTCCGATCCAGGAAGTTACCTGCAGCTCCACTATCTACAAACGCAGATACTGCCTGTTTGGAAGGACCCCAGAAAAGCTCTGTAGGGATTAACATCTTATCATGGTGAGGGTAATGCTTCAATTCACCTAGGTCAGCACCCTCTTCCTGACCTAGGCAAGAAAGTTTCCCGCCGGATATCCCTTATTTGGGCAAGACCTGGCAAAATGCCCCGGGGACCCACAATAGAGACAAAGACCGTCTTCGTTGTTTCTCGTCCTGAGAAAGACGGGCTCTGCCAACCTGCATTGGCTCCTCTTGAGAGGGAGAGGAGGAGTTTACCCCACCAGAAGTTGAAGGGCTGGGAGTTTGTGAAGGTCTAAAGGGCGTAGTAACTCTAACCCTTTCCCTGGCTCTCTCCCTAAGACGCCTATCGATCCTGATGGAGACCTGCATAAGCTGGTCCAAATCTTTTGGAGTAGGAAAGTTGACCAGGGCATCTTTAATATTTTCGGACAGCCCCATACGGTATTGGCTACACAGGGCTGGATTATTCCAGGTAGATTCTACTGCCCAGCGCCGGAACTCAGCGCTGTAGTCCTCGGCGGAATTCCGACCCTGCTTCAAGGCCCGAAGCCTGTTTTCCGCCGTGGACTGACGATCTGGATCCGCATACAACACTCCCATAGCTGAAAAAAAAGATGTCACGGAGTGTAAGGCAGGATCTTCAGGGAGCAAGCTGAAAGCCCATGACTGGGGATCTCCTTGTAACAAAGAAATAATTAAACCCACCCGTTGGGTTTCTGTGCCAGAAGATAAAGGCCGCAGCCTAAAGTAGAGTTCACACGAATTCTTGAAATTTGAAAAGCCGGCCCGGTCTCCAAAGAATTTTTCGGGCAAAGGAACCTTAGGCTCAGGAATATGAGGTGATACAGCGGGTGTTGAAGTCTGGCGGGTTTCTTGGTTGGCCACCCTCTGGGCAAGTTGATTGGTAGCGGTGGCCATCGCCTGCACTTGCTGTACCAGGTCTTCCATATTGATATTTTTTGGCCTGTTATAATGTCACGCTCCCGGAACCTCAATTACCACTTGGACAACTCCAGCTCTCTTGGTAAGAGCCTCAACCCCCAATCTCCGCAGCCAGCTTCACCTATAGGAGCCCCCGCTTGCCGAGACGCAGAACACGCCTGCTCGGGATCGGTTGCCCCCAGGACTTTATGGCTCAAAGGATGAGGTCTTACGGTACAGAGTGCTGGAGAGCCCGCGGCTGGAAGTGGAATCGGGTAGCCGGTATGTGAGCGTAAGATGGCAGTCCAATAGACAGGCAAGGGTCGGCAACAGGAGTGGAGATCGAGGATGGTCAAACAAGCGAGGGTCGGCAACAGGAACGGAGATCAAGGATGGTCAAACTGGCAAGGGTCGGCAACAGGAGTGGAGATCGAGGATGGTCAAACAAGCGAGGGTCGGCAACAGGAATGGAGATCGAGGATGGTCAAACAAGCGAGGGTCGGCAACAGGAACGGAGATCAAGGATGGTCAAACAAGCGAGGGTCGGCAACAGGAACGGAGATCAAAGATGGTCAAACTGGCAAGGGTCGGCAACAGGAACGGAGATCAAGGATAGTCAAAAAACAGGCAAGGTCGGCAACAGGAATCAGGATCAAAATCGAGGATAAACAGCTACAAGGGTCTAGGCGCTATAACAGGCAATGACAGACTGACTGGGTTGAGGTTAAATAGGGAACAGACATAATTGGCCAAGGAGAGTCAGTGTAGTGATTGGTGCAACCAGGAACTTTAAACAGATTGGACACATGGGGCGAGCTGCCCAGAATTCAGAGAGAGCTGATTGGAGGGAAGTAGTGAGGGAGTGACGTGCTGATGGGATTGGCCAGTGACAAGGGAAACATTCCCCCCACCCACACCTGTCCCTTTAATTATTTCTCCTCCGGCGGCCGCGCAGAGAACAGCGGCGCCGGAGGGCATAAACACAACGTGCTCGCGCGTGTGCGCGAGCACGAGCGCCGGAGCCGGGGACGCCGGCCAAAGAGGAACCAGGCGCGCGCGCGCCAGGAGGAAGGAGAGCCGCCGCCCGCCGCGGCCGCCGACCAGGAAGCCGCGCGGCGGTACGGGGAGCGCGACAGGAACGGGGCGCAGGTAAGTGGGTGCTGACAACGGGCAAGGATTGGAAAGAAGCTGAGCCAATTCCTGAATCAAAAGAACCTTTGCCTGAGGGAGAAAGACTCTGTGCAGGCAAGAGTCCAAGGACATCCCCAGAAAGGTCACCACCCTGGCCGGAACCAGAGAGGACTTGGGGTAGTTGATCACCCAGCCGAACCTCTCCAGCATAGACACCACCGTGCTGGTGTCCCCATCCGCTTGACTGAAGGAAGGAGCCATGATGAGAAGAACGTCCAGATAAAGCACAATGCGAATCCCCTGAGCTCTGAGCAGGGCCATCACGCCCCCCAACACCTTGGTGAACACTCTCGGAGCCGAGGTGAGGCCGAATGGAAGAGCCACAAACTGAAAATGCCGATCCTCCACCACAAAGCGAAGAACCTCTGGTGAGCTGGAAAGATCGGAATGTGAAGGTATGCATCCGTGATGTCTATGGACGTCATAAAGTCCCCCTGCCGAAGCGGATTGATCGCAGACCGCAGAGTTTCCATGCGAAACTTCCTGGGACGAACAAACAGGTTGAGAAACTTCAAATCCAGGATGGGACGGAACGACCCATCCTTTTTGGGCACTGTGAAGAGATTGGAATAATACCCGCGCCCCACCTCTGAAGGAGGGACCGGGCAGATGACTGCCATTTCCAGAAGATTCCTTACCGCCGCCAGGAGCCCCTGCGCGGCCAAAGGATCTGAAGGGACACGAGACCTGAGAAACCTTGGAGGAGGGCGGGATTCGAACTCCAGCTTGTAACCGGCCGACACCACCTCCCGGATCCATCTGTCCGAGACCTCCTGGCCCCATACCCGGGAGAAGAGTCGCAGCCGTCCCCCCACCCGTAAGGTTGAGGGCGCCCCCTCATTGCTGAGCGGGCTTGGCAGCTGGCTTGGGCTTGGCACCCCAGACGTGAACGGGACGGCCACGGCCTTTACCCCTGTTCCAGCTGGCACCCCTGGAAGCCGAGAAGCCCGCACCCCTGCCGGCTCTGGCTCCCCGAAAGGAAGGATTGAAGGGGGCCGCCCCCCCCCCCCCCCCCCCCCCCCCGAAAGGAGCGACGAAATTTCTTGCACTGAGTTAACTTACCTCCCTTGGCAACAGAATCAAGCTTCTCACCGAAAAGTCTCAAACCCAGAAAGGGAAGAGCTGTGAGCGATCTCTTGGAATTAATCAGCAGTCCACTGCCACACTGAGCGGTGGATAGCTACCAACAGAGCCGTAGCCCTGCCACACATTAACATGGCATCATCCTGAGCGGCAAGAATAAATGAAACGAAGGATTCACAACGCTTAAGGGCAAGAAACTCATCACAAGTAGGATCAAGATCCACACATAAATCCCTGACAATAGACCTAACCGCCAACAATAAAAGTGCCGAAGCACAAACAGGCCTCAAGACCGAACCCGCACAGACAAAACCATGGCGGGCCAGCTGATTAATCCGGCGAACCTCACCGTCCTTAAGAGAAGTCGTGTCAGGAGAATGTACAACCGCCGTATTAGATAGTCCCAAAACCGGAGCATCAGCCTCGGGAGGGACAGACCAATGCTTCACCATGTCCGCCGGAAAGGGATATTTCCTATCCCAGCTAGGCGGCACCCCAACGAGACGCGTAGGTTGCTCCCATTCCTTAAGGACAACATCCTCGAAATGCTGTTGACTGTTGTCACCTTCAGCACCCAGCAACTGCTGAACCTCAGGATCATCTAAATCCTCAATAAGCTCACCCTCTTCAAGGGGACGATCTAACCAATCCAGAGCCTCAACAACCTCATCGTCTGAGTCCAGCGGAGGCGGAGACAAGTGTTTCCGCTTAGCCGGAGCCTTCTGAGCAACCACAGCGGAAAACATCTTCTCGAGGCTGGCCAACCTGGCACATACCTCGGATTGCGAATCCCCACCCATGACAACGTGACACGGGGTCCGGAACAGGCGAGGAGGGGAAGGAGATGGTACGGCCGACGAAGGACCGGGTGCCGGACTGGCGCTCAATGTTCCGCTGTGCACATGGAATACATATAATTACATCATCCCCTGGGAGCGGAGTCCCACATCCCCCGCACAGCCTGGACTGCCCCGAAGGACCGTTTCCGGAATCTTTGGTAGCCTCCATATGGTGAAATTATGGTAATCGCAATAACCAGGGATTTACGCAATACGCGACCCGGGATGCCCCTTAATTACTTTATTTAATTATGGCCCTGAAATGGGGAAATTTGCAAAAATGCCAATAAGGGGAAGGTAAGGACAAAAAAACCCACTAGCCAGGTATCTAAGACCGGGAGAGCCCTGCAGCGTGGGATCCCAGGATCTGAAAAAGAAACACAACAGTAACACCAAGCACATAGACAAAGCACAATAACATGAACCAATAAAAATAATATATACATACACATATACATAAATATATGTATATGCATAATCCATAACTATGGTTACCTGTGAAAAGCCAGGGAAGCCCCAATAGGACACCCAGCACACAAAAATAGCTTGCTATCATCACTAGCAATAAAAAATGCCCCCCAGCCAGAAGACCACCTTAACAACAGACAACCGCCCCAGCCTACCTTAATGCCGAGCCGGAACCCTTCTTTGGCCGGAGCAGTAATGGCGGCCGCAGCGAGGAAGCAGCAGAGGGAAAGGAAGGGCGGGCCCAGCACGCGCGGGAAGCGCTGAGGCCCCGCCCCGCCACCAATCCGGACGAAGCGCGGGCCGCGCCCGGCCCCACCCACCCCGACCGGAGCATAGTAGCGGGCGCCACGGACATGGCGCCCGCAGTAAAACACACACGCAGAGCGGCGGGCCGGCGACCCACACGCCGCCCGACCCCTGCACGGGAAACACAGTCCGGGGGGCCCCAGCAGAGCCCCCCCAACACGCACACAAAACGCGCGGGCCGGCGGCACACAACCCCCAGGCCGCCCGGCCCCGATCCAAGTAAAACACAGACACCAGGCACACACAAAGACCCCCCCCCCCCGCCCCACTCTCAAAAAGCGCTGGGAGAAGGGACCAAGCTGCAAAGGAGGAACCTAATAGGGACAATAGGGCCGGGGCATCCCACATCCGGATCACCAGGCCGGATAACCACTATGCCCCATAATATGGGGTCTAGCGGAGGAGCTAAGCTCCTAGGCACCTTAAGTGCCGTCTACACTTTGCCCGGCCGACAGCCTAAACTGGGAGGCTACACATTCAACAAGGGGCTGATAACACAAAAGGCCGGGCAGAAATAGACCATTGGGGGGGGCCGGGGTCTGACCCCGGCTACCTGCAAGCAGGAGACTTCATTCTTCTGTCTTGTCGCCATCTTGCAGAGAAGAACACTGGGGAATGAGTGGGAGGTACCAGGTATGTATAGACCAGGAGGGGATCGTTTTTCATGACTTCTCTGCAACGTCGACACCTGCTGGTGGAGTAACCCAAGTGTAATAATGAATGTTTGAAGTGGGGTGTGTGACATACTTAGAATATAATGATGATCCAATTAGTATGGTAACATAATAAAGTGCAATGTGCCAAAAACCAGTAAGATGCAAATAATAAATATAATAATGATCCAATTAGTATAGTAACATGATAAAGTGCAATGTGCCAGAAATCGGTAAACTAAATACAGTGTTACAGGGACTAAAGTCAAAACACCTCCCCAGTCATTGTATGGCTGACGATCACATGACTGGCTGTGATCAAGTGGGTTTACAGACCTGAATGGTTCCCGGCTGTCACATAATTTGCTGCCATATGAGTAAATGTGGAAGTGGTAACTTGACTTTAGTTCCTCTTCAAAGAGGAACTTCAGCGGCCCTGCAGTGTAAAAGACTCCAGTGCCATCCGATTCCCAGTCCCTGGGGCATCCGGAATCGGGGTGTCCTGCTGTATTACACCACCATTCACTCACGTCCAATGGTTTAGGGTGGTCCCGCTATACCTTTATCTGAGGTGCGTACCTGTGCCAGGCATTTGTAAATGCCTGTTTGTGAATGCACCTGCCCCCTGCTGGGGGAAAATGGGAATGCACCTGGCAGCACACTTGCCTCCATTTGGTACCTTAGCCACCGTGATGTCACAGCGGCATGCAGAGACAAATGGAGCCTACTGGCTGAGAGGAGAACGCTTGAAAGGTGAGCTACCGGGGATACATGTCTAAATAGAACAACATCTGGGAGAATGAAATTCCCTGGTGTTGCTGTTCTTTAAAGTGGACCAAAACCCAGAATTTTGACTATCCTGGGATTTGGTCCTCCCAGGGGCACCCCGATGTGGGATGCCCTGCTGTGTGAAGGTCGCCCACTCTAAACCCACCTTTCCCCAGTCCTATGGCACATGCGCGGCCTACAGTCCACTTGGCAAACTTGACTGTGCTGATTCGGACTCATCTAAGGACTCGGCTGCAGCCAAACGGGCTGGCGGCCACATCCCCGTTACCCTCTAACAGGGAGAGTGACCGTGCCGGCCTTTCACAAATGCCTGATGCTGGTGCCCGCCCTGGGCGACCTGGGGGGGTTTCATACAGTGGGGCATCCGGAATCTGGATACCCCAGGGGAGGGACTCAAGCAGCTCTTGAATCTTATAGATTCCAGGGCTGTCGGCCTGGGTTTTGGACAACCAATAAACACCTGTGAAAATGAAACACTATTATATGATAGACTTTAGTTTTACAAAAGTGCAGAAAGTGACAGATCTGAGCAGCCTCCATAGTATTCCCTAGGTGAGTAATAAACCCTAAAAAGGGTTTCCCTATTCCTCCTGTTCATTTGCTTTGCACACGCTCAGATCTGTCTCGTGTCTCCTATTCAATCGTCATCTTTATTCACAGAACCCGGAGACACTATAGTGACCAATGTGAAATCAGAGGAGGAGGAGGAAGTGATACAGGTGAAGATTAAAGAGGAGGAGCTTCTGCAGGTTAGTTCAGGTGAGTAATAAACCCCCAGATTTCTGTAATCCATTTGTTTAGTGTGTCTCTTATATCTCAGTATGGGGGGGGGTCACTTCTTTTTTAATTCACAGACCCTGGAGACACTGTCATGAGATGTGTAAAATCTGAGGAAAAGGAAGACATGTTAGTGAAGATTAAAGGGGAGGAAAGACCGCCACATATTAGCCTAGGTGAGTACTAAAGCACATCCGGCCCAATGCTCGGGTCACGTAAGGTCCACCTTGGTGGTTACTCCAGGAGGTTCATGCCATGGCCACACTCAAAGCTCAGGTTGTATTGATGACACTGATGGCGCGGGCGGTAATCTTTGAGAGGCCTTAGGTGGAGCATCTGAAAGGGACAGTCCAGGCAATGGCAATAAACATGCAGCAAGGTGCTGATGTGATACCTGTTGCATGTGATACTACTTTGTAAAGCGCTACGGAAGATGATGGCGCTATATAAATAAACAATAATAATAATAATAATAATGTTCCTCTTCTCTATTGGCCCTGTATATGTTGTGGTGCCTGTATTTTGGTGCTTAAATGGTGTATTTGCTTTTGGTAACGAGCACACTGGAATGTTAGCTACGCCTGGAGGCAGGACACTCAAAGGCGTTGTCCGGTTTCCCGACGCCATCTTTATCACAGTAATACATTAGTAGCAGCATATTCTATTATCTTCATAATCCTAAGCATTATTGTCAAGCAAAAGAGAAATGGTGCAGAGTGAAGTGGCTGCCTGAGGGTTAATTTCACCTTTATTAGCCACTAAGCGTACAATGCAGTGAAATAGAGTGGAACAAATGGAGGGAGGGAATGTTCACCATCATATGTTTAATTGATCATTTATGACTTCCATCCAACACATGTGCACTGTTTACAGTATTCTGCGCACTAGCAGACATCGGTACTTGTGAACCCCGAGTGTAGAGATGGGCCAAATACAGGCGCATCGGCACAGACATGCGCGCTGCTTTATGACATTTAAGGGTCGATTCAGACCCAGGTGAGAATTCTCACTCACTATGAAAGTCAATAGCAGTTTTATCTATTAAAAAGGAAGTAAGTATTGTCCCCTGGCTCGGAGTCGACCCCTTAGTGATTGCAGCAGCCTTTGTTTTATGTTTGTGATTAGAGTGGAGCTTTTTTTTAAGCTTTTTATTTACTCTCCATTTATTTCCTCCAGATGGACGTTCCACTCAGAAAACAGAGGAACAAGTCTTAGTCTCTCCACATGGTGAAGACACAACACAGTCCACAAAAGACCTGACTAGCCCAGATCCCCATCCAGCACTGAACACTGCAGAGCTCTCCCTCTGCCCTACTACCCATTCAGCATGTCCTGCTGTTACCCAAGATACAGCTCTCACATCTAAGTCCTATTTATGTTCTCACTGCGGGAAAAGTTTTTCACAAAAATTCAATTTTCTACGACACAACAGAGTTCATACGGAGGAAAAGCCATTTTTGTGTTTGGCGTGCGGAAAAAGTTTTTCTCACAAATTAACTCTTAGAAATCATGAAAGAACTCACACCGGGGAGAGGCCCTTTCCTTGTTCCGTATGCGGGAAATGTTTTTCTCGCAAATTAACCCTTATAAATCATGAAAGAATTCACACCGGGGAGAGGCCCTTTTCTTGCTCTGAATGTGGGAAATGTTATTCTCACAGATCAGCTTTAATTCGACACGAAAGAGTTCATAAGGGAGAAAAGCCATATTCCTGCTCTGAATGTGGGAAGTGTTTTTCTGAGAAGTTAGACTATATCAGTCACGAGAGAGTTCATACGGGGGAGAAGCCGTATTCTTGTTCTGAATGTGGAAAATGTTTTTCTCATAAATCAAACCTGATCAGTCATAAAAGGCTTCACACGGGGGAGAAGCCATATGCTTGCTCTGAATGTGGGAAATGTTTTTTTCAGAAATCTGAGCTTAAATGCCACATGAGAGTTCATACAGGAGAGAAGCCATTTGCGTGTTCTGAATGCGAGAGAAGTTTCTCTCATAAAGCTCACCTTATCATACACGAAAGAGGTCATAGGGGGGAGAAGCCATTTTCATGTTCTGAATGTGGAAAAAGCTTTTCTCAGAAGTCAAACCTTATCCGTCATGAAAGAGTTCATATACGGTAGAAGTATTATACTTAGTACATGATGTCCTATTACACCTTCTAAAGTTTTGTCTCAATACTTCAAAAGGTCACTTCCTATCTCTTTCTTATCATTTGTCCTATCTGGTGTTACACAAGATGCATGTGCAGCAGTGAATGGACGGACAGAATTCAAGTGTAGGATAGAAAGGAGGTGGGGGACATTTCTCTTGGTAGACTATATATGGGAGCATACATTAAAACAAGAAGACAAAGCAAAATACACAGAGCTGTTAAATGTCCAATGATATACAGGTGAAAATGCAGTTAAAGGAGCAGTATTGCGAATTTTTCTTGGTGACATATTTAAATGGTACTTTGAATGTAGGTAAGTGTTGGAGTAAGAATTACAAATGTAGAAAAAAATGATGACTGTTGAGCAGCTGGAGTCTAATAGCTCATGTTTATGTCTTGTCAGTGTTGGGAGCCGATGCTCTCGCCTGTTCCATGCTGAGGAGAGGGTGAAACAATGTATCAAAGTATCAGCTGTTCAGTGCTGGCAGCCGTCCAGCATAAGATAACAACATTGCAACATTGCCTGGCTAGAACTTATATATCTAAAACAGAGAGAAAAGCTCTAGAAGTCATTTAGCTGATTGACAGTTTCCCCTTCATGTTGGCTCTGCTGCAGAATCTTTCAGTTTACCATTTTCTCTTTCATATTCTTATTTTTCATTTTTCCATATGATCTTTCTTTCAGCTTTGTGTGTTTTGAGCAAAGCCCAACCCAGGATTTTCACTATCTGGAGTTTTGTTTTGTGCCCCTAGGGGCATCCCGACTTGGGATGCCCTGATATGTGAAATCCCCAAGTTCGCCTGTGAAAACGTACCTTTCCCTGTCCCACAGCGCATGCGCGGGCTCTCATCCAATCAGCTCTGTTTGCACGCAGATGGGGAGCCTGAGCAGTAACCTTCCTGGCCGCCCGGCCTGTCTAAATGACTATCTGCGTGAGCGCACCAGAAAAATGGGGGGGATCTGTGGTTATCCAGGGGTTGTTTCACACAGTGGGCATCCTGATTTAGAATGCCCAAGGGGGAAGGTCAATGGTCGGGTCTTATAGACTTCAGGGTCGGCCACTCAGGGTTTTGTTCCACTTTAATATCTTTAGATTTTCCTGCACAGTTATTCAAAGAAGAATTTCAGTCATTTTCAGTCAGTTTAGTTTATTTTGTATAGATTTTACACATTTGAGTCACCTGGTCTCATAACAAAAGCAGCACCTCACACACACACAGCCGTTACCACTGATTACAGTGTCAGCCTCTGAGGTAAAGTGTTGCTAGGAGACCAGTGGACTAAAAGCAGCTCACAACCCAGCAGATCCCCCTATTCAGCAAATGGACTGAGCCATTGGCATTATACAATTTAAAAGAGAGGCAGATATTTTTTTCTTTTTCTATCGCCAGATTATTTATACACATGTTATAAGCTATTGTTTGGCTATTTAATTATTTTCTTTTTTAATGCAAATTTCGCGATACTGCTCCTTTAATCCCCGCCAGGTATGTGATCCACCAATAAAACATGAGCCTCTTACCTGAAACCTGGCTTAAAAGCACAGGGAATAGAGTTTCTGCTGGTCCTCAGCGCACACGTTTCAGGCAGATTTCATTTCAAGTTCTGATTTACAGGTGAAGGACAGAAGAACTAAGCCAATCCACACTTCAACAAATCCAAGCATGAAGCTCCCATCCAATTCCTCACCGTCAATTAAACCGCAGCAGCAGTTGCAAATAGTGAAGCATGTGGGAAGAAGTAGATATAGATCTTGTGCAGACTGCTTTTGATAGAAATTGCTTTTAATAGGTAAAAAAATACACTCACAAACAACTGAGCAAGTAAGACATCGGTAGGAGCATTCCAAAAGAGCAATGGCAGTTCTCACCACACTGGCGTCCAAATCCAATAAAGTAGATCCAAATTTGTTTTAGAAAAAAATTCCAAAGTAAATGAAAACAGCTGACCGTTCCGGAATTTGGATCTATTTTAATGGATTTGGACGCCAGTGCGGTGA
Source organism: Gastrophryne carolinensis (assembly GCA_027917425.1). Taxonomy (NCBI): domain Eukaryota; kingdom Metazoa; phylum Chordata; class Amphibia; order Anura; family Microhylidae; genus Gastrophryne; species Gastrophryne carolinensis. Next base: position 33,072,525 of record CM051237.1, on the reverse strand, counting down.
GAACTGCCATTGCTCTTTTGGAATGCTCTTATTGATGTCTTACTTGCTCAGTTGTTTGTGAGTGTATTTTTTTTACCTATTAAAAGCAATTTCTATCAAAAGCAGTCTGCACTAGATCTATATCTATTTCTTCCCACATGCTTCACTATTTGCAACTGCTGCTGCGGTTTAATTGACGGTGAGGGATTGGATGGGAGCTTCATGCTTGGATCTGTTGAAGTGTGGATTGGCTTAGTTCTTCTGTCCTTCACCTGTAAATCAGAACTTGAAATGAGATCTTCTCCCTGAAACGTGTGCGCTGAGGACTAGCAGAAACCCTATTCCCTGTGCTTTTAAGCCAGGTTTATGGTAAGAGGCTGGGAGGGATTAACTGCATTTTCACCTGTATATCATTGGACATTTAACAGCTCTGTGTATTTTGCTTTGTCCTCTTGTTTTAATGTATGCTAACGGGGAGGAGGAACCCCGTCTGTTTACACGTTGAGCTGTATAGTATCTTTGCCCTGAGCAGCGCGGTATTATTCTTTGTAGATTTTGCTACATATGGGAGCAGACTAACCCTATTCTAGAGTTCCAGTTTCGGCAGAGCAATTCTACAGCAGCTGAAGGCCGCAAATCGTGGAGTCATTGGCCTCGATTCAATAACAGTTGAAAAAAATTCTCATGGTAGTAAAAAATTTAATTCATGAGAAAAAAGCCTGAGAATGTCACTGAATCACCAGCTAGGAAAACAATGAAAGTCAAACAAGTCAGTCTTATTGAATCAAGACCATTGAGTTAGACTGAATGGTCCCTGTTGCTTACCTCCGATGAGGAATTGCCCTTGTGGGGTTCCTGTTGGCTAGCCCCCCCCCCCCTCCAGTTTAATGTTGCATAATTAGGATTGCTTGGGCTCCCCTTCAACTCCCTCCATGAAGATGTTTCTGTCTATAATTTGGTAGTCTATGACCCCGATCCCCAACCTGTAGCTCAGGAGTCACATGTGGCATGCAGGCTGTCTGAGGCTGACTGATTAGTCGGATATGTGTTGGCTTACCCACAAAAACAAGGTGTGTACCCGACTCAATCCGCTGTAATTAATAGGAAGTTTGGAGGAGCATGGCTCACTGACTTGCAGATTGATTGGAATCCTAGAAAAGCTTCTGTCCTCCACATGTTGAGACTTGGAACCCAAGTGTGGGTAAGTCAATAAACAAAAGCTTGCTGGCTACCAATCCAATAAAACACTCCATCTCTTGTTACACATTAAAATGTCCATAAGATCTCCATTAAAAGATACTTCTTACATGTCTCAAGTTGAACGTGACGCGTTTCAGACACGGAGCTCGACTTGTAAGAAATATATTTTAATGGAGTTCCTATGGACATTTTAATCTTTTAACAATAAATGGAATGTTTTATTGGATTGGTAGCCAGCAATCTTATGTTTATTGGTTTACCCACACCTGGTTTCCAAGTCTCAACATGTGGAGGACAGAAACTTTAGAAACTGGTAAGTCAGCACAATTAATTTTTGGGGGGCTGAGGGAGTCACTCATGGATTATTTATTATTACTTATTCTGAGGGAATGGGAGTGGGGTTAACACAATCTAAAGATACCCCATATCTACGCACAATGTCAAGTCAAGTTTACTTGTCACATGTATAATCTATACAGCGAAATTTGTTTTACAACTCTCTGCAGATCCAAGAACACTATAATAACAAATGAGCAGGACTTAACAGATACAATATAATATAATGCAATTTAATACAACACAAAACAATATATATGTAGAAGAAAAAGGGTATATCTGCCTATGTGAAGTATTGGACTTCAGGGGCGCAGATCAGTTTACCTCTGGTTCAGGGGCCGGATAGCTCCCGTAAAGAAGCTTTTCCTCATTCTTTCCGTACTCGCTTTAAATGAGCTAAAGCGTTTTTCGGATCTCAGTTTGCCAAGGAGGCATTAATGTCCCCAAACTCTTTGGTTTGAATATGGCTCCCAACCATCTTGGTGTTGGATGTGGTGCTCAAGAACAGAAATCTATGGTAAAGTCCTACCATTAATTTTGGTCCTATTGCACCTTCCCTTAATACCTGTGTATCCCATCATTTTGTCTTCTCCACATGGCTCCTTGGAATGGCTGACTAGGAAAGGATTAAAGGTACAAAGACAATTTTCCTTTCTCATCCGCAAGCTTCCAGTTGGCTTGGCTCATGCTGTGTCCATCTCTTTAAATGCAATCTTGAAGAATGCTATTATCTATTGTACAATCTACCCTATGCTCATGCTGGAGTATCTGCCACAAGGAATTCCTTCTATGTATTTAATATACATATTTGGCTAATAATAAAGATATTCTGATATACTTTTTGAATTATTCAAAATGGTTTATTTTTTTTAATTATTTGAACAGTCGTATAAGAATAATTGAAGTATCCAAGAGTTCCATATGACATGACGTTCCTTCTGGGGGCGGGGCTTACCAACCTGCTTGGGGGGATTTAAACATTGTCCACACAGTACCTCACCGCTTGATAAAGGACCCAGGTGGACTGAAACATGATGCGGTTTGGGATGCCCTTATTTATGAAATGCTATTTTAATGCAGACCTATTAAAGGTTACGTTTTAATTTCACTGGTGAAGAGGAGAAATGTAAATAAAATATTTTTTTCAAGAAATGTGAAGGCCCCATTCCTTCCAATAACAATGGTACCACGTATCTGTCAGTAGCTTTATGACATATACAAATGAAATAAAATTATCTGCACTTTCAAGAGTTATATATTTTTTTTAATCCGTGTGGGGTCCAAGCATAACCAGCCCGGGTATCGGCTATGGGGGCTTGTAGACCAGGGCGCGGGGGCCATACCTGAAAGCTACAAGCTCACATAGCCCTCACGGTCTGTTCTGCCCCCCCAGGCTTTGAGGAGGCAGGTAATGGGGTTGCCGCAGGTGACTTGCCAGGCCCTCAAGCTTTTGTCTCATGGACCCCCTTACCAGTTCACAAAGGGTTAAATGTAAAGAAAAAATAAAACACACAGCAAAGCCAAATGTAATTGTTTTTTTTTTTCTTTACTCCTGCTCTGTGTCCCGACAGCTGACAGGTGATCAGCAGAAGCCAGGCGTGGAAGGCTGGGGATCGGAGACCAATCAGAGCTGATCATCAGCTGATATCTGGTAGTTCGCTGTAGCGGAAGCGGCCTTTTATAGCCGAAGGAGCGGGATGACGTCGTTCCAATCCTCCCTATAAAGGCAGCTCCTTCTGGGGGCCGGCTGAGACAACAGAAGCTGCAGGGGGGCAGGAAACAGAGCTACTCCTGCCCACTGAAGATCGGATGCCCCCTGGGGCTAAATCCCGTTCCAAGGCGAGCTTTTTTGCCGTAAATGGGGAAATGTCAGGCTTGTGAATTTCACGTGGCTGGCATTTAAAGTGGACCAACACCCAGGGGTGATCGGCACGGGAATCTATAAGATTCCTGGGCCGATAACCTCCCTCACCGCGGGACACCCGAGATCGGGATGTCCCGCGGTGAGGGACCCCCCCCCCAAAAGCCCCCAAAAAACTGACCTGATCGGCAGCGGCCGCCGCCGCCTCCCGCGCGCCCCGGGCGCGCGCACTGTCAAAGGGGCGCGCGGGAGGCGGCGGCGGACGCGCTGTCTTGTCCGCGCTTGTCCGTGGCTACGTGGGAGCGTGGTGAGGTGAGTTTTGGGGGGTTTTACACAGCGGGGCACCCCTAATCGGGGTGCCCCCCTGAAGTGGACCAAAACCCAGTATAGTCAAAATCCTGGGTGTTGGTCCACTTTAAGGGTGAAATTCACAGGCATTTAAAGGGTTGATCAATAGCCTGCTCCTGTTGTCTCCCACTCATAAATATCCCCTTAATTCATTCACACCTGACACCACTAAAATTCTAGAGCATGCCCTGATCATTTCCTGACTAGACTACTGGAACGCTTTTCTTTCGTGGTTCACCAGAAAGCAGACTCTCGATCAGTGCAGCTGAAAGAATTCAATCTTATAGATTCCCGGGCCGATCCCCCCTGGGTGTTGGTCCACTTTAATGTTTATGTCAGGGAGGGGAAGTAGCAGAACAAAACCTGGGAGTTTGACTTTCCCAAGTTTTGTTCCGTTCCCCAAGGGCATCCCAAATTGTGCGAAACCCCCAGGAAGCCCAAAACTCACCTCTTCCGCATTCCTATGGCGCATGTGCAGGCGCTCAGCCAATGAGGTGTTTGCTGTGTTTACTTCTTTGGGCAAACGACTCTCATTGACTTGAGTGCCTCATGCGCGCCCCCGCCCCAGCCTATATGTATGGCTGGGACGGGAGCATGTGCACAATGCCAGGGATGCGGCAGCAGGCTCTCCCTATTCAAGACAACAGGGCCGGCGCCAGCACAGGGCAAACCTGGGCAATTGCCACTCAGGCTCACACTTGGCCATGGCATTATTTAACAGTGGACCCGAACCACTGAACGCCAGGTGCTGTATGCAGGCCCACTCATGGCTGGCCTCAACAACAGGAGGGCTATTGACGGAAGCGCAGAAGGTGGAAGAACCAAGTGACAGCTGACAAGGACTGGAGGGCGATCAGCAGTAGAAGATGACCTATTTGCGGCTGTGGAGCTGAATGGTGATATCATGTGACTCACTACTTTGGGGCCCACTAAGACTCTCTTGCCCAAGGGCCCCCACAAACCTGGAGCCAACCCTGCAAAACAATGTAAGCAGCCGGTCAAATTACATAGTCAGGGGGGTGGCTCTAATTGGACGAGAGCCCGTGCATGTGCCATTGCACCAGGGAAAGGTAAGAGATTACCGGCAACCTGGGGGTTTCACACAACCAGGTTGGCTGCTGCTGGGTTGTGTTCCACTTTAATATCTAGTGTGTGACAAAAGTTCCTGGTTAACACAGTCCATTGTAAGGAAAAGGTTAAAGTGGTAGAAAAACTGGGATTCTGAATATACCGGCCTCTGTTCCCAGCCCCGGGGGCATGCCAATTTGGGATGGCCCGCTGTGTGAACCCCTAGATTGCCTCCAATTACTCACATTTCCCTGGTTTTAGGATGCAGGCACAGGCTCTCATCCAATCAGAGCCATTTTCCATGCATTTGTAATGCTCGGCAAACGGCTCTGTTCATGGCATCCCTAGCAGCTGCCGCACTTTGATAGGCCCGTTGATGGGGCGAGTACACACCCAAAGATGCTGGATATGTGGCCATCCAAGGGAGCCAGGATGAAGGTGAGTTATCCTGGGACCGGGAGATGCACCAGGGGTGAACCTGTTGGGTTTTGTTCCTCATTAATGTGGAACAAAACCCGTGAATTTGACTTTTGTTTCACACCCTCCAGGAAGCCAGAAAAAGCTCACCTGTCCAGGCTTCAGTGGCGCATGCTGGGGCTCCCGTCCAATGAGAGCTGTCTGCTGTGACTACGTCATGCCACATGTGGATCTCATTTATTTAAATGGGGAGCGCACACTGCTACATGTCCCGCATCCCCGGTCGGCCCAGCATGATGCAGGGGATGCAGAAGCATAGAAACATAGAAGATTGACGGCAGAAGGAGACCATACGCTCCATCTAGTCTGCCCTTATGTGTAAACTGTATGTTCTCTTTATCTTAGGATAGATGTGTGCTTATCCCAGGCATGTGCTCATTCAGTGACTGTTGATTTTTCAACTACCTCTGCTGGAAGTTTGTTCCAAGCATCTACTACTCTTTCTGTAAAATAATATTTTCTAACATTGCTCCTGATCTTCCCCCCGACTAGCTTCAGGTTGGGCCCCTTGTTCTATCGTTAAGTTTCTTCTTAAAAACACTTCCCTCCTGAACCTTATTCAATCCTTTCACATATTTAAAGGTCTCAATCATGTCCCCCCTCTCCCTTCTTTCCTCCAGACTGTACAAATTAAGTTCTTTAAGTCTCTCCTGATAAGTTTTAAGTTTAAGTCCTTCCACCATTTTCGTTGCCCGCCTTTGGACACGTTCTATTTGAATAATGTCTTTTTGCAGGTAAGGTCTCCAGAACTGCACACAGTATTCTAGCTGTGGCCTTACCAGGGCTCTATACAGCGGCATCACAACCTCCCTCTTCCTACTGGTGATGCCTCGAGCTATGCAGCCGAGCATCCTGCTTGCTTTTCCCACTGCCTGGCTACACTGTCCACTCATCTTGCAGCTATCAGTAATCAGTATCCCTAAATCTCTCTCCTCCGAGGTCCGGGATAACACAGTACTGCCCATACGGTGCTCAGAGCAGGGATTCCTTCTACCCAAGTGCAGGATTTTACATTTAGAGACATTAAATCAGAAGCATATGCTCTCCTTTGTTAAAGAGATCCATCTCCTGAATGACATAGTCACAGCAGGCGGCTTTCATTGGACGAGAGTCCGTGCATGCACAGTTGGAGCGTTTTTTTCAGTGAGTTTTTTTGGCTTCCTATGGGGTTTCACACAGTGGGGCATCCTGAGTCTGGTTTTGTTCCGCTGTTAAGCCACCAGCACTGCAGGGGCAGAACCTCGCCTGACAAATGCCTCAAGGGCAGGGGTGGATTGGCCATAGAGAGACCCGGAACAATGCCCAGTGGGCCCACTGCTTTACGGCCAGTTGAGTAGCTGCTTTTAACACTCACATTCAATCCCTGCCCCCTTAGTCTCCCTGTAAGCCCCCTGTACCCAAAGCCAAAGAACCCCAGCCCCCAATTCTATACCCCTAGCATCATGGGTGGGGGCCTCAGCAAGGATGCCTCAGGCCGGTCATGGGCTGGTAATATCCAGGGCTGAATTTTGGCCCCAGTCCACCACAGCTCAAGGGTTAAATTAAAAGAGCTATAACATATATACCTCCCAACTGCTCATTTGACAGGAATGTCCCTCTGTTGAGTCCATGTCCCGCTGTCCCTCGTTGTTCTCATTTGTCCCTCTTTGAGGTGTAACATGCAGATCTGCATTAATAAATGACTCCTTTGCCCATAGTGTTTCTATTGTTGTAACTGTTACACCCTATCTCCTATCCATCCCTCAATGAGGGGGCAGGGCTTCATTTAACAACTGTCCCCCTTTCCCACCATAAAAAATTGAGAGGTACAGCTAACATGCCTCTTGGGCTACAACAAAATGGCCGACAGCACCATAACACAAGGCACACTTTAATTTCTTTAGAGAATTATATAATTTCAGCATACAGGTGAATGTATTAAGATACTCTGCTTGCTAATAAGAAAACACTAGTTTAAAACTAACCTGGACTTTGGGGCGCCGCACGGGCTACAACAAAATGGCCGCCACTATTCCGTGGCCAAAGACAGAGGAAACGTTTCGCAGCTGAGGCATGTAGAAGAAAATCTGGCCAATGAGTATGGGAGGCACGAGAGGGGCCTTGTTGAATTGACTTTTCTGACTCCAGCGTAAGTTGCTATGGCGACCACACTGGGGTTGCGTGCGGAAGTACTTCCGGTTGTAGGGGGGAGAAGCTGGGTATGTACCGTATGAGATGTAGAGGCAGTTTGTGGGGGAGCTCTGGCTGGTGGGGGAGGGGAGGCTTCCCTCAGGGACACAGCAGGGCCATGGGTGATCACTGGAGGAAGGGGGACAGGAAACATTGCCTCCATCATGTCTGCAGAGGTGCCCCCCATGAGTTTACGGCATATTTGTTTGGATCAAAGGCACACCAACACACCAGGTTTAGTTTGCAAATAAAGATGTATTAAAGACAGATATATGCACAAAACATAACTATTATACAACACTTGTTCTCAGAAAAAAGGATACAATGTATTTGCTCTTTCTGAGTGGAGGTCAGGATGTCATTAGGAACGTTTGAGCACCTCATGTGAAGAAAACAAAATAAGTATAAGCACTAACAAGTAACTTGTATTCAAGCCACATTGACTATAGAACGGTAAACAAGAATTACCATAAAGCTATGAGGTGCTTCTGTCACGAACCTGATGAATCATATATGGGGTGCAGGCTGGATATAATCAATTAAGGAGAATAACAGAAGGTGCAATAGTACAACACACATGTATTACAATTCTGGTCAGTACATATGCTCCAGGCCCTGCATCATGCCAGAAGGATAACCTCCACAAACATAACAGTCTAAATCATGACGTCAAAAAATGATCATACAGTATAATACAGAAAATGGGTATATTACCAAGTGGCAGTACAGAAAAAGAGCAAAGATCGCGTAAATGCGCCCACGTTCCGGAGCTCACGGCTCCTTTCTCAAGGCAAGCAATACCTGGAATACCTGTAAGGTGCCTCTTATTCCGTCCCCCCTGGCCGGCCAGTGTGGCGCTTCCGGGCGCGCTCAGAGAGCGATGCCCGTAACGTCACTTCCGGTTCCGGGGTCCCGGCTGACGTCACATCCGGAACCGGCTGGCCGTCAGTAATATTGCCAGCCAGTAGCGGAAGCGGCGTCAGCGCTCGGGGCCGCCGGTCCCGGAGTCTGCGCATCGCTGGAACTGGGTAAAGTAAGTATACCAGTGCAGTATAATAAGTAAAAAATAAAGGCGGAACGCTGTCAGCGATGTCAGTGCGGACGTTTTGTCTCCTCAGACGGGGGAGGGAGTCGTATGTCTGCGCAGGCTTGGCACCATATGTAGAACGTCTATAATAGACAGAAAAATAAAATCTAGTTAAAAACATTTTAAAAGCAAACGCTGTCATTGCCCATAACCCCTGACACCCACAGTGTCTACTTCACAAAGCGGAAAATAATTGTGTGGTCTAGCTTACACAGTACAGACCCCTAGGAGTACTGGACCGGGGGATCCCCATATGGGATGCCCTACAGGGTGATCTTGGAACGATATAGGGAACCAGTGTTGAACCACCTAGTGAAAATAGCGAGCAAAGCGAAAGATGATTGTGTGGTCTAGCTTACACCGTAAAGACCCCTAGGAGTACTGGACCGGGGGATCCCCATATGGGATGCCCTACGGGGTGATCTTGGAACAATATAGGGAACCAGTGTTGAACCACCTAGTGAAAATAGCGAGCATGGGGATCCCCTTATGGGATACCCCCTGTATAATTAGTAAATTGGTCCAAGCCATTATCATGAAATATCTGTGTAAAAAATGAATTTAAAGGTCCCTATCGGGGATAGCCTAATTGATAGATCACAGCAACTCTCTCAGAGTCTAGATAACTAATATTCTGGATGAAGGCAACTATTCTATGTATAATGGATACAGGGATCCTTAGGTGGGACCCCCCTCGAGTCATCTTTATTGGTGATTCCTGTACGGGGATCGATCAGTGAGCATAAGTATAGGCATTATTTCAAGCTCCAAGGAGGATACCTAGCTAGAGTGCCCTCAAATGATCATATGGTGGTCGTCTATCTGTGTGCTAAGGGGAACCTCACAAGGGATACCCTCTAATACCTGTGTACTCTAGAAAGATGGAAAAATCGATTGTAGAACAGAATTAAAAAAGCTAGGCAAGGCTACATGGCTTAACTGGGTGTTGTTACAGGAATATCTTCAATATAGAGATATGAAGCATATCTGGTATGAAAGAGAGCTAAGTTACCTCCAAGAGATCAGCTGTGTCTAGGAATCCAAGGGGAGGATTCCTAGACACAGCTGATCTCTTGGAGGTAACTTAGCTCTCTTTCATACCAGATATGCTTCATATCTCTATATTCAAGATATTCCTGTAACAACACCCAGTTAAGCCATGTAGCCTTGCCTAGCTTTTTTAATTCTGTTCTACAATCGATTTTTCCATCTTTCTAGAGTACACAGGTATTAGAGGGTATCCCTTGTGAGGTTCCCCTTAGCACACAGATAGACGACCACCATATGATCATTTGAGGGCACTCTAGCTAGGTATCCTCCTTGGAGCTTGAAATAATGCCTATACTTATGCTCACTGATCGATCCCCGTACAGGAATCACCAATAAAGATGACTCGAGGGGGGTCCCACCTAAGGATCCCTGTATCCATTATACATAGAATAGTTGCCTTCATCCAGAATATTAGTTATCTAGACTCTGAGAGAGTTGCTGTGATCTATCAATTAGGCTATCCCCGATAGGGACCTTTAAATTCATTTTTTACACAGATATTTCATGATAATGGCTTGGACCAATTTACTAATTATACAGGGGGTATCCCATAAGGGGATCCCCATGCTCGCTATTTTCACTAGGTGGTTCAACACTGGTTCCCTATATTGTTCCAAGATCACCCCGTAGGGCATCCCATATGGGGATCCCCCGGTCCAGTACTCCTAGGGGTCTTTACGGTGTAAGCTAGACCACACAATCATCTTTCGCTTTGCTCGCTATTTTCACTAGGTGGTTCAACACTGGTTCCCTATATCGTTCCAAGATCACCCTGTAGGGCATCCCATATGGGGATCCCCCGGTCCAGTACTCCTAGGGGTCTGTACTGTGTAAGCTAGACCACACAATTATTTTCCGCTTTGTGAAGTAGACACTGTGGGTGTCAGGGGTTATGGGCAATGACAGCGTTTGCTTTTAAAATGTTTTTAACTAGATTTTATTTTTCTGTCTATTATAGACGTTCTACATATGGTGCCAAGCCTGCGCAGACATACGACTCCCTCCCCCGTCTGAGGAAACAAAACGTCCGCACTGACATCGCTGACAGCGTTCCGCCTTTATTTTTTACTTATTATACTGCACTGGTATACTTACTTTACCCAGTTCCAGCGATGCGCAGACTCCGGGACCGGCGGCCCCGAGCGCTGACGCCGCTTCCGCTACTGGCTGGCAATATTACTGACGGCCAGCCGGTTCCGGATGTGACGTCAGCCGGGACCCCGGAACCGGAAGTGACGTTACGGGCATCGCTCTCTGAGCGCGCCCGGAAGCGCCACACTGGCCGGCCAGGGGGGACGGAATAAGAGGCACCTTACAGGTATTCCAGGTATCGCTTGCCTTGAGAAAGGAGCCGTGAGCTCCGGAACGTGGGCGCATTTACGCGATCTTTGCTCTTTTTCTGTACTGCCACTTGGTAATATACCCATTTTCTGTATTATACTGTATGATCATTTTTTGACGTCATGATTTAGACTGTTATGTTTGTGGAGGTTATCCTTCTGGCATGATGCAGGGCCTGGAGCATATGTACTGACCAGAATTGTAATACATGTGTGTTGTACTATTGCACCTTCTGTTATTCTCCTTAATTGATTATATCCAGCCTGCACCCCATATATGATTCATCAGGTTCGTGACAGAAGCACCTCATAGCTTTATGGTAATTCTTGTTTACCGTTCTATAGCCAATGTGGCTTGAATACAAGTTACTTGTTAGTGCTTATACTTATTTTGTTTTCTTCACATGAGGTGCTCAAACGTTCCTAATGACATCCTGACCTCCACTCAGAAAGAGCAAATACATTGTATCCTTTTTTCTGAGAACAAGTGTTGTATAATAGTTATGTTTTGTGCATATATCTGTCTTTAATACATCTTTATTTGCAAACTAAACCTGGTGTGTTGGTGTGCCTTTGATCCAAACAAATATGCCGCAGAATCTTGTTTGGGGGCAAGTGTGGTGATGCCCTCAGGATCCTAAAGAGCACCCCCAGTAATCATTTATGCTTTTTCTCTTATATGGTGTGCCAACTACCAACCACTAACTTTGCTATGTATGTTTCTCCACAGGTAGAGGCACCCACTTCATGTTATTGATAATCACACTAGACCAATTATTAGTCATTAAGAGCTAGTATGCAACACATCCCTTTTAGCGAAATCAGCTCCCTGACTGACGCTCAGGCGAGTACTCTAGTATATACCCAGGCAGACCATGATCTCCTGATCTCCAAGTACGGCAGTACTCAAAACCCCTTTTCCAATGACCATATTGCCTTAAAAAGACAATTTGAGAACTCAAAGAAAAAATTAATCCAATATAACTTACACTCACAGACCCTAGTAGAGTATCTGAGAGTAAAAAGAATCCCAAGGGGCATACGACTTGCTATCCGACCAACTTTTTGTCGGGAAGACAAAGAATTTTGCAATAGGTGGTTTCGGATTCTAAACAAGTGCAGTTTAGATCTAATAGCACTGACTATTGAAGGTATTCAGTCCCAACTGACAGAGATCGAAACCTCCATAACAGAAGCAAAAATCCAACTTGAACGACATATTGATATTAATGAACTTAAGACATACCTTGAAGAAGTAGGTCAGCAACTTAATAAATACGAGACCGACACACTTAACTTCAAACTTAATAAGTTTCGACGTGACACCCAAGACTACAGGGAAGATCAGGTTTACACCTGGCGGGAGGCCCGGAGGGGACGTAGAACCTTTAATAATAGGACACAGACCATAGAGAGTGAATCAAGTAGCAGCTCGGACTCATCACGCCAGCATTTTTTAGAAACGGCCCAAACATACAAACACAGAGGAAGAAAAGGACGAGGAGGGGCAGGAGGGTCCGCAAGTCATATGACCACTCGCAGCCAGGTCAACCTGAGAACCTAGTGGTGAATCTATCATCCAGAAATCTCACCTCAGCGGAACTCAAGGTACTTAATAAGGGTTTGGGTTTTGTGCCACTATTTGCAGGTGATCCCGTCGACACAGAAATAGAACTACAACGTTTTTTTAGAACTATAAGACTAAAATCTTTCTTTGCCACTACAGCACCCCAACCTGACGTACCCGACCATTCTAACTCCTCAACGGCATCCCCTCGCCCAGATCTATCGATGTGTAAACCAAAAAGTAAGTGGTCTCCACCTCCCGTCTCCCCCGTTGTAGAGGCTTTTGTCAAACTGATACAGACAGATGTCCAGAAACTACAGTGGGATAAAACCCAATCTAACCGTATGCCACGGAATTTCTCTCGGACTGAAGAACTAGCACTTAAGACACTGACCCAGGACCAGTCCATAGTAATAAAACCGGCGGACAAGGGGGGAGCAACGGTCATTATGGACCACACATTCTATGACATGACCATCAAGACCCAACTTAATGACACACAGATTTATCGTAAATTGAAACACGATCCATTACCTGAAATCCAAAAAGAAATCAACACACTTATTTCACAAGCATTGGCTAGAGATATCATAGACAAGAAACTCCATGACTATCTATATACAGAATTTCCGATTACTCCGGTTTTTTATATCCTGCCAAAGATTCACAAACACCCCACCAGACCACCTGGGAGACCAATTGTAGCTGGCACCGAGTCTGTCTTCCAAAATATCGCAACTTTCTTAGATAAAGTACTCCAACCAAGAGTACTAGCCACACGCTCATTTCTACTTGACACCAGTGACTTCTTAAACAAGATTGGAAACCTAGGAACAATACCACCACAGACCATACTCTGTAGCATGGATGTATCCTCCCTCTACACGTCCATTCCCCACGACATAGGGATCTCCACTATATCAACTGTCTTAGAAAAAACAGGGGATACACCCGAATTTAATCAGTTCTGTATCGACTTACTGACCATCATACTTACTAAGAACTACTTTAGATATGATAATGAATTTTATCTTCAACTACAGGGGACAGCAATGGGCTCGAATGTAGCACCCGTTTACGCAAATCTGTTCATGGATCGCTTCGAGCAACACCATGTATACACAGATATCGCCTATAGCAACCATATATTATCTTGGGTAAGATACATAGATGATATATTCTTTTTGTGGCTAGGCCCCACTGATGCCCTCTTAGAATTCGTTTCACGACTTAACTCAGCTGAACCTACAATCTCGTTTACCCTAGAACATAGTTCCACAGCGGTCCACTTCCTAGACGTCCTGATTTCTATCAAAGAACAACACATTCATACTGACCTATATAGAAAGGATACGGACCGTAACACATTCCTTAGATTTGACAGCTTTCACCCAACCAACATGAAATCAGGCTTACCATACAGCCAATTCATTAGATTGAGGCGTATCATTTCCGATGATCAGATATTCCTTGCAAGAGCTGATACCCTCATACAGGACTTTTTGGAACGCGGCTATCCCCGGGATCTCTTAGAAACGGCCAAATCAAAAGCATTTGCCCAAACCAGAAACTCCCTACTAACCTATAAGCCCAAAAAGACCACCAGCCGCATTCCAGCCATTCTGACTTATTCAAGAATGACACCCCAGATAGAACGGATTATTAAAAGACATTGGCACATCTTGAGAGGAGATGAACGACTACAGACTACCTTTGGTGCACCCCCTCTGTTTGTACGCAAACGCCCTAAAAATTTAAGGGACAATCTCATACGGGCAGAAACTAAAGGCCATAAGCACATAGAATTTCAGGACACATGGCTTAGTTCTCTCCCACCAGTCAAGGGGATGTACCCATGTGGCCATTGCGCCCAATGCTGTTTTGTGACGAAAGGCAACCATTTTACACATCCACATACGGGATGTAAGATCCCAATTAGATCCTTTTTGAACTGTAACTCAGACCATGTCATTTATCTAATCAAATGTCCATGCGGCTTGGCATATGTAGGCAAGACCACTAGACCACTACGCACACGAATTAGTAACAATAGGAGCGCAATCCGTAGGTCTGACCTAGAATCACCACTGACCCGTCACTTCTTAACAGCATGCCACCAAGTCTCCCAGCTACGCTTTCAGGCGATAGATCAGGTTCCACCCCCACATAGGGGAGGCAATAGAAACAAAATCTTGCTCCGTCGTGAACTACACTGGATACATACGTTGCAAACCAGGACCCCCAAGGGTCTGAATGAGGAAATTGACTATTCACCCTTCACCTAAATTGACATCACACTTTACTATGGACTAGGTTCTAGACCCTATATAATTTCACAATACTATATACTAACCATATCATCTTTTGTCCATAGGATATTCTAGCACATCCCTCTCTTACTCCCTACCAGAAACACATAGTTGGACTATCCGGATTCCCCATACATCTTCCTCCCCTTGGATTCCTAGACACAGCTGATCTCTTGGAGGTAACTTAGCTCTCTTTCATACCAGATATGCTTCATATCTCTATATTCAAGATATTCCTGTAACAACACCCAGTTAAGCCATGTAGCCTTGCCTAGCTTTTTTAATTCTGTTCTACAATCGATTTTTCCATCTTTCTAGAGTACACAGGTATTAGAGGGTATCCCTTGTGAGGTTCCCCTTAGCACACAGATAGACGACCACCATATGATCATTTGAGGGCACTCTAGCTAGGTATCCTCCTTGGAGCTTGAAATAATGCCTATACTTATGCTCACTGATCGATCCCCGTACAGGAATCACCAATAAAGATGACTCGAGGGGGGTCCCACCTAAGGATCCCTGTATCCATTATACATAGAATAGTTGCCTTCATCCAGAATATTAGTTATCTAGACTCTGAGAGAGTTGCTGTGATCTATCAATTAGGCTATCCCCGATAGGGACCTTTAAATTCATTTTTTACACAGATATTTCATGATAATGGCTTGGACCAATTTACTAATTATACAGGGGGTATCCCATAAGGGGATCCCCATGCTCGCTATTTTCACTAGGTGGTTCAACACTGGTTCCCTATATTGTTCCAAGATCACCCCGTAGGGCATCCCATATGGGGATCCCCCGGTCCAGTACTCCTAGGGGTCTTTACGGTGTAAGCTAGACCACACAATCATCTTTCGCTTTGCTCGCTATTTTCACTAGGTGGTTCAACACTGGTTCCCTATATCGTTCCAAGATCACCCTGTAGGGCATCCCATATGGGGATCCCCCGGTCCAGTACTCCTAGGGGTCTGTACTGTGTAAGCTAGACCACACAATTATTTTCCGCTTTGTGAAGTAGACACTGTGGGTGTCAGGGGTTATGGGCAATGACAGCGTTTGCTTTTAAAATGTTTTTAACTAGATTTTATTTTTCTGTCTATTATAGACGTTCTACATATGGTGCCAAGCCTGCGCAGACATACGACTCCCTCCCCCGTCTGAGGAAACAAAACGTCCGCACTGACATCGCTGACAGCGTTCCGCCTTTATTTTTTACTTATTATACTGCACTGGTATACTTACTTTACCCAGTTCCAGCGATGCGCAGACTCCGGGACCGGCGGCCCCGAGCGCTGACGCCGCTTCCGCTACTGGCTGGCAATATTACTGACGGCCAGCCGGTTCCGGATGTGACGTCAGCCGGGACCCCGGAACCGGAAGTGACGTTACGGGCATCGCTCTCTGAGCGCGCCCGGAAGCGCCACACTGGCCGGCCAGGGGGGACGGAATAAGAGGCACCTTACAGGTATTCCAGGTATCGCTTGCCTTGAGAAAGGAGCCGTGAGCTCCGGAACGTGGGCGCATTTACGCGATCTTTGCTCTTTTTCTGTACTGCCACTTGGTAATATACCCATTTTCTGTATTATACTGTATGATCATTTTTTGACGTCATGATTTAGACTGTTATGTTTGTGGAGGTTATCCTTCTGGCATGATGCAGGGCCTGGAGCATATGTACTGACCAGAATTGTAATACATGTGTGTTGTACTATTGCACCTTCTGTTATTCTCCTTAATTGATTATATCCAGCCTGCACCCCATATATGATTCATCAGGTTCGTGACAGAAGCACCTCATAGCTTTATGGTAATTCTTGTTTACTGTTCTATAGTCAATGTGGCTTGAATACAAGTTACTTGTTAGTGCTTATACTTATTTTGTTTTCTTCACATGAGGTGCTCAAACGTTCCTAATGACATCCTGACCTCCACTCAGAAAGAGCAAATACATTGTATCCTTTTTTCTGAGAACAAGTGTTGTATAATAGTTATGTTTTGTGCATATATCTGTCTTTAATACATCTTTATTTGCAAACTAAACCTGGTGTGTTGGTGTGCCTTTGATCCAAACAAATATGCCGCAGAATCTTGTTTGGGGGCAAGTGTGGTGATGCCCTCAGGATCCTAAAGAGCACCCCCAGTAATCATTTATGCTTTTTCTCTTATATGGTGTGCCAACTACCAACCACTAACTTTGCCCCCCATGAGTTTAGCAATCATTAGTGTCATCTCGCAGCACAACAAGTCTGTGGGTCACATTGCTTGGGGGGGGGGGGGGAAATAATGTGTCCCCTGCCCCAACTATCTAAAAGCAGACCAAAACACAAGCATTTCACTTCACATGAGTTTTGGTCTGCTTTACAGGGGTGCCCAAATTTGGGATGCCCCGCTGTGACAAGCCCCCCAGCATGACCTGAATCCTCCAGTCAGCACTGATTGCCGCCATTTGTATTTAAAGTGGAAAAAAATCACAGGACTTTCTCGGGTTTTGTTAGTTGCCCCCGGGTATCCCCGCTTTGTGAAATCCCCCTAGAAAAACTCACCTCTTCCTGGCCCAATGTCACATGTGCGGGCTCTCGTCCAATAAGATCCCTCTGCCATGTTTACATCCTTCGGCAAAGGGCTCTGACTGAATTCAATGTGCTGCCGCATCCCCGGCCTTGTGCACGCTCCTGCACCAGCCTATCTTAAAGCCTATTCACCCTGAATAAGAGCCTATCTTATATGTTTCCCACACCCTGTACATACAGATTGCTCACATTAATCCGGACCTTCACCCTGAATAAGAGCCTATCTTATATGTTTCCCACACCCTGTACATACAGATTGCTCACATTAATCCGGACCTTTACCCTGAATAAGAGCCTATCTTATATGTTTCCCACACCCTGTACATACAGATTGCTCACATTAATCCAGACCTTCACCCTGAATAAGAGTCTATCTTATATGTTTCCCCCTCCCTGTACATACAGATTGCCCACATTAATCCAGACCTTCACCCTGAATAAGAGTCTATCTTATATGTTTCCCCCACCCTGTACACACAGATTGCCCACATTAATCCGGACCTTCACCCTGAATAAGAGTCTATCTTATATGTTTCCCCCACCCTGTACATACAGATTGCCCACATTAATCCGGACCTTCACCCTGAATAAGAGCCTATCTTATATGTTTCCCACACCTTGTACATACAGATTGCCAACATTAATCCGGACCTTCACCCTGAATAAGAGCCTATCTTATATGTTTCCCACACCTTGTACATACAGATTGTCCACATTAAAAATCATCCTACCTGCATCTATTGCATGTTATGAGCCTTTAAACATCCAAAATGGCGGCTTATGGAAGCCGCCATTTTATCAGGCAGCCTGCAAACAGGAAGTGCTTCCTGACTGTGCTGCTCTGCATTCTGGGATTGCTGACCTTTACCTGACCCCAGCTCTGCTCTGTCTGAGCAAAGCACAGCTATAACCCGCTCTCCTGTACTGTATCCCACTCTCCTCTGCTCAGTAAGTGTGATGCTTCTGAGGCAAGATGGCGGCGCCCGTATCCTAAATTCCTGAACAGAGTTGCAGCCCAGTGGGGGAAAGAATAATAAGTTAGTGACTAAAAATGTAAAATATATTAATTTTAGATGCTGGGGAACCGTTTTTTAAGAGTTTGGGCTTTTCATTAAATCACGCTGAAGGTCCGGTTTAATGGCTAACGCGGGAGTGTGTGTGTGCTGCAGGGGATGCGCTCACTTGCGATCCTAATTGAAAACAACTGCTCTCATTGGATAGGAGCTCATGCATGTGCTGTTGGACCGGGGAAAGGTAAGTGATTATTGGCATCCTGGTGGGTTTCACACAGCTGAGCATCACGATTTTCTGAGGA
Source organism: Gastrophryne carolinensis (assembly GCA_027917425.1). Lineage (NCBI taxonomy): Eukaryota > Metazoa > Chordata > Amphibia > Anura > Microhylidae > Gastrophryne > Gastrophryne carolinensis. Next base: position 33,053,846 of record CM051237.1, on the reverse strand, counting down.
AAGCCATCAGCTGGCCCTGGAGTATTTTTAGATTCCAAGATGGCCGCTGCTAGGTTTTATTATGCTTTAAAGCAGAACAAAAACCCACTGTGGTCGGCCTTGTAATCTAAGAGATTCCAGGGCCGGTTGCTGTCCTTCCCTGAGGGCATCCAGAAACAGGATGCCCCACTGTGTGAACCCCCAAGGTGCATCAACAAGAGGAGCGCGGGGGACGCTGCTGGAGGCGCGTGCTTGCGCTGTGGTATTGAATGCTGAGCGGAATACATAGGCAACTAGTGGGGTGTCACAGAGCGGGTATCCCAAACCTAGGGGCAAGCCCTGGAATCTAGAATCTAGAGTCCAATCCCGCCCCTTCGTTCCAGGAGCTCGTCTAATGCGAGCGGATCCGAGCTGGCGGCCACATTCCCGCTTCCCTCTAACAGGGAGCGTGTGCCAATCACAAATGCCTGGCATGGACATGTGACCTGCTAAAGGGATGGCGGGGATGCGGCTCGCACATGCACCGTTGCACCGGGAACAACGGTGAGTTTTTGGCGACCTGAGGGGTTTCACACAGCGGGGTGTCCTGAGGGGAGCGAGTATGCCTGCCCTGGAGTCTCATAGACTCCAGGGTGAGTTTTGTTCTTCTTTAAAGTGGACTGAAACCATTGATTTTTCTCAAAACATCCTTCGGGCAGCATACGCATGAGACCTTCGGGCTCCTCCCCTCAACTGGAACACATGACCACCGGCATAAAGTCTTGGCTCCTCCCTCCCTTCCCCAGTTGTTTCCGTGTTCCTCCAGAGGAAGGAACGTGACCACTAGCTCCTGGACCGATGGTTCAGGTAAGTATATTCCGGTACTATGGGCCTGAGCAGGGGGTCCATTTCTCGGTCCCGAAGGCGATCCTTCTGCCTGGGGCCCGGGATACCCCATGGGGTCATTGGCCAGATCCCATTCTTTGATTATTTCAAAGGGGGGAAAGTGATATGTTGCCCTCTTGCTGAGGATGAATTATAGGAAGAGACCAGGGTTACCGGGAGCCCAAACTTAACATTTTTTACCATTTTGAGATGGAACCTTGCTATTTTTTTCTCAGATGCTGAGAATTTTTTTCTACCAGTACTAAGCAAGCCTCCTTGTCATACATGTTTTGGGCTAAACAGGTGAACTATTGTAGCCTCTTGGTCCTCAGCGAGATGGTTTTTCTGCTGAACTCTCTTGATAGATCTGCTGTCCTAGTAGGATCAGTCTGGGGGCAGTAGTTTCTTCCTTTCCATTCTTTCCCACCCAACGAGGTAATGCTCGCTTATCTCTCATGCGTATGCTGCCCGAAGGATGTTTTGAGAAAAACTAAGTTAGTTACCTGGTAACTTTTTTTCTAAACATCCGTAAGGACAGCATACGCCGTCTTCCCTCCCTTGTGTATGTATTTGAGGGGTATTGTTTGGTTGTGTTATGGTGTGGAGTCGTAAGTCTTGTCTCCTCTTTCTCTTTCCGATCTCTACAACAACTGGGGAAGGGAGGGAGGAGCCAAGACTTTATGCCGGTGGTCATGTGTTCCAGTTGAGGGGAGGAGCCCGGAGGTCTCATGCGTATGCTCGCCCTTACGGATGTTTAGAAAAAAAGTTACCAGGTAACTAACTTAGTTTTTTTTAACCTTCTGGGGTTTTGGTCCACTTTACCGAGGCATCACAGTGTGTGAAACCTCCTTGGATTGGCCAGAATCTTACCTCCTGTAACACTCCCTCAGCACATGCGCGGCCTCTCCTCCAATCTGTATTGATTGTTGTGCATTATATATTATTATGTTATATTATTATACCCAGCATTATATATTATTATGTTATATTATTATACCCAGCAATGAATGGATTTAGGTGAGCCTGGCTTTAAATGGAGGCCCGCACATGCACTATGGCACTGATTAAGATTCCAGTCATTCCCAGGGGGTTTCACACAGCTATAGAGACCCCATCCTGAAGTTGTTTAGACTCTAGGGCAAGGTGGCTTGGGTTTTGGTCCACAACGAAGTGGACCAAAACCTGTTTTTGATTCCCTATCCCTGGGGCAATGGTCGATTTAGGTTGTACAACAAAGATTATGGTAGGTCCCACCCCCCTTTGTTCATTTGAATTGCCATGAGCACAAGCAGGGAGGAATTCAGTCAATATGGATTTCTCCCTGTGAAGTGTTCTAAAGGGAGGCTGGCAGCTTCCCAGGTGAGTAGCTCTCAGATATTTGTCTGCATTGCATGTCCCAACTTTGGGGACTCAGAATTAAGAGTAGGGACCTGTTAGGTCCGCCTCACTGGACGCGGTCTGGCTTCTGTTGTCTGATTCCCAATTACCGTACTATATTCTAAGAGAAATCAATACACGCGACAAGGTGTGTAGCGAAACCTCAACTGAGCAGGGGGGCGCTTCTGACCCCTTTTTTATTGAAAACTTTCATAGTTAGAGCATGCGCAGAACATAAAATTACCTAAGTTTAATTAAAGATGAAAAGAGAACATTTCTTCCTATGTTCAAGGTTAAACAAGGCTTAGTGTTCTTAGGGAGTGTAGAACAGGGAGTGTGTACTTCATAGTATCTCATGCAAAGACTCAGCGCAAAGAGAAGTGGCTGGGGGTCTATTTCAACTTTATTAGCCACTATATAGCATACAATGCAAAGAGGAATCTATTTCTCTATTTAAAAAAAGGAGAGAGGGGATGTTCAGATATACATTCATTTGATTGATTCCGACCTCCAACCTTCACAGACCACACTAAACACAGAGTGCCTTGCCGGGGCAGTGTGGCTTCCACATGTATCTGCAGATATATGCAACCAAATCTCTGTCTTTCCACATAGCTAGACATGTTTGTTGCTTGATATTTAGTTGATGAGAGGGTTAAACTGGGCGGTAAATTAGTTCCCAGGCCCTGAATAATAATAATAATTTTGTATAAATAATAGTGACTGAGCTGCTCCCACCCCCCTTTGTTCTTATGGTAGGTCACTGGGGTTGCACAAAGCCGGGGCATCCCAAATCAAGATGCCCTTGGGAAGGGCTTTCACCCTACCTGAGTGACTTGGATTTTCATTTGCTTTAAAGAGGATCAAAACCCGCTTAGATCCCCAGGGACATTGTCTGTTGCCTGCAAAGCTTTGTCCTGAAAGAGGAGATCATAGCCAAGGCCAGAGCACGGGACACGATCCAGTTTAACAATGATGAGATACAGATTTTTCAAGATCTTTCTGGCATAACCCTACAACATCGAAGGGCCCTGAGACCACTCACATCGCTGCTGAGGGAGAGAGGCATTCCCTATCGCTGGAGATTCCCTTTTGCCCTCTCCGCCACAGTGAACGGGAAAACTGGCACACTGCGCGTCCCTGGAGACTTGGCAGATTTTTGTAGCTCCCTTCATCTCCCTCTGGTTTCAGTCCCTGACTGGTTTGCTGACTTCAAGATACCGGACTTATTGACAGTCTCTTCTGGATCAGGAACACGGGGGGAGTCCCCAAAGAGAACCTCCCCAGCACATTCCCCTAGTGGCATCGCAGATCGAATCAATCGTGGGCTACGGCAGGAAGGCAGAGACTGAGAGCGCCTCGACGCAGACTCGGAGAGGGGTGACAATCCAAAGCCCCGATTTGGGTCACTTAGGTGGCCTACATCACATGCAATACGGTGATGTTTGCTTTCTTAACACGCCTTGCTGACATTTGATTAGCGCATCCCATTCCGCAATCGCGGCGAGGGCGCAGTTGGATATCAGCGACGCGCTAGGCGATTTCATGTTGAGTTTGGGTGATGTTGCATATGCTATCTAGGTAAGCTTTATTCGGGCTAGCGTCGCTGAGGGTCGGGAGCCCCGATCTCTGATTTCCTGAAATTTATGGTAGAGGCTTGACCTCAGCATATCAGGGGCGGGAGGGACGGGCCGGAGGGGTTACTGCAATTGCTATTGTTATGGTTTTCATCGTTAAGAGTACTTGAAAGTTTTTCTATCCTGACGGATTGAGTTTGGGTGCCCTCCTCCTGGAGCCTGCTTCTCACGCTTGGTTGGCGGGGGGGGGGGGTCCCCGGAGGGGGCAGCCTTCTTTTATTGTTATAAAGATGCTATTTGAGCAGAGCGACCCTTAACCTAAAAACATTTATTATGCTGATAAGATATTTGAAAATTTGGGCTTACTGACAGAAGTTAAGATGGGTCCTAGGCCGTCCTATCGCTCTTTCTTTACACCTGTAGCATCTGGGTCACGGGTCATGAGAGGGGCTCCTGGGCGGGGGGTGATGTGCGATGGATGACTCCTCCGTGCCCAGGGGGGGCGCTCCAATCCCTGCGAGGCTGGCTTAAGCACTGGCGGAGGGGAGCGGACCACCCAGGCTGTGCGCTACCGAGATGGGGGGATCTCCATCGGGCATCACACGGGGTCTTTTTGTTGGATTAGAAATTGTGTGTCTTCTCGCTCTGCCTGGCTGACATCCAACCATCGCATTTAGCCTCGCTGTAGCGAGGGGGAGCGGTTGGCGGTCGGCGGGGCGGCGGGAGCGGGCGCCCCTAGGATTACATGTAAGAAATCAGGCATAAGTGAAAGAGCTGTCACGGGGAAGGGGGCCGCCTGCAGCTGAAAACAGACCGCTCATGTGGTGCTGACCGGAGAGAGGCCAATAGAGGAGGCGGCCTTGACATACTAATTAGCTGGTGTCCCATTTTAAGAATTTGGTTTTTCTTTTCTTGGATGCCATGTCATCCCTGGAATGTTAGGCCTATATGGCATGGGAGGCATGGGGTCAAAGACCAGAATAAGCTAAATTAGAATAAAATAAAATAATGTTAAGATGAATCGAGGCATTTATACTAAAGAGGTCCGATAAGGGAAATTCATGCAAGCACATTGCAGAACAACATGGTGGGCAGGACCTGCCTCTACAATGTGAGACCAATGAGAAGGAGGACACTGGGGTTGCTTCCTAGTGCGGGCCGGCTGGGGGGGTAGAGAGACCCGGGATCGGGGTGACCCGTCACGAAATGGTGCTTAATAGTATTACAGTTCCACAGTTTACAATATTTACTATCTTTCTTGGTTCAGAACACACTTCACAAAGCTTCTTCTGTGGCTTTGCTCGGGGGCCCGCTGTTGCCTGTTCCGATCCTGCCCGCTTCCACTAACATCTCCCTTATCTCATTAAAGGAACCTACAAAATCCCAAGAGCTGGGGTTTTACCTCTCACAGGACGGTGAATACAACACCACCTCCAGGAGAGGGTGAGGGGAGTGGCCCTTCGGAGACGCTGGTGCTCCACTCCTGGTTAGTTCCTTTCCAATTAAAAGAGCTTGCCTGAAGGTCAGGTGAGTGGGTTTTAATTTTGTAATATAGTTGATTTTCCGTTCCTTCTTTGTTGTTGTTTCTCTATCACTCTCTTCTTATTTTCTTCCCTCCCTTTTCTTCTGGGGGCCTGGTGGGGGAAACCTCTCAGGTGCTAGTTTTACTCAGTGCTTGTTGCCCTCGGATCCCTCCATAACTGTACACCTATTCTCTTGGGCGGTAATCCCTTACTGTCCAGCCTATCCCCTCCTGCCCTAACTTTTTTCTACAGGTGGGGGAGGGAGACCGGAGGTTGGAAATTAGACTTTGGTCTTAGGAACATTAGGGGGAGGAAGATGAACAATCAGCTTAAAATCAAGGTAATGTCCATTAACGCTAGGGGCCTAAATATACCACAGAAAAGACACTCCTTGCTAAGGGACCTTAAGAGACAGAGGATCCAGATTGCCCTGATCCAGGAGACCCATTTCCAGAAAGACAAGGTGCCGAAGCTGGGGGATAAGTATTATAATAGCCATTACTGTGCCCCCTCACCAATATCTAAAACAAAAGGGGTCTCAATTTTGCTGGCTAAATCACTTCAGCTATCGGTGTCTGACGAAAGCATGGACGCAGAAGGACGATATATATTTCTGAAGGGCAGACTACCATCGGGGAAGCTGGTAACTGTCGCCAATATTTATGCACCAAATAAGGGCCAAAAGGGATTCATGTTAGCAACGCTGAAAAAACTGAGAAGGTTTCAAGAGGGCGTTCTGATTCTGGGGGGGGACCTGAATTGTGCACTAAATCCTTTGGTGGACACGTCAGATGCCAAATCAACTATCACTTATAGAGCCCTAAAACAGATTAAAAGTTCCCTTTCAAATACGCAAGCAGTAGACACATGGAGATTACTGCACCCCACAGGGAAAGATTACACGTACTATTCCCCCACCCATGGCAAATATTCAAGGATAGATTACCTATTCCTGTCTCAAAGAGATTTAGACAAATTAAAATCGGTCGAAATTGGAATTTCCTCCATTTCAGACCACGCTCCAGTAACTATGTGTTTGGAATTTCCCGGGGGGGTGCAGAAGGAGTGGCACTGGCGGTTAAACGGGGGGATCCTAAAGGACAATAGGGTAGTGGATAAGGTCAGGGAGAACTTGTTACATTTCTTTAGGGAAAATATATCGGACGATGTGAGTCCACTGACAGTCTGGGAGGCCCATAAGTGCACAATCAGGGGCATTTTAATTCAGGAAGGGACGAGACTCAAAAAGGAGAGAGGGGCCAAACTAGACGACTTGATTAAGCAGGTGACACTGCTAGAAACCAAACATAAAAAATCTCTGCTGGAGGCTCACCTCCAAGAACTTGAGGGGAAAAGGAAGGAACTTAAGGATTTAATGGAAAGAGCAGCCAGAAGATCATTTACTTACAGGAGTGGTCTATACTATGAGCTGGGAAACAGACCGGGATACCTTCTGGCTAGGGCTTTGAACCCCAGAGGTGAGAGGAATAGGATAGAAGGGATAAGAGATAGCAAGGGTACACTCCGCCAGAGGGACAAGGATATTGCAGAGCAATTTCGAGCTTACTACATGACACTGTATAACTTACCAGACCAGGGGTCGGGGGAGTCCCTCCAGGCTAAGATGCTGTCTTACGTAAAGGATTCTGGAATGCCATGCCTGACAGAGGAAGCGATTGCTTCTCTGGAAGCCCCAATCACAGTGTTGGAGCTTCAAGAAGTAGTGAAGGGCCTGAAACCTGGAAAAGCACCCGGGCCAGACGGCTTTACAAGTCAATATTACAAGACATTCTCTCCGCAACTCCTGGCACACTTGGCCAAAGCCTTTGAAACGACAGCAGAGACTGGGGTTCTACCTTCCTCAGCCCTTGAGGCCCAGATTGCTGTCATTCCTAAGGCTGGGAAGGAAGTTACAGATTGCAGAAGCTATAGACCAATAGCCCTACTGAACGTTGATTTGAAAATCTTTGCCAAGGCCTTGGCCACTAGACTCTCCAAATTCATGCCTAATTTGGTATCACAGGATCAAGTGGGTTTCATCCCTTCACGGGAAGCCAGGGACAATGTAATTAAGGCCATAGATGTGCACTGGTGGGCCTCAAATCATGGATGCCAGGCTATACTACTCTCAACAGATGCCGAAAAGGCGTTTGATCGGGTTAGATGGGACTGGATAAGAGTAGTTCTGGAACATATAGGCCTAGGGGAGGCAACCCTTAATAGGGTCTTGGCCCTTTACTCTGGTCCAGTTGCAAAGGTCAGGGTTAATGGCATATCCTCTCAAAGTTTTGATATAAGAAATGGGACGCGTCAAGGGTGCCCACTGTCCCCACTGATTTTTGCAATATCATTAGAACCCTTTCTTAGAAAAGTAAACTCGAACTCAGGGATCAGGGGAATTAAGATTGGGGAGCAGGAAAGGAAAGTAGCAGCATATGCTGACGATATGCTTTTTTTTATTGAGTCCCCTAGGATCTCGATTCCATCACTTTTACAGGAACTAACTATATTCGGCACCATCTCCAATTTGAAAATCAACTACAATAAATCTTCGGCCATGAATATTTCTTTGCCCAAATTAGAAGCTGATGCTCTGAGAGGGGCCTTCCCATTCGCCTGGCAGGAGCACAGCATAACATACTTAGGGATACAGCTCCCCAGAGAACTGAATAGGCTCTTTCAACTAAACTACACCCCCCTGGGGTCCCAGCTGAAGAAAGACCTAGAAATCTGGAATAGGTTAAAATTGTCTTGGTTTGGTAGAATAGCAGTCCTGAAAATGAATGTTCTGCCTAGGATTCTGTACCTCCTCCAATGTCTCCCGGTAAAAATACCCCCACAGTTTATTAAAACTTTGAATAAGGCTTTTAGGGAGTTTGTGTGGCACAAGACACCTGCCAGGATTAAGAGAGAGATTTTGATTGGTAGCAGGGAGAGAGGTGGTGCAGGCCTCCCCTGTATTGAAAGTTATGTCAGAGCGGTCCATCTAGGCAGGTTCCTGGACTGGCATCTTAATCACTCCCAGAAAGACTGGGTCAGAGTAGAGGATGAGGTGGGCAAACAGAAAATGAAGGACCTCTGCTTCTTAGCAAAAAGAGATGTCCAGGACATTATTGAGACTCATCCGTTGATAGGGGAGACGTTGCGGAGGGTTAGACTATTGGGGAAACAGCATCCAGACCTGCTTTCAATACCGGGCCCATTAACCCCGATTAAGCGCAACCCAGCTTTCCCCCCAGGAATGGAGGGTGGTTACTTGGCACAGTGTAGCAAGATGCAGGATCCCAGGGTCTACAATCTTTATGATAAAGGTAGATTTCTGGATAGAGGGGATCTACAGGAAAACTGGGGGGGGGCGATTCCCACCTTCTCGTACTTCCAAATGCGCCACTTTGCTGGAAGTGGAGAACTCAAGAGAATAGGAGAGAGAACTCTATCAGCAGTGGAGAGAGCATGCCTAGGGGATGGTCCAACTGATCACCTATTGTCATGGGCTTATTCTGTGATAGGGGAGGCAAGGCCAGCAGCCAGGAGACCATGGGAAGATGGGTGGCATAAAGACCTGGAAGTGGAGCTCACACCGGATGAATGGGAAGCGATCTACAAGGGGCTGCATAAAGGGGTGGCTAATAGCTCCCTACAGGAAACCAACTATAAAATCGCCACTCGATGGTATAGAACTCCTGCAGGTCTCCATAGGATATTCCCAGAGGTCTCAGATCAATGCTGGAGATGTGGCTCTCGGGGGGCCACGTTTATTCATGTATGGTGGTCATGCCCTAAAATTGCTATCTTCTGGGAGAATGTGCATGAGGTCACAGGGAAGATTTTGGGTGATTCCTTGGAGTGGGGCCCAGCTGGGTATTTACTGAATTGGTCGGCTGATGGGAAGGGGATAGGAGGAGTGAGTCCACTAGGGATCCACCTTATGAATGCCGCTAGAGTCCTGATCCCCAGGAATTGGAAAACTGAGAGAACCCCTTCGCTTAGGGACTGGTTCAGCCAGGTGGACCACATAGAGGAGATGGAGGAGATTCTCTTGACAAAACAGGATAGATTGGAACACTTTAGAAAGACATGGACCATCTGGGATATATTCAAGAACTCTGAGGCTTATAGGGAGGCTGTTGGGCCTTGACATGATGATCTGTGCCGTGGGCGGGATGGCACACTGAGCTCCTGGGAGGCCTGAGACTCTTGAGCTTGGGGAGAAGCATGGGGGGGATCGCAGAGGCTCTGCAGATCAATAGGGACTAGCCTGGCTGGATGAATTGACCTGCGGCTTATGAAGAGAGTAGTGTTGACGTGGTAATTTAGGAGGTAGGTGCTAGTTCTCCCTCCCCCCCCCTCTTCTTCTTCCTCTCTCTCTCTCTATCCCTACCCACTCCCAATCTATCTAGGTCTATCTTTCCTTCACTCACCCGTTTTTGCTGACTCCTGGCGTTCCCCCTCCCCCTCCTCCTCTCCCTTGCCCAATGTCCCCCTGCCACCTAAAAGATCATCGGACACCTCTGTGTTGTTGGGTTGGGGGCTCCGGTGTTCTTTCTTTGTCCCTTTCATTTCCCCTACCCACTGCTAAGTTACGGGCTCTTCTCTCCCCTCCTCCTCGGGCACCGGCCCGGTCCACGGACTGGGTGGGGGGGACAGGACACAGTAGCCAATGGAAGTCGATTGGCATTACAGAACGCCTAGGAATTGAGCATTATTTACAGATGTGGAGTTATGGCAACAGCGAGCCCCGGACCGATAATGTGAATAGTAAGGGGATTCTCCCCCTCCACCTAACAGGGGACATGTAATGTAATGCATACTTGCAGTTTACTCGCCTTAGAACAAGATTACCTGTAAATCTGTCAATGCTGTACTTTTGTATATGACATTGTATACTAGAGATGGGTGGCTGCTGTGTCCTACACAGGAGGGCATTGGCCGCACGACATGGGTTATAAGTACTAAGCTGTATACTTTACGATGTATGCTTCTCCTTGCTCTTTCTGTCTTTCGCCTGATTGGGCGCTTTGTTCAATATGATAACTTTAATAAATAAAGTTTGTTTAAAAAAAAACCCGCTTAGATTCCCTGCACATGCCCTATGACATTGAGTCGTGAAGTAAGATTATGGTTGGTCCCGGGACTTTCCCCTTTTTGGGTTTTGGTCTGCTTTTAAGCAGACCCGAGTTTTGTTTGGTCCCCCAATTTGGGATACCCCTCTGTGTGCCCCCCCCAGAAAGCCCCAAACAACTCCCCTCTTGCTTGTTCCAGTGGTGCACGTCCAATCAGAGCCCTTTGACTTGACTACATCATTCAGCAAAAGGCTCTGATTGAAATAAATGGTATATCAGAATGCCTCTGGGATAAGGGAACCCAAACAGGCTTTGGTCCTTTTCAAAGTATAACAAACCCCAAGTCACCCGACCCTAAAGTCTGTGTGAAACCCCCTGGGATCACTGGTATAGTCCCCTCACTGGCGCTCCTACGGCACATGTGCGGTTTTCCATCAGCTGATGGAAGCTCTGGTCCCCAGCCAATCATTCTATGCCCGGCATTAATATGCACGAGATTGGACAAGAGCCTGTGTATGCGCTGCGAGATGATGAGGCATCCCAAATTTGTTATCCATGAACCTAAACTGGTGATGGTCCAACCCTGTGTCGTCCTTTCTATGGGGGGGTGGTTCCAGTTCTGGACCCTTCTCTGCCCTTTACTCATTACCTGTTGCTTTAACCCCTCGTTTCCTCATCCTAAATTCTAGATTAAATGGCGAGGGGTGCGGCAGTGTGATCCTCCGAGCTGTGTGATTGGTGTGCGCTCATCTCGCTGTCTGGCTTCGCGTATTTCTCCTGCGTGAGTTCTACAGAGCCGCCATTACTCTGGACTCGGATTTAGGAGGACGCCATGATGGAGGCTCAGCAGTTCCTCCCATTACAGGGTAAGCACGGGTCTTATGTATTTAAAGAGGAACAAAACCCAAGAATTGCACCTTCCTGGCAGGGCATCCTGAATTGGGATGCCTCACTGATACTCGATTGCCTTAAAGTTCACCGTGATGGGGGAGGGGTGCTGTCGGCACATCCTGCATGTAAGATTCTTGTATGTGTGTTTGTCCCTCTTGTCACCCCGCTGTGTCCCTTCTTATTGAATACATTTGCACTCAGTCACTTTGCATATTTTTGATCGCTTTAGAATATTTTGTATTCGGTGTATTCCTTCGACATATATTGCACTCGCCACTTTTTGGGATAAATGGGACATGTACAGGGGGACACACTTTGGACGTGACCTTTTTTGGCTTGCGTTGTGCTATCAGCGCCCCCTAGTGGAATGTTCATGTACTATGTGTTTTGTAAAAAGAGATTTTAATTAAAGTGGACCAACACCCAGGATTTTGACTATCCTGGGTATTGGTCCACTTCCGCGGGGCACCCCGACCCCACTGTGTGAAACCCCCCCGAAAGCCCCAAAAACTCACCTCACCACGCTCCCAAGTGACCCGCTCGTCCAATCGCTGCCGACGGACAAGGAGAGGCAGCGACGGACAAGCTGCGCACAAACGCCAGGCGCGGGTGGAACGAGGATCGGGGTGCCCTGCAGTCAGGGAGCCGATCGGTCCAGGAATCTTATAGATTCCCGGGCCGATCGGGGGAGGGTGTTGGTCCACTTTAAATGTAGTTGCACATATGCCACTATGAAAACCCCCCCCAAAAGGTACTTAACAGAGTCTTATAACTGCATAACACCAAGACGTAAAATTAATATGTGGTTTTATTAATCTCAATCAAATACTAAAAAGGTTCATTTTTTACATGAAAGACAGACTATTAAAAAACATATACAACGTACTAAAATACATACTGCCAGGAGGGGGCACTAGTAAACCTTACTGCCTTAATATTAGATATGAATAAACAAATATATATATACAGTGTATCAACATCTATATAGAAAAATTCATGAGAGTGCCAAATCTTGGTAAAGTGCTAAGTGCTTATCCCCAAGAATACATCAATTAATAATAGAACTCCAATAGATTCCAACGTTGCCATACAAAAGAGGGCAATAACACAAATCAATAGAAAAAACAGTGCAAGGTAAAGGGAACAATTACTTATCAGTCAAAGAGTGTAGAGCGGCAGCAGGCGTCCCCCCCCACCCCCGTTTTGCGCAAGCCCACGCGTTTCGAGACGTGGGTCTCTTTCTCAAGGCAGAGTGCACGTCTCGAAACGCGTGGGCTTGCACTTAGCACTTTACCAAGATTTGGCACTCTCATGAATTTTTCTATATAGATGTTGATACACTGTATATATATTTTTTTATTCATATCTAATATTAAGGCAGTAAGGTTTACTAGCGCCCCCTCCTGGCAGTATGTATTTTAGTATGTTGTATATGTTTTTTAATAGTCTGTCTTTCATGTAAAAAATGAACCTTTTTAGTATTTGATTGAGATTAATAAAACCACATATTAATTTAACTTCTTGGTGCTGTGCAGTTATAAGACTCCCCCTTTTGGGGGGGTTTTCATAGTGGGGTGCCCCCTAACTTTTAGTCATTGTCTATATTTGGTTAAGAACAGAGCATTGCACCACAATTACCAATAATACCCTTTACTGGTGCCAGCTATTTGTCTCATAGCATAGTTGTACATATGCATTAATAAAAGATTACTTTTTGTACTTTACTTGGAGTAGTGCAGATTGATACCTGAGCGTTGAGTGCCTTGTGGAAGCCTCCCTGTGGGTTTGTGCTCACCTCTTCCTAGTTCCCATGTGGGTGGCTCAGCCAATCAGCATTGCACATGCCATTCTGATTTCCATAGCCACACTGACGCGAATGGAGCAAGTCCCGCTGGTTGCATCCTCGTCGCTAGCTACACGTGCACCCGCAACGCCCGTTCAGAGAGGCCTGGCGCAGATATAGGCGTTCCAGGGATGTCGCTGTGTTGTCAAGGGCTCCAGGTAGAGGTGAGTAAATCTATTTTGGGGGGTTTCACGTAGCAGGGCATGCCTATTCAGAATGCCCCATAAGGAGGTAGACCATGCGCTTCGCACCTATGCTCCTCTTTAAAGCAGACCAAAATCCAAACCTTCTACCCCAGGTCTTGGTCCACTTAACCCGGGGTTATGTTCCTCTCCGGCAGGGCATCCCATATTTGGCTGTTTGTAATCCCCCCGTATCAGGGGGAGGTGGAGCCTGTTCAGTTGCGACATGGGATCTAATCCTGAAATTATTATAATGGTGATCCCGAGGGGAGAGTTTCACACAAAAGGGGTGCTCCCGGGGAGAGAGTCTGCTGACTTTTAGACTCTAGGGCCAAAGGAAGGTTTTGGGCCCCTTTAAAGAAGAAGAAGAAGTCCAGCACACCCCTCACTGCAGTCGAGCTAAGCCTTGACTAACATAAAAAAAAAAAACAACCTAATCGTCGCAGTCAGCCCTCAGTCCCAGCAGGGGGCGCTCTCCATGGAAGTTCCAAGCTGAGGCCACTTCCTCATTCCCTTGCATGGCAGCCAATCATGTGACCGGTGTCATCTATTCAGGTTTGAGGTACAAGCCTCATTGGTGGCTGGCAGTCACATGATTGGCAGTCATAAAATAAATGAGGTAAGTGGTAAGCAATTGGCTGGCCTGACCTCCTCTGGGGATAGGGGGCGCCATCTTAATTTCCAGAGATGTCCACAGGATTGCCTAGGTGAGTGTTCCCTGAGAGCGGGGCGGGTGTAGTGCGCATGCGCACCCCGACGTGATGGCGCGCTTGGACGCGCCTCCCTCTGGGTGCGCGTCTGCCTGTGGACGGATGTAGGCGGCCGCTCCCGATATCTGACGCATTACTCGACTGGCTGCCATGGCGCTGACATAGAGGTAATGACATACTTTCAATACGCCCACGATATGCACCATAATCACTTCCGCCCATACTTGTAATGGGCCATGTAATGCCATTGTGGAATTCCGGACTTTACACATTGCCCACTTCCGCCCTTACTTTATAATTGATTTTGGCGGGAAAGCCTGGGTGTTTGAGGAGGAGACATCTTCTTGGGGGCTATTTAAACAGGACAGAATATAGCCAGCCACACTCTGATGAAGTGGCAGTAGGCAGTTGCCACGCAACGCGTCAGTGGTGCTGGTATGCTGGGCATGGCGGTGGATTAGGACTTGGTTATGCGGTAATGTAGATTGTTTTTTGATATTGTCTAAAATCATGTTTGATTGATTGTTATTGCGATAGCACTTTTATTATTCATGCCCTGGAGCCTCTCTCCTTCTTTTAGTCACTTTGCACTTTCTTGCACTTAGCACCTTAGTTTTCACCTTTATATTTTTGGCACTGTGATACTCACTTGGTCTCACACAGCTTTTCATTGCTGTAGTCATCTATCAGCATCTATCACTGTTTATACTCTTATGTCTCCTGCACATATCACTAGCACAGCTCTTGGGCGAGACTTCATTAAATATCTAGATTAGTCCGTTACACACTCCAGCCCAAGCAGATATGTTTTTAATTGATTTTAAGGTATGTTTTGGCTATTATTAATAAAGATTTTGAAAGATTAATGGATTGGTATATCTGTTGAGCGGCTGATTTTGTAGGCACTTGGGTCTGTGCTGGCAGCCCCTTTTCTTTTTGTATATTGACCATTGCCCGGTTTCTGGGTATTTAGGTCTACTTCAGCCAGCATCCAGTTCAGATACATAGTGGGATATATTGCTGTGCAGGTAAACAATTCTCTTTTGGTCATTGCCTAGGTGAGTAATTATCCATAAAAAGTGTTTCCCTATTTCTCCTGTTCACTTGCTTTGCACACGCTCCGATCTGTCTCGTGTCTCTTATTCCATCATCATCTTTATTCACAGAACCCGGAGACACTATAGTGACCAATGTGAAATCAGAGGAGGAGGAAGTGATACAGGTGAAGATTAAAGAGGAGGAGCTTCTGCAGGTTGGTCCAGGTGAGTAATAACCCCCCAGATTTCTGTAATCCATTTGTTTAGTTTGTCTCTTATATCTCAGTATGGGGGGGACTTCTTTTTTTCATCACAGACCCCGGAGACACTGTCATGAGATGTGCAAAATCTGAGGAAGAGGAAGACGTGTTAGTGAAGATTAAAGGGGAGGAACGCCCACCACATATTAGCCTAGGTGAGTAATAAAGCACGTCCGGCACAATGCTCGGGTCACGTAAGGTCCACCTTGGTGGTTTCTCCAGGAGGTTCAGCCCTGGCCACACTCAAATCTCGGGTTGTATTGATGACACTGATGGCGCGGGCGCTAATCTCTGAGAGGCCTTAGGTGGAGCATCTTAAAGTGGACCAACACCCAGGATTTTGACTATCCTGGGTTTTGGTCCACTTTGGTGGGGCACCCCGATCGGGGGTGCCCTGCTGTGTGAAATCCCCCACCACCTGACCCCGCTCCTACGTGACCGCTCCAGCGAATCACTGCCGACGGACAAGCGAGGTCCATCGACGGACAAGCGAGAGCGCTCGCCGCCGCCGCCCGCGCGTCACTCTCACAGGGAGCGCGCCTGCGCCGGCCATTCACAAACGGCCGGCGCGGGTGCGCGCCCTGCTGGAGGGACGCGCGGGAGGCGACGGCGGCTCGCGCATGCGCCGCTGGAACGGGGAGAAGGTAAGGCTTGTGGGCTTCCTGGGGGGTTTCACCCTGCGGGACATCCCGATTTTGGATGCCCCGTGGGGAGGGATCTGATCGGTCCGGGAATCTTATAGGTTCCCGGGCCGATCCCCCCTGGGTGTTGGTCCACTTTAAAGGGACAGTCCAGGAAATGGCAATAATAAGGCAGCAAGGTGCTCATTGGAAGCCCGTCTCATATTCCTCTGCTCTATTAGCTCTGTAGGTGATGGAGAAGGTCTTCAAACTTCGCACCTTCTCAAATTCTTTATCAAAGTTTTACAAGCATCATAGGTGCAATAACAAATAAGATGTCAAAAAGAATATCAAAAATGTAATAAGATAAGTCAATATTACACTTTGTCAGACTCTTATTCAATGCTCAGAGAAACAGTAAGCTTAACGAGAAAACGGAGAAACAGACCAATGTGACAAGGTAAGGGAAGAAAGGGGGGGTGTGAAGGGAGGGAGGGGGGGTGTGAAGGGAGGGAGGGGGGGTGTGAAGGGAGGGGGGGTGTGAAGTGGAGGGAGGGGGGGGGGGGGGGGGGGTTATTGCGGTTGCTCGCGTTGCATTAACAGTGTTTTACACTCCTCTGAGTCCGTGAAGACCATCCAGTTGTACCAAGTCATTGAGTACCTCTGGAACCCTCCCTCTTGATTCAAAACTAGATCTTCAAACCGCATGGTTTCATTGACCTTCAAGACCCAACTAGCCAAAGAGGGAGGGGAGGTCTTCTTCCACATCAGAGGAATGCAAGATTTTGCAGCATTTAGGAGGTGACACACGAGGGATCTTTTGTAATCTTTCAAGGGGGACTTCCCTAAACTTCGCACCTTCAAAACCAGGAGATAGAAGAGAAAAGGGGTGCACCACCAATATCAATACTGTAAATCAAGTGTGCTCACTATAATGTACATCAGCTAGCAAAAAAATAGAGCGGACGTGCAAAACGGACACCTATCTCTAAATAAGGAGCACCGCAACTATATAGAAAATATTTACGAACCTTTATTAATACAAAATCACACAGAGGGCTAAAAAACATATGACACAGACATATTAAAAACAACCGTATTTGACCAACATTATTCACGGGGTATTCATTATTTGCACTCTTAGGAAAAAAGGAATGCGTGACCCTATGTCCTAAAAATAAGAAACCCCTAAAATAGGGTGTTGGTTCATGATCATGCACATTAATTATACTGTTTGATCCGGATTAAGGCTATTTCCGGTATATTTTCCATTTGCATTTGATCACGGACACACTAATCAATGTTTTTTGTTTTTAAAAGAAGTCTCGCTTCACATTTATTGTACAAAATTTGTGTTACACATTACACCATTATATTACATCAACCTAAATAATTGATCACATGGCTGATGATTCATTACATGGCTGATGATCACATGACTGGCTGTGTTCAAGTGGGTTTGCAGACCTGAATGATTCCTGGCTGTCACATAATTTTCTGCCATATGAGTAAATTGTGGTAACTTGACTTTAGTTCCTCTTCAAAGAGGAACTTTAAAGGAAACAAAGGAGGGGGTGGCAGCCGCTCTGACCATTTTATAACTAACCTGGGAGGTGCACGTTAGCAGGGCAATTAGAATACACAAGTCTTAAAGGAATAAAGGGGGTGGGAGCAGCTCAATCACTATTATTTATACAAAATGATTATTATTATTCAGGGCCTGGGAACTAATTTACCGCCCAATTTAACCCTCTCATCAACTAAATATCAAGCAACAAACATGTCTAGCTATGTGGAAAGACAGAGATTTGGTTGCATATATCTGCAGATACATGTGGAAGCCACACTGCCCCGGCAAGGCACTCTGTGTTTAGTGTGGTCCCTACTCTTAATTCTGAGTCCCCAAAGTTGGGACATGCAACGCAGACAAATATCTGAGAGCTACTCACCTGGAAATTTTGTATAAATAATAGTGATTGAGCTGCTCCCACCCCCCCCCCCCCCAAGTCTTAAAGGAGCCACAGCACTCAACCCTGTTAGCTTGCAGACCAACCTATAATCTGTCTCTAAACTTGGTTAAAAACAGAGGGCTCGGTCCACATACATCTGCAGAAGTAGCTTAAGCTGCACCACCAAGCGCCAAGGTGCCCCTGTGAGGTGCAGTCCTAACTCTAATCTCTGAGAGCCCCATTTGGGACATACAATGCAATAGATAAATTGGGAGCAGGCTTACCTGAGGTTGCCCTATAACCTCGAGTGCAGCCCATGGGGTGGAAGGGTCGAAGACCTTGCAATACAGCCTAGACCCCCCACCCCATGTGCTTACACAAATTCAAAAGAAACAGAGATTAGAGTTAGGATGTACCCCACAGAGGCACCTTGGCGCTGGTGGTGCAGCTTAAGCTACTTCTGCAGATGTGTGTGACCGAGCCTCTGTTTTTAACCAAGTTTAGAGACAGTTTGTAGGTTGGTCTGCAAGCTAACAGGGTTGAGTGCTATGGCTCCTTTAAGACTTTAGGATCTTTAAAGGCCCCGCAGTCTAAAAGACGCCAGTGCCACCCGATTCCCAGTCCCTGGGGCATCCCAAATCGGGGGTAAATCTTACTTTGTTAAATTTTTAGTTAACTTGCATTTTTTACTTGAGGATTTAATTTTAATATTTTGGCTTCAAATGGTACAACTTAAAATTTTGGGTGTGGTTACCCACACCCTCTACATACAGATTGCTCTCAAATATAAAAAAACACCCAGCAACTTCTGCATGTTATGAGCCTAGAAACAGCCAAGATGGAGGGTCAGGTATTCTCGGGCAGCCTGCAAACAGAAAGGGCCTTGTGACTGTTTTGCTCTGCACTTTGATTTCTGACCTTTCCGTGCCCCCAGCTCTGCTGTGTCTGTGCAAAATACAGCAGTAACCCACATCCTGCACTTTATCCCGCTCTCCTCTCCTCAGTAAGTGTGATGCATCTGACCAAAGATGTGCTTAAATAATTAAACAAAGCAAAGGTAAACAACTACACCAATAAATTCAATCAAAAAATATAATTCTAGTACATCAATTTAAAAATAAATAACAAAGGACATAAGTTTCTTTAATTAACGCAAATATATGGATGTATTGCAAAATAAAGGTTTACATGCAAAGGACTAATTAAGGTCCACATTAAAATGCTTTTATAAGGCATACATGAATCAGGTATGCATTGCTATACAATTTATGGCCTCGGCCATGCTGATACATGCAGTTCATTGGAGCTCAAGACGCGCAGACTCCTCCACATAGCCAAAAAACCTGTTCAAGAACAGCAATCCGACTGCTAAAAGGTGTCGGCAGTGGCTTTCTTTTAAAACATATTTAGAGGTTGGAAAACTGTTCTCTGAATCACACCTAAACACATCCGAGTATCCTAAGTTTTACGTTTTGATCCTAAGTTTTAGGATTTGATCCTAAGTTTTACGTTTTGATCCTAAAATTTAGGAACGAACTTCCGATGATCGTAAGAGCATATACGAATTCGTACGTAGGCTCGTGCGAGTCGGAAATGGCCAAAAAAACAGGAAAAAATGACTAACACCCACTCAAACTTACGATTCTCGATCCGAAATCAATTAACTTTTGCATTTTGAATCGAGGGGAATGTCTATAAAGTGGCTGGCAGAGCCTCTATCTGAAAAGATCCTTTCAGTTTCAGGAGAGATAACGTCTCGGCTAGTTACAAAGTTACTTTAGGACACAGCAGAAACAGATTCTGCTGTAATAGTCATTTATCCTCTTTTGCTCTGACTGTGTGAAATATACACACACACAGTGTTTTACACATTTTGTTCCAAATTCATTGTTTTCTTCGGGAAAAAAAACTAAAATGTCTAAAGTTCCCTAAGATTAATTTCTTAGGGACAATATTTTCAAACCACATTATGGGTGTTTCTTACATGTTGGCACTGCACAACGTCTGCTCTGGGGACATGGTGCTGTAAAACCTGTAAATAAAAAAAAATAGGCCTCCAGTCACAGCTGCCTCCATGACAGCGGGCCGCCATCAAACACACAGAAACTTGCACAGATTTCTAAACTAAGGGCAACCCAGATCTTCACTAGAGCCCCCTGCAATGGTGTATAGGCTGAGCTGCTTGGGAAGCCCCTGGTTGTGCACCAGAGGATCTGAGGGTCTGGGTAGATAAGCAGCGTTCACGTGATCTTATACGGTGTTAAGCTGTAGATGTGAATAAGCCAAGGTCAAAGGGTATGGTGCAAAGATTCTACATCCAGTAAACAAAGCCGAAGTCAAAGGTTACAAGCAAGGTACGAAGTCTGAGGATAATCCAAGGGTTGAAGTCTACATGGAATGCCGAGTCAAACGCAAGTAATCCAAAGATCAAGTACACAAGCAGGTTCCAAGGAGGCAAAGACAGAATGACATAGGAATCTTCTGGCGCCATATTGACGCTAAAGACTTCCTTATATAGGACCAAATGCATTCTGATGGGACTCTGCAGCTGACACAAGTAGCCCACGTTCACAATATTCCCTGCACTAGCAGATAACGGTATTTGTGAACATGTGACCTGACATATAAAAGCATCCGGTTACGTGTCATGCAGTACTGTATATTGCTGTGACCGTGCTGTTACTATACAGATGTGATCACAGTTGCAGAACCCTGAAACCAGTCAAAGTGGTTTCCAAGCTTTTGATCACTCTGACAGCCAAAGTGATGGATACTATAAACAAAAAAAATTGTGTAAATAAACATATATGTCTATAGTTTCTGGGGAGAGAAAGTCTCGGCTAGTTACAAAGTTGAGTAAAGAGGGTAGGAGTAGCTCCATCACTATTATTTATACAAAATTATTATCATTATTATTCAGGGCCTGGGAACCAATTTTCCACCCAGTTTAACCTTCTCATCATCGGGGAGGCCGATTTATTAATAGCGCCAGGTAGCGACAGTAGCGTGATTTTCACAGCGCCGGCTAGTATTCGCTGTGCTTGGCCGTTGTTCGGCTGTTGACTCAGTCGGTGTGCGGTAATGTTGAATACGGGGTTAGGAGTCGCTGTTTGACTGGTTCCGCGCTGTATGGGAGTGCATGACAGCGAATGGCCATAGCGAACGGCTCCCAGCATATTCATTAACAAATCACGCTCAAAAAATTCTCGTGCTGTGAAATGCATGTTTAAACCCCAGAGCGCTGGCGGCGATGGGTTAAAAGTAATTTTTTAACCCCCAAACAACCATATTTTTGGAAAAAAAAATAAACATGTTTTTATAAACATTTGGTAATATGAATACATTAATATCAGACCTGTAATATCAATTCTGCACAAATTTTTATTTTTTATTTTTATTACCTTAAAAAAAATATCTAACATTGCAGATGTGGTCACAGAATTTTTGACATTTAAAAAAAACATTAATATCAATTAATTATGAATATTTAAAGATTTCTCCATTGAAATGCATTGGGGAGCGCCAAGTAGCGAGAGGTCATACCTGGCGCTGTGATGGGATTAGCAGCGGCGCTGTTTGCTGAAGTCTGCAACATGATGAATCCCGCGCTAGCTGACGCTCTCGCCGGCGCTAGCCTCATTCAGCGTGATAAATGCGTGATTGTGTTCGCAGCCTGGCGTTCTGGAGTCGGTAGCCGCCGATAGCTGGCGCTACCTGGCGCTAGTGAGACACTACCTGGCGCTATCCCTTGATAAATAAGGGCCTAAGTATTAAGCACCAAACATGTCTAGCTATGTGGAAAAGACAGATATTTGGTTGCACATATGTGCAGATACATGTGGAAGCCACACTGCCCCGACAAGGCACTCTGTGTTTAGTGTGGTTCCTACTCTTATTTTTGAGTCCCCAAAGTTGGGACATGCAATGCAGCCAGAGCTACTCAACTGGGAAGCTGCCAGCCTCCCTTTAGAGCACTCCACAGGGAGAGATCCATGGTTGCTGAATCCCTCCCTGTGTGTGTTCATGGCAACTCAACTGAGTAAAGGGGGTGGGAGTAGCTCTATCACTATTATTTATACAAAATTATCATCATTATTATTCAGGGCCTGGGAACCAATTTACCGGCCAGTTTAACCCTCTCATCCTCTAAGTAATAAGCACCAAACATGTCTAGTTAAAGTGGACCAACACCCAGGATTTTGACTATCCTGGGTTTTGGTCCACTTCGGCGGGGCACCCCAATCGGGAAACCCCCCAGAAAGCCCCAAAATCTTACCTGTCCCCTCTCCCACGTGACTGGACGGTCCAATCCCCGCCAACGTCCAGGCGGGGATCAGGAACGTCCAAGCGGCTGCCGCCGCCGCTGCCTCCCTCGCGTCACTTTCGGCGCGCGCGCGCCCCCGCCGGCCATTCGCAGACGGCCGGCGCGGGCGCGAGCACGCCTACAGGGGCGCGAGGGAGGCCGCCGCCGAAGATCAGGTAAGGTGTTTGGGGGTTTTTTGGGGGGTTTCACCCCGCGGGACATCCCGATCTCGGATGTCCCGCGGGGTGGGAGGTGATCGGCCCGGGAATCTTATAGATTTCCGGGCCGATCACCTCTCGGTGTTGGTCCACTTTAAAGTTACTTTAGGACACAGCAGAAACAGATCTGCTGTAATAGTCATTTATCCTCTTCTGATCTGACTGTGTGAAATATAGACACACAGTGTTTTACACATTTTGTTCTAAATTCATTGTGTCCTTGGGGGAAAAAAAAACCGAAAATGTCTAAAGTTCCCCAAGATTAATTTTTTAGGGTCAACATTTTCAAACCACATTATGGGTGTTTCTTACATGTTGGCACTGCACAACATCTGTTCTGGGGGAATGGTGGTGTAAAACCTGTAAGAAAAAAAAATAGGCCTCTAGTCACCGCCACCTCCACGACAGCGGGCCGCCATCAGAGAGACACTTGCACAGATTCCTGATCTAAGGGCAACCCAGAACTTCACTAGAGCCCCCTGCAATGGTGCATAAGCTGGACTGCTTGGGAAGCCCCTGGTTGTGCCCCATAGGATCCGAGGGTGTGGGTAGATAAGCAGTGTTCACCTGATCTTAGATGGCGTTAAGCCGTAGATGTGAATAAGCCAAGGTCAAAGGGTATGATGCAAAGATTCTACATCCAGTAAACAAATCCAAGGTCAAAGGGTATGATGCAAAGATTCAACATCCAGTAAACAAAGCCGAGGTCAAAGGTTACAAGCAAGGTACGAAGACTAAGAACCGGCTCACCTCTCGACTGGGAAGCCTGGAGTCTAAGGGCCAACCTGGTTTTCACTAGAGCCTCTAATGGTGAGGATAGACTGGGCTGCAAGAAGGCCCCAGGTCAGGCAAAATTCAAGTGTGGAATAGAAAGGTAGTGGGGTACACTTCTCTTGGTAGACTACATATAGGAGATTTACCTCATTGTAGAGATCCAGTGGCGGCAGAGCAATTCTACAGTAGCTGAAGGCAACAAAGCATGGTGTCCGACTGGGAGGCACACCTAATTTCTTTTTGAGAATTAGGAATGGCAGCTGGACTTGAGTTAGACTAATCGGTTCTTGTTGCTTACCTCCGATGAGGAATTGTTCTTGTGTTCCTCTTGGCTACCCCCCAGTTTAATTTAGTGTAATCAGGTTTGGTTGGGCTGTCCTACAACTCCCTCCATGAAGTTGTCTATAGTTTGACACTATACTCTATAGATAGTGTATGGCTCCAATCCCCAACCTGTAGCTGAGGAGTCACATGTGGCTCGCAGGCTGTCTGAGGGTGACTGATTTGTAGGGCAAGTGTTGGCCTACCCACACTTGGTTTCCAAGTCTCAACGTGTCCTCATCATGTGGAGGACAGAAGAAACTGGTATGCCGATACACTCTTCCAAATTTTTTTTTTGGGGGGGGGGGGAGGGTTCTGAGGGATTCACTCATGCAGTCTATGGTAAAGTCCTACCATTAACTTTGGTCCTGTTGAACCTTCCCTTAATAGCTAGTTATCAAGATCTTTTGTTCTTTTCCACCTGGCTCCTTGGAATGGCTGCCTGGGTAAATAATACTGGTACAATGACAATTTTCCTTTCTTATCCTGAACTTTCCATATGTTAACTTTGCTTGGCTCATGCTCTGTCCATCTACTTAAAGGACTAGGGGGTCAAATAAGACACCTACCTGCACCTAGAAACCAGCGGCGGAGTCAGACAGTGCCGCAGATTCCGCCTGATGCTTGCCGACATCTTACTGAAGTCCAGGACGTCGCCGGTTCTCCCTGCGCCGTGTGCGCTGTCTTCCATTCAGGTCAATGGACAGGGGGAGCGAGCGTGGAAGCCGTCATCAAGCAGAATCTGCGTCACTGTCCTTATTTTAGGTTGGCAGGATGAGGAGTATTTCAAAGTCGGTAAACCTGGGCTGGAGTGGCCCTTTAAAGCAATTTTGAGGAATCTTGCTATTATCTATTGTACGGTCTACCCTATGCTTGTGTTGGAGTATCTTTCATTGCTATACCTGCCACAAAGAATTCCTTCTATGTATGTAATATACATATTTGGCTATTAATAAAAATATTTTGATTTGGAAGTGATTTTGATTCTCACCTGCATAGACACATCCAAGCTTGTCCTCCCACCATCCAATTCTGCTGTGGTCAATGAATTACTGCAGCTGAACATCACCAAAATGATATGTTGGTGACTATCTCCGCCGCTCGCCACTTCTCCACTGCGCCAGCAGACAGAGACACTCCAGTGTTCACTCCATGCTGGCGCCGCAGAGAGGAGGCGATGGGGCAGCTGCATTGACAGGCGCTGCTGCGAAAGGCGGCAGATACAGCTGCCTCCGCCGCTTCCTCTCTGCGGCGCCAGCACACTGAATGAACACCCGTCTTAGTAAAGCTGTGGCCACCACTGTAACAGGCTGGGTGTCTGGTGCTGCTGAGAAGGCTGCCTCCGCCACTTCCAGGACAGTGCGAGCAATGGAGAGGTGAGTATTTTTTGCCCACCTTCGCCTGATAAGACGCACTGACATCCCCGCCACTTTTTGAAAAAAAAAAAAACAAACAAAAAAAAAAAAAAATGTGCGTCTTATAGTGCGAAAAATACGGTATAATTAAAAACTGGGCAATGGTAACACAATGGATAGACGCAAAAGATTCTAGGAACTTGTAGATATCTGGTAATCCAAAGAAATCACTGAGACCAATGTTAAATAAAGACTTATATTGGGGTACAAATAACACAAGATGCAATACAATCTTACAAAACAACAAGATACAACACTCTATGATTGAGAGTTATATGACCGGCATACACATATACAGTGGTTAACGCAGACTTAAGAACATTACCTGACCAGCAACTGATATATTTACCCTCCTGACAGGGGAACCCACAAGCGGACCTCCAAGCTGGCAGCCTCGGTCTCCTGTACTCCTACTCGGGCCCTCTTCCTTAGTCTCTCTCCCCCTTCCAGGGCCCTCTGTCAGTTATACCCCGATATTACTTGGATGTCCAGACTTGCCCGCCCAGTCTCTCTAGCCTGAAACTTGTGACAACCTGTTTTGCTGGACTCTAGATGGGCAAGTATTGAAATGTCCCAGCCAATTAAACTGGATTTGAATATTCTCAGGATCTGCCCCCCAAACCTGATTTGGAATAATATTTTAACAATAGTAATTATCCATAAAGGTCCATTGTTTACAGGGTTTCCCCTTTAAGTGCATAGCTGGGGGTGTGGTTTAATGGCAAAAAAATTTCTGCTGCACGTATCCCTTTTTCCTGTTTTCAAAAGTTGTGAGTTATGTGTACTCATCACTGAAGCAATGTATATTAAGCGTTGCTATTTTGTTCGTTTACGCAGTCTAAATACACATGACTGAAAAAGAGGCTTCACTTACCTCTGATACACAATTATCAGCCCTCTGCAACTATGCAGATATTTTGTCTCTCTTGATTGGTTGCATTCTACTGACGTCAAAATGAGTTGAGATTATGAATACACCATTAAAGAGGAACATGTTGGAGTTAAAACCTCCCCCAAGCCTCACTGATCTGCTGCCTCCCCCTCAGGTTTTACCTTTGGGCACTATTTACTCACCTACCCGGGGGATCCGTCTTCTGCGTCCCTCGGATTCCGGCAATCTTACAACGGGCGCCGCCATCTTGCATCCCACGAGACACTGCGCAGGGCCCCTGATCTTGTGCCTGCGCTGTGCCCATGAATGGGATGCAACTGAGTTGCCTGAAATCTTGCCAGACTTTGCTGAGCGGGACTTTGAAGAGGCCAGTTAAAGCCGTTCTGTCACTTACAGATGCCTGTCGGCGGGGCACTGCTCGGACCCTGAAGCAGTCGTATGTCGACATTCAAAAGGTAAGTAGGGGCTGATGGGGGAGGGAATTGGTCCCTTTTTGTTTTTAGTCTGATGTTCCCCTTTAAAAGGCTTTAGGAAGCTTAAAGTGGGCTGAAAACGACCCTGGAGTCTATGAGACTCTAGGACCAGCTTATTCCCTCTCCCAGGGGCATCCCGAAGTAGGAAGCCCCGCAGTTCGCCCAGAATTCTTACTTTTCTCATGCACCAAATAGAGGTGAGTTTAACAGGCGATTGGCGGGGCCATGCCCTGGCCGCACCCCGAATTGGATGAAAACTCTCCAGATTGCCCATACTAACTGATCTGCTTTAAGGGGGATCAAGAGCGACCAACCTATATGAATGCGTGCACAGCCTGAAGATGCAGGGGAAGCGCCTTCTCTCGCATCTCTACATAGGCATGGCAAACGGCTCTGATTGGACAAGAGGCTATGTGAAACTTGAGTGAATATGGGCGACCTGGAGGTTTCACACAGCAGGGCATTCCAATTCAGGATGCCCTGGGGGGAAGGCCGGCCGCCCTGGGCATTGTTCTGCTTTAAAATACTAACAATCAATATTACAAATGCAAGATGCCCTGAAGCAGGAGTGTCAAACTCAAATAAACACAGAATTAAAATAGATTTAAAGGGGACCTTCACCCTATTAAGTGCATCTCTGCACCTAAACGCCTCTTCTGCCCCCAGTGAGTGATCCCTTTTGTTCATGGGCATTGCAGAGGTGGCAGGAACATGGCAGGAGGAGGAGTTGGGCACTGCTGAAGTGTTTCCAGTTATGTAAAACGTATCAATCACTGGGGCTCTGGGAGAGGTGTTTGGGTGCATGGAATAAGGTGCAGGTCCTCTTTAAATAGGAAGCATATCAATGTGGGACAGGCCTCTCCTCAGAAAGTGGAGGGTACCCCCACTTCAAGTAGACCTCCTAAACACCCCTTCTATTTCCCTCAGTACCACACTGCACATACATTGCATTGCTGGCCACCGGTTCGCAATTGCACGTGACCACCGTAGGACCAAATAGGTTTTCATAGTCAGTAGTCACCTGGGCTGATGAACCAGTGACTAGCTGCATTGGAATGTGTGTGGATATCCAGAACAAGGATGCCTCCACCCCAGCAATCTAAGCTGACCAGCAATTTGCTTTAAAATGGACCAAAACCAAGTTTGTTTCACTAATCTGGCTCTTTGTCCAATTAACTAGGGCTGGAATGCCCCGAGGGCATGGAATCAGCTGGCCCTGGAGTTCAGGGTCACCATGCACAGCTATTGGTTTGCTTTAAAATGTAGAACCACTTTTAATATTTTTTTGGATTTTTGGTCCACTTACTTGGGATCAGGAGAGGTGTGGGGGCAAGCAGAGTAAACACTGCTGTTGTCTGTCTTACGATCTTAGGAGAGGTGCAGGGGTTCTGTCTTCCTAGTGAGCTTAGTTGAGGTGTGGGGGAGTCAGTCTTCCTAGTGAGCTTAGTTGAGGTGTGGGGGAGTCAGTCTTCCTAGTGAGCTTACTTGAGGTGTGGGGGAGTCAGTCTTCCTAGTGAGCTTACTTGAGGTGTGGGGGAGTCAGTCTTCCTAGTGAGCTTAGTTTAGGTGTGGGGGAGTCAGTCTTCCTAGTGAGCTTAGTTTAGGTGTGGGGGAGTCAGTCTTCCTAGTGAGCTTAGTTGAGGTGTGGGGGAGTCAGTCTTCCTAGTGAGCTTAGTTGAGGTGTGGGGGAGTCAGTCTTCCTAGTGAGCTTAGTTGAGGTGTGGAGGAGTCAAGTCTTCCTAGTGAGCTTAGTTGAGGTGTGGGGGAGTCAGGCTTCCTAGTGAGCTTAGTTGAGGTGTGGGGGAGTCAAGTCTTCCTATTGAGCTTAGTTGAGGTGTGGGGGAGTCAATCTTCCTAGTGAGCTTAGTTGAGGTGTGGGGGGTCTGTCTTCCTAGCGAGCTTAAGAGAGGTGCAGGGAGTCTGTCTTCCTAGCAAGCTTAGGAGAGGTGTGGGGGGGTCTGTCTTCCTAGCAAGCTTAGGAAAGGTGCAGGGAGTCTGTCTTCCCAGCAAGCTTAGAAGAGGTGCGGGAGTCTGTCTTCCTAGCAAAACTGAGGAGACCGCACGGGAACTGTGCCTGTATGAATTGCACAGCCACCTGGCAGCTACTTCAGTCCCCTGGAAACAGCTGTCAACCGGTTGTACGGCTCTGACAGGCACAGTCCCTGTGCAATGTGTGCGATTGCTAGAAACCAGGCATTTAAAAAACCTGTTAAAGAGAATGGGGCCCAGCACTGATCCCTACAGTACTCCACTAGTAATGGAACGATATGTTAAAACAGAAGTCCGGTCTCTAAGTAGCCCAGGAACTCCTGTCATTTCCTGCAGAGCATCACAAAAACATAGAAGATCCCAGTTTGTACCACTTTCAAAGGAACGTTGTTGCCCAGGGTGCAGTCACATCTCTACCACTGCTTATAGGTAGAGTCACTGGCTGTCACGGTAGGAGAGCTGGTCTTACTTATGTGTGCCTGCTCATCTACTTGAGTGTGTGCACATGCGCATGGTCGCACCCCTTGGGTCTATCTCTCTGGACGGTGCATGGCTGGGGCACATGAGGTTACGAAGGTGATCGTCGCGCTGGTCTGCCCATACCTAGATGGACCCTGGACTTAGCTTGCGTGCAAGGGTTCCCGTGGATAGTGGCGCACGTAAGACCAGGCCTTCTACCTATTGGTTAAGTTTCCACACTTCGGTACATGTGCGATGGGCACTTCCTGTAACCATGCAGCCTTGAAAAGAAGGCCTGCGACACTGGGGGGTTGCCTGCAGATTTTCGACTTTGGCTCCGACTTCTGGTTTTAGATAGACCCTATCCTGCCTCTGACTCTATGAATTTGGATATTATGGGTCTTCCTGGCTCTGGACTCCCTGGCTCTGTTTCATCAGACTTCCCTAAAACCTAAACTGGACTTTTCCCATGTTGGACTTTGGACTCACTGGCCAATGGCAACAGTATTGGAACCCCGGCTTTTCTGCAGCCACCCTCCTTGGGGAAGGCCCCGGCAAAAACCAGACCTGTCGGCAGACTCCCCAGGCTGGAACCAGTGTGTGATGTAGCACTTTGTCAGTTGCTCATTGCTGGCTCCCTTTAGGTACAGTCAGATCTAACTCTGTTACCTTCAGATCTCCCTCCGCTCCAGCCTGGTGTTCCTGCTTCTACGTCATCATATAACTTGACACTCCAGCCTTCCCCTCTGCTGAGTTTCCCCAGTATCCACCCTCTGGGGAAGCTGCAGGCATTACTGCTGGTAGCTGTCTGTATCTACTTCGTAGATACAGACAGGTATGTGACACTGCCACAGCCAGGTAGGGTACAATGTGTTTACATGGACTACTTCTTACAGTTGTGCAAAATCTAAAAGCAGATTAGACGAATTTAAAGGTGAAAGATTCTGATAATGCGACAAGGGAAGCAATAAAAGTGATTTTCATCTTATACAGGGGCTCCCCCGCTTTGTTCACTCAAGTACCACTTTCCATTTACCAGTTATACCAAGTACAACCTGGGTGCTTCGTACTGGTTGTCAGTCACCTAAAACTGTTGTAAAAAAAACACAAAACAGCTATTTATAGATTAACTGGTCCAACAGCCTGACACAATTGGAAAAAAACAACTCCCCAAAACTCCCTTGCCCCATCTGAATGCATGATACTGAATCATTGTCAGCACTTACATTTGCTTCTGCATTCACTCAAAGCCGAAATGCTGCCTCACCGTTTTTCTCATGGAGCAGCCATTTTGGACCTTCCTTTCCCAGCATGCCAGTCATGGGGGCAGTTTTGTACTTATGGAGCAAATCAGGACTAGGTAAAGTATAGATGGCAGCAGATTCAGGTTCAGGGTACAGATAAGTCTGCAGCCAAGTACAACCTGAAAGGATCTTGAGTACCATTAATGGTACCGTTTGGGAACCCCTGGTCTAATAGGAACCCCCGAACATGGGATATACTCAAGGTGCACTGTGTAAATGTATGATAGTGTCATGTGTGGCTAGGATTACATGTATGTTCGTAGAATGATAAAAGCATAAAATGTAAAAGATTTTTTTTTTAAATCACGGCAGCCAGAAGATAAAAACAGTTTTCTAGTATAGACATAACATTTATTATCCCCAGAACATCCACTTTTTTTTTTTTCACAAAAGAACATTTTTCAAAATTACAGCAATAAGACTACAACCCTGAATGAACTCGTTCATGATTGGTTAGGTTTACTTTACTGGAAAACCCTTTTCCACATTCAGGACAAGAATATGGCTTTTCCCCTGTATGAACTCTTTCATGTTTAATAAGGGAAGACTTGATAGAAAAACATTTCCCACATTCAGCACAAGAATATGGTTTTTGCCCCGTATGAGTTCTCTTGTGATTAATAAGACTTGACTGCTGCGAAAAACATTTCCCACAATCGGAACAGGAGTATGGCTTCTCCCCTGTATGAACTCTTTCATGTTTAATAAGGGAAGACTTTACAGAGAAAAATTTCCCGCATTCGGAACATGAATATGGCTTCTCCCCTGCATGAAGTCTCTCGTGACTGATAAGATTCGACTGCTGAGAAAAACTTTTCCCACAATCTGCACAAACATATGGCTTCTCATCTGTATGAACGTTTTTGTGACTGATGAGATTGGATTTCCGAGAAAAACATTTCCCACATTCAGAACACAAATATGGCTTCTCCCCTGTATGAACTCTTTCGTGATTGATAAGGTCAGATTTATGAGAAAAACATTTCCCACATTCAACACAAGAATATGGCTTTTCGCCTGTATGGACTTTCTCGTGATCGAAAAGATTTGATTTGCGAGAAAAACATTTCCCGCATTTGGAACAAGAAAATGGCTTCTCTCCTGTATGGAATCCTTCGTGGCTGATGAGAAGTGACTTATCAGAAAAACATTTTCCACAATGGGAACAGGAATATGACTTTTTAGATATAGGTGTCGTTTGATCAGTAAGGGAAACAGTAGGAGGACACCCAGCATGGTGCAGTGCTCGATGGGGGTTTGGGGTAGTCGAGTCTCCTGCGAACTCCGCTATCATGTCTTCTTCGCGATCTGGAGAGATAGTGTAATGTCTCTCTGTATTATTCTGGCTGCATCTTCCATCTGGAGAACATAATACAAGGAGAATGGAGAAGGTTAATGGTAGATTGAAAAGACAAAAGGCAATTCATTCGGGAGGAGCTTTGATGGAAGAAGAATTTAGTATTTTGTAACTTATTTTGCGTTATTTAATAAGTAAAGACTTATTGGAGCTCAATCCATTCAATTAATCAGGAAGAGACGAGGCAACATCAAAGCGTTTACACACTCTAAAAACAATTTTCTGCGTGTTGAGACCACTATTAGGGGCAGCCATGGCCTAGCAGTTAAGGGACCGATATTGTGACCAAAGGGTTGCAGGTATCAATTCTAGAGCAGTGGTTCATCAAGTATGAACACTTTTCAACAAGATGAAACACTTTTTCATCAAGTACCACTTTCCATTTGCTAAATATCTTGAATACCACCTGGGTGTTAAGTATGGGTTGTCAGCACCTAAAACAGTGTTAAATAAATACAAAACAACCATATAAGTTGTATGATATACTCAAAAATGCATAGAAATAGTTCTCATTACCTTTTGGAGCAGGTGGCTACTTATAAAGCAAATCAGGGTTGGGTAATCTGGGCAGATCAGGTAGGGATAACAAATCAGTCTGCAAACTGGCAGATTAACACCTGATAGGATCTCGAGTACTATCAGTGGTACTCGTACCACTGGTTAGGATCCCCTCTTCCAGAGTATTTCTGAGTATTCTAGAGTGTTATTAACCTTTTAAGTGACAGCCTATCTTGAGATTTTGTCACCTTCTTTTGCCAGACCATTTTTCAATATTTTGCTCTATACATATTCAACTATGTTTTTTGAAGGGATTTCCAAGGAAAATGATATAAGTCTGGGCTTTAACATGAAATGTATCGTTTGTCATTTTTCTAGTGTATATTTTTGAGTGAAATATGTGCAACATTTTTTTAGTGTTCTTTTGTAATTAAAAATGTAAGTTTTTCAATAAAATCATGTATTGTGTGTATTGGTAGGCACCCTCTCCTACCCAGGAGACACCGCAAACTGAAACAGCAAAAAACTGAGATTTTCAGACAAAATACAACTAATTTGGGCACCTTGCAGTTTTTCAAGAAAAACAACCCTTTGTATTTGAAATACCCCCCACATATATTCTCTGGAAGTGCACACCTCAGTCTTTTTAGGCGTACTAGGCTTGTTGACGTGGGTTCAGTTTTCAGGAAGTAATCCGATGAATTCTTTGGTTGCACAGGGTTTCCCTAACAAAAAAAAAGAATAAAAAAGCAGAATCAAAAAAGCCACATTTTCCTATAAAAACTATATGCAAACAAGAAAAAACAAGTTCAATCTGAAAAGGTTCACCGAACAGAACAATACCCAACATGCATAGCTACTGTCAAGGGAAGAGTTGCCAAACACCCCAAAGTAAAGCATGTGCCTAAGGGTAATTTTACTGGAAAATTTCAGCACTGCAGACAAAGTGCGCATTTCAAATACCCCCCACAAACCATATATTCTCTGAAAGTACACACTTTATGCTTTCTAGGCGTACACAGCTAGTGGGCTCATCTTTCTGTAAGTAATCCCTCAAAGAATTCTTTGGTTGCACATGGTTTCTCTAAAAAAAATTATTTTTTTCCTTTTTTTTTGCCTTCCATCTATTCTTTCTTTCATCTGTTAATTCTGCCATTCCTTTTTTTCTTTCATTTCTTAATTCTGTCAGTCTGCCTTCTATTCTTTCTTTCCTTCCATCTCTTTTTTTCTCACATTCCTTCTCTCTTTCCTACGTTTTTTTATCATTCATTTTATTGTATCATTTTATTGTATTTATTGATTCTGTCATTCATTCTATGCTTTTGTTGTTTGTTTCTTTTCATTTTTAAAGTGGACTAAAACCCACTGAACTTGTGTAATACATTTGGCCAAAGCCCCTGGCGATATTTCCTTCTTAGGGTGTAGAACTAGAAAGGGATCATTTTGTTTTTTGAATAGTCCCGGAACACAGTTTTTTTTTTTTTGCTGTCCCTCTCTGTAAGATGGCAGGCGAACAGTCATTGTATAGGTGTGGCAATGACATCATTGCCACACACAACAGTGGCAATGAATGGAGGAGGCGGAGCTTTACAGCTAAAACAGGCGCCATTATCTGGGATTAAAGTGAAGTAGGGGCAGTGAAAATAGGCAAAAGGTGCTCTTCATAGGGGGAACAATTTAGGGGATGCAAGTTAAAAATGTGGGCTTTGGTCCGCGTTAAGACTGCAGAATCTGCCTGCTACTCCAAACATCTGCATGCTTTTAATCCCTCTCAATAGGTTTATATCACTGATTGCCACAGGGGAGCTTTGCTTTTTTTGACTGGTGGTCCGCTTTAAGTGTATATTTTTTTGGCTAGATTTATATATTTGGCCTAAAGATTAGGTGCAGTATTTCTATGAAGGGTTTATTACTCACCTGTGCTGATCTGTATAGAAATGTCCTCCTTAATAATCTTCACAAGCATTTCCTTAGCGTCCGTTTCCGTATTTGTAACCATAGTGTCTCCGGGGACTGTAAATAAAGCGACACACGATGTATGTAAGTGACTGAACAGGGGCCATATTTTCTATAAAAAGGATTATAATTTATTACTCACCTGGGCTGATCTGAGACATTTCCTCCTCTTTATTCCTCACAAATACATTTTCTTCCTCCTCACGTTTCACGTTTGTCACTGTAATGTCTCCGGGGTCTGTGAATGAAGATGGCGGTGATGCTCCTGTAATGACACATAGGAGACACACCAGTGGGCACAGAGGAAATAGGAACATTTTTTCTAGAAGGATTATTACTCACCTGTGCTGATCTGTGAAGAAATCGCCTCATCTTTATTCCGCACAAGTATTTTCTCCTCAGTTTTTACATTTTTCACTACATTGTCTCCGGGGTCTGTGAACAAAGATGGCGGTGACATCCCAGTAATGACACATAGGAGACACACCATAGTAGGCACAGGTGAAATAGAACCATTTTTTCTAGAAGGATTATTACTCACCTGTGCTGATCTGTGAAGAAATCGCCTCATCTTTATTCCGCACAAGTATTTTCTCCTCAGTTTTCACTACATTGTCTCTGGGGTCTGTGAACAAAGATGGCGGTGATGCCCCTGTAATTACATGTAGGAGACGCGCCAGAGTGGGCACAGAGGGAATAGGAACTTTTTTTCTGGAAGGATTATTACTCACCTGTTGTGATCTGTGAAGAAATCACCTCCTTTTTATTCCGCACCAGTATTTTCTCCTCAGTTTTCACTACATAGTCTCTGGGGTCTGTGAACAAAGATGGCGGTGACGCCCCTGTAATGACACATAGGAGACACACCAGAGTAGACACTGAGGGAATTGGAACATTTTTCTAGAAAGATTATTACTCACCTGTTCTGATTTGTGAAGACATTGCCTCCTTTTTATTCTGCACAAGTATTTTCTCCTCAGATTTCACTACATTGTCTTGGGGGTCTGTGAACAAAGATGGCGGTGACGCCCCTGTAATGACATGTAGGAAACACACCAGAGTGGGCAAAGAGGAAATAGGAACTTTTTTTCTAGAAGGATTATTACTCACCTGTGCTGATCTGTGTGTTAAAGTGGTCCAAAACCCATGGCCTGATGCTTGATTCTCTCCCCTCGGGGCATCCATAATTGGGATGCCTCGCTGTTTGAAACCCCCCAGGTCACCCGGTATACTCACCTTCTTCCCCCGGTCCAATGGTGCATGCACGATTAGCGGGCGCTTGCCGCCATCCCTTTAGCAGGTTGCACACCTGTGCCAGCCATTTGTGAATGGCCGGTGTGGATACGCTTCCTGTTAGATAGTTGCGGAGGATGTGGCCACCGAAGGCTTAGATGAAGGGGAGCGGATCCCAGCAAGCTAATACAAGAGGCTGCGCATGCGCAGTAGGACCGTGGACAGGCGAGGTAGATTGGGTGACCTGGGGGCTTTTCACATAGTGGGGCATCCCCGGTCAGGGTGCCCCGGGGGAAAAGACCAAAACCCAGGAGAGCCAAAATCCTGGGTTTTGGTCCACTTTAAAGCGGCCCAACAGTCAAAATGACTTAAACCAGGCCAACACAACAAGCAGTGCATCGGTCCCCAGGGCAATTTAGATTGCTGCACATAAATATTCATCTACCTTTTTCTAACTCCAAATGTTAGAAACAAAATGACGGCTCATGCACCTGCAGCCCACCTGCAAACAGGAAATGCTACTGGGCTTCCTGTTACTGTGCATTGTCAGTTATGTCAGTTGAATCCAGGCAGCAGCATGGCTGAGATGCTGGGAGAGGAAGCTCCAAAATGGCCGCTACCTTTTCTTTTCCAACTGGGCCAGGCTGTTGGTCCGGTTTAAAGTGCACTGAAGTGCATCTGTCAACAAATCTGTTCCTCTGAAGGAACAGCTTATATGTAAATGTCCCCAATGACACATTTGCATAAAGCCAGACCAGCCTCTGAGATTGAACAGGGCCCAGGTCTAGTGAGCACAGAATCTCCTCCCATCCCTTACTTACCCTGTGATGGGAGAAGCTGCTGATCCTCCATCCTGGTGTCCCCCTGCTTTGTATAGTGAGTCTTTGTATAGAGGCTGTTTTCACGCTACAGGACAATAAATAGAAACAGTTAGTGGGAATGTTACAGGAGAAATGACCAGCCTGCTTCAGAACAAAACATCAGCATCCTCATCCTCACCATTGGGAAACCCAGCCCAGTGACAGTTACAGGCTTGTATCTCTGATGTCACACACATGAAAAGGCCCCAATAAGGCCAATGGTGATGTAGCCACCGCCATTCTTCCAATGTTTATAAAGGACATAGAAGATGGGATTAATGGCACCGTCTCTATTCTTGCAGATGACACAAAGATATGTAGCACAGTGCCGTCTATTGAAGATGTTCAAAGCTTCAGGCTGACTTGGACACTTTGAGTGTCCAAGTCAGACGGCCTGAGGAAGTGATCCCGGAGTGATCACGCAACGCGTCGCGCTTCCGTTCGTTAGGATCCCCAGAGGATGACTCCAAGCACCCGGTGATGTACTTTATTATCTCTTAGTCCTCACCAGCACACTTAGTGCTTATAATTGATAACTGTTCATATTGGCACAGCACAGCACAGCGCAGTCCTGCTGGCTGAGCTATTACACGATTTAAGGGCACTTGACACTTTATTCTAGTTTGATGTTACAGATTGACACTTGAGTAATAGTTTTTGCGTAGACCTTAGCTATATATTTTGCACACATATTCTAATTAGTGTATCTTTTAGCACTGTATTTTGCACATATCAACTATATATATTTTTTATACATATAATTTTTAAGCCAAATACTGTCTGTACTGTATCAACTTAATCTATGCTGTGTGAGAAGAACATTTTGTTGATTTATTTCTATTAGAGAGTGTATTATTATATCCCAGGGGATCCGATGTTTTTAAATTGTTTTTAAATTATAGTGTGACTAGAACTATTTTTGTAAAATTACCCATATTATAAATAAAGGGTTACTTTTAATAATATTGTTGGTGGTGCGGTCTACTACTGATACAGGTATTTTTTGGGGTTGTTCTGGAGCACCCCACTCCTCTTGTAGTCTTGGACACTTTGAGTGTCTGGGCTCCACTTGGCAAATTAAGTTCAATGTAGAGAAAAGTCATGCACTTGGGGTCTAATAACCCGAAGGCCACATATGTCCTCGGGGGAGTAAAACTGGGAGAGTAACTTGTTGAGAAGGATCTGGGGGTACTGGTAGATCACAGGCTAAATAACAGCATGCAATGCCAAGCAGCTGCTTCCAAGGCCACCAAGATATTATCGTGCATTAATAGAGACATGGGTTCATGGGATAGGGATGAAATTTTGCCCTTGCTGTGTATTTGTTTTTAGCTGTATAAGTGGTATGTTATGTTTTTAATTGAATACATTTATGATGATTTGACTTGATTATCAGGTGATTGGTGCTGTTTGGTTGCTGCTCTTATTGCAGTAGCTGGGCCACATCACTTTGTTTATTGAAAGGAAGACTGAAGACGGGGACCTGTGAGTGCAGTCAGGGGATCCCTACACCAGTTCACCAGGGTCAGGAGCCAGCATGGCACCTGCCAGTAACCCGACATATTATGTGCATCCCCATTTGGGACATCAGGGGTGCGGAAGAGCCAGGTGACCATAAGTATGAGCAGGGGGCTATTTAAAGTGGACCAACACCCAGGGGGGATCGGCCCGGGAATCTATAAGATTCCCGGGCCGATCAGATCCCTCCCGATCAGATCCCTCCCGATTTCGGATGCCCCGCGGGGTGAAACCCCCAGGAAGCCCAGAAACCTTACCTTAACCCCGTTCCAACAGTGCATGCGTGGGCCACGTCTCGCGCTTCCCTCTAGCAGGGCACGCACTCGCGCCGGCCGTTTGTGAAGGCCGGCACGCGCTCCCTGTTAGAGGGAAGCGCGAGACGCGGCCTCCAGCGCCCAGAGCCACTGTGGTTGGACGCCGCTTGTACGTGCATACCACAGCGGCTCTGAGCGCTCTGATTGGATGAGCGCCCGCGTAGGAGCGTGGTGAGGTGAGTGTTTCTGGGCGTTCTGGGGGGTTTCACACAGCGGGGCACCCCCGATCGGGGTGCCCCACCGAAGTGGACCAAAACCCAGGATAGTGAAAATCCTGGCTGTTGGTCCACTTTAAAGGGTGACCATGGCATAAGGGCTTTTAACTTGCAGGGACAGGGGCTGCACAGCTCGTCCTTTGAGCCCTGGGTTACAAGCCCTTATTCTTGGTGCCTGGGCTGGTTGCGTTTTGGGGGGTGGGGGGCCATGTATTTTTTTTTAAATAACATTTCTAAGTAAAGAAAAAAACCAGCACCACTGTCAAGTTTCATTCATAAAAAGAATTTATCAATGAATTGGACAACTCGCTGACAGCGATTGATTAAACTGTCGTACGAGTTGTAAAATCACGTATTGAAGTGAGAATTCTCACCACAAATTCTCTTTTCTTTCCGCTCAAACGAAACGAGGGGGGGCACAGCCGAGGTTGTGAGAATTTACACTGGCGAGTTTACTTTCTCACAAAATGAGATTTTCCCTGGAGGCTCTGAATCAGCCCCTTTGTCCTACTTTAACCCTTCAGTTGCCAGGCATCCTGATGAAGTGGTGAGGTCAGCACCACGCAACGCGTCGTGGGTGTATTCCATGCAGGGACGGCTCTGATCATTCGGTGATGTATTGACATTACATTGTTTATTAGTTTCCAGTTTACTATTAGTGTTCATGCCCTTTGGATTGATTATTGCTTTTTTGATTGTTTACCATTAACTACAGGCACTGAGTTGTTCTTAGCACTATTTAATATTAATCAGTTAGTCAGCATATGTCACTTTGAAGCACTAGTCACCTTGTATGAATATTTAGCACATAGGATTTTCTCTTGTGTACATATATTAATTGTCTGCACTGTCACTTTATTTTAGATTTGTATAATTAAGAGTGTGTAGGGAACATATTACTATACTTGAATATAATGGAATATTAGAGGTCCGCCCTACCCCAGAAAGCCGGGGCTTTTAACTATGTTTTTTAAATGTATGTATTATATGTTGGTTATGTAGAACCTTGCTAAATAAAACATCTATTATTGGTATATCATAGTTGGTGTGTGGTATATACCTTTTGGGGCAGAAGTGTTTTCTGTGGTTTGTCTGGTAAGCCATGGATGAATAGTACTTACCTTCAGTTGCCAGGCACGTAACTCTCACGTGGTTGTCTCTCCTGCTGTTAAGTGCCAATTATGTGAGAGTTACGTTCCTGGCTTTCCCCCCTGCTAGCGGTCACAAAAAGTAAAAAAAACACTCACCTCTCCATTGATCCGGCCGAGTCTTCTCTTCAGTCTGCTCTTCTGCTGCTGACATCTGCAAAAAAGAAAAAATTACATTGAATCACCTGCAGCCACGATTCCTCCTGCCGGAGGGGCCTCCGATCCCTCCCCGGACTCTTCCGTGGTGAGATGAAGGCCCGCAATAGGCCCTCTCCACCACTTCCTCCGCTGTCACTGCTAGCCCCACCTTTTTGTGGGTGGGGTGGATGGCGCCATCCGTGACGTCATCCCGCACCCACCCAAAGATACTCAGTAGTGCCGGGTGGTCAGTGGGGATCACCTAGCCCCTCCACCGATCACCGAAGCGCTGGGGACAGTGGGAGGTGAGAAAAGAAAAAATAAATAAATGTAATTTTCTCATGTCTGTGTTTTTTTTTTTTACAATTAACTCTATGTGAACTGGTAAGGAATCCATGAGACCCCTATACCAGTTCAAAAAGCTCGGGGGCTGGCAAATCACCTGCGGCATAGCAGTTGTATGAAAATCATCAATATATACATATATATTATATAATATATGAAACGATATATACGTTTTCATTTTCTGGGAAATCCCTGGAAATCGCAGCTGAACATGCATAGCGCAAAATATTGAAAAATAGGTCCATAAATATTTGGAGACTGACACAAATGTAGATTCTTTTACTTGTTTATTGAAAGATATTCTAGTTATTAATTCTATAAAAAAACATGGACATAACGCCCAGACTTTCAGCTTTCATTTGAGTGTACCTACATTAAAATTGGACAAGAGGTTTAGGAGTTTCAGCCTCTTAACGTGCGCCACCCTGTTTGTAAAGGGACCAAAAGTAATTGGACAATTGACTCAAAGGCTGTTACACGGGCAGGTGTGGGCAATTCCTTCCTTACGCCATTCTCAATTAAAGCGGACCTTCACTCTGAATAAGAGCCTATCTTATATGTTTCCCACACCCTGTACATACAGATTGCACACATTAATCCGGACCTTCACCCTGAATAAGAGTCTATCTTATATGTTTCCCACACCCTGTACATACAGATTGCTCACATTAAAAATCATCCTACCTGCATCTACTGCATGTTATGAGCCTTTAAACATCCAAGATGGCGGCTTATGGAAGCCGCCATCTTATCAGGCAGCCTGCAAACAGGAAGTGCCTCCTGACTGTGCTGCTCTGCATTCTGGGACTGCTGACCTTTATCTGACCCCAGCTCTGCTCTTTCTGAGCAAAGCACAGCTATAACCCGCCCCCCTGTACCTTATCCCACTCTCCTCTCCTCAGTAAGTGTGATGCTTATGAGCCAAGATGGCGGCGCCCGTATCCTAAATTCCTGAACAGAGTTGCAGCCCAGTGGGGGAAAGAATAATAAGTTAGTGACTAAAAACGTAAAATATATTAATTTTAGATGCTGGGGAACCGTTTTTTAAGAGTTTGGGCTTTTCATTAAATCACGCTGAAGGTCCGGTTTAAGCCGATAAAAGGCCTGGGGTTTATTTGAGGTGTGGTGCTTGTACTGATGTGAATAAAACATGCGGCCAAAGGAGCTCTCCGTGCAGGTGAAACAAGCCATCCTTAAAGTGGACCAACACCCAGGGGGGATCGGCCCGGGAATCTATAAGATTCCCGGGCCGATCAGATCCCTCCCTGCGGGGCATCCGAAATCGGGATGAAACCCCCCAGGAAGCCCACAATCCTACCTTTTCCACGTTCCAGCGGCGCATGCGCGTCCCTCTAGCAGGGCACGCTGCCGCGCCGGCCTTTTGTGAATGGTTGGCGCGGGTGCGCTCCCTGTAAGTGGGACGCGCGGGAGGCAGCGGCGGCGGACGCGCTCTGCTTGTCCGGCGCTGCCTCTCGCTTGTCCGCCGGCGGGGATTGGCTGCAGCGGTCACGTGAGAGCGGGGAGAGGTGAGTTTTCGGGGCTTTCTTGGGGGTTTCACACAGCGGGGATCGGGGTGCCCCACCGAAGTGGACCAAAACCCAGGATAGTCAAAATCCTGGGTGTTGGTCCACTTTAAAGAGGAACAACACCCATCCAATTCTGAAGTTTTGGGGTGTTGCCCCTCAATGCGGCAACATTCCGAATTGGAATGCCCCGCTGTGTGTATCCCCCCTTTAAAGCTGTGGGCGCACGGCGGAGCGAGGGCCTCTCTACCTGTCAGATCATATCAATGTATGGCGGTATCATTTCTTTGTTATGTCTAATTAGACTTTTCACTTTGCAAGCCTTGTTCACATATTAGGATATTTGTAATAGGAAGTTGTTGACACTTTTTAAAGTTATCTGTCTAAATTCTTTTGGCACATTATTATTATTATTGTTTATTTATATAGCGCCATCATCTTCCGTAGCGCTAATAGCACTTTTTGCACCTCTTAGGTGCTTTATTCATCTTGATCAATTTTACTGCTCGGCACTTTATTATTATTAGTATTTACAGGGGGTTTCAAAATTAATTAGAGATTAGCGAACTGGTCCCGGGATGCATTTAAAGGGCCAGCTAGCTTGGGGAAATGAATTATTGCAGATTAAGAATTTTATATATATATATATATTGTGATTAGAATATGAATTGTGATTTCATTGCTTGCACTTTTTATATGTCAAGATTTTTTCTTTTTATTATTTAATTGGGACCAATAATTGAGATTGCACTGCCTAAAGCTATTGTCGTCTTATATTTGATGGATACTTGAAAGTACTAATATAATCATGTTGGATACTTGGAGTATTGTATATAATCTCAGGTAGCGAGTTTATGTTTTTTAACTGTTTTGTGGATTAATGTTGTATGTCTTCTAGGTCCTAGGGTCACCTTAATGGAGCACTATCGTGAAAAATGGCCCTATGATAAAAATCCATATAAATATGCCGGATGGTGGGAGGAGGGGTCACTTATACACCCGGTATCAAGAAATATCCAGCCAGGCTTGTTTTTCTTTCTTTTAATGGAAGGAAAAGGACATCCGGGGTGTCAGGCTCTGTCACCCCTGATAGACTAAACCTCTCACCCCTGGAATGAACCACAAGCTTGGCGGGAGTTTTATTCAGTTCGTGTGTATAAGTGACCCCTCCTCTCATTAGCCGATGTGTCTATATGTATTTTTGATATCACACAAATTCACGTTAGTGCTCCTTTAAAGTGGACCAACACCCAGGATTTTGACTATCCTGGGTCTTGGTCCACTTCGGTGGGGCACCCCCGATCGGGGTGCCCCGCTGTGTGAAACCCCCCCTAACCCCCCGAAAAACTCACCTCTCCCCGCTCCCAGCGCCGACGTACAATGGAAGACCTGGAACGTCTAAGCGGCGGCGGCCGCCGCCGCCTCCCTCGTGTCACTTTTGACGCACGCGCGCCCGCGCCGGCCATTCGCAGACGGCCGGCGCGGAGGCGCGCACGCCTACAGGGGCGCGAGGGAGGCGGCGGCGAAGATAAGGTAGGTGAGTTGGGGTGTTTGGGGGGGGTTTCACCCCGCGGGACATCCCGATCTCGGATGTCCCGCGGGGTGGGGGGTGATCGGCCCGGGAATCTTATAAATTCCCGGGCCGATCACCCGTGGGTGTTGGTCCACTTTAAATAAATAAATTCTTTTAAAGTCTATAAGAGTCCCGGGCCGATCACCTGCCTCACCGCGGGACATCCGAGATCGGGATGTCCCACGGGGTGAAACCCCCCCAAAACCCCAAAAAAAACCCTACCGCTGCCGCCGCCCTGTAAGAGTGACGTGCGGGAGGTGGCGGCGGACGCGCTGTCTTGTCCGTCGGCGGGGATTGGATGGCGCGGTCACGTGGGAGCGTGGTGAGGTGAGTTTTTGGGGCTTTCTGGGGGGTTTCACACAGCGGGGCACCCGCAATCGAGGTGCCCCCCGAAGTGGACCAAAACCCAGGATAGTCAAAATCCTGGGTGTTGGTCCACTTTAAAAGAACCCGGTTTGAGTGTCCAATTTTCTTGTGAGTTCCATGTGGTTTTCGTGATAGATATCCCCCACAGGTCGCCCCATACACTCACCTTCCTCTCGCTCCCACAGTGCAGACTCGGGTGAGAACGAGTGCGCTGATTGGCTGAGCGGCTCCTTTCGGCTCCGCTGGTGACTAGGCTGTCTGAGCGGCTAAGCAGCAGCAATAGGAGTGGAGTGTGCCACATCCCCCACTCACCTTCTAGCTGTGGTGTGCCTGCACCTATTCAGAAAGGCCAAGAGTGGGTGAGAGCACGGCTAAAGGTAAGTGGGAATGTGGCTGCAGCACAGAGACGTGGTGAGGGCTCCGGGAGAAAGTGATTGTATTGGGGCTTCCGGGGGGGGGGGTTTACATAGTGGGGCATCCTAATTTTAAGTGAAACTCTAACTGCGAAGTTCCTCTTTAAAGTGGACCAACACCCAGGGGTGATCGGCTCAGGAATCTATAAGATTCCCGGGCCGATCATCTCCCTCACCGTGGGGCATCTGAGATCGGGATGTCCCACGGGGTGAAACCCCCCCAAAAGCCCCAAAAAACCTTACCTTATCGGCGACAGATCAGCCGCCGCCGCCTCCCGCGCGCAACTCTAGCAACCTGTAAGAGGGACGTGCGGGAGGCGGCGGTGGTGGTTTGTCCGTCGCCAAAAGGTACGTTTTTTGGGGCTTTGGGGGGGGGGTTTCACACAGCGGGGCATCCTGATCTCGGATGCCCCGCTGAAGTGGACCAACACCCAGGATAGTGAAAATCCTGGGTGTTGGTCCACTTTAAACTGCGAAAATGGAAAAAACCCATCTGAGAAATTGCCGCAATATTAGGAGTGGCAAAATCTACAGCTCGTTTCATCCTGAGAAAGAAAGAAAGTACCGGTGAACTCATCAATGCAAAAAGACCCGAACACCCACAGAGGACAACAATGGTGGATGATCGCAGAATAACTTCCATGGTGCAGAGAAACCCCTTCACAACAATCTACCGTAAAGAGAAAAGGGGCTTTGCCGTGGGGTCCCTGTCTGGCCACCAGCACAGTAAGATTTATTGTTGATGTGTTTGATGATTTATTGTATATTGCTTCATGTTGCACTTTGCACTTTTGTCTCTTGCTGGGCCCGTTTTTGTCAGGGTCCTGCTATGTTGAATACCTGTAGCACAGTTATTAGCACTTAGCACTTTATTAGGAGATTAGTTTAGAGTTATCACTTTGTAATTAATTAGACACTGTATAATTTGGCCGACAGGCTCCCCCATGTGGTTATTAACGGTATTGCACCATGAACTATTGTTGTTCTTAATCATGTTTTTATGATCGGTTTTTGAATAAAAAAATATTATTATATTTACAATTTGGTAGTATCAATAGATATTTGTGGAGTGCGAGTGTTAGTACCCAGGGGCCCAGGGAGGAGTGATTAGGAGGACATTTCAACATTTACACATTCAGCATACCGTAAAGAGAAGGCTGCATGAAAGTAAATACAGAGGGCAGGGGAGTAGCTTGGGGGGGGGGGGGGGGGCACATGCCTTGGGTGCAGCAGGTCAAGGGGGCACATGCCTTGGGTGCAGCAGGTCAGGGGGGCACATGCCTTGGGTGCAGCAGG
The DNA here is from genome assembly GCA_027917425.1 of Gastrophryne carolinensis. Taxonomy (NCBI): domain Eukaryota; kingdom Metazoa; phylum Chordata; class Amphibia; order Anura; family Microhylidae; genus Gastrophryne; species Gastrophryne carolinensis. Next base: position 33,009,070 of record CM051237.1, on the reverse strand, counting down.
TCAGGGGGGCACATGCCTTGGGTGCAGCAGGTCAGGGGGGCACATGCCTTGGGGGCAGCAGGTCAGGGGGGCACATGCCTTGGGTGCCAGAACGCCTCAGAGACAGAGCCTGACAGAGGGGTCACTGCATGGTGCAAGCCACTCAGAAACCTCAAGAATGCCCCAAGAAGTGAAACTCGAACTGCGAAGTTCCTCTTTAAAGTGGACCAACACCCACCCCTGATCGGCCCGGAAATCTATAAGATTCCCGGGCCGATCAGCTCCCTCCCTGCGGGGCCGCTGTGTGAAACCCCCCAGAAAGCACCTAAAATCTTACCTATTAGGCGACGGATAAGCCACCGCCGCTGCCTCCCGCGCGTCCCTCTAGCAGGGCGCGCTCCCGCGAAGGCTGTTTGTGAATGGCCGGCGCGGGCGCGCGCCCTGTAAGAAGGACGCGCGAGAGGTGGCGGCGGCTTATCCGTCGCCTAAAAGGTTAGATTTTAGGTGCTTTCTGGGGGGTTTCACACAGCGGGGTGCCCCGCGGAAGTGGACCAACACCCAGGATAGTGAAAATCCTGGGTGTTGGTCCACTTTAAGGGATCGGGTAAAAAAAATGGCTTTAGGTCCTCACATTGTTATGCGATGTTTTTGTTCGGCGCACTGAATTAAAGAGGAACACACATGAATTTCACTTTCCTTGGTGTCGTCCCTCTCTGCGGCAGCATCCGGAATTGTGATGCCCCACTGTGTGTGCACCCCCCCCCCCCCCCCGAGGTCCCTTCGGCGCCTCTGACAGCTGAGCTGTCTGAGTGGTTAAAGCGGTCGTTCACTCTGAATAAGAGCCTATCTTATATGTTTCCCACACCCTGTACATACAGACTGCCCACATTAATCCGGACCTTCACCCTGAATAAGAGCCTATCTTATATGTTTCCCACACCCTGTACATACAGATTGCTCACATTAATCCAGACCTTTATCCAGAATAAGAGTCTATCTTATATGTTTCCCACACCCTGTACATACAGATTGCTCACATTAATCCGGACCTTTATCCAGAATAAGAGTCTATCTTATATGTTTCCCACACCCTGTACATACAGATTGCCCACATTAATCCGGACCTTCACCCTGAATAAGAGTCTATCATATGTTTCCCCCCTGTACATACAGATTGCTCACATTAATCCGGACCTTCACCCTGAATAAGAGCCTATCTTATATGTTTCCCACACCCTGTACATACAGATTGCCCACATTAATCCGGACCTTCACCCTGAATAAGAGCCTATCTTATATGTTTCCCACACCCTGTACATACAGATTGCTCACATTAATCCAGACCTTTATCCAGAATAAGAGTCTATCTTATATGTTTCCCACACCCTGTACATACAGATTGCTCACATTAATCCGGACCTTTATCCAGAATAAGAGTCTATCTTATATGTTTCCCACACCCTGTACATACAGATTGCCCACATTAATCCGGACCTTCACCCTGAATAAGAGTCTATCATATGTTTCCCCCCTGTACATACAGATTGCTCACATTAATCCGGACCTTCACTCTGAATAAGAGCCTATCTTATATGTTTCCCACACCCTGTACATACAGATTGCCCACATTAATCTGGACCTTCACCCTGAATAAGAGCCTATCTTATATGTTTCCCACACCCTGTGCATACAGATTGTCCCCATTAAAAATCATCCTACCTGCACCTACTGCATGTTATGAGCCTTTAAACATCCAAGATGGCGGCTTATGGGACATCAGGCAGCCTGCAAACAGGAAGTGCCTTCTGACTGTGCTGCTCTGCATTCTGGGACTGCTGACCTTTACCTGACCCCAGCTCTGCTCTGTCTGAGCAAAGCACAGCTATAACCCGCCCCCCTGTACCTTATCCCACTCTCCTCTCCTCAGTAAGTGTGATGCTTCTGGGTCAAAATGGCGGCGCCCGTATCCTAAATTCCTGAACAGAGTTGCAGCCCAGTGGGGGAAAGAATAATAAAGTTAGTGACTAAAAACGTAAAATATATTAATTTTAGATGCTGGGGAACCGTTTTTTAAGAGTTTGGGCTTTTCATTAAATCACGCTGAAGGTCCGGTTTAAGCATCCGCCGCCCACCTTGCAGCCATGGCGTGACTGCGCCGCCCATTCGGGAGGGCCAGGTGCGGGCGTGCGCACGGCTAGAGGTGAGCAGGGAGACACGGTGAGGGCTCCAGGAGAGGGCGAGTGTTTCAGGGGGTTTCACACAGAAATTTGGAATGCCCCAAGGACTGGAACTCGGGAGGCCCTGGAGTCTCCGATGTTCCTCTTTATAGATGAAAGTCTGATCTTCAATGGCATCTTGTTCTGTCCAAAATTCACTGTGGTAATGTACAGAACCAAAATGAGAAACGCGTTGTCTCTGGCGCTCTAATGCCCTGTTCTCTGCGCGTGTGCTTCCCTGACATCCTGTTGCTAGACTGTGTCCTTCTCTAAGGCCGGTGTCCTATGGTGAGGTCCATCTCCTGATCCTCATCTCTCAGGCCCGTTGTCATGTGCGCGGTCTGCGTCCTATAACTATGGCGGCGACCCCAGAGGGTTCTAGACAACACGATGACCCCGGGACCAATAACCTTGATAATCAAAATTCAGGGTTTTGGTCTACTTTGCAGTACCTGCATCTACTGCATTTTATGAGCCTTTACATATCCAAGATGGCGGTTCATGGAGCAACAGGAAGTGTCTTCTGACTATGCCGCTCTGCATTCTGGGATTGCTGACCTTCTCCTGACCCCAGCTCTGCTCTGTCTGTGCAAAGCACAGCTATAACCCCGCCCCCTGTACTTTATCCCACTCTCCTCTCCTCAGTAAGTGTGATGCTTCTGAGACAAGATGGCGCCGCCCATATCCTAGAGTCCTGAACAGAGTTGCAGCCCAGTGGGGGAAAGAATAATAAGTGATTAAAAACTTTAAATATATTAACTTTAGTGCTAGATGCTGGGGAATCGTTTTTTAAGGGTTTGGGCTTTTCATTAAATCACGCTGAAGGTCCGCTTTAAAGTGGACCAACACCCAGGATTTTGACTATCCTGGGTGTTGGTCCACTTAGGTGGGGCACCCCGATCGGGGGTGCCCCGCTGTCTGAAACCCCCCCGATCGCCGCAAAAACTCACCTCTCCCCGCTCCCACGTGACCTCGTCCGCTCAGAGCAGCTCTGGTATGCGCGTCCAAAGCCGCTTGGACGCGCATACCAGAGCGCTGTCATTGGCTGCGTCTCTCGCTTCCCTCTAACAGGGAGCGCACCTGCGCCGGCCATTCACAAAACGGCCGGCGCGGGAGCGCGCCCTGCTAGAGGGAAGCGAGAGACGCGGCCGCGTCTCGCGCATGCGCCGTTGGATCCCAGGTAAGGTGAGGATTGTGGGCTTCCTGGGGGGTTCCTCCCCGCGGGACATCCCGATTTCGGATGCCCCGCGGGGAGGGATCTGATCGGTCCGGGAATCTTATAGATTTCCGGGCCGATCCCCCCTGGGTGTTGGTCCACTTTAAGATTAGATTGCCGGGCATAATTATCCTAGGTGTCACGTTCTGATTGGACGAGAGGCCGCACATGCATCATCAGTGGGAGCGTGGAGGTAAACAGGCGATCCTATTCACACACACACACGGGAAACCCTAATTGTGATGCCCCAGCAATGCAGACCACAGCACAGGTAGGTAGGGGGGGGGTTGGTCCACTTTAACGAGGGCAAAGGGTTAATAGTGCAGGCCATTGGAGGGAAGGGGTTAAAGGCCACACCCCACACAGAAGAGCCATAAGCGTGTCTGTAACTGGCCACACAGCAGGGGAAGGGTTAATAGGACGCTATCCTCCTACCTATACTGTTTATCCTCGGACAGTCGCGAGCGCTACGCCCACTTCCGTTCTAAGCTCCTCCTCCTTGCCTGCTATAGGTGCGGTCGCCATCTTGTTGTAGCCACCTGACGCTGCACGGTCTAAATGAGAATAATGGCGCGTTTTTTTTTTTTTTCATTTCGAGGGCGAATGAGAAAACTGGCTTTAACCCAACATGATTTAATGCAGCAGCCTGTCCGCGGTATAAAGCGAATCGCATAATTCGGGCTACGACAAGATGGCCGCCATCACTGCGGCACTGAGGACAGATGAGGGTGGGACACTGACAGGCCTTGTTTCACTGGCTTTGCTGCATGGGTGCGGTAATAGATAACAGCAGAGGCGGTTAGGTGCAGAGCCTTTCAAGTGGTGGAGCGACTCCCGGTGGGGGATTAAATAACCATCACTGCAGACACAGAGAACAGGGTCATGGTGACCTCTATGGCAATGCTGTTAAAGTGGACCAACACCCACCGGTGATCGGCCCGGGAAGATCACCTCCCTCCCCGCGGGACATCCGAGATCGGGATGTCCCGTGGGGTGAAACCCCCCCCAAACACCCCAAACTCCTTACCTTAGTTTAGACGTGCATGGCCGGCGCGGGCACGCGCGCGTCAACAGGGACGCGCGGGAGGCGGCGGCGGAGGAGCCGCTTGTCCGCGGCTTGTCCGTCGCCGCGGACAGAGGTGAGTTCGGGGGGGTTTCACACAGCGGGGCACCCCGATCGGGGGTGCCCCACCGAAGTGGACCAAGACCCAGGATAGTCAAAATCCTGGGTGTTGGTCCACTTTAAAGCGGACCTTCACCCTGAATAAGAGCCTATCTTATATGTTTCCCACACCCTGTACATACAGATTGCCCACATTAATCCGGACCTTCACTCTGAATAAGAGCCTATCTTATATGTTTCCCAGACCCTGTACATACAGATTGCTCACATTAATCCGGACCTTCACCCTGAATAAGAGTCTATCTTATATATTTCCCCCACCCTGTACATACAGATTGCCGACATTAATCCCGACCTTCACCCTGAATAGGAGCCTATCTTATATGTTTCCCACACCTTGTACATACAGATTGCTCACATTAATCCGGACCTTCACCCTGAATAAGAGCCTATCTTATATGTTTCCCACACCCTGTACATACAGATTGCTCACATTAATCCGGACCTTCACCCTGAATAAGAGTCTATCTTATATGTTTCCCACACCCTGTACATACAGATTGCTCACATTAATCCGGACCTTCACCCTGAATAAGAGCCTATCTTATATGTTTCCCCCCCTGTACATACAGATTGCTCACATTAATCCGGACCTTCACCCTGAATAAGAGCCTATCTTATATGTTTCCCCACTGTACTTACAGATTGCTCACATTAATCCGGACCTTCACCCTGAATAAGAGTCTATCTTATATGTTTCCCCCACCCTGTACATACAGATTGCTCACATTAATCCGGACCTTCACCCTGAATAAGAGCCTATCTTATATGTTTCCCCCACCCTGTACATACAGATTGCTCACACTAATCCGGACCTTCACCCTGAATAAGAGTCTATCTTATATGTTTCCCCCACCCTGTACATACAGATTGCTCACATTAATCCGGACCTTCACCCTGAATAAGAGCCTATCTTATATGTTTCCCCCACCCTGTACATACAGATTGCTCACATTAATCCGGACCTTCACCCTGAATAAGAGCCTATCTTATATGTTTCCCACACCCTGTACATACAGATTGCTCACATTAAAAATCATCCTACCTGCACTTACTGAATGTTATGAGCCTTTAAACATCCAAGATGGCGGCTCATGGAGCATGAGGCAGCCTGCAAACAGGAAGTGCCTCCTGACTGTGCTGCTCTGCATTCTTGGACTGCTGACCTTTTCCTGACCCAAGCTCTGCTCTGTCTGAATAAAGCACAGCTATAACCCCACCCCCTGTACTTTATCCCACTCTCCTCTCCTCAGTATGTGTGATGTTTCTGAGCCAAGATGGCGTCGCCTGTATCGCAGAGTCCTGAACAGAGTTGCAGCCCAGTGGGGGAAAGAATAATAAGTGAATAAAAACCTAAAATATATTCATTTTAGATGCTGGGGAATCGTTTTTTAAGGGTTTGAGCTTTTCATTAAATCATGCTGAAGGTCCGGTTTAATTAAGAAGCATGTGTAGGTACTTCCTTTCTTTTAGTGAGGTGGGATGGGTTAAAAAATATAGTATAGGGCGGGGGAAATGGCCTACCTGCCAGGCAGATGGGCGGGGCCATGTAGGCCATTACCCTATTTTCCTGAAAAAAAATATGTATATTATATATTAATATAATATTAAGTCGTTAGAGCTTATTTTCAGGGTATGTCTTATTTTTTTCCCCCATAAACAACAGATAGATCGGCATAGAGGGATCGATAGCAGCAAGTGTCCCTGATGAAGGGGAGCAGCAGCAGCCGACTGCCCCCGTCCCTTTGTCACTAGGGCTTATTTTTGGGGTAGAGCTTTTTTCTGTAGCAGTGTGTCATCTGCATAGCCCCGCCCCCTGCACCTCCTCTTTAGAGGACAGATTAGGTGCTTGTCCCTCCCCTCACATGCGTTCTGTTTTCTTCCCACTGGTGGCTTCTGAGCTGAGTGGTGATAGGCCAGTACTCTGTGGCTCCTCAGGGGTGGAGCCAGTGTAAGTACATATAACGCAGTAGTTAGCTTTATGCCTCTAAGTGCTGAAAAACGTTTGCGCGCCTTGCTTTACCTGGGTTGTGGTAGGGTCACCACCAAGAGGCCTCCGGCCCATCGTGGCCACTGATGACCCATAAGCCTCTTGGTGGAGGTGAAGGATCCAGGCCGGGGCGGACTCGGGTTCAAAAGCGGCCTGGGACTTTTATGGTCTCACCAGCCCTTCTGCAGCGTGCCTGGCCCAGTATAGTGTATTACATCACATATATATATATATATATTACACACATCATATTTGGTTAGCCCTAATAATTCCTAGGACAGGGAGGGGCTATTTTTTCTGGAGCGGGGGGGGGCAGTGGTTCTCAAAGTGGGACTGTCCCACCAAAATCGGGACATCTGGTCAGTTTATGATTGATTGCATTATAGCGTGCCTGGCGCTGATGACCCATAAGCCTCTTGGTGGAGGTGAAGGATCCAGGCCGGGGCGGACTCGGGTTCAAAAGCGGCCTGGGACTTTTATGGTCTCACCAGCCCTTCTGCAGCGTGCCTGGCTCAGTATAGTGTATTACATCACATATATATATATATATATATATATATATATATATATATATATATATTACACACATCATATTTGGTTAGCCCTAATAATTCCTAGGACAGGGAGGGGCTATTTTTTCTGGAGCAGGGGGGGACAGTGGTTCTCAAAGTGGGACTGTCCCACCAAAATCGGGACATCTGGTCAGTTTATGATTGATTGCATTATAGCGTGCCTGGCGCTGATGAATGCTGAGGGGAGTTCTTCCCTCGCTCGTTTCTTCCAGAGTCCCGGTATGTAACTGTGTCGCCTGGTAGGGGAGAGGCGCGTGGGAGGAAGAAACATTACAATAGAAAAGGAAAACACGAGCTAGATTGGAAAGAGAGGAAGAGGATAGGGGTCAGAAATGGAGAGATGGAGCAGCATGCTGGGACAAATAGAGAGATTGGAAGACAGGATAGTGAATAGTGAAGAGAAACATATTGTATTACAGTCTATTTGCAGCAACTTAAGAAAACACAAAAAAAACATTCCTTAAAATGGACCAACACCCAAGATTTTGACTATCCTGGGTTTTGGTCCACTTCGGTGGGGCACCCCGATCGGGGGGCTGTGTGAAACCCCCCAGAACACCCGTAAACACTCACCTCCCCGCGCTCCTACGCGGGCGCTCGTCCAATCAGAGAGCTCAAAGCCGCTGTGGTATGCACGTATAAGCGGCGTCCAACCACAGTGGCTCTGAGCGCTGGAGGCCGCGTCTTGCGCTTCCTTCTAACAGGGAGCGCGCCCGCGCCGGCCATTCACAAACGGCAGGCACGGGTGCGCACCATGCTAGAGGGAAGCGCGAGAGAGGTTTGTGGGCATCCTGGGGGGTTTCACCCCGCGGGACATCCCGATTTCGGATGCCCCGCGGGGAGGGATCTGATCGGCCCCCTGGGTGTTGGTCCACTTTAACAACATGGACTTAATGCACCACGATCAGATCACTTCAGCCTGCAGCACTACATGGGATGGAGCCTGTGGACTGCCAGGTAAGTATTCATTTACCTATTTGATTATCTATTGTATGTAATTCACCTCAAAACATTAGTCCCAAGATGTATGTGCAGGCCTCAAGCAGCACACTCAGCGCACCAGACAGCCTTCAGTAGCTGCTGGTTGGCGTGCACAGGGCGGAGGCGTGCCACGGGTTGCAGCAGATATGATGAGTGCACTTGAATGCTTAGGTCTTTACTGCAGCACCCACTCCCTCTGTCCTGTGCACACGAGCCCCCTCCATCTAGCACACAGATTGGGGATGCCATTAGAGGCCTGCACGTACGTCACGATTGTGGTGAGTGAGGGGGGGAGGATGAACTTAAAGTGGACCACCACCCAGGGGTGATCGGCCCGGAAATCTATAAGATTCCCGGGCCGATCACCTCCCACCCCGCGGGACATCCGAGATCGGGATGTCCCGCGGGGTGAAACCCCCCAGAAACCCCAAAAACATCTTACCTGATCCGCCGCCGCTTCCACGCGCCCCTCCAGACGTGCGCGCGCCCGCGGCCGGCGGGGGCGCGCGCGCGCCGAGAGTGACGCGCGGGAGGCGGCGGAAGCGGCTTGGATGTTCCTGTCCCCCGCCTGGACGTTGCCGGGGATTGGCTGCGGCGTTCACGTGGGAGCGGGGAGAGGTGAGTTTTTTGGGGTTTCTGGGGGGTTTCACACAGCGGGGCACCCCCGATCGGGGTGCCCCGCCGAAGTGGACCAAAACTCAGGATAGTCAAAATCCTGGGTGTTGGTCCACTTTAACCACAGGGTACTATGTCATTTCTAGGGGATTTTAAAGGAGCAGTATCGCAAATTTTTCTTGGTGACTTATATTTAAATGGTACTTTAAATGTAGCTAAGTGTTGGAGTAAGAATTACAAATTTAGAAAAAAATGATGTGTGTGTTGAGCAGCTGGAGACTAATAGCTCATGTTTATGTCTGCTGAGTGTCGGAGCCCGACACTCTGGCCTGTTCCATGCTGAGGAGAGGGGGAAACAATGTAACAAAGTATCAGCTGTTCAGTGCTGGAAGCCGTCCAGCATAAGATAACATTGCAACATTGCCTGGCCTGGAGAGAAAAGCTCTAGAAGTCATTTAGCTGATTTTGACAGTTTTCCCTTCATGTTGGCTCTGCTGCAGAATCTTTCAGTTTACCATTTTCTCTTTCATATTCTTATTTTTCATTTTTCCATATGATCTTTCTTTCAGCTTTGTGTGTTTTGAGCAAAGCCCAACCCAGGATTTTCACTATCTGGAGTTTTGTTTTGTGCCCCTAGGGGCATCCCGACTTGGGATGCCCTGATATGTGAAATCCCCAAGTTCTGTGAAAACGTACCTTTCCCTGTCCCACAGCGCATGCGCGGGCTCTCATCCAATCAGCGCTGTTTGCACGCAGATGGGGAGCCTGAGCAGTAACCTTCCTGGCCGCCCGGCCTGTCTAAATGACTATCTGCGTGAGCGCGCCAGAAAAATGGGGGGATCTGTGGTTATCCAGGGGTCGTTTCACACAGTGAGCATCCTGATTTAGAATGCCCAAGGGGGAAGGTCAATGGCCGGGTCTTATAGACTTCAGGGTCGGCCACTCAGTGTTTTGTTCCACTCTAATACCTTTAGATTTTCCTGCACAGTTATTCAAAGAAGAATTTCAGTTGTTTTCAGTCAGTTTAGTTTATTTTGTATAGATTTTACACATTTGAGTCACCTGGTCTCATAACAAAAGCAGCACCTCACACACACACAGCCGTTACCACTGATTACAGTGTCAGCCTCTGAGGTAAAGTGTTGCTAGGAGACCAGCGGGCTGAATGAAGCAGCTCACTAAATACAACCCAGCAGATCCCCCTATTCAGCAAATGGACTGAGCCATTGTCATTATACAATTTAAAAGAAAGGCATACATTTTTTCCTTTTTCTATCGCCAGATTATTTATACACATGTTAGAAGCTATTGTGTGGCTATTTAATTATTTATCTTTTTTAATGTAAATTTTACGATACTGCTCCTTTAAGCAGATGGACCTCCCGATTTGGTGGGAAAGTGAAAAGACCCTGGTAGAGTTTAGGTCCAATTTTCCCATTCAACATAAAAGGAAATCAACACCTACCCTGGAAACTTTAAAACAGAGAGTATGTCTTTCCTCATGAACATTAAAGCTATCCCGGGTTTTGTTCCATGCCAACCCCCCAGATCGCCCCTTAATAACTCACTTCTTCCCAGCCCAATGGCGCATGCATCGACTCTCGTCCAATCAGAGCTGTTTGCTGTGACTATGAGGGTTAAGAACCGATAGCGCCAGATAGTGCCTGGTAGCAGCAGGCAGTGTCTGGTGAACGCCAGGCGCTGTACGCAAAATTACATTTATAAAAGCAGATCTGGTGAGCGCCTCTAACAGCGCCATGTAGCGTCATATGTATTATTACAGGCGGCTCAGCATATAGCGCCAGCACTCTAGCTTCCAGAGCGCCAGGTATTACCTTTTGCTCAGTGTTGCTCTCCCATACATATCAATGGCCGTTCATTGTTGCTTGTGTATAAATAGCGTGTTTGACAGTTTTTTTTAATTTTTTTTTGCTCAGATCATTGTGTGACATCTCCTGGCTGCAAACAAACATTTTTAGAAACTTTTTGGGACTTTTTATATTTTTATGCAGAATTGTCATTACAGGTCTGGCACTAAATGTTATTGTCACAGTGTTACAACAATGTCATTCCACGTCTTTTCGCTTTGTTACTGGTGGAAATGTGTTCAAAAACAGACTTTAATCACACAGCATCTGGCGCTCAATGCTACAGCGCCCAGATTTAGAGCGCCCACTCTGTGTGTGTGTCCTTTTTTGAGTATGGTGTGGAGAGCTGAGAGTCGGTCACACTGAGCTGGCGCTACCTCTCACTCCCTGCAGCGCTGTACTGGTGTTAGAGCGCCCAACACACATCACATTCATCAATGCCGACCAGGTTACTACAGCTTACAGCGTCGCTATCCAGACGCTCATCTGCCGATACCTGGTGTTAGTAATGAATCAGCCTCCATGTCTCAACAGAGTGGATTCATTTTAAAGCCTAACCAAACCAGCCAAAATATATAATTGAACACTTGCGTAATGTATTCTGTAGAGAAAAGTGCAATTCCAATGCTTTGTATGTAATGAGGTTTTTCATAGTAAAATTGATGAATTGATGTGACACCTTTCTGATGTAATGTCTGGTTGAGGGGGTCATTAATCTGACTATTGAGGTAACAGTGGGTTACCCCACTCTTTTGAGATATTTGATTTATACCCATACAGTCAGAGGTCACCCCCTCTCTGAAAAGCAAGTGTCACCCTAGGGTGGAGTCAGTAAATTTGGTAAGAGGGGGCTATTTCCCTTTTACCTCTAAGGTGCCGTGACTATGTCATTTGGCAAATGGCTCTGATTTGCCTCAATGGGGAGCGCAAGCGGGCGCATCTCCAGCAGCGTATGGGCTCATGTCCCATCAGAATTGCATGCGCTGAGCCCGATAATGCAGGAGATGAACCCACATGTGCTCCCCATTGAAAACAATCAGAGACATTTTCTGAATAATGTAGTCACGACAAATGGTTCTGACTGGATGAGAGCCTGTGCATGCGCCATTGGACTGGGAAAAGGTGAGTTATTATGGGCGATCTGGGGAGTTTCAAACAGCGGGGCACCCCATCTTAGTTGGTTGAGCACTCTTTCCTGTGGCAGTTCACTTTCTCTGAAGGACTTGTACGCTGCTGTGACACTAACAAACTATACTGGGCTGAACACTATACAGCAGGGCCGGTCTACCATGAAAATCCCTGACCCCAGTCCACCACTGTCTAGAGAGGACTTAACTTTCAGACTGACTGACAAACATACTTTTTGTGGAATATCAAAAGTGACTAAAGGTCCAATCCCACCTCCAACCACAGGGTATACCAATTTGGAATGCCCCACTAGGCAAAAAATAAATAAAAGGAAGCCCCCAATTCAGCAAATCAACCCACTGGAGAGTGTTGCAGAGGTGTGGACCAGGTGCAGCTGACACCACCACCAATCTTACCCAATTTCAGGCTTTCTTTTACTTCAGACAAGTGAGACCTACCAGCTTGCCACCACTAGCACTGGGTAAGTGCTGGGGGCATTTTCAGGGGCCCACTCAGACTTACGGCTGCTCTCATGATCAAGGGACTTGCAGCGGCAATGGAGTAGATGTCAAGGAATGGGGGGGGGATCGACGGAAGTTTTTTAAAGGTGACAAAGACCAGATGATAATCAGCAGTGAAGAAAGAAGACAGTGAGGACTATAGTGGTAGAGGTGGACCATACATCAGCAGCAGAGAAGGCAGTGAAGACTAGAGGATGATTGGTGGCAATGCAAAAGACTAGAGTCTGATAGTAGAGGTGGACCATACAACAGCAGCAGAGAACATAACGGGGACTAGAGGATGATTGGTGGCAATGCAAAAAAACTAGAGGCTGATAGTAGAGGTGGACCATACAACAGCAGCAGAGAACATAACGGGGACTAGAGGATGATTGGTGGCAGTGCAAAAGACTAGAGGCTGATAGTAGAGGTGGACCATACAACAGCAGCAGAGAACATAACGGGGACTAGAGGATGATTGGTGGCAATGCAAAAAAACTAGAGGCTGATAGTAGAGGTGGACCATACAACAGCAGCAGAGAACATAACGGGGACTAGAGGATGATTGGTGGCAGTGCAAAAGACTAGAGGCTGATAGTAGAGGTGGACTATACAACAGCAGCAAAGAACATAACGGGGACTAGATGATGATTGGTGGCAATGCAAAAAAACTAGAGGCCAGAAGTAGAGGTGGAGCATACAACAGCAATAGAGACTAATAGTAAAATAGTGGCTATTGTGTGCTAATGCACATGGAATAATGGAAATTTTCCTCTGCATTTTCCCATCCATGAACTTGTGAACAACACATTTGCGTGAACACACGTTATATTAGTGGACACACCAGTGAATAAACACCATATCAGTGACTACACACAGGTAAATAACACACTAAGGGGCAGTGAAGTGCACACGTGCCTGGAGTGGTGGGCAGCCCTAAACTCAACCCGAGCAGCAATTGGGGGTTAAGTGCCTTGATCAAGAGCACTTCAGCCATGTCCCATGGGCGGGAATCAAACCTGTCACCTTCCAGTCACCAGCCCGCTTCCCTACCTCTAGGCCATAACTGCCCCAAAAACCATACAACAGCAGCAGCAGAAGGCAGCGAAGACTAGAGGATGATTGGTGGCAGTGCAAAGGGCAGCTGGGACTGGGGGGAAATCAGCAGCTGAAAGGTGACATGATGTGGTGCAACACAACACAAAGGGCCCACTGGGACTCTCTTGGCAGAGGGCCCACATCAGCCAGCCTGCAAATTGGGATGCCCTGGGGTGAGGGTGGCAACAGATCTCCAGTGATATTTATGCCCTTATTCATCAAGCGATAGCGCCAGGTAGTGTCTGACGAGCGCCAGGTAGCGGCAGCTAACGGCGACTACCGACTCAAGTACGCCCGCGGCGGTCACAATGACGCATTTATCAAGCAAAATGAGGCTAGCGCCGGCGAGAGCGACGGCTAGCGCGGCATTCATCATGAAGCCGCCTGGACCGAACAGCGCCGCTGCAAATTCCCTCACAGCGCCAGGTATGAGCTGTCGCTCCCTGGCGATGTCCAATGCATTTCAATGGAGCAAGCTATAATTAATCATAATTAATTGGTATAAATTTTTTTAATTTTTTTTTTAATGTCAAAAAATCGGAGAACACTTCTGCAATGTTAGGAATTATTTTTAAGACAAAAAAAAAAAAAGTGCAGAATTGATCGAACAGGTCTGAGATTAATGTATTCATATAACAAAATGATTCTAAATACATGTATAATGTTACATTCAAAAAATATGGTTGTTTAGGGGTTAAAAACTAGTTAATACAGATCGGCGCCAGCGCTCTGGGGTTTAAACAAGGAATGGACAGCGACAGCACATTCGGAGCGTGATTTTTTGATGAATATGAAGCTAGCCGTTCGCTCTGGCCATTCGTTGTCAGGCGCTCACATACAACGCTGGACCTGTGAAACAGCGACCCCCCAGCCAGTATTCAACATTACCGCACACCGACTGAGTCGCTGTCATCAAGCTAACGCCGGCCAAGCACAGCGAATACTGGCTGGCGCTGAAAAAATCACGCTACAGTCGCTCATCTGTCGCTACCTGGCGCTATTGATGAATCGGCCTCATAATTGGAGGTCTGCTTTGATTTGACACAACTTGTGAAGAAGTCACGAGTTCTTCCCCATGTGGGGTAAGTATATTTATCTAGTTTGCTTTATTGTTGACTTTTGATGTAAATGTCACAATAACTCTACATGTCTACGCACACAAGAAGAGAAGAGTAAGTTCAGAAGGTCTTTTTATTATACATCGGCTGACGCAGTGTCTTGGGGTGTTTAAATGTTTTCCTCTTTACAAAAAACATTTAATCTTCTGCATTGTCTGATTGCAGTACATAAGACAAAAGATGTTCCAAACTGCATAGCAATTTCGTCGGCCGCATTTTAAAATTACTTTCCTCATCCTCTCTTCTGTCCAGATCTTTATCATAGTCTTCAGCTATATCCGAATCCTCCACTTTGAAAGACTTCATTCGCTGGGCAAGGCGTCTCCTAGGACTAATAAAAATGGCTGTTGTATTTTGGGAGCACAATTCAGTCATACTGTATATTATAAGTCATAGGTTAACCATTCAAGTACTGTTTTTTTTTCACATGCCTGTATGTTGCTTGGCATATGTCCATATACCGCCCACCCAACTTCCATGTTGTCTATAACCTTGACCCAAAATATTCACCACTGCCAGTTGTACGTAGGGGAAACCTGCCTTCCTATCCTTGGTAAAATAATAACACTAGCCGCCATGTCTGATGATCCTTCTTCACACTTAAACTTTCCCAGTGACCGTCTCTGGAGCTTTTTGAGATATTGCTATTGCAGAACTCTCCAATCTCCAAGGGGAAGGACAGCTGCCAGCACTGAAATCTTATAGATTCCAGGGCCACGCCACTTTGTTTATATAATGATATCTTAAAATTATTCATGCTTTTGAATGGCTCCTGTGTTCTGAGAATCTAAAAGACTCTAGATCGGGATTCCCTGGGGGGGGGGGGGGAAAGGCCAGCGGCCGTCCCTGGAATTTTTTTTTTTTTGGACAATAATTTTTATTGTAAGACAAAAGAAGGTACAGCATGTTACAACAAACCTTACTTTTTATAAAACAGGTTATAACATCCAGAGGAATATAGACTTACATGTATATAGCAGACATTATCTTCTTTAAAAAGGAAAAATGATGCACAAATAGAATGAGACAAGGAAACCTGGATGTGGAGCGGAAGGTGGGGAAAGGATAGTCCAAGTGGGGAGGGGATAAGGGGAGAGCAAATGGGGGGGGAGGGGAGGGGTACGGGTGTCCAAGCTCCACCAGCAATACAGCCAACCTAGTGGGACGTTAAATTTTGAGGAGGCGACGATCAAAGTTTTTTGGTAGAAAGTGGGTGATCCACCCTTCCCAAGTGGTTAGAAAGGGGGAGACATCACCCTGCATCGAGGACGACATCTTTTCAAAGAACATTACTTCGTTGATGCGGGGTATCAGACTCCCACTGGGGATGGTCCTACTTTTCCATGATTGCGCTATAATCAGTTTGGCCGCTGTAAGGATGTATCTGTTGAGCTCAAATTGTGATCTTGTGAAACCAGGGGGTTTTATATTGAGAAGGGCAAAGAGGGGCGAGGGGGTCAGGTGTAAACCAGTTGCTTTGTTTAAGAGGTAATAAACCTTGGCCCAGAACTGTCGGACAGTCCTACATTCCCACCAGATGTGGATATACGTTCTTGCAGGCGACATTCTCTAAAGCACTCCGGCGGATTGGATGGACAAAATCTGTGTATCCTATCTGGGACAAGGTACCACCGGAGTAAGACTTTGGTATTAACCTCTTGAGCGCCTGTGTTCAGGGAACATGTGAACGAGTTCTTCCACACTGCCTTCCATTCCTCAGCCCAGAGGTCCACACCTAGATCGTTTATCCACCTAGCCGTGTAGGGGGGGGAGGGGCGACCCTTCGAGATCACATAGTAGCCTATTAACCATTGCTATCTTCCCCTTCCCAAGGGGCTGGTCCCCACATAAAATCTCAAATGGAGAGGATGGTCCCAGTGCAGGCCCCTTCCTGATTTTAGAAGCAATATAATGGGTAATTTGCAGGAAGCAAAGAAATTCCATACTCGGGATATCCCTAAGGGATTGGAGCTCAGAGAAAGTTAACATTCCCCTATAAGTCAGAAAATTTTTAAACTTGGTTAAATTTTGCATCTTCCACCAAGTGAAGGCCGCCGGTTCCAGGGAAGCTGGGAGAAATTCAGGATTACCAAAAATAGATAGCAGGGGAGTATGGGGAGAAAAAAGATTCCCTTTCAGTCTGCTGGCTTTCCAAATTCTGAGAGAGTGGCTCAGGATTGGATTGTCAATGGCTCAAGGAGCCAATGGAGGCAGCCATAGCAAATTTGAGATTTGCCACAATGGCTTATCCTCCCCAGCAGCAGTTAATTGGGCTACCTGGGATGCTAAGTAATAGCGAGCTATGTTGGGGACCCCAAGACCACCTTGCTGCTTGGGTCTATAAAGTGTTGTGCGGTTAACCCGTGGTCTTCGCTTCCCCCAAATGAAGGAGTTTACCATCGCTAGGAGACCCTTAATGCATGAGGCTGGAATCGGTATTTTTAGAGCCTCGAAAAAGAGTATTTTGGGTAGCCATGTCATTTTTACGACAGCTATCCTACCCAACCATGAAAGGTGGAGCTTAGTCAAGGAGGCTATCAGGGCGCTGAGATCCTTAACAATAGCAGGGTAGTTAGCGGCGTAAAGGGAGTCATAATTAGCTGTGAGGTGGACACCTAGGTAATTAATATGGTGCTCTTGCCAGGAGAAGCCAAAAGAGGATTTAAGGGCGACCCTCATATGCTCGGGGAGGGAGATATTGAGGGCTTAAGACTTTGAAGTGCGTCCCTGGAATTTTTTAGATTACAGGGCCATGCCCTGAGGGTTTTGTTCAGCTTTAAGTAAATAATAATATCTTGCAATCATTTATGCTTTTGAGTGTCTTCTGTGTGATAGAGATATCTCAGGACTTGCTGTATCTACCACCAATATTGGGAATGGCCTCAGATTAAATTCTTCTGGTAGAAGTTGTCTCCTTTTGCATGAAATTTCTAATGAATTATTTACTACCTTACACACCTCAGAGAGCAATTTTGGGAGCTTGGAGAGTTTCCAACGGGCAAAGGATATTTCCTTGTGTTATCTTAGGGGAGGGGTATTTTACAACAGTGGATTTCCCCAGACGGGAGTCCTTTTGGTGGAACATTTTCTGACACTTGGGAGAGGTATATAGATATGTTTCCTGAGTAGCATTATATACTGTTTGGTCAGACCACTTGCTATATTACCAGGATGGCCACTAGGGATGGGTGAGTAAAAATTTTAGATTTCTACACTGGCACCATTGAGAGTATCTTGATTGGAAGTAGAACCAGTACAGAGGGGTTGAGAAGGAATTTTTCTCCTGCAGGCTACCTGAATCCTCCTCCAGGACAGTATCCTGACCGCTAAAACGAGGAAAAACATTCTCACCCATGCACTGTGGACTATGGTCTGGCCAATGACAGAAATCTGATATTAGCTGATAATTTGCTTATTCTGTATTTTTTATGTAAAGATTTTGGGGCACCTCGCATATTGTAAAGATGTGATATATAACTTGCATGCCTTAATTATTGGATATATACATATGTGAAGTTCTTCAGAGTGATCTCTCCATCACAACAGCACAATGGAAAGATCACTCACACGTCACAGAAAGCTGTGAGTCTGCTATGAGCAAATACGTTGCTGCAGCCTATACAATGTAACTAAGAAGGGAGGTAATCTTGTTTGATTGCAAACAGCTGGCTGTTATAATGTAACACAGCAGAGAGCCGGTCTCCTTTTTGCAATGTAGGAGCAACACTCTGTCCTGCTTTTTACACTGCACAGCAGGAGGAGAGAGTTTAATACTCCCAGCACAAGTTGTATTACAATAAGTGCTGCTGCATCTGTTTATTGTGTACCTTGCATACTTTTACTGGAATGTATGCAGTAAACACTGTGCATCCTGCATATTGTTACTTGAGTTATTGCTATAACGTAGCTGTCTTGTGGGCAGTCGCAAGATTTCACTGCATAACTTATTATGAATGGCTGTGTATGTGACCAATAAACTTGACTTCACAGTATTCATCATACAAGATTCAGGGAAAGGAAGGCTTTTGGTTCGATTAAATTAGATAAGAGAAGGTGTCGGCATCACTCGCTTCCCTCCTTGGCTGTGGCAACCCTGCCCACTGCAACAAAATGCTTCAGAAACCTCCCACTCCAGAAACCTCCCGCCAATATACTTAATAATTTGAAATGTATTCATAACAGGCTAATACTACTTACACGCCCTCACAGACAAAGAAAGAAACCAGTCCAAGGAAGAGCAGGAGCAGAATTGTTTTTTTTAAGGCAAACATCTTAAAAATGATCAGTGTCGATAACTAGAGAAAATCAATGAAACAGCATTTGTAGCAGTTTTCAATTTGACAACACAAGATCATTTAAATGTCAACAGTACGTCAGTATATTTGGAGCTTCATTTATGATATGCACATTTTAGCATGATTTTTGTGGCTATAGCGCCATCATTCCCACCTTATCTGCCGCTGTGCACTACACTGGCGCTAGCAGTCGCTGTGCCAGATGCTAACTTATTAGATTTGATTGTTGCCCTTATTGGCCGGTTTATATCAGCGCGTGTTGGACCCGCTGGCCGACCATCCCAGCTCCACTGAGCGCCACTTTGTACTGCCTGTTTTCCGGAGCTCCCCAGCATATTTATACAATTTTTTCCTCCTTGAAATATTTGGCGCTGTATTTTCCTTGGTGCTGGTCGGCGTATCTTTATTACAGTTACAATAAATCACCTATGGGCTCAAACAGCATAAACTTTATAGTGCATTAAGGTTACATTTTAGTTGTTGGGGTCCAAATCACACACTGTTAAGCAAAAGAAGCTATTCAAATCAGTTTTAATAACATCCAAAACCCCAAAACATTTTGGCCCATCTAAGTCCCAGTGCAAGTTCTGTACAAATAAATGTGTTTAATATTTATTATAAGCATTAAACACTTCAATCCCGCTTTGCCCATTGTGCTCTATGGGATCTTGACCTACAGCACCAGGTTTCATCTACCGCTGCTTTATCCAGATCACCCAGCAAGGCATCCTTTTTGACGCTAGTGTTAACCCTTTAAGTGCCAAGCCCATAGGCCCTATGGGTTTGCTTCTCCTAATAGAAGTGCTAAGCCCATAATACCTACGGGCCAGACCTTCCAGCATTACTGTAAAGCAAAATTTAAAAAACACCCCTCGTTCGATCCAGCTTGGTCTTCTCCTCACCCGGGGGCATCCAATCCCCCCTGCTTCGGCTGCCACCGCTAACTGTATAAAAAAAAAGTTTACTTACCTGTGGCCGCGATCCCTTCTGTCAGGACTCCTATTCAATGTGGGTGCTCCAATTGCCCCCCGGGCTCTTCTGTGGTGAGGAGAGGCCCAAAACACGTGATCTTGCTCCTGGCGCTGAGCTGTCAGATGCCGGGGGTGATCGCTGGAGGGAGGTTGGAGGGGCTGTAATCCTCTGCTTCCCCAGCCCCCCTCAAGCGATCAAGCCTGGCAGCTGATCGACATGGGACGGGGACACAGGATCGGAGGTGAGTGTTGATAAAAATATATAAAAACGTTTTTTTTTTGTTTTGTGTGAGTCTTTTTTTACATTTAACCCTTGATCCATGAAACCCCTAAACCAGTTCATAAGGCTTGGGGGCTGGCAAGTCATCTGCGCTAGTGGGTGACTGGCCATTAACCCCCAGCCCCCCATTACCTGCCTCCCCCAAAGGCCAGGGAGAGGCAGAAGAGCCTGGAGCCACAGAAGCTATGCAGGCTTGTAGCCTACAAGGCGGGGAGCCAATGAAGTTGGCCTCCATGCTCTGTTCTGCAAGCCTCCATAGCTGGTCCCTGGGCTGGTTATGCTGGGTAGGGGGCCCCCTTATCATTTTTTGGGGGGATTTTAAACCCTTAAAAATTACCCCCAAAATGCAGTGGGGTGGAACACGGAAGGGCTGGAGGCATAGACCCGTCTCTGCCTAAAACAAGTTAGACAAGAATGGAAAATCCCTGTTGACTAGAATGACCCTGTCACGGGTAAATAGAGATAGGGTCCCCACCCTGTATATCTGCCGCTTTCAGGCTATAGGGAGAGACTATGCGCGACTGCACGACTTTTACCCTCACTATAGAGAATCCTTCCCCCTCAGACAATGGGACCTATTGGTTTTTTAGTTCCTGTAGTGGCTGCACAGATTGGGGAAAGAGGTTTTACCTCCGGGATATCTCCCTTCTTAGAGGTAATCCCCAAGCCCCAACACATCCACCAAATGACCTCTTGAATAGGAGAATTGTCAAAGAACCACTGCAGGAGGTCCAGGTCATGACCAACCTTTCCCCTGAGGATACTTTTGCCCTTGAGACAGAATTTGACAGCAATACCAACCTGTGGGTTAAATGGGCTCATTATACAGCTCAGAGCCAGAACCGGACAGATTGCTATGTTTGTGCGGTCCGTCCATATCTGGGCTCTGTACCCAATAGGACCAAAGAGGGGGAATGTGAAATCTGGAAAAGAAACTATCCCATACTAAGCCAGACTGTATCCATTGGACCTGGGATAGAAGTTTACCCTGGAACCTACACCTGTTATTCCCGGGCTAGTGGCACTGTGAATGTAGGCATTTTCAGTCCAGGTTTCTGTGCCAATAATGGTAGTTTCACCATCCCTGACTCTTATTTGTTTAACCAGTCATGTAGTGTGGGGGATGTGTTCTGGCTATGTGGAGATGGGAAAATCAGACATAAACTTTGGCAATTATGGAGAGGCCAATGAACCTTGGTGAAAGTTATAATGCCTTTCCTTATTACCCCCTCAAATAGCATGACTAAGCATGTAGATTTGCCCTTGTTGACAGAAGGGAGACGAAATAGAGACTTAGGGGGAAACTTTGACCCCCATGTGTACCTAGATGCGATAAGAGTACCTAGAGGGGTTCCTGACGAGTTCAAGGCCCTGTTAAGACAGGATTTGAGTCCATTATTCCCCTTATCACTACAAATAAAAAAGTTGACTGAAAAAAATACCTCTATTACAACCAGCAGCGTTTTGTTTATGCTATACGCGATGGCCTTAAGGGGATGGCGGATCAACTGGGTCCTGCAGTACGTACATACCAGATAACCTGGGCCCTAAGGGCAAGACCACTCTGGCTATTAACAAATAAGACTCTTTGGCTGAGGAGATGAAACAGAATGCAGGATCTTTTGAGCACCTACTTTTTCCCAGATTGCAATGTCATTGGGGCTGGCTTGGTCCTGTAATGTTTGTAAGGTGTACTTAAACAGAGATGGTTCAGGGGTCAGGACTGGGAGGGCCAAAGGGCATTCTTGGGGTGTCAGCAATGCAACCTGTTTAGCGATCCTATCAGCTAAGGCATTCCCCCGTGCTACCTCTGTTTGTTCCCCTGTGTGAGCTTTGCAATGTATGACAGCAATTCTATTAGGCAATTGCAAAGTGGCCAAGTTTTGGATCAGTGTAGTATGAGAAATGGGTTTACCATTTGCTATGAACCGCCTTCTACTCCAGATTATCCCAAAATCGAAGATTACCCTGTGGCTGTACCTGCTATCACAAAGCCTTGAGAAAGGGGCCATGGGCTCTGGAATGTGGGCACATTGTTTGCGATCACTTGCCTATATACTGCCTATATTTGCTTTCCTATTTATTATGTATGGTCTTTGTTGGCGTTATGATTTACACTGTGTTAAACTGCATATTTGACTAAAGGTTAATTCTGGCATGATGCAGGGCAGTTCAGATGTGTGACTGACCAGAATCAATATATTATTTTGATTTATTCATTTCCACTTGTTATCTCCTTAACTTACTGAACAGCCTGCCCTCTATGCCTTTTCATCAGGAACGTGACAGTATCACCTCATAGTTGTACCTATGTTAATATTTGGTTACGCCTACTTAGCAGCTTGTCAAATGTACTGTATATGATAGTGCTAATATACCATTTATTCTTACTGAGGTGGTCAAATGCTCCTGATGACATCCTGATCTCCGTTTACACAGTTTGACTTATTGTATCCTTTTCCAAGATATTGACTGTCAGGGACCTATACTTCACTATATGTACAGATACTAGATGTATGATTTTTTTGATACCTTAAATACAAATTTTATTTGCAAATGAACTCTTTGAGCATGGTGTGCTTTCGATCCAAAATATTTAATAGTGTGTACCTGAATAGAGTGTGTTGAGACACCTCAGATCCTATTAGCACCCCCCTCTTTGATCTCTTTCTTTTGCCCGGTGTGCCGATTACCGATCACTAACCTTACTGTGTACCTGCTATCGGTCCAGACATTTAAGTCCCTCCCCTTAAAGAGCTCACATAGCCCAAGGGCTATGAGTTCTGCGGCCCGTGCCAACTTGTAGGGTAGGGGCTTGGCCTCCAAGACTATGTCCAGTAATTGTACCACAGTGTAGCCGGCATGGAAGTTGTTGTCATTGGGGCAGGAGCATGAGCCATCTACAAACACGTTTTCTGCATCAGGAAGAGGTGTGAAGGACAAGTCAGGCCTGGGGGAAGTGTCATATGTAATTTCCTGCACACATTCGTGGGGAGGGGCTGGCTCATCCTGTTCTCCCTTAAAGTGGGCCAACACCCAGGGGTGATCGGCCCGGGAATCTATAAGATTCCCGGGCCGATCACCTCACACACCGCGGGACATCCGAGATCGGGATGTCCCGCGGGGTGTAACCCCCCAAAACCCCCGAAAAACCTTACCTCTCCAGCCGCTGCTTCCGCCGCCGCCGCCTCACTCGCGCTCCTCTAGACGTGCGCGCGCCCGCCCCGGCCGTCTCTGAATGGCCGGCGCGGGCGCGCACACGTCAAAAGTGACGCGCGGGAGGCGGCGGCGGCGGGCGCGATCCCTTGTCCGTCGACGGACGTCACTTGTCCGTCGGCGGGCATTGGACAGCACAGTCACGTGGGAGCGTGGAGAGGTGAGTTTTCGGGATAGTCAAAATCCTGGGTGTTGGTCCACTTTAAGACCCAAGAGTGCGTTCAGGATGGGTGCGGGGCCAGCTGTGTTAGCAACGTATTTGACAGTCAACTGTGGGTCTGAAAGGAGGGTCACCTCATATCCACTCAGTCTTTGGGCTGATATGTGCTGAGTGTGGATATTTTTAAGAAGAAATAAAACATTATGTGAAGCGTGCAAGGTGGTATGGTGTCCCAGAGTCAACGTGGTGGCCTGCTCAACTACCATAGCGCAAGCGGCAAATGCTCCTAGACAGGCAGGCATTCCCTGGACCTGTATCGGCATTACTTTAGAAAAAAATTCCACTGGACGTAATTTACCCCATGCTCCTGGGCCAAAACTCCCGCGAACGAAACAAACAAATGAAACATTTTTCCATAATCTGGGAGGCCCAACCCTGGTGCACAGACTAAAGCATTCTTTAAATATACAAAGGCATTACACATTTCTTCAGACCATTTTATGATGTCAGGCTAATCAACATGCGCGTGCGCTCTTAAAATGCGGTCATAAAATGAACAATCAGGTATCCATTGGCGGCAGTAACCAGTCATACCAAGGAAGGTTAGCATGTCCTTCTTGGTAAGTGGGCGGGCCGACCCACAACAGCAGCAATTCTCTTAGGGCTCATTTCTCTCTGGCCCTTTTACAAATCCCAAGTATTCAACCTTCTCCTGACACCATTGCAATTTCTCTTTTGACACTTTAAAACCACTTTCACCAAGAGCCGGTAGTAGGCTGATACCATCTACCTGGGCGGCCTCCCTGGTTAGACTACTAACAAGAACATTGTCAGCGTAAAGTAGAATGATGGACCCTTGCAGGGCAGTCCAGGCCCTAACCATTTCTCTGAGGACAATGGCAAAAACTGCAGGCGCTGTAAATATCCCGTGGTTGTGTGGGAGGGCAGTGATCAGTGATATCATGTCAGGTACAATGGGAGCCAAAGGGACCACCAAGCTGTTTACGGGCCTTAAATCTTGGATGAAAAGGTAAGTACCGTCTGTCTTCTTGACTGGGTTAATTGGCGAGTTGTAAGGAGATATTATCTCCTGCAGAACTCTATCCTCCAAGTATTGGTCTATGAGGGGGGCAATGCCCTCTTCCTTCTCTGGTGAAAATGGATATTTGTAAAAACACCGGGCTTATACCTGGTTTAAGAACAGCCTTCTATGGGGTGCAGTCTACAAGTCCCACATCTAGATGTTCCTTTGCCCAAATTCTATCAACCACTTCCCCTAGCTCCTCATGTAGATAGTATTCAGATGTGGAATTCAGGGCACCCATTTTGCTTTCTAGTTCCAAAATACTGGACAACACTACTATGTCTCCCTCCTGTTTCGTCATTAGGGAAATATCCAGTTTTCCCATACGGTCTCTGCCCATGAGATTAATAGGGCATTCAGGTAGCACCCTGAATGAGTGCAAAATCTGAGGGTCTTCAGAAGTAAGGTCAGTGATAGTCAGTGGAGGGGTAGATAAAGTCTTAGTCAGTATCCCGTTTATACCCATAGAAGGTGCAGCTTTTCCTAATGGTCCCTTGTAGTAGTCCCCGCACAGTACACTGCAGGTGGCCCCGCTATCCACAACCATGGGTGTTATTTTCCCATCAATCTTGAGTACTACATAGAGGGCCTGTGTGAAATGGGTGGATACTACGGGAAAAGCAGGGATATTCACCTCCGGGCCTCCTCATTGTTTGCCTACCTGCATCCAATCCAAAGGGTACTCAACAGTAGACTGGACTTGGGATGAGTTACCTCCCGGTTGCGGGGGTCCCATCTGTGTCTGGGTCTGTTGGGGTATTTGGACAGGGTTTTTAAGTAAGGGACACTGTGCCTTCGAGTGATCCATGGCCCCACACCTAAAGCATCCTCTTTCCTGATTATTCCCTATTGAAACCTCCTCTTCCTTCCTGTCCCCTCTTACGCCATTTGCCCCCCATTCTAAAGGGGACCCCATAATGCCATCTTCCATTTGGGGGGGCCTTGTAAAAGAATGGTATCCTGCGCATCCTTGGATTGCCAGTTAACATGTGCCATTCCTGAACCTTTTGGGACCTCAAAACAATCTGCGGAATCCTGGACAAAAAGTTCCTTCTTGAATTCATCTATCTCTCCTACCCCCTAATTGGGAATTTGTTGTCTAACCTGTAGGGAGACCTTTGGGTCACAGTTGTTAATAAACATCTGGATGCACAAATGTGACATTCCCTCCTTTATTCTCATACCACTGTCCATATCTCCCAGAATCTCTTCCAGAAGTCTGTGACAGCCTCCCCCCATTTTTGTTTGCACGTAAGGGCTATGGACAGTGAGCCTTTGTTTTTAAATGTTTTAGTGATCTGTATTTCTATCTGGTCCCACATTTTTTCCACACTCTATGTTGTGTTTAAAGGGTAGTTTGATGCAGAGGTGGAGGCCCCTACGGGTTTAAAGTGTCAATCTTGTCCCAATCCCAAGTTGTCCCTGTCCCCACTAATCGCTCCAATATGAGCCTCATGTCTTCCTGTGTGTAATTTCTCCCACATGTGGCTCTCTTAAGGTAAGCCAGGGCTCCACCTGGGGAGACAGATAATTTGGGACAATTCTTTACAATATGGTCTATCTTTTTAAGGTCTAGAGGTGTCTTAACAATCATTTCCCCCGCTGTCATGAAAGGATAAGCTCCTTCACCTTTGGGGGGCATTTCTCCCATTCTGCTTTTCATGGCAGCCCTGGTGCCGTGGGCAACGGGGTCCGCATATTGGTTGGGCTGTGGGAGTTTATCAGCTTCTGACCTAGGGTTTGCTAAGGGCGTCATCTCCCTTTCTCTACTTCCATTAAGTCCCTCAGTCTGGCATGTTCCTCCCTTCCCACTGGACTTGTCACCAAGGCCATGGTCTCCTCTAAGGAAGGGTAATAGGAGACCACTTGCATCCCCCTAAGGACTGTGGAGTTATCAGATAAATAGGGAGGGGGCATCTGGGGGGGTGCGCTTGGCTGGAAGGAAACTTTCTCTTTCTTCATTTGCTTACCCCTTTCACTCTTGTTCTTATGGAGTATTTTTGGGTCTGTTTTAATTTTCCTCTGTAATTTTAGATGTTCTGGGGTACCACCCTGGGGCAACTTCTAACCACTTCTTACCAGTTCCATGTACCCTTTGTCCCAGTTTGGGTCACCCCCATACCAGCGAAAAGTAGTTTGATTCCCCAAGCATAGGCCCTTTATCATATCCATGTGAAAAGGGTCATTTGCTCTTCTCTAAGAAAAGGGCAACTACTCCCTTCTCCCTCAGTTCACCCCACCAGACAGTCTACAAAAGGTTGCAAAAAAAATCCCGATCCTGCAACTCTCACTACATACTGAATGTATTAGTTTGGGGTGACCTCTACACCCCCTGCCAAAAAGCCCAACAGAGACTCACTATTGCACTCAAACAATCAATTTATAAATCCATTTTATTGTAGCATATTGTTTAAAACCAATTTAAAACCAATTTTACTGAACCATATGCATGGTAAGCCACCAGGGGGCGCACTCCCTCATTAACAATACAATCTCATATACATATAAGTAATTTCAAAGTGATTCTGTGCTAATCTATCAATAAATTCATATATATACAACTATTCTAAAACTTAATATACAATTCACAATTAATATCCTCACCCTAATAAAGTGCCAGTGCTTCCATCACAAATAGTCCCTTGTGCAAAATATTTAAGCCCATTCACAAAGAGCAAGGGCACACAGACAACACACAACAAACAAGTGCTTACTGTTAGTCAGGCCCCCCTCACGGTCAGTACACATACTGACCGTGAGCAAGAGCCCATAGGGGGCTCGAAACGCGTTGGTCTGCGCCTGAGGGGGGCCTGCCTGTCACCATACTAACAGTAAGCACTTGTTTGTTGTGTGTTGTCTGTGTGCCCTTGCTCTTTGTGAATGGGCTTAAATATTTTGCACAAGGGACTATTTGTGATGGAAGCACTGGCACTTTATTAGGGTGAGGATATTAATTGTGAATTGTATATTAAGTTTTAGAATAGTTGTATATATATTAATTTATTGATAGATTAGCACAGAATCACTTTGAAATTACTTATATGTATATGAGATTGTATTGTTAATGAGGGAGTGCGCCCCCTGGTGGCTTACCATGCATATGGTTCAGTAAAATTGTTTTTAAATTGGTTTTAAACAATATGCTACAATAAAATGGATTTATAAATTGATTGTTTGAGTGCAATAGTGAGTCTCTGTTGGGCTTTTTGGCAGGGGGTGTAGAGGTCACCCCAAACTAATACATTTGGTTTTTGGGTATTAACCCACAGAGCAGTGCACCTATAGAAATATTTACTGGTGCTGCCCACATTTCTTATCCGTAGCCCAAACGGATGTTTATTACTCACTACATACTGCACACAGGACTCTCCTATCTGAGGGGTCTTGGACTCTTGATTACCCATCATCAATTAACAAAGCATGCTCACCTTCACACTTATCAATCCACACAAACAAATAATCTTAAACTTCTATGCGACAGTAAGAAAAGCAAAAGATATGCACCTCCACAGAGAGGAAGCGATGGAGGTAGCTGCCTCAACCACTTCCTCTCTGCCAGCACACAGAGTGAACACTTGGCTTGGTATAGCGGTGGGCGTGGGCGATGTTCGAAAATCGGCTGCATCCACCACTGTGACAGGCCGGGTGTCTGTGTGTGCTGGCGCCACCGGGGAAGGCGGCAGATACAGCTGCCTCCACCGCTTTCAGGACAGTGCGAGTGATGGAGAGGGGAGTTAACTATTTCCTTTTTATTTATTTTTTCCCACATTCACCCAATAAGACGCCCCCCCCCACTTTTGGGGGAAATTAAGTGCGTCTTATGGGACGAAAAATATGTTATATATATATATATATATATATATATATATATATATATATCAGTGTTCCTGAGAAAATCCCTGGAACTGCCTTTAAAAATCACAGTTGAACATGTGTAATGCAAAATAGTGAAAAATGGTCTGGCCAGTGAGGGTGACAAAATCTCTAGTAAATTCCCTTGTGCTTTGCTATCTCAGTTCATAGGCCAGACGAAGTTAAAGGGGACCAAAGGATACTCAAAAGTTTTCCCCGGGGGCACCCAGATTGGGGGTGCCCCGCTGTGTGAAATCCCCCCAGATCACCGCAGCAACTCTCCTCTTCCCAGGTCTAGCGCCTCGTAACACCAATTGTGCATCTGTGGAGAGATGCTATTAGCGCTACAGGCAGACGTTGCTGCTAGTGTTCAGCGCCGTAGGCTACCCATGGCTCTGTGTTTATTTTACTTTGGTGTGTTTGGCAAATCTTCCCTTGACAGTATCTATGCATATTGGATATTTCTATGTTCAGGGGACCTTGCTTTTTCAGATTTGACTTATTGTTTCTTGTTTGCTTATTTTTTTTTCAATGTAGATAGTGACAGGTAGTGCCGGTGTGGAATGCCAGAAATCATTTGTATCTAACTTGTAAATCAACAGCGCCAGCACGGGTGCCGTGAAACGACAATACTCGAACATACAGCGCCAGGTGCAATACAAAAAATGAAAACTGGGGATGGTAGCACAGTGATTGTTACGCACCGGGTGCGAAGAAGTGGACCCGCAGGGTCTGCAGAACTGTTTGGCAGATACCGCGTCAGGGGAGCGGAGTCTAAGGAGCCACTGGTTTTCACCAGAGCCCACCGCAAGGCGGGATGGTCTTGTGCGGCAGGTGACTCCCAGGTCGCTACCCCCCAACAGCGGCACAGTTCCACAAACTGCTGAAGTGACGTGCAGCAGAGACAAACAGTGGTCGAAGGAGAAGGCCGAGGTCAGGACTGGCAGCGCGGGTTCAGTAGCGGAGACACAAGCCGAGGTCGGGACGGGCAGCACAGGTTCGAAGGTCAATGGGAGAGCCGAGGTCATACACGAGGAATCAAGCAATACAGCGATAATCATTCAGGGAACAACACCGAAGATCCGGCACAGGAAGTAAGGCAGGGTTTAATTTATAGGAAGAGCCAAAAAGGGATTGGATGGCAGAGACCAATTAACAGGGCCTTGGCCCTTTAAATCTGAGAAGGTTGACGCGCGCGCCCCCTAGTGGCCGGGGACGTGCGCGCAGGGAAGGCGGAACAGTAACAGAAGGAGGAAGCCGGCGGCCATGCCGGTCAGAGGAGGAAGCGCGGGGACCAGGTAAGGGGGAACCGCAGCCTGGGGGGCCAGCAGCGGACGCCCGGATGGCGGTAGAGCGGGGAGCGCTGCAGGAAGGGGACGCAGCGCTCGCCCGAGGAGAGGCACGGAGGGGGGCGCTGCGCGGGGAAAACGCAGCGCTCGCCCTAACAGTACCCCCCCCCTTAGGTCTCCCCCTCTTTTTGGGACCGAGGAAGTTTGAAATAAGGCTCCGATCGAGGATATTCTCCTCAGGCTCCCAGGACCTCTCTTCTGGACCGCAATTCTCCCAATCCACTAGAAAGTATCGTCTCCCTCTGGATGTTTTGGAAGCCAGAATCTCTCTCACCGAGAAGGCATCTTCGGTACCCGCGACCGGAAGTGGCTCCAACGTTTTAGAAGAGAATCGATTAGTCGTCAGAGGTTTTAATAATGAAACATGAAAAGAGTTGGGAATACGTAAGGAGGCTGGCAGATGAAGTTTGTAACAGACCGGATTAATTTGTTGCTTGATCCTGTACGGCCCTAAATAGCGAGGGCCCAATTTATAACTGGGTATCTTGAAACGAATGTACTTGGCTGAAAGCCAAACTTTATCTCCAGGAGAGAAAACAGGAGCGATTCTCCTTCTTTTATTAGCGCTGCTCTTCATGCGGGTAGAGGCTAGAACAAGAGAATGTCGTGTTTCACGCCAGATAGAGGAAAAAAACTGTGTTAAGTCATCCACGGCGGGTACCCCCGACTGTGTAGGTAAGGGTAGAGGAGGCAAAGGTTGGCGGCCATAAACAATGAAGAATGGAGATTTTTTTGTGGCTTCAGAATCTTTGAAATTATAAGAGAACTCCGCCCATGGCAAGAGATCGACCCAGTCGTCTTGTCGGGCCGAAACAAAGTGACGTAGATATTGTCCTAGAACCTGATTGACCCTCTCCACTTGGCCGTTGGACTGGGGGTGGTAAGCCGAGGAAAAATCTAATTTCACTTTTAACTGAGTACAGAGAGCCCTCCAGAATTTTGAAACAAACTGAACTCCCCTGTCGGAGACAATGTGGGAAGGAAGTCCATGGAGCCGAAAAATATGCTTAAAAAAGTTCTTAGCCAACTGAGGAGCGGATGGGAGTCCTGGTAGCGGAACGAAGTGCGCCATTTTTGAAAAACGATCCACAACAACCCAGATCACTGTATTGCCTTGAGATGGAGGAAGATCCGTGATAAAGTCCATAGCGATGTGAGACCAAGGGATTTCAGGAATAGGAAGAGGATGAAGAAGACCCGCCGGTCTTTGGCGAGGCGTTTTATTACGTGCACAGGTGGTACAAGCTTGCACGAATTCTGCCACATCCTTCTCAATGGAGGGCCACCAATAATATCTGGCAATAATTGCATTAGACTTTTTGATACCAGCATGCCCGGCAATACGGGAAGCATGACCCCATTTTAATATTTGGAGGCGTCGGCGAACCGGGACAAAGGTCTTCCCAGGCGGAGCCTGCACTAGGGAGGCAGGAGCGGAATGAATCAAATGATCAGGAGATATAATGAACTGAGGAGCAGCGTCCACGTCTGTGACGTCCGAGGAGCGAGATAGAGCATCTGCCCTGATGTTCTTAGAGGCAGGCCGAAAGTGAATGCGGAAATTAAACCGCGCGAAGAATAGTGACCAACGAGCTTGGCGAGGATTCAAGCGTTGAGCAATTTGAAGATACAAAAGGTTCTTATGGTCGGTAAAAATAGATATGGGGTGAAGCGACCCTTCTAGTAGATGTCTCCACTCTTCAAGAGCTAATTTGATAGCCAGGAGTTCACGATCCCCAATAGAATAATTTCGCTCCGCGGAAGAAAAGGTCCTAGAAAAGAAGCCACAAGTATGATTTTTCCCTGAAGGAGACCTCTGTGTGAGAACAGCTCCTGCTCCAATGGAAGAAGCGTCAACCTCCAGAGAAAAGGGACGAGAAGGGTCTGGTCTGGAGAGCACCGGGGCCATAGAGAATGTCTTTTTCAATGCTAAAAAGGCTGCCTCCGCCTGTGGAGGCCATGACTTGGGGTTGGCTCCCTTTTTGGTGAGAGCCACAATGGGGGCCACGATAGTGGAAAAATGGGGTATGAATTGACGGTAATAGTTGGCGAAGCCCAGAAATCGTTGAATGGAACGCAGACCAACAGGCCGAGGCCAATCTAATACCGCTCTCAATTTGCTAGGGTCCATTTGTAGTCCTTGGGCTGAAACAGTATAACCCAAAAAGGGCAGAGCGGTCTGGTGAAAGAGACACTTTTCTAATTTGGCATAAAGATGATGCTGCCGAAGGCGGGATAGTACCAGACGAACGTGCCGGTGATGCTCTTCGAGGGAAGAAGAGAAGATGAGGATATCATCTAAATAGACCACGACACAGGAGTACAACAAGTCCCGGAAGATGTCATTGACGAACTCTTGAAATACGGCAGGGGCATTACAAAGCCCGAAGGGCATCACCAAATACTCGAAATGACCGTCACGGGTATTAAAGGCAGTCTTCCATTCGTCTCCCTTGCGGATGCGGATCAGATTGTAGGCTCCTCGGAGATCTAGTTTGGAAAAGATCCTGGAGCCACGAAGACGGTCGAAGAGTTCTGGAATTAAAGGTAAGGGGTATCGGTTCTTTACCGTGATCTTGTTAAGACCCCGATAGTCGATACAGGGTCGGAGAGAACCGTCTTTTTTCTGTACAAAAAAAAAGCCTGCCCCAGCGGGAGAAGAGGACTTCCGGATGAAGCCCCTCTGCAGATTTTCTTGTATGTAAGTAGCCATTGCTTGAGTTTCGGGGACGGATAGTGGGTAGATACGGCCACGAGGAGGAGTGGTTCCAGGCAGGAGATCGATCGGGCAGTCGTAAGGGCGATGTGGCGGAAGGGTCTCAGCTTGCTTCTTACAGAAGACGTCAGCGTAGGCCCGGTAAACTTCGGGTAGGCCCGGTAGAGATGTGGTAGGATGAACGGTTCGAACTGGTAAAGCTTTCAAGCAATTCTTAAGGCAGGTTGTACCCCACGCCTTGATGTCCCCAGTGACCCAGTCTAGGGTAGGATTATGAAGCTGAAGCCAAGGAAGACCCAATAGGATTGGGGAAGTACAATGGGGTAACACAAAGAGTTCCAAGTATTCCTGGTGAAAGAGGCCAATCTTAAGGAGCAAAGGCTTGGTACGGTACTGCACCATACAATTCAGTCTATCTCCATTAACTGAGGCGATGAATAACGGTTTGGCCAAGCGGTTAACTGCTATGTCGTATTTCTTGATCAGGGAGGCCTCTATGAAATTGCCCGCCGAACCAGAATCCAGGAAGACCGGCAAATTAAGCACAGAGGCAGATGAGAGACAAAGCTGTGCAGGTACGGTAAATCTTGGAGAGGAAGCACACACACCCAGAGACGCCTCTCCCAACGAGTCTAGGTGCGCCCGCTTCCCAGTCGAGAAGGACGAATGGGGCAATCTCTTAGAAAATGATCAGGACTGGCGCAATACAGACAGAGATTTTCATTTCTCCTGCGAGACCTCTCCACGGGGGTTAGGCGAGAGCGGCCGACCTGCATGGCTTCCACCTCTGGAGAAGATGGTACAGACAAAGGTTTCTGAAAGGTGGGAGCCAAACGGAACATCCTCCTGTCGCGTTGGGAATCTCTCTCCAGGCGAAGTTCCTCACGCCTCTCAGCAAAGCGTATGTCAATGCGAGTGACGAGATGAATGAGTTCAGAAAGGGAGTCAGGTATCTCTCGGGCCGCTAGAACATCTTTGATCTTGCTAGAGAGACCTTTCTTAAAACAAGCGCAGAGGGCCTCATTATTCCATGCTAACTCGGAGGCCAAAGTACGGAATCGAATAGCATATTCACCAACAGAAAGATCGCCTTGCGTTAAATTCAATAGAGCGGACTCGGCAGATGAGGCCCGAGCGGGTTCTTCAAAAACCTGACGGAATTCAGTAACAAAGGCCTGGACGGTGAAGGTGAGAGGATCATTACGGTCCCACAAGGGAGTGGCCCAAGCCAAGGCTTTTCCGGAGAGCAGACTAATGATGAAGGCCACTTTAGAGCGTTCGGTGGGGAATTGATCAAACAATAATTCCAGGTGCATAGAGCACTGGGCTAGAAAGCCTCTGCACAACTTCGCGTCCCCCTCATATTTTGCTGGTAAGGAGAGGCGGATTCTGGATGAGGAAACTGCTGGAGACTGCGGTGGCGGCACCGGTGGCGGTGGAGAAGGCGACAGCTGCTGGGTCAAGAGTTGCTGCATCATAGCGGTAAGCTGATTAATCTGCCGGGACTGCAAAGCCACCAGCGCTGGGAGTTCGGAAGTCTCCGGCAAGGGCACCTCAGCGGGATCCATGGCCGGATCTTACTGTTACGCACCGGGTGCGAAGAAGTGGACCCGCAGGGTCTGCAGAACTGTTTGGCAGATACCGCGTCAGGGGAGCGGAGTCTAAGGAGCCACTGGTTTTCACCAGAGCCCACCGCAAGGCGGGATGGTCTTGTGCGGCAGGTGACTCCCAGGTCGCTACCCCCCAACAGTGGCACAGTTCCACAAACTGCTGAAGTGACGTGCAGCAGAGACAAACAGTGGTCGAAGGAGAAGGCCGAGGTCAGGACTGGCAGCGCGGGTTCAGTAGCGGAGACACAAGCCGAGGTCGGGACGGGCAGCACAGGTTCGAAGGTCAATGGGAGAGCCGAGGTCATACACGAGGAATCAAGCAATACAGCGATAATCATTCAGGGAACAACACCGAAGATCCGGCACAGGAAGTAAGGCAGGGTTTAATTTATAGGAAGAGCCAAAAAGGGATTGGATGGCAGAGACCAATTAACAGGGCCTTGGC
This sequence comes from Gastrophryne carolinensis, assembly GCA_027917425.1. Taxonomy (NCBI): domain Eukaryota; kingdom Metazoa; phylum Chordata; class Amphibia; order Anura; family Microhylidae; genus Gastrophryne; species Gastrophryne carolinensis. The sequence continues at coordinate 32,974,628 of CM051237.1, read as the reverse complement.
CCTTTAAATCTGAGAAGGTTGACGCGCACGCCCCCTAGTGGCCGGGGACGTGCGCGCAGGGAAGGCGGAACAGTAACAGAAGGAGGAAGCCGGCGGCCATGCCGGTCAGAGGAGGAAGCGCGGGGACCAGGTAAGGGGGAACCTCAGCCTGGGGGGCCAGCAGCGGACGCCCGGATGGCGGTAGAGCGGGGAGCGCTGCAGGAAGGGGACGCAGCGCTCGCCCGAGGAGAGGCACGGAGGGGGGCGCTGCGCGGGGAAAACGCAGCGCTCGCCCTAACAGTGATCAAGTGATTATACATGGAATGACATACAAATGACATGACACATGATTGGCAGGCATGAAAACGCAAGTTAATAGCAGGTAACCTAAGTACAGTAATGAACTAAAAAACATTCTGAACAGGCCGGGGATCCCGTGTCACTTGACTGAGCACAACAAAATAAAAAAACACTGAACAAGAAGTCACGAAAAAAATGGGACTGGAATGGTTAATTGAAGTCTATAGGAGAACGCCACTGAGCGTCTGATGTGATGTGGCGCCGTAGGGAACACAGCACTGGCGCTAACAAAGCACTCGGCGCTCTTGATACATGGAACACTACATGGCGCTAGGAGAGGCGCTAAACATTTTTTGGGATCATGAATCTCTTACGAAAAACACCGGCCACTATGTGGCATTAACATTTCTTAAATAAGCTGCTTAAAGTGGACCAAATCCCAGGGATTTGACTATCCTGGGTTTTGGTCCTTTCCCCTGGGGCACCCCCGATCGGTGCTACGTGAAACCTTCCAGATTACTGAAAGTAACTCACCTTTTCCCGGTCCTAAGCCCCACGTTCAGTTTAAGGGGTATGAGGGCCCAATTTCCACACACCTGATGGGGCCTCACTGATAGCACATGGATGAAGGCCCCTATTGTCACACACCTGATGGGGCACCTGTAATGGCACATGAATGGGGGCCCAATTTCTACACACATGATGGGGACCCTATAATGGCATCTGGATGGGGGCCCACTTCTGTACACATGATGGAACCATTATAATTATTTTGTAAATTTAAGTCAAAAAAACATATTGTATCTGTATAGAATCAAAACCAGGAGGGGGCAGACATTGTGGCTGTACGGGGCCCCAAAATCCCTGTGGTGGCCCCATGTTCGTAACATCAATTGGTGGTTGCTCAGGATTTTGTGATGATTTAGACACCCATGGTGAATTCTAAGCATAGTGTATAGTAACAAAGCCCAGTATAGTATATTCTATAAAGCCACCTCTCCTATAAAATAGTATAAAGCATCTATTACTTACAGTACCATACAGGAAGAGCTGGCGTTACATGCGGTTGGAAGACTCCAGTGTCTTTCTCATAGGGCTCAATGATTTCAGCTCATCATTATTTATGGGGGAAGGTAAATAATATCATCATCATGTCATACGCCTTACAGAGACATGCTTACTTTCCCAGAGAAGAATCAAACAACATATTCCTGGTGGTATTAACCTGTTTGCAGCTCGTAATTAAACACGGGGAGGAGGGTAAATGCCAGTCATATGCCAGTCCTGGGGTAAATTCAAACAACCTGTTTGTGCTGGCTTTCATCACATGAAACCAATACACAATAGGTAAACAAATAAAAGATGCAGTCTAAAATGTTAAAAAACCACTTCTAAAATGAACCCCAACCCCTTAAACACCACCTGTAAACTTAGACCAAAAAGTTTCATTTAATAATTGTATTGTTTTACTGCTTTACTGGAAACCACATTTTGTGGGATTTATTAGAGGTAAAACTCCTAAAAATCCATAGCAAAATTGGGTGGGGTCCTCCCCCCTTACCCAGTATAACCAACACGGTTACTAGCTTGTAGAACAGGGAGCAAGGGCCACCTTCAGTGGCCCCTGGCCCTACAAAGCTACAAGCCTGCACAGCCTAAATGGCCCTAGGCTCTTTTGCCCCATCCTAGGCTTTGGGGAGGCAGGTAATTGGGGGGCTGGAGGTTAATGGCAAGTCACCTACTAGCAGCAGGTGATGTGCCAGACTCAGCACCTTGTAAACCGGTATTAGGGTCTCATAGATCCCTTACCAGTTCAAAAAGGGTTAAATGTGAAAACGAGACTGCACAGAGAAAATAACATTTATTAAAAAAAATGTTTTTTCTTTACTCACCTATGATTGTCAGCTCCTGTGCCCCTCGCCGATCTTGATGTCAGATGCGGTGATCACTGGAGGGGGGGCAGGGGACCAGAGGATCCCATTCCCTTCCACCCCTCTGTAAAGCAATCACTGTATCTGACAACTGTCAGGCGGGCAGCGGGATGACATCAGCAGGGGCAGGGCTAGTGGTGAAGATGGCGTTGTTAAGGCGGAAGCCAGGTGAGGGGGTCTGCCAGGCCCTCTCCTGAAGACGGAAGAGCTTGGGGGGATCAGAGCCCCCACAGTTAAGAGACTCCGCGGGGGGATCATGCACGAGATGAGTAAATGTCTTTTTTTTTTTTGCTAAGTAAATTCTGGCGGCAGTTGAAGCTGAGGCTATTCTGGGCCCTCTTCTGAAACCGGCCTGGGGGATATGGAGGCCCATCAGGTGAAGAGGAGACGCGGCTGATTTGGGCCTTGCTCTTGTGGAGCCATGTCAGGCGATGCTCCTTGCTTAGTCCTCCCCCTCTATTGTTGCAAAAAACAAGTTAAGTTTATTAGTGACCTCTGCATTTCCTTATGTGCCATAAAAGGTTTACAAGCACTTCCTGTTGTAGTGACTGTTGTTTCCACTCCTTTTCCTGTCTGTAAGAGTGTGATTACACTGAGCAAATAACCAGCACAGAGATGAGTGAACCGAACCAGTCAAACCCCTTTTCGACCAGAATTTCATGAAAAGTTCGATTTGCCATGAACCCAAACTTCACGTGGTTTGCGCTGAAAAGCAAAAGACGAACCTGGTGGGTTTTCACTGGCACCACCCCACAGGTCATGACCAGCCAAGGAGAAGCAAAGAGACAGGGTGACTTGGTCACAGTTTAAGAAGTCAGGGTAGCTGGACCAATCAGCCAATTGCAGGAGATAGTCACATGAGACACCGACTATCCACCATTATCAAGCTAACTGTTGCAGGGAGGGCATTGCTCTTAGAGCAGGGACAGTTTAGGGCCTTTTGGACCACAGCATAGGAGAAAAGAAGGAACAGGAAAGGAAGTGGGCACAGTGGGACACTGAGGGTGTGTGCTTCCTGTACTGGGATCTGTTGGTCATTGCAGTCCACCCTGTAAAGTCTGAAAAATTCAGTGAGGGTTTTTTTTATTTTTTGGCCACATCTGTCTGGTTTAGCCGGCCTCTGTCACTCCGTTGGGGTGCTTGGGGTAGACAGTGCCTCAGTGCTTAATACAGTTTAAAAAAAACAATCTTTCACCTGCCAATTTTTTGGGGAGGACAGCTCTGTTTTAAGTGTGCAAGCCCCGTCTTTCTCTACATTGAAGTCCATGGTGCCTCAGGTTTTAATACAGTATAATTAGAGATGAGCGAACTTTTGAAAAATTTGATTTGACTGATTCGCCGAATTTTCCGACAAAAATAGTTTCGACCCGAATTTATTTGCGACGGATCGCTTTTAAAAACGGCTATTTCTGAGCTTCCTAGAGCCTCAATGGGGTTGTAAATCATTCTGCCTTGCTGTAACACACATAGGATGCATGCTGGGTTAGTGAAATAATACTGTAAATAATTATGACATGCAGATCAGAGGCATCTCTAATAGAATCGCAGAGCAGCACAATTGCAGAGAGTTGAGGTGGCATCACTATGAGGGGCCCCTATAGTGCCTGAAAAACACACCCTGGAGCTGGCAGCAGCAGGAGCCCAAAAATTAGCTGAAACATTGGTTGAAAGAGACACTGGAGTTGGCAGCAGGAGCCCATAAGTTGGCTGAATCACACCCTGGAGTTGCAAGAAGCAGCAGCAGCAGGAGCCCAAACATTGCTTGAAAGAGACACTGGAGTTGGCTGCAGGAGCCCAAAAATTGGATGATTTACACCCTGGAGTTGCAAGCAGCAGCAGCAGCAGGAGCCCAAACATAGCTTGAAAGAGACACTGGAGTTGGCTGCAGGAGCCCAAAAATTGGATGAATCACACCCTGGAGTTGCAGGCAGCAGCAGGAGCCCAAACATTGCTTTAGAGAGACACTGGAGTTGGCTTCAGGAGCCCATAAATTGGATGAATCACACCCTGGAGTTGCAAGCAGCAGCAGCAGCAGGAGCCCAAACATAGCTTGAAAGAGACACTGGAGTTGGCTGCAGGAGCCCAAACATTGGATGAATCACACCCTGGAGTCGCAAGCAGCAGCAGGAGCCCAAACATAGCTTGAAAGAGACACTGGAGTTGGCTGCAGGAGCCCAAAAATTGTATGGATCACACCCTGGAGTTGCAAGCAGCAGCAGCAGCAGGAGCCCAAGCATAGCTTGAAAGAGACACTAGAGTTGGCTGCAGGAGCCCAAAAATTGGACGAATCACACCCTGGAGTTGCAAGCAGCAGCAGCAGCAGGAGCCCAAACATAGCTTGAAAGAGACACTGGAGTTGGCTGCAGGAGCCCAAAAATTGGATGAATCACACCCTGGAGTTGCAAGCAGCAGCAGGAGCCCAAACATTACTTTAAAGAGACACTGGAGTTGGCTTCAGGAGCCCAAAAATTGGATGAATCACACCCTGGATTTGCAAGCAGCAGCAGGAGCCCAAACATTGCTTTAAAGAGACACTGGAGTTGGCAGCAGGAGGCCAAAAATTGGATGAATCACACCCTGGAGTTGCAAGCAGCAGGAGCCCAAACATAGCTTGAAAGAGACACTGGAGTTGGCTGCAGGAGCCCAAAAATTGGATGAATCACACCCTGGAGTTGCAAGCAGCAGCAGCAGCCCAAACATAGCTTGAAAGAGACACTGGAGTTGGCTGCAGGAGCCCAAAAATTGGATGAATCACACCCTGGAGTTGCAAGCAGCAGGAGCCCAAAATTGTTTTAAAGAAACACTGGAGTTGGCAGCAGGAGGCCAAAAATTGGATAAATCACATCCTGGAGTTGCAAGCAGCAGCAGCAGGAGCCCAAACATAGCTTGAAAGAGACACTGGAGTTGGCTGCAGGAGCCCAAAAATTGGATGAATCACACCCTGGAGTTGCAAGCAGCAGCAGGAGCCCAAACATAGCTTGAAAGAGACACTGGAGTTGGCTGCAGGAGCCCAAGAATTGGATGAATCACACCCTGGAGTCGCAAGCAGCAGCAGCAGGAGCCCAAACATAGCTTGAAAGAGACACTGGAGTTGGCTGCAGGAGCCCAAACATTGGATGCATCACACCCTGGAGTTGCAAGCAGCAGCAGCAGCAGCAGCAGCAGGAGCCCAAACATAGCTTGAAAGAGACACTGGAGTTGGCTGCAGGAGCCCAAAAATTGGATGAATCACACCCTGGAGATGCAAGCAGCAGCAGCAGCAGGAGCCCAAACATAGCTTGAAAGAGACACTGGAGTTGGCTGCAGGAGCCCAAAAATTGGATGAATCACACCCTGGAGCTGCAAGCAGCAGCAGGAGCCCAAACATTGCTTTAAAGAGACACTGTAGTTGGCAGCAGGAGGCCAAAAATTGGATGAATCACACCCTGGAGTTGCAAGCAGCAGCAGCAGGAGCCCAAACATAGCTTGAAAGAGACACTGGAGTTGGCTGCAGGAGCCCAAAATTGGATGAATCACACCCTGGAGTTGCAAGCAGCAGCAGGAGCCCAAACATAGCTTGAAAGAGACACTGGAGTTGGCTGCAGGAGCCCAAAAATTGGATGAATCACACCCTGGAGTTGCAAGCAGCAGGAGCAGGAGCCCAAACATTGTTTTAAAGAAACACTGGAGTTGGCAGCAGGAGGCCAAAAATTGGATGAATCACACCCTGGCGTTGCAAGCAGCAGCAGCATGAGCCCAAACATAGCTTGAAAGACACACTGCAGTTGGCAGCAGCAGCAGCAGGAGGCCCAAAATTGGCTGAAAGGCACACCCTGAAGTTGGCATCAGCAGGAGCCCAAAAATTGGCCTAAAGACATAAATATGTTTTGCACCATTTGGAAAGTGTAAAACGTGGCACCATGCTGAATCTAGTCGCATGCATCAGCCATTGGTGGGTGTAAATCCTTGCTGATCCATCCCTGATTCATTTTCACAAAGGTGAGTCTCTCCACATTTTTAGTTGACAGACGAGTTCTCCTCACCGTAACTATGGCCCCCGCCGCACTAAACACCCGCTCAGATGGCACGCTACTTGCCGGGCAGGACAGCTTTTCCAGGGCAAACTCTGCTAGTTGCAGCCACAAGCCAAGTTTGGCTGCCCAGAAGTCCAGCGGATCCTCAAGGTGTGTTGGCATGGTAATGTCAAGGTATGACATGACCTGCTGGTTCAGGTCCTGCTCCAGGTCTTCCTGCTGCTCATGAGTAGCCTCACTATGTGGGTGTAGAAAGCTACTCATTAGCGACTGAAGACTGAGGCTGCTGCTGATGGAGCTGATCGTCCTCCTCACTAAAGAGTGGAGCTGAACCCAAAGCATAGGATATGTCGCCGGGGGAGGGAACGGTGTAGGACAGAGGCAATGGGAGGACAGGAACTGCTCTCGGGGCATGCCAACTCAGGGTTGTGTCAGAGGAACCTATCAACCCTAGACTGGGGGTCTCAGATGTAACTTGTGTTTACTTTAAATGTGTTTACTTTAAAAAGCAGAAGCTAAATAAAGTGAGGAACTGCTTCTCTGCACCAGATACTATGCAAATTGGCAATATGGGATACCCTGCGGCCTGGTGTTTTGACAGCAGGACAAAAACCAATTCAAAATGCAATAGCTTAATAAAGCTGAGGCTGAACAAGCTTATTTTGTATAACAGATAGGGTGCAACGTGCAGGTTTGGGACACCCTGCGGCCTGGTGTTTTGACAGCAGGACAAAAACCAATTCAAAATGCAATAGCTTAATAAAGCTGAGGATGAACAAGTTTATTTAGTATAACAGATAGGGTGCAACGTGGTGGTTTGGGATACCCTGCGGCCTGGTATTTTGACAGCAGGACAAAAACCAATTCAAAATGCAATAGCTTAATAAAGCTGAGGCTGAACAAGCTTATTTAGTATAACAAATAGGGTGCAACGTGGTGGTCTGAGATACCCTGCGGCCTGGTGTTTAGACAGCAGGACTAAAACCAATTCAAAATGCAATAGCTTAATAAAGCTGAGGCTGAACAAGCTGATTTAGTATAACAGATAGGGTACAACGTGGTGGCTTGGGATACCCTGCGGCCTGGTGTTTTGACAGCAGGACAAAAAACAATTCAAAATGCAATAGCTTAATAAAGCTGAGGCTGAACAAGCTTATTTAGTATAAAAGATAGGGTGCAACGTGGTGGTTTGGGATACCCTACGCCCTGGTGTTTTGACAGCAGGACAAAAACCAATTCAAAATGAAATAGCTTAATAAAGCTGAGGCTGAACAAGCTTACTTAGTATAACAGATAGGGTGGCATGTGCTGGTTTGGGATACCCATGTGGGCTGGTGTTTTTAAAGCAGACAAAAACCAATTCAAAATGCAATAGCTTAATAAAGCTGAGGATGAACAAGCTTATTTAGTATAACAGATAGGGTGCAACGTGGTGGTTTGGGATACCCTGCGGCCTGGTGTTTTGACAGCAGGACAAAAAACAATTCAAAATGCAATAGCTTAATAAAGCTGAGGATGAACAAGCTTATTTAGTATAACAGATAGGGTGCAACGTGGTGGTTTGGGATACCCTGCGGCCTAGTGTTTTGACAGCAGGACAAAAACCAATTCAAAATGCAATAGCTTAATAAAGCTGAGGCTGAACAAGCTTATTTAGTATAACAGATAGGGTGCAACGTGGTGGTTTGGGATACCCTGCGACCTGGTGTTTAGACAGCAAGACAAAAACCAATTCAAAATGCAATAGCTTAATAAAGCTTAGGCTGAACAAGCTGATTTAGTATAACAGATAGGGTGCAACGTGGTGGTTTGGGATACCCTGCGGCCTGGTGTTTAAACAGCAGGACAAAAAACAATTTAAAATGCAATAGCTTAATAAAGCTGAGGCTGAAAAAGCTTATTTAGTATAACAGATAGGGTGCAACGTGGTGGTTTGAGATACCCTGCGGCCTAGTGTTTAGACAGCATGACAAAAACCAATTCAAAATGCAATAGCTTAATAAAGCTGAGGATGAACAAGCTTATTTAGTATAACAGATAGGGTACAACGTGGTGGTTTGGGATACCCTGCGGCCTAGTGTTTTGACAGCAGGACAAAAACCAATTCAAAATGCAATAGTTTAATAAAGCTGAGGCTGAACAAGCTTATTTAGTATAACAGATAGGGTGCAACGTGGTGGTTTGGGATACCCTGCGGCCTGGTGTTTAGACAGCAGGACAAAAACCAATTCAAAATGCAATAGCTTAATAAAGCTGAGGCTGAACAAGCTTATTTAGTATAACAGATAGGGTGCAACGTGGTGGTTTGGGATACCCTGCGGCCTGGCTTTTTGACAGCAGGACAAAAAACAATTCAAAATGCAAAAGCTTAATAAAGCTGAGGCTGAAAAAGCTTATTTAGTATAAAAGATAGGGTGCAACGTGGTGGTTTGGGATACCCTGCGGCCCGGTGTTTAAGCAGCAGGACAAAAACCAATTTAAAATGCAATAGCTTAATAAAGCTGAGGCTGAAAAAGCTTATTTAGTATAACAGATAGGGTGCAACGTGGTGGTTTGAGATACCCTGCGGCCTGGTGTTTAGACAGCATGACAAAAACCAATTCAAAATGCAATAGCTTAATAAAGCTGAGGATGAACAAGCTTATTTCGTATAACAGATAGGGTGCAACGTGGTGGTTTGGAATACTCTGCGGTCTAGTGTTTTGACAGCAGGACAAAAACCAATTCAAAATGAAATAGCTTAATAAAGCTGAGGCTGAACAAGCTTACTTAGTATAACAGATAGGGTGGCATGTGCTGGTTTGGGAGGCCCATGTGGGCTGGTGTTTTTAAAGCAGACAAAAACCAATTCAAAATGCAATAGCTTAATAAAGCTGAGGATGAACAAGCTTATTTAGTATAACAGATAGGGTGCAACGTGGTGGTTTGGGATACCCTGTGGCCTAGTGTTTTGACAGCAGGACAAAAAATAATTCAAAATGCAATAGCTTAATAAAGCTGAGGCTGAACAAGCTTATTTAGTATAACAGATAGGGTGCAACGTGGTGGTTTGGGATACCCTGCGGCCTGGTGTTTTGACAGCAGGACAAAAACCAATTCAAAATGCAATAGCTTAATAAAGCTGAGGATGAACAAGCTTATTTAGTATAACAGATAGGGTGCAACGTGGTGGTTTGGGATGCCCATGTGGGATGGTGTTTTTAAAGCAGACAAAAACGAATTCAAAATGCAATAGCTTAATAAATCTGAGGATGAACAAGCTGATTTAGTATAAAAGATAGGGTCATATGTGCTGGTTTGGGATGCCCATGTAGGCTGGTGTTTTGACAGCAGGACAAAAACCAATTCAAAATGCAATAGCTTAATAAAGCTGAGGCTGAACAAGCTGATTTAATATAAAAGATAGGGTCACATGTGCTGGTTTGGGATGCCCATGTGGGCTTGTGTTTTTAAAGCAGACAAAAACCAATTCAAAATGCAATAGCTTAATAAAACTGAGGATGAACAAGCTGATTTAGTATAAAAGATAGGGTCACATGTGCTGGTTTGGGATGCCCATGTGGGCTGGTGTTTTTAAAGAAGACAAAAACCAATTCAAAATGCAATAGCTTAATAAAGCCGAGGCCAAACAAGCTGATTTAGTATAAAAGATAGGGTCACATGTGCTGGTTTTGGGATGCCCATGTGGGCTGGTGTTTTTAAAGCAGACAAAAACCAAATCAAAATGCAACAGCTTAATAAAGCTGAGGATGAACAAGCTGATTTAGTATAAAAGATAGGGTCACATGTGCTGGTTTGGGATGCCCATGTAGGCTGGTGTTTTGACAGCAGGACAAAAACCAATTCAAAATGCAATAGCTTAATAAAGCTGAGGCTGAACAAGCTGATTTAATATAAAAGATAGGGTCACATGTGCTGGTTTGGTATGCCCATGTGGGCTTGTGTTTTTAAAGCAGACAAAAACCAATTCAAAATGCAATAGCTTAATAAAGCTGAGGATGAACAAGCTGATTTAGTATAAAAGATAGGGTCACATGTGCTGGTTTGGGATGCCCATGTGGGCTGGTGTTTTTAAAGAAGACAAAAACCAATTCAAAATGCAATAGCTTAATAAAGCCGAGGCCAAACAAGCTGATTTAGTATAAAAGATAGGGTCACATGTGCTGGTTTTGGGATGCCCATGTGGGCTGGTGTTTTTAAAGCAGACAAAAACCAAATCAAAATGCAACAGCTTAATAAAGCTGAGGATGAACAAGCTGATTTAGTATAAAAGATAGGGTCACATGTGCTGGTTTGGGATGCCCATGTAGGCTGGTGTTTTGACAGCAGGACAAAAACCAATTCAAAATGCAATAGCTTAATAAAGCTGAGGCTGAACAAGCTGATTTAATATAAAAGATAGGGTCACATGTGCTGGTTTGGGATGCCCATGTGGGCTTGTGTTTTTAAAGCAGACAAAAACCAATTCAAAATGCAATAGCTTAATAAAGCTGAGGATGAACAAGCTGATTTAGTACAAAAGATAGGGTCGCATGTGCTGGTTTGGGATGCCCATGTGGGCTGGTGTTTTTAAAGCATACAAAAAACAATTCAAAATGCAATAGCTTAATAAATCTGAGGCTGAACAAGCTGATTTAGTATAAAAGATAGGGTCACATGTGCTGGTTTTGGGATGCCCATGTGGGCTGGTGTTTTTAAAGCAGACAAAAACCAAATCAAAATGCAACAGCTTAATAAAGCTGAGGATGAACAAGCTGATTTAGTATAAAAGATAGGGTCACATGTGCTGGTTTGGGATGCCCATGTGGGCTGGTGTTTTTAAAGAAGACAAAAACCAATTCAAAATGCAATAGCTTAATAAAGCCGAGGCCAAACAAGCTGATTTAGTATAAAAGATAGGGTCACATGTGCTGGTTTTGGGATGCCCATGTGGGCTGGTGTTTTTAAAGCAGACAAAAACCAAATCAAAATGCAACAGCTTAATAAAGCTGAGGATGAACAAGCTGATTTAGTATAAAAGATAGGGTCACATGTGCTGGTTTGGGATGCCCATGTGGGCTGGTGTTTTTAAAGAAGACAAAAACCAATTCAAAATGCAATAGCTTAATAAAGCCGAGGCCAAACAAGCTGATTTAGTATAAAAGATAGGGTCACATGTGCTGGTTTGGGATACCCATGTGGGCTGGTGTTTTTAAAGCAGACAAAAACCAAATCAAAATGCAATAGCTTAATAAAGCTGAGCCTGAACAAGCTTATTTAGTATAAAAGATAGGGTCACATGTGCTGGTTTGGGATGCCCATGTGGGCTTGGGTTTTTACAGGAGGCCAAAAACCAAATCAAAATGCAATAGCTTAATAAACCTGAGGCTGAACAAGCTGATTTAGTATAAAAGATAGGGTCACATGTACTGAAATGGAATGGCCATGTGGCCTGGGGTTTTTACAGCAGACAAAAAAAAATTTAAACTAATCCAGTTATGAGAAATGCTTGTGTATAACAGATAGGGTTAAATATGCCACTGCCAAGATGGGATGCACAGTGGCCAGGAATATTTACAGCACAAAGAACACCGATTGAAAACTGATCTGGCAAATGAAAATTAAAAAAAGCTTTCCCTCTCACTGTCCCTGCCTGAATCGTTCCCGATCGTTTCCGATTTTTCCCTATCTTTCCCTGGTTCTGTCTGCCTCTCTGTGGGTCTCAACGACTGTCCCTGTCTATCTCGGAGTCTCTCCCTGTCTGCAGCAACCACTGCTGTTTCTGGAATGCAAGGCTGAAATGCGCCGTTTATATAGCACGGTGACATCACCAGGCTTCCTGGCTGCTGATAGGCTGCATGTGACCTTCCCATGATAACTTGCCCCAGGGGATATGTCTGGACATGTTCATCCACCATTTTAGAATGCCTGTAATTGAATTAAATGGAGTTTAAAGGAAAACTTCGATCGATCGAATCGTGGGGAAATTCGGATTCGTTCAGAATCGCATTTTTCATGAAATTCGGAATGAATTCGGGTTCGTCCGAATCGATTCGCTCATCCCAAGTATAATAAAACAATCTTTTTCACCTGCCAAGAAATGTATTTGGGGGCAGCTCTGTTTTAAGTGTGCAGGCCCTGTCTCTCCCAAAGTTGGGGTCTATGGGGCCTGAGTTTATAATACAGTTAAAAAAAAACACAATTTTTCTCACCGGCCATGGAATTTTTGTCTGGGAAAGGAAGGGGTGGGAAAGGATGGGGTACAGGAAAAGACATCACTGCAATTCCTTCTGCCAGTAAGGATAAGGATGTTGGTGCCAGTACCAACATTGTGGTCAGCAGTCATGTACCCAGGCCCAGTAAAAGTAGCACCAGCCATTTGCCCAGGCCCAGCCATAGTAGTGGCAGCATCAATTTGCCAAGCAGCAGCAATGTAGGTGGTAGTAGTAGCAGCAGTAATGTATCGTAGTAATAGCAGCATCAGCAAGCCAGAGTTGTCCATTTCCTCTAGTGGGCATATTATTTTGGACAATGCATCCATTGTGGACTGGTTGACTCGTTCTCGCTCATCTCATCTTTTTTGATGTGCTTCAAGCTAGCGAAGACAGTCGCCGCCTATTGAAATGCTAATTATGATGATTATTTGTATACTAATTAGCCAAGGCCAATTCAAATGCTACTTAGTCCACTAAACCATGCTTTTAGATAGCCTTGAGGGACTTCAGAGTAATTTAAAGGACTTTTAAGGCCATCAGTCTTTCCACGCATTTTAGATGAACCGAACTTTTGAAAAGTTCGCTCATCTCTAGTCACAAATTTGTAAATGTGGCTGCACTTCATTTCTAAATTCTCCCTGTTTCCATCTTCTGTGATCAAGTACTGAAAGGGAATTGTTTACTTGGCCGGACCTTGTCTCCTTTGTCCTGGCACCTAAATTATTGTTCATGCATTTCTGGTTTGAATGTGTAAACATAAGTTGACCTTAACACAAACTGTTTTGCATTAAGAACAAGCAATTGCATTAGTGTTTGCTGTGCCCACAAGATTTGACTTATGAACCAGTTGCTCACTTGACCCAGATTAGGATGGTTGTTTTCTTGCGGACAAAACAGCCAATAGATGGCCTTGTGTCAACCAGGTATTTTGGTCAAGTAAGGTCTTGCTTGTTGTCTTTGTGCTGTCTTTTGTGTAGTTTGGATTGTGAAGTATGTAAGTTTGTAAAGTATGTGATGTTTGTATGTTTGTTTACCTACCTGTGGCTGGTGTCCCAAGCTGTTGCTCCGAGTCCGACCTCCTGCCCAACACATGTGGTAGCTGGCCAGCAGCTGTGAAACCTGTGTAGGCTTGTCCCATGTCTGTATAAAAATTTGAATAACCACGCACAAACAAAATACTGGTAGTAAGCTCAACGTGGGCAAAGTCCCTTTAAACATATGCAAATTCCAAATATCAGTAATAACACAGAGCTGTCTTGTAAATCTGTGAATACAATGCATCCCACATTGCGTGCTCCTGATATGATCATCAAGTAAAACCACCACCAGGTACACAAAATTCTTACCAGATATACCGTGGGCAAAATGCACCACTCAATCGCATATAAGATCCAAATGAAGGATGTGTCTTCTCACTCCACAGAAAACGACTTCAAAGAGCAGAGATAGGTATGCTTAACAATTATCTAGTACTCGTCTCCTTCCAGGTTAAAATTCCTCCGAATGCATTCCATAACACCATAAGAGAGAAAAGTACTAGTGTAATATGCTTTTTAAAACACAGGCTATTTAATAGTATAAAATTACACTCACAAACAACAATAAAATAAGCGCTTATCAAGTACAAGAAAGTCCAGCAATCCTCACCACCAAAGGACTCCTTCCTCCAAGTGACAAGGCTTCAAGTATGGCAAGTTATTCCTACGCATTTCGCCGTCCAAGCGGCTTCTGCTGGGATACTTGCCTCTCTGAGAATGCCGGTATATAAACCGGAAAGTCCGGGGGAACGCGTGTCACGTGACACGCACTCAGAGTTGTCAGGCGTCACGTGATAGACGCACGTCGCATATGGAATGCATGCTGCTTCACTACGTATCCATAGCAACCCATGTTAAATGTTTACACAAAGCAGGCATGCCTGGACCGGGAACCCAGCGCGCACGCACAGAATGAAGTGAGGGCAAAAAAGCCTCTCCATCTTATCCATGCGTGCCCGCACTAGAAGCCCGGCGTGCACGCGCAAAAATAAAGTGAGGGCAAAAAGCTTCTCCTCTGTATCCCTGCGTGCCCATACTGGAAGCCCAGCGCTCACGCGCAGAATGAATTAAGGGAAAACAAACTCTCTACTGTGTTCATGCATGCCCGCACTGTAAACCCAGTGCGTAAATGCAGAGTAAAGTGAGGGCAGGAAGCCACTCCATTATGTCCAAAAGAGAGGTCCCACCTTCTGCACATGCGCACATAGGTACAGGGACGCAGGTGCAGTCAGAAATATAAACAGACAGCGCCTCCACCAACCCCCGGCCATAACCTGGGCGTACTTGGCAGCAAGCATAAAACAACGATAGCGGGAATTTTCACCATTCAAGCCTAAAATGAGCAACAATTCCAATGACACACCCGCCCCCTTAATAGAGGCGGGTGTGCGTACTAGATTAGCCACATTATATCTTAAAGGGAATAACCTATTCATAAAAGATCATTTATATCTAAAAACTATACAAAGTGACATACAGGTTAAGGATTCCTTACCCAAACCTGTATATAACTGACAAATAAACAAAAAAAGGAGCGGTCACCCTCTAAACGAATTTCATTAAAGATCCCGCCAATAAAACTAAGGACAAAGGGATCCTTGGACGAGGGGATCCTTGGCATAAATGAGGATTGTTTCACAATCACTACATACAATACATTTCTCAGTGTCCAATAGTTATTAAAACCATACTGTAAAATGATAAGTAACTGTATTGGGAAGAGAGTCACGAGAGATTGGTCTAAGAGCTCTCAATGAAGCAATTTAGGTTGAATTCGACATTCAGGCCTCTCGGACATAATGTATCCAGTTCAAAGATCCATTTACTTTCTCTCTGGGACAAAGTTCTCAATACATTTTGTCCACTCCAATGGTTCTCGTTCTCGACTCTATCTATTGCTTGAAATGACATCAAACTAGGGTCTGATGCCTATTATCCCATGTCTGGCCTGACATTGAAATAATCTTGTGTTGTGCCGTGGCGTTGGTTTTTTTGGATTATTTCCCACTTGTCTTCGCCTGAAACATAATAAACACATATCACTGTCAATCTCTGCGTTCGATTAAAAGTGTCAATGCCCATGCTGCCGTTTGGTTGGAACGACGCTGGATGGTTCTCCACACCCATCTCTGCTTTTTGAGGTCTCCACAAAGCTTCATTAGGCGGAACCCAGAAGTGATGTCGTTTATGGAACACCAAAAGTGCAAAATGCTAACGCCTGCAGCACCATACTGCAGGCAGATAAAGAAGCCAGTTGACTGAAGCCTGGGCCAGAGAAAAACAACTAAGATGCCCAAAAACATCACAAACAGGATTGGCACAACAGGCCAAGCCCTCACCATAGTCCAAAGAGAACACCTCAGCGCAGCTACAGGTCTGACAGGAGCCCAAGCCCCCACTGCAGACACAGGTATGCCTCACCGATGCGCACACCACATCACAGCCCACGATTAGCTGCACACACCTCAAGAACACATATGTCACAGTGAAGCCCAAACAGAACACCAACCCATTCACACAGGACAAGAAACAGCCCTGTCCCAAAATGCAGGAGTAGACCACAAGGCAGGAACACAGAGTACAGCAGACATTACATATCACAAGCTAGACCAGTTACATCACAGAGCAAAGTGCCTTTACCCAGCAGGGGTCCACACAAGGACCAAGCACACCACCAACCCCATCCAGAGGCACAAGAGGAGTTGCCACACCCAGTGTGTGCTTTAACCCTCTTATTGCCAGCCTACCTGGAGATTTTGTCACCCTTTGTTGCCAAACCATTTTGCACTATTTTGCTCTACACATGTTCAACTGTGGTGTTTGAAGGGATTTCCTGGGGAAATTATATATTATTTTTTTCAGGGCTTTAACCTGAAATGTCTTGTTTGTCATTTGTTGAGTGTATTCACAATATTTTTGGGCGAAATATGTGCAATAAAATAAAAAAACAGTTTTTTTCCAATTTTTACTGCTTTTTTTTGTAATAAAAAGGTAACATTTTCAATGAAGTCTTATTGCATGTAAAAGCCCCAGTTCTCCCAGTTACAGCAGTATCACATTTGTATTGGTAGACACCCTTTCCTGCCCAGGAGACTCC
Organism: Gastrophryne carolinensis; assembly: GCA_027917425.1. Classification (NCBI taxonomy): domain Eukaryota; kingdom Metazoa; phylum Chordata; class Amphibia; order Anura; family Microhylidae; genus Gastrophryne; species Gastrophryne carolinensis. Next base: position 32,958,077 of record CM051237.1, on the reverse strand, counting down.
ACCAAACTAAAACAGCGCTTTAGGAGATTTTTAGATAAAATACAACTGTGCTATGCACTATGCGCACCTTGCAGTTTTTCAAGTAAAACAATCCGTTACATTTGAAATACCCCCCGACAAACTATATATTCTCTGGAAGTAAACACCTCAAGCTTTCTAGGCTTGTTTATGTGGCCACAGTTTCCAGGAAGTAATCCCTCAATCAATTATTTGGTTTCACAGGGTTTCCCTTAAAAAAAGAGAATAACAAAGATAAATTAAAGCCACATTTTCCTTTAAAAAATAATATGCAAACAAGAAAAAAAGTTAAATCTAAATCCCAGAACAGAACAATACCCAACATGCATAGGTACTGTCAAGGGAAGAGTTGCCAAACACCCCAAAGTAAAGCATGCACGTAATAATAATTTAACTTGAAAATGTCAGCTCTGCAAAGTGCGCAACTTGCGCTTTTTCAACCAAAACAACCCTTTACATTTGGAATACACAAACCACATACCAGGTGTACCCAGCTTATTGTAGTGGCTTCATCTTGAATAATTCTTTGGTTGCACAGGGTTTACCTAAAAAAAATGAATACAAAATCAGAATAAACACATTTTTTAAAATATCAATGTGCAAACAAGAAAAAAACAAGCTAAATCTGAAAGCGCAAGGCAGAACAATACCCAACACTAGGGATGAGCGAATCGATCCGGACGAACCCGGATTCGATCCGAATTTCAGGAAAAATTCGATTCGGATCGAATCCGAATTTCCCCGCGATTCGATCACTCGAAGTTTTCCTTTAACATCCATTCATTTACATTACAGGCATTCTAAGATGGCGGGCGGGACATGTCTGGACATGTATCCCGCGCCAGTGCAAGCTGGGGCAGTCACATGCAGCCTATCAGCAGCCAGCAAGCCCGGTGACGTCACACAGCGGTATTTAACGGCGGCCATCTTGCTTTTCCTCATTTCTCTATTGCATTCATGACAGACAGACAGAACGCTGTGTAGCTGAGGCAGTTAGACAGGCTGGAGACAGGCTGGAGACAGGGACAGACAGGGACAGACAGGGACAGGCTGGAGACAGGCAGGAGACAGGCAGGAGACAGACAGGAGACAGACAGAAAGCCAGGGAAAGGTAGGAAAAACGGAGCTGGCTGACAGGGAGATTTTTTTTTTTTTCATCCAGCCTTTGTTAGCGTTTTCAGGCTGCTTATAGTAACTAACTGTGCATATATACTGAACTGATCTTAAGTCTGCTGTGAGGCATCCCATTCTGTGACTAAAGCAGCCTCTGTTTAAGACCATATAAGCATTTGCTCTAATCATATTTGAAATTAGGCCTGATAAAGACACTTTTGCTGGCCAAAGCACTACTGTACCCTGGCAGCTCGATTCCTGCCCGGGGCATCCCATTCTGTGACTAAAGCAGCCTCTGTTTAAGACCATATAAGCATTTGCTCTAATCATATTTGAAATTAGGCCTGATAAAGACACTTTTGCTGGCCAAAGCACTACTGTACCCTGGCAGCTCGATTCCTGCCCGGGGCATCCCATTCTGTGACTAAAGCAGCCTCTGTTTAAGACCATATAAGCATTTGCTCTAATCATATTTGAAATTAGGCCTGATAAAGACACTTTTGCTGGCCAAAGCACTACTGTACCCTGGCAGCTCGATTCCTGCCCGGGGCATCCCATTCTGTGACTAAAGCAGCCTCTGTTTAAGACCATATAAGCATTTGCTCTAATCATATTTGAAATTAGGCCTGATAAAGACACTTTTGCTGGCCAAAGCACTACTGTACCCTGGCAGCTCGATTCCTGCCCGGGGCATCCCATTCTGTGACTAAAGCAGCCTCTGTTTAAGACCATATAAGCATTTGCTCTAATCATATTTGAAATTAGGCCTGATAAAGACACTTTTGCTGGCCAAAGCACTACTGTACCCTGGCAGCTCGATTCCTGCCCGGGGCATCCCATTCTGTGACTAAAGCAGCCTCTGTTTAAGACCATATAAGCATTTGCTCTAATCATATTTGAAATTAGGCCTGATAAAGACACTTTTGCTGGCCAAAGCACTACTGTACCCTGGCAGCTCGATTCCTGCCCGGGGCATCCCATTCTGTGACTAAAGCAGCCTCTGTTTAAGACCATATAAGCATTTGCTCTAATCATATTTGAAATTAGGCCTGATAAAGACACTTTTGCTGGCCAAAGCACTACTGTACCCTGGCAGCTCGATTCCTGCCCGGGGCATCCCATTCTGTGACTAAAGCAGCCTCTGTTTAAGACCATATAAGCATTTGCTCTAATCATATTTGAAATTAGGCCTGATAAAGACACTTTTGCTGGCCAAAGCACTACTGTACCCTGGCAGCTCGATTCCTGCCCGGGGCATCCCATTCTGTGACTAAAGCAGCCTCTGTTTAAGACCATATAAGCATTTGCTCTAATCATATTTGAAATTAGGCCTGATAAAGACACTTTTGCTGGCCAAAGCACTACTGTACCCTGGCAGCTCGATTCCTGCCCGGGGCATCCCATTCTGTGACTAAAGCAGCCTCTGTTTAAGACCATATAAGCATTTGCTCTAATCATATTTGAAATTAGGCCTGATAAAGACACTTTTGCTGGCCAAAGCACTACTGTACCCTGGCAGCTCGATTCCTGCCCGGGGCATCCCATTCTGTGACTAAAGCAGCCTCTGTTTAAGACCATATAAGCATTTGCTCTAATCATATTTGAAATTAGGCCTGATAAAGACACTTTTGCTGGCCAAAGCACTACTGTACCCTGGCAGCTCGATTCCTGCCCGGGGCATCCCATTCTGTGACTAAAGCAGCCTCTGTTTAAGACCATATAAGCATTTGCTCTTATCATATTTGAAATTAGGCCTGATAAAGACACTTTTGCTGGCCAAAGCCCTACTGGACCCTGCCAGGTCGATTCCTGCCCAGGGCATCCCATTCTGTGACTAAAGCAGCCTCTGTTTAAGACCATATAAGCATTTGCTCTTATTATATTTATATTATAAGACACTTTTGCTGGGCATAGGCTTACTGCTGCCTGCCAGGTGCACTTCTGTTGAGGCATCCCATTCTGTAACATAGCATACCCCTCTTTATTTACACTAAGCAGCTCTCTTATTTACACTAAGCAGGCCTGTTGGAGGCTGAGTGTTACTGCTCACTTTTGGTGTGCATTATATTCTGTTTCATATAGACCCACCGCTGCCCGGGGTTTTTTTAAATATCACCTACTACCACGCCAGTTAGACTATGTCGGGCAGACAAGTGCCTGGAAGTGAAAAGAGGAGTGGCAGAGGCCAAGATTCCGCAGGAAGAGCTCGCATCAGACTGGGGGCCAGTAGCAGCAGGAGTCACGCTGAGAGACCTAATCTGCCAGTATCTGCTAGCGGTCGGGTCTCCACCAGTAACGCATCTGCCGTGGTAGATTGGTTGACGCGCTCATCAACAACATCATCACAACTTACGTCTGAGACCCCCAGTCTAGGGTCGGTAGGTTCCTCTGACACAACCCTGAGTTGGCATGCCCCGAGAGCAGTCCCTGTCCTCCCATTGCCTCTGGCCTACGCCGTTCCCTCCCCCAGCGACGTATCCTATGCTTTGGGTTCAGCTCCACTCTTTAGTGAGGAGGACCATCAGATAGAGGACAGTCAGCAGCTACTGCCCAGCCAAGAAATGGAGGTGGCTTCTTTAGCTAGGCAGACAAATAGTGATGTGGACAGTGTCGTGGGTGCTGCGAGCGTTCCAGCTCCTGCGCCAGACACTGTTGACGAATCCACGAACATCAGTGACGTACAGCCACAACCCGGTGATGATGATGATGATGACGATGAAGCCGATCGCACTTGGGAGCCGGGTGATGAAGGGGCTTCATCGTCATCATCAGGAGAAGAGGGGTGCAGGTTGCCCCGGAGTCAGCAGCTGAGGCAGCAAAGTGGTAGCAGTCAGCATGGGGGCACAATTCCAAAGGCTGGAGCCGGCCGGGGCCGGGGCCGGGGTAGAGCACCTGCTGTGCGGCAGTCTACCTTATCGGGAGGTAGTGGAGCAGGGGTTCCTGGAGTTGGCAACAGCAGCAGTGAATCAGTGAGGCCAGGGGGTGGGAAAAGTAGCTACTCGGCAGTGTGGCAGTTTTTCCTGAGGCATCCGCAGGAGGGTAACATGGCCACATGCAAGATATGTAGGCAAAAGGTGAAGCGTGGCCAGGGTCCAAATGTTGGCACCACGGCCCTGCGTCAACATATAATGCGTCACCATAAAACGACCTGCGAGAACCGAGGCTCCCAAGGGGTGGTCCAGTCTGCTTCCTCACCAAGTGAGCTCCCAATTTCTGCCAGCCAAGGCTCCAGCACCTCAGCCGAAGGCAGCTGTGCGTCATACCCATCCTCTGTCGCTCCTGCTCCTCCTCCTCCTCCTCCAAGTCATGCATCCCGCCAGCAATCCATCAGCGAAGCCATGTCCAAGAGACAGCAGTATGCGCCCACTCATCCTACGGCGCAGAAGCTGAATGTGCTCCTGTCCAAGTTGCTGGTGCTGCAGTCGCTCCCTTTTCAGGTGGTGGAATCTGCACCTTTCAGAGAACTGATGGCTTGTGCCGAGCCGAGGTGGAGAGTCCCAAGCCGTCATTTCTTTGCCAAGAAGGCAGTACCAGCGCTGCACACTTTTGTTGAACAGAAGGTGGGCCAGTCCTTGAGCCTGTCGGTGTGTAGCAAAATACATGGCAGCGCCGACATCTGGAGCTGTAACTACGGTCAGGGGCAGTACATGTCGTTTACGGCCCACTGGGTGAATGTGGTCCCTTTGCAGCAGCAACTTGGACAGGTCACGCCGCTTCGGCCTCCGCGCTCTCTGCCCATTGGGCCTGTGACACCGTGCGACTCGGCCTCCTCATCCTCCGCCATCTCCTCACCCTCCACTGTAGGCTCAAGTCTCAGTGCCCCTCCAGTCTACCATGTGTGCAGGGCACGGAGGTGTCACGCAGTGCTTCACATGGTTTGTCTTGGCGAACGGAGTCACACAGGGGAGGAACTGCTTAAATGTATTCATCAGGAAATCCAAACATGGCTTACTCCGAGAAAACTTAAAATGGGAATCATGGTTACCGACAATGGGAAGAACATTTTGTCTGCGCTGCGCCAAGGAAGCCTGACCCATGCCCCCTGCATGGCTCACGTCTTCAATCTGGTTGTCAAGCGGTTTCTGAAGTGTTCCCCCCATCTGCAGGACATCCTAACAACTTCACGGAAACTTTGCATGCACTTCAGCCACTCCTACACCGCCAAACACACCCTTCTTGAGCTACAGCGTCAGAATGGTATCCCCCAACATAGTCTGATTTGCGATGTTTCCACCCGTTGGAATTCCACCCTTCACATGTTGGACCGATTATATGAACAGAGAAAAGCCATCACGGATTTCCTGATGATCCAAGCAGATAGGGGGACTCCCCTGTGTAACTTCAATGTCAACCAGTGGCAGCTCATACGTGACACCTGCCGTTTGCTCAGGCCCTTTGAGGAAGCCACTTTATTTGTCAGTCGGCAGGATTACGGGATGAACGACGTGATTCCACTGCTTCATGTACTACAGCACATGTTGGAAACCATGGCTGGTCAGGGCACTGGAGACATGGCGTTTACATCTTACGGCCACATGAACCCCCTTGGAGCTGAACTGGAGGAGGAGGAGGAGGAAGAGGAGGAGGAGGAGTTGCCCAGCGAAACACAGTTTAGGCTTGGCGAAATGGCTGGTTTATCTAGTCAGCGGACAGGAGAGGAGGAGCAGGAGCAGCCAGAGGAGCTAGAGGTTTTTGAGGAAGGAGAGACAGAGGACCCGGGCACACCGTGGCAGTATGCAGTGGAGATGGAGACAGGTAGTCCATCCGAGTCACTTGCGCAAATGGCACGAAGCATGCTCACGTGCTTGCGTAGTGACCCCAGAATTGTTTCCATCTGTCGGCGGGATGACTTCTGGCTGTCCACCTTATTGGACCCTCGCTTCCGGCACAAAATGGGGGCATTTTTTAAACCCACCGAGAGGGAGGACAAACTCAACTACTACAAAGACATTCTACGTAGGCAGTTGGCCGATGCCTATCTGCGCCATGGTCCATACTCTCGCAGGTCTGACTCGAGGGGACCTCTGCGCTCACCTTCCACTGCCATGGCCGCTGGGGGGGTTGGCAGCAGCAGCAGCAGAAGCTCCATCAGCAGCAGCAGCCTCAGTCTTCAGTCGCTAATGAGTAGCTTTCTACACCCGCATAGTGAGGCTACTCATGAGCAGCAGGAAGACCTGGAGCAGGACCTGAACCAGCAGGTCATGTCATACTTTGACATGACCATGCCAACACACCTTGAGGATCCGCTGGACTTCTGGGCAGCCAAACTTGATTTGTGGCCGCAACTAGCAGAGTTTGCCCTGGAAAAGCTGTCCTGCCCGGCAAGTAGCGTGCCATCTGAGCGGGTGTTTAGTGCGGCGGGGGCCATAGTTACGGCGAGGAGAACTCGTCTGTCAACTAAAAATGTGGAGAGACTCACCTTTGTCAAAATGAATCAGGGATGGATCAGCCAGGATTTCCACCCACCAATGCCTGATGCATGCGACTAGATTCAGCATGGTGCCACGTTTTACACTTTCCAAATGGTGCAAAACATATTTATGTCTTTAGGCCATTTTTTGGGCTCCTGCTGCTGCTACTGTCAACTCCTGCCAACTCCAGGGTGTGATTCATCCAATTTTTGGGCTCCTGAAGCCAACTCCAGTGTATATTTGGGCTCCTGCTGCTGCTGCTGCCAACTTCTGCCAACTCCAGGGTGTGATTCATCCAATTTTTGGGCTCCTGAAGCCAACTCCAGTGTATATTTGGGCTCCTGCTGCTGCTGCTGTCAACTCCTGCCAACTCCAGGGTGTGATTCATCCAATTTTTGGGCTCCTGAAGCCAACTCCAGTGTATATTTGGGCTCCTGCTGCTGCTGCTGCCAACTTCTGCCAACTCCAGGGTGTGATTCATCCAATTTTTGGGCTCCTGAAGCCAACTCCAGTGTATATTTGGGCTCCTGCTGCTGCTGCTGCCAACTTCTGCCAACTCCAGGGTGTGATTCATCCAATTTTTGGGCTCCTGAAGCCAACTCCAGTGTATATTTGGGCTCCTGCTGCTGCTGCTGCCAACTTCTGCCAACTCCAGGGTGTGATTCATCCAATTTTTGGGCTCCTGAAGCCAACTCCAGTGTATATTTGGGCTCCTGCTGCTGCTGCTGTCAACTCCTGCCAACTCCAGGGTGTGATTCATCCAATTTTTGGGCTCCTGAAGCCAACTCCAGTGTATATTTGGGCTCCTGCTGCTGCTGCTGCCAACTTCTGCCAACTCCAGGGTGTGATTCATCCAATTTTTGGGCTCCTGAAGCCAACTCCAGTGTATATTTGGGCTCCTGCTGCTGCTGCTGTCAACTCCTGCCAACTCCAGGGTGTGATTCATCCAATTTTTGGGCTCCTGAAGCCAACTCCAGTGTATATTTGGGCTCCTGCTGCTGCTGCTGCCAACTTCTGCCAACTCCAGGGTGTGATTCATCCAATTTTTGGGCTCCTGAAGCCAACTCCAGTGTATATTTGGGCTCCTGCTGCTGCTGCTGTCAACTCCTGCCAACTCCAGGGTGTGATTCATCCAATTTTTGGGCTCCTGAAGCCAACTCCAGTGTATATTTGGGCTCCTGCTGCTGCTGCTGTCAACTCCTGCCAACTCCAGGGTGTGATTCATCCAATTTTTGGGCTCCTGAAGCCAACTCCAGTGTATATTTGGGCTCCTGCTGCTGCTGCTGCCAACTTCTGCCAACTCCAGGGTGTGATTCATCCAATTTTTGGGCTCCTGAAGCCAACTCCAGTGTATATTTGGGCTCCTGCTGCTGCTACTGTCAACTCCTGCCAACTCCAGGGTGTGATTCATCCAATTTTTGGGCTCCTGAAGCCAACTCCAGTGTATATTTGGGCTCCTGCTGCTGCTGCTGCCAACTTCTGCCAACTCCAGGGTGTGATTCATCCAATTTTTGGGCTCCTGAAGCCAACTCCAGTGTATATTTGGGCTCCTGCTGCTGCTGCTGTCAACTCCTGCCAACTCCAGGGTGTGATTCATCCAATTTTTGGGCTCCTGAAGCCAACTCCAGTGTATATTTGGGCTCCTGCTGCTGCTGCTGCCAACTTCTGCCAACTCCAGGGTGTGATTCATCCAATTTTTGGGCTCCTGAAGCCAACTCCAGTGTATATTTGGGCTCCTGCTGCTGCTGCTGCCAACTTCTGCCAACTCCAGGGTGTGATTCATCCAATTTTTGGGCTCCTGAAGCCAACTCCAGTGTATATTTGGGCTCCTGCTGCTGCTGCTGTCAACTCCTGCCAACTCCAGGGTGTGATTCATCCAATTTTTGGGCTCCTGAAGCCAACTCCAGTGTATATTTGGGCTCCTGCTGCTGCTGCTGCCAACTTCTGCCAACTCCAGGGTGTGATTCATCCAATTTTTGGGCTCCTGAAGCCAACTCCAGTGTATATTTGGGCTCCTGCTGCTGCTGCTGTCAACTCCTGCCAACTCCAGGGTGTGATTCATCCAATTTTTGGGCTCCTGAAGCCAACTCCAGTGTATATTTGGGCTCCTGCTGCTGCTGCTGTCAACTCCTGCCAACTCCAGGGTGTGATTCATCCAATTTTTGGGCTCCTGAAGCCAACTCCAGTGTATATTTGGGCTCCTGCTGCTGCTGCTGCCAACTTCTGCCAACTCCAGGGTGTGATTCATCCAATTTTTGGGCTCCTGAAGCCAACTCCAGTGTATATTTGGGCTCCTGCTGCTGCTGCTGTCAACTCCTGCCAACTCCAGGGTGTGATTCATCCAATTTTTGGGCTCCTGAAGCCAACTCCAGTGTATATTTGGGCTCCTGCTGCTGCTGCTGTCAACTCCTGCCAACTCCAGGGTGTGATTCATCCAATTTTTGGGCTCCTGAAGCCAACTCCAGTGTATATTTGGGCTCCTGCTGCTGCTGCTGTCAACTCCTGCCAACTCCAGGGTGTGATTCATCCAATTTTTGGGCTCCTGAAGCCAACTCCAGTGTATATTTGGGCTCCTGCTGCTGCTGCTGCCAACTTCTGCCAACTCCAGGGTGTGATTCATCCAATTTTTGGGCTCCTGAAGCCAACTCCAGTGTATATTTGGGCTCCTGCTGCTGCTGCTGTCAACTCCTGCCAACTCCAGGGTGTGATTCATCCAATTTTTGGGCTCCTGAAGCCAACTCCAGTGTATATTTGGGCTCCTGCTGCTGCTGCTGTCAACTCCTGCCAACTCCAGGGTGTGATTCATCCAATTTTTGGGCTCCTGAAGCCAACTCCAGTGTATATTTGGGCTCCTGCTGCTGCTGCTGCCAACTTCTGCCAACTCCAGGGTGTGATTCATCCAATTTTTGGGCTCCTGAAGCCAACTCCAGTGTATATTTGGGCTCCTTCTGCCCCTCATAGTGATGCCACTTCAACTCTCTGCAATTGTGCCGCTCTGCGATTCTATTAGCGATGCCTCTGATCTGCATGTGATATTTCTTAAAAGTATTATTTAACTAACCCAGCACGCATCCTGTGCGTGTTACAGCAAGGCTGAATGGTTTACAACCCTATTGAGGCTGTAGGAGGCTCAGAAATAGCCGTTTTTAATAGCGATTCGTCGCGAATTTATTCGGGTCGAAACGATTTTTGTCGGAAAATTCGGCGAATCAGTCGAATCGAATTTTTCAAAAGTTCGCTCATCTCTACCCAACACGCATAGGTACTTTTAACCCTTTTAACTGCCAGCCTATTTTTTGTCGCCCTCTGTTGACAGGTCATTTTTCACCATTTTGCGTGATGCTTAACTGTAATTTTAGCAGTTTTTGAATTTCCCAAAAAATTACATATTTTCTTTTTGCGGCAGAGTTTAGGCTTTAACATAACATGTCTTTTTTAAATGTTTCCACTGTTTTTAAAAATATTTTGAAGGTAAAAAATAAAAAAAATATATTTTTTTAAATGGTCTTATTTATTTTAAATAAAACATTTATTTTATAAAAGAAAACTATATTGCACAGGAGACCCCCCATACTGAAAAAAGCACTTTATAACATTTACAAATTAAATACAACTAGCTGCGCAGGAGATGGCAATGGCAGACTCAGAGGGGCTCCCATCTGACTGTACATTGACAACTCCATCCCCTGGTGAGCATGGCCCCCACCATGCAAGAGATGTTGTGAGAGCCGTGGCACCACAAATAGTGGATAGAGAAGTTGATGGAGAATCGGGTAGGGCCCGCCGCAACCCCCCCCCCCCGCTACCCAGGCACTGGACAGCACAGATTAGGTGCATTGCATTGGCCAAGGGACTGGTCCAGTGGACTTGAACATTAGGTGGGGATGGGTGTTGCATATTTGCTGATTTGAGGTTTTTGGAGGTGTAGCAATTTTTTGCTTTGGGGTTTGCCCTCTGTCCCTAAAACTTGACATTGGTGTGTGCAAGCGTGTGTGCCTATAACCTAAAAATAAAATGCTCACAGATGCATAAAGCAGCTTGTTGCCTGGCTTTGAATTGGGGGGGGGGACTTTTGCACCAATGCAGACCATAATAGTAAAAAATAACAAAGGCATATTAGCCATAACCAAATAACAGAAACAAAATAAGAGTGAAGCAAAATAATTGATGACCACTTGGTGGTGGAAAATCTGTCCGCCCTGGCTTTGTCATCCTGAAAAAGTCACAAGTGGCTGATAAGGAAATGCAGGTTTTGGAAAACAAAATAAGCTTTTGTAATGTTAAAAGCTTGAGCAATCCAATCTCTCTGAATTTGAAGCAGAATTCCATTTTAGCTATATGTTGTAAGATTATCCTTGAAGCTAAATGTATATATATAGAAGCCTATCTCACACTAGCAGAACAGCTATCATGCTATAAACAGTAGGCCTTTATGAAAAATGAATATTGTTAAAATATTGTGTAATGTATATATGTATTTCTGTCTCCCTGGCTGTGTATAATTAGTTGCATTTGACCAGTCATACATAGGTCAGGTCATTCAGGCTTGCTAAGATATCCCTCACATGCCCAGAGGCTTGCCAGTCCACATTCCTTTCTTCACCTCAATTAAAAACAGGTTTTCAAATCAAGTTTGTGGGCAGATTCTGAAAATATTCTTGAAATGCTGAGTAGAGTCAGCAACGTTTTAGGCAAGACTAGTTTCAGTGGCTAAGAAATTCATTTACCTGCCTAGAGTCCAGGAAAACAAGTCTTCACGAGTTTCAGGGTAGCGAAACGGGGCGGACAGGTCTGGACATCAAAGCAATATCAGAGTATAACTGAGAGGCGATAGGCGAGAGCTGGGGATGGAGGTGCCAGGAAAGGGAAGTTCATTTGCTCTGTGCCTGTGCATTTTTTGTGCATCAACATTAAATCAACCCTTTTGTGGTGGAAATGGAAACATTACCCAACTGTATGCTGCACTGTGCCTCCTTTGCAGTGCAGCAATACCTGCTGCACCACACCATTGCTTCCTATCCTCTCGGGGGGAAAGCGGTGAAGGAGGAGGAGGTTGCAGTGGATGATGGAGCTCCAGGCTCTTCAAGAGGACTGGATGGGACCCAGCATCCTCCTCTGGTCCAGTGCTCATAATAACCACCTTCTTGGGGTGCTTCAGCCTTCTGCTCCAGCAAGACCTGATGAAAGAACCCAAAGAAGGTGGCTGCAGCAGGCACTGGACCGAAGAATAGAGGCTGTGACAGTGGCTGGAAGAGAAATCCAATCACAGCCTTTGCTGTAAAATGCAACTAAGTAAACATCAGGGAAATCCAATTAGAGCAGCCAAACCTTATGAGGTTTATCATAACCATTTCAAATGTTGGCAGCTGTGTACTGACTACTATTTACATCCTTTTGCGATTGGCTAACTCTGAACCCAGACACATCCGTTTCTTTTATTTTCACAAACAGGTTGTTTGAATTTACCCCAGGACTGGCATGTGGCTGGCAATATTTACTCCCCTCCATATTTAAACGGGTTAGTATAATCCCTTTGGGCACAACAGACAACTGAAAAAATATGTTGTTTGATTCTTCTCTGGGAAAGTAAGCATGTCTCTGTTAGATGTATGACTGATATTAGTTACACAACCGCATGTAAGGCCAGCTCTCTCTGTATTGTACTGTAAGTAATAGACGCTTTATACTATTTTATAGGAGAGGTGGCTTTATAGAATATACTAAGCTGGGCTTTGGTACTATACACTATGCTTAGATTTCCCCATGGATGTATAAATCATCACAATATACTATGAATGCACACCTAAACACAAAAGTGAAGTTGCAAAAAAGGAAGGTTGATTTATTTATATACATCAAGCGTCTAACATAGGAGTTTTAGGATTCACATGAAGGTAACACATAATATTACAATATATACAGTACATCAACTATCCTGGGATCTGTGTTTGGTTGGTTGCACACAGCATAATATGGCATTGAGAGTACCAGGATTTTATAGCAAGATATGGATCAGCAGAGATTGGTTTCAAGGTAGATAAAAGGTTGCTATACCTTAAGGAGATTGTGAGGCACTTATGTATGTTGATATTATCCCAAACCAGGGATTATAGCTCTAAGTGTCCTTCTCAGGAAATAAAGCGTCAGCGTCAGCAGCACCACTTGGACTTAGAGGCCGATTCATTAATAGCGCCAGGTAGCGACAGATGAGCGACTGTAGCGTGATTTTTTCAGCGCCAGCCAGTATTCGCTGTGCTTGGCCGGCATTAGCTTGATGACAGCGACTCAGTCGGTGTGCGGTAATGTTGAATACGGGCTGGGGGGTCGCTGTTTCACAGGTCCAGCGTTGTATGTGAGCGCCTGACAACGAATGGCCAGAGCGAACGGCTAGCTTCATATTCATCAACAAATCACGCTCCGAATGTGCTGTCGCTGTCCATTCCTTGTTTAAACCCCAGAGCGCTTGCGGCGATGTGTATTAACTAGTTTTTAACCCCTAAACAACCATATTTTTTGAATGTAACATTATACATGTTTTTAGAATCATTTTGTAATATGAATACATTAATCTCAGACCTGTTAGATCAATTCTGCACATATTTTTTTTAATTTTTTTTTTGACTTAAAAATAAATCCTAACATCGCAGAAGTGGTCTCCGATTTTTTGACATTACAAAAAAAAAAAAAAAAAAATTAATACCAATTAATTATGAATAATTATAGATTGCTCCATTGAAAAGCATTGGACATCGCCAGGGAGCGTCAGCTCATACCTGGCGCTGTGAGGGAATTTGCAGCGGCGCTGTTCGGTCCAGGCGGCTTCATGATGAATGCCGCGCTAGCCGTCGCTCTCGCCGGCGCTAGCCTCATTTTGCTTGATAAATGCGTCATTGTGACCGCCGCCGGGCGTACTTGAGTCGGTAGTCGCCGTTAGCTGCCGCTACCTGGCGCTCGTCAGACACTACCTGGCGCTATCGCTTGATGAATAAGGGCCTTAATAACTGAGCAGCAGTACCGTACTTGGACTTCCAAAGCTGAACTTTATTTCCTGAGAAGGGCACTTGGAGCTATAATCCCTGGTTTGGGATAATATCAACATACATAAGTGTCTCACAATCTCCTTAAAGTGGACCAACACCCACCCCTGATCAGCTCCCTCCCCGCGGGGCATCCGAAATCGGGATGTCCCGCGGGGTGAAACCCCCCAGAAAGTCCCTAAAATCTTACCTTTTAGGCGACAGATAAGCCGCTGCCGCCGCCAGCGCCGCCTCCCACGCGTCCCTCTAGCAGGGCGCGCTCCCACGCCGGCCGTTTGTGAATGGCCGGCACGGGCGCGCGCCCTGTAAGAGGGACGCGCGAGAGGCGGCGGCGGCTTATCCGTCGCTTGTCCGTCGCCTATCAGGGTGCCCCGCGGAAGTGGACCAACACCCAGGATAGTGAAAATCCTGGGTGTTGGTCCACTTTAAGGTATAGCAACCAATCTTTTATCTACCTTGAAACCAATCTCTGCTGATCCATAGCTTGCTATAAAATCCTGGTACTCTCAATGCCATATTATGCTGTGTGCAACCAACCAAACACAGATCCCAGGATATTTGATGTACTGTATATATTGTAAATACTGTGTTTATTAGTGTACCCGCCCTCCAGCCTTATGTGTTACCTTCATGTGAATCCTAAAACTCCTATGTTAGACACTTGATGTATATAAATAAATCCACCTTCCTTTTTTTGCAACTTCACTTTTGTGTTTAGGTGTGCATTCATAGTATATTGTTTGTTGATACCTCTAGGGACCGTGGTCCCATAAGTTTGAATTGCACCCACATAGCTACTACTTCATTTTCTTTTTGCTACTTGAGTGTGCTTACTAAATATTTCTAATCTCTGTATAAATCATCACAAAATGCCACCATAAGACACCACAGATTGACCACTACTAGGGAAACCCCATTTTTGGGGAGACTTTGAAGGGTTAAAAACCCTTAAATATCCCCCCCAAAAAATGTCATGGGATCCCCCCTACTCAGCATATCCAGCCACAAGACCAGCAATGGGGGCTTGTAGAACAGGGCGCGGAGGCCAGCTTCAGTGGCCCCCACCCTGCAGGCTACAAGCCCGCATAGCCTCTGTGGCCTTGGGCTCTTCTGCCTTCCCCTGGGCTTTGCGGAGGCAGGTAATGGGGGGCTGGGTGTTAATGGCACATGCTAGCACATGTGACTTGCCAGCCCCCAGGCCTTGTGAACTGCTATAGGGGTCATATGGATCCCTTACTGGTTCACCAAGGGTTAAGTGTACTTTTATTTATTTAGTTTTTTCAACACTCACTTCCGATCCAGTATCTCCCTGTGATCCTCTCACATGTCAATCTCTGATGACAGCTGCAAGGCATGACTGCTAGAGGGGGCCTTGGGAGGCAGGGGATCACACTGCCCTGCCCCTCCATCCTCCCTCCAGCGATTACCCCTGGCATCTGACAGCTTAGCGCCGGGAGTGCAATGATGTCACTGGTGATGTCATATGCCCCACCCACAAAAGGGAGGGCCAAGGGCGGTGATGGCAGAAGTGGGGGGAGGGGCCTATTTTGGGCCTCACCTCACTGCAGAAGGGCCGGAGGGAAGGTGAACGGAGGCCCCCACCGGTGGTGAATAGGAGACCAGGCAGGAGAGATCACGACCACAGGTGAGTAAATGTTTTTTTCTACAGTTAACGGTGGTGGCTGAAGTGGGGGTGAAGTATAGACCCAGCCGGATCAAATGAGGGGTGAGAGATTTTTTTAAACTTTAAAATAAGAGGGGGAAGTCCTGGTCCGTAGGTACTACGGGCTTGCCACTTAACGGTAGGTAGCCTCAGGTGACTTGCCAGCTTCTAAGCCTTGTGAATTGGTATAGGGGTCTCAGAACACACAGAAAAAAAGACTTTTATTTATTTATTTTTTTAACACTCACCTCCGATCCTGGGTCTCCAATCCGCTGACAGCTGTTGGGGCTGATCACTGGAGGGGGGCTGGGGAGGCAGGGAACTACAGCCCCCTACCCTCCAACCTGCCAGTGATCAGCCCCGACATCTGACAGTCCGTAGCCAGGGCTGGATGCTGTACGGGGGAGGGGAGCGATCTGAGGCCCCCCAGTGAAGAGAAGACGTGGCGGGAGCGATCGGGCACGGAAGTGAGAAAATGTAATTTTTTTTTACACTTAGCAGCAGTGGCTACCAGAGCAGGGGGGCTATTTTTGCCCCGTCCTGAAGCTAGAAGAGCCCAGGGGGGTGGTAATCGGATAACCCCAGGATGAGGAGAAGACCCGTCCGGTTTGAAGGAAATATTATTTTTTCACATTATTTTTTACACTAGCAGTATGAGCTTAGCACTTAATGACAGGAGAAGCAAACCCGTAGGAACTATGGGCTTGCCACTTAAAGGACACATCATTTGTGTATAGGCTGGAGATGGAGAGCTAACTCTCCAACTCTGGTTGGGGACTTCAGTGGGCCTTTACTAGGACTAAAAGAGGGTCTGGAGAGCTAACTCTCCAAATCATGTTTGGGGAAAAATGGCCCTTCAGTTGTTATAACTCTGTAACTCAAATTCCTGGTTACTTTTAATATGCCCTTAAATAAGCTTATGGTCCTCTGTGCACCTACTGGCCCGC
Organism: Gastrophryne carolinensis; assembly: GCA_027917425.1. Lineage (NCBI taxonomy): Eukaryota > Metazoa > Chordata > Amphibia > Anura > Microhylidae > Gastrophryne > Gastrophryne carolinensis. Next base: position 32,941,888 of record CM051237.1, on the reverse strand, counting down.
AATGCCCCTCTGAAATGTGCACTGAAATGGTGCACAATGGATCAATTTGTGGAGGTGCATACTTTGCTCCTGTGGAGTAAATTTGTGTTTGTTTCTGGCACAAGCCATTTGGTGCACTTCGCACATGCGCACATTTTTTGTGCACCGACCATAAATCGACCCTTGTAGTGGAAATGGACAACAGCAGCACAGTACCCAATTGTATGCTGCGCTGTGCCTCTCTTGCAATTATTGCTCCACTGCACCATTGTTTCCTATCCTCCCGGAGGAGAAGTGGTAAAGCAGGCACCTGGAGTGAGGGCAGCAGTAACAGCAGGAGGAGGTTGCAGTGGATGATGGTGTTCCAGGCTCCTCAAGAGGACTGGTAATGATGGGACCCAGCATCCTCCCCTGGTCCGGCGCTCATAATAACCACCTTCTTGGGGTCCTTCAGCCCTCTGCTCCAGCAAGAATCTGGTGGAAGAACCCAAAGAAGGTGGCTGCAGCAGACGCCAGATCGGAGAATGGAGGATGTGACAGTGGCTGGAAGAGAAATCCAGACACAGCCCTTGCTGTAAAATACAACAATGAGGCTGATTCATTACTAGCCCCAGGTATTGGTAGCGTCTGTATATCGGCACTTAGAGCGACTGTTAGTAGACGCTTTAAGGGGGTATCGGGCGCTGTAACAGAGCCCTTCAGTCGCTGTAGTAACATGGCCTGCATTGATGAATGTGATGTATGTTGGGTGTTCTAACACCAGTACAGCGCTGCAGGGAGTGAGAGGTAGCACCAGCTCAGTGAGTCCAGCACTCGGCGCTTCCCACCATACACCAAAAGGACACACACACAGTGTAAGCTCTAAAGCTGGGCGCTGTGGCATAGAGAGCCAGACGCTGTGTGATTAAAGTCTGTTTATGAACACATATCCACCAGTAACAAAGTGAAAACACATGGAATGACATTGTTATAACACTGTGACATTAACACTTTAGTGCCAGACCTGTAATGACAAATCTGCATAAAAATGTAAAAAGTCAAAAAAGTTTCTAAAAGTTTTGTTTGCAGCCAGGAGACGTCACACGATGATTTGAGCAAAGAAAACAAAAAACTAAAAAATGTCAAACACACTGTTTAAACACAAGCAAATGAACGGCCATTGAAATGTATGGGAGAGTGACATTGAGCGAAAGGTAATACCAGGCTCTGGACGCTAGAGCGCCGACGCTATACTTTGAGCCGCCTGTAATAATACATCGGACGCTACATTGCGCTGTTATAGGGGCTCACCAGATTTGCTTTCATAAATGTGGTTTTGCGTACAGCGCCCGGCGTTCACCAGACGCTGCCTGCCGCTACGAGGCGCTACCTGACGCTATCTCTTCTTAAATAACCCCCTAAGTAAACATCAAGGAAATCCTATTAGAGCAACCAAACCTTATATGGGGTTAATAATAACCATTTTAAATGTTGGCAGCTGTGTACTCTTGTACTGTCCAGATAGTTTCCTTGGGTCAATGCCTGGGGCCCACTGGATGCAGTTTTGGGTTCTGTTTAGAGATTTGGGTTTGGTTTAAAGGTGGTGGATCGGATCCCCAACTGACGTTCTCCTTGACAAAGCAGTTGGATAACCACAGAGAGTACAAAGGTGTTGAGACAGCACCAGCTACAGACAATAATATATACCACTGGTTATGGCCATTTATATTATTTGTTTGTGTGTTTACTGATATTTCATTGTATAAACAATATAAAAAATTAAAGGAAGTCCCACAACTCCCAACTGCCCTCAAAATATATATGGCACCACTGCTTGGAGTATCATCATCAATAAATGTTTATTACAAAAATATCTACACTTAATTTAGACACATTAAAAAAAACATTTAACACATAACACAAGTCATCAAGGAAGGAGAGAGGGGGAGGGGGCTAAAGGATGGTACATCGCTATTCCATGGTCATAAATATAATAATATTAAAAATATAAACAATTTATAATACAGGGCTGGTAATCTTAAAGTGCTCTAATGTTCATATATATAAAAACTCTCAAATAACCTAATAATCCCTACAACACATACTAAAATATACAACAATAGAAGTGCAAGTGCTAAAGTGCAAATATTCCCTAACCTACTGTGTCAATCCTACCATTACTTAACTGAGGACCAGCCGGGTGAAATAAAAGAAATGCAGATACAAGTATCAAAAAGGATCTTACATGACACAAGACCAAATAGCCCCCCTCTCGTGCGTCTACGCGTTACGTGACGTCAGACCGCGTCACTTCCTCAGGACAAACACAGACCTCTAAACCACCTAAACCACTACTTTTATACTCACCTGGCATATTTCATTGTGCATTATACGTATGGAATATGCATTGTGTTCATACCTTTTAATGTTTATATTAAGGAATATAGATATTATTATTATTATTTATATATATATATTCTGTATTCACTGGGGGCTAGTCCATGACAGGTGAGTATAGTCCTGTATTTGCTGTGACTACCTCCCTGATCTATATGATTTGATTCATGTTTTAATGTTTTATTTTTGTTTTTATAGTTAGTGTGTTTATAGATTTATTAACAGTAAAACAATACAATTATTAAATGAAACTTTTTTGCTCTAAGTTTACAGGTGGAGTTTAAGGGATCGGGGTTCATTTTTGAAGTGGGTTTTTAACATTTTAGACTGCATCTGTTATTGTTTACCTATTGTGTATTAGTTTCATGTGATGAAAGCCAGCACAAACAGGTTGTTTGAATTTACCCCAGGACTGGCATGTGACTGGCAATATTTACCCCTCCCCCCATATTTAATTACGAGCTGCAAACAGGTTAGTATTATCCTTTCAGACATACAGACAACTGATCAAATATGTTGTTTGATTTCTCTCTGGGAAAGTAAGCATGTCTCTGTTAGACATATGACTGATATTCTCTACCCCCATAAATAGAGATGAGCGAACTTTTGAAGAATTCGATTCGACTGATTCGCCAAATTTTCCGACAAAAATAGTTTCGACCCGAATTTATTCGCGACAAATTGCTTTTAAAAACGGCTATTTATGAGCCTCCTAGAGCCTCAATAGGGTTGTAAACCATCCTGCCTTGCTGTAACACGCATAGGATGCGTGCTGGGTTAGTAAAATAATACTGTAAATAATTATCACATGCAGATCAGAGGCATCGGTAACAGAATCGCAGAGCGGCACAATTGCAGAGAGTTGAAGTGGCATCACTATGAGGGGCCCCTATAGTGCCTGAAAAACACACCCTGGAGCTGGCAGCAGCAGGAGCCCAAAAAATTAGCTGAATCACACCCTGGACTTGCAAGCAGCAGCAGCCCAAACATTGGTTGAAAGAGACACTGGAGTTGGCAGCAGGAGCCCAAAAGATGGATGAATCACACCCTGGAGTTGCAAGCAGCAGGAGCACAAACATTGCTTTAAAGAGACACTGGAGTTGGCTGCAGGAGGCCAAAAATTGGATGAATCACACCCTGGAGTTGCAAGCAGCAGCAGGAGCCCAAACATTGCTTGAAAGAGACACTGGAGTTGGCTGCAGGAGCCCAAAAATTGGATGAATCACACCCTGGAGTTGCAAGCAGCAGCAGCAGGAGCCCAGACATAGCTTGAAAGAGACACTGGAGTTGGCTGCAGGAGCCCAAAAATTGGATGAATCACACCCTGGAGTTGCAAGCAGCAGGAGCCCAAACATTGCTTTAAAGAGACACTGGAGTCCGCTGCAGGAGCCCAAAAATTGGACTAAAGACACACTGGAGTTGCCAGCAGCAGGAGCCCAAACATTGCTTGAAAGAGACACTGGATTTGGCAGCAGGTGCCCAAAAATCGGGCTAAAGACACACTGGAGTTGCAAGCAGTAGCAGTAGGAGCCCAAACGTTGCTTGAAAGAGACACTGGAGTTGGCAGCAGGAGCCCAAAAATTGGATGAATCACACCCTGGAGTTGCAAGCAGCAGCAGCAGCCCAAACATTGCTTTAAAGAGACACTGGATTTGGCTGCAGGAGCCCAAAAATTGGATGAATCACACCCTGGAGTTGCAAGCAGCAGCAGCAGGAGCCCAAACATAGCTTGAAAGAGACACTGGAGTTGGCTGCAGGAGCCCAAAAATTGGACTAAAGACACACTGGAGTTGCAAGCAGCAGCAGTAGGAGCCCAAACATTGCTTGAAAGAGACACTGGATTTGGCAGCAGGAGCCCAAAAATTGGATGAATCACACCCTGGAGTTGCAAGCAGCAGCAGCAGGAGCCCAAACATTGCTTTAAAGAGACACTGGATTTGGCTGCAGGAGCCCAAAAATTGGATGAATCACACCCTGGAGTTGCAAGCAGCAGGAGCAGGAGCCCAAACATAGCTTGAAAGAGACACTGGACTTGGCTGCAGGAGCCCAAAAATTGGATGAATCACACCCTGGAGTTGCAAGCAGCAGGAGCACAAACATTGCTTTAAAGAGACACTGGGGTTGGCTGCAGGAGCCCAAAAATTGGATGAATCACACCCTGGAGTTGCAAGCAGCAGCAGCTGCTGCAGGAGCCCAAACATTGCTTGAAAGAGACACTGGAGTTGGCAGCAGCAGCAGCAGGAGCCCAAAAATTGACTGACACACCCTGGAGTTGGCAGCAGCAGCAGGAACCCAGAAAGTAGCTGGAAGGCACTCTGAAGTTGGCAGCAGCAGGAGCACAAACATTAGCTGGAAGGCACACCCTGGAGTTGGCAGCAGCATAAGCAGGAGCCCAAACATTGCTTGATAGACACCCTGGAGTTGGCAGTTCCTCCTCTGTGTGACTCAGTTCGCCAAGACAAACCATGTGAACCACAGCGTGACACCTCCGTGCCCTGCACACATGGTAGACTGGAGGGGCACTGAGACTTGAGCCTACAGTGGAGGGTGAGGAGATGGCGGAGGATGAGGAGGCCGAGTCGCACGGTGTCACAGGCCCAACGGGCAGAGAGCGCGGAGGCCGAAGCGACGTGACCTGTCCAAGTTGCTGCTGCTGCAAAGGGACCACATTCATCCAGTGGGCCGTAAACGACATGTACTGTCCCTGACCGTAGTTAGAGCTCCAGACGTCGGCGCTGCCATGCACTTTGCTACACACCGACAGGCTCAAGGACTGGCCCACCTTCTGTTCAACAAAATTGTGCAGCGCTGGTACTGCCTTCTTGGCAAAGAAATGACGGCTTGGCACTCTCCACCTCGGCTCGGCACAAGCCATCAGTTCTCTGTAAGGTGCAGAGTCCACCACCTGAAAAGGGAGCGACTGCAGCACCAGCAACTTGGACAGGAGCACATTCAGCTTCTGCACCGTAGGATGAGTGGGCGCATACTGCTGTCTCTTGGACATGGCTTCGCTGATGGATTGCTGGTGGGATGCATGACTTGGAGGAGGAGGAGGAGCAGGAGCATCAGGAGGAGCGACAGAGGATGGGTATGACGCACAGCTGCCTTTGGCTGGGGTGCTGGAGCCTTGGCTGGCAGAAATTGGGAGCGGCGTGCCACTCAGTGAGGAAGCAGCCTAGACCACCTCTTCGGAGCCTCGGTTCTCCCAGGCCGCTTTATGGTGACGCATCATATGTTGACGCAGGGCCATGGTGCCAACATTTTGGCCCTGGCTACACTTCACCTTCTGCCTACATATCCTGCATGTGGCCATGTTACCCTCCTGTGGATGCTTCAGGAAAAACTGCCACACTGCCGAGTAGCTACTTTTCCCCCCAACAGCCCGCACTGATTCACTGCTACTGTCGCCAACTCCAGGAACCCCTGCTCCAGTACCTCCCGATAAGGTAGCCTGCCACGCAGCAAGTGCTCTACCCTGGCCCCGGCCCCGTTTGGCTCCAGGCTTTACAATTCTGCCCCCATGCTGACTGCCAACCATGCTGCTAACACCTTGCTGCCTCAGCTGCTGAATCCGGGGCAACCTGCGCTTCTCTTTTCCTGATGATGATGATGAAGCCCCTTCTGCACCTGGCTCCCAAGTGCGATCGGCTTCATCATCATCATCATCATCGAGTTCTGGCAGCACATCACTTATGTTCTCGGTTTCCTCAACAGTGTCTGGTGCAGGAGCTGGAACGCTTGCAACACCCACGCCACTCTCCACATCACTATTTGTCTGCCTAGCGAAAGAAGGCACCTCCATTTCTTGGCTGGGCAGTAGCTGCTGACTGTCCTCTATCTGATCGTCCTCCTCACTAAAGAGTGGAGCTGAACCCAAAGCATAGGATACGTCGCTGGGGGAGGGAACGGCGTAGGACAGAGGCAATGGGAGGATAGGGACTACTCTCGGGCCATGCCAACTCAGGGTTGTGTCAGAGGAACCTACCGACCTTATACTGGGGGTGTCAGATGTAACTTGTGATGATGTTGATGACCGCGTTAACCAATCTACCACGGCAGATGCGTTACTGGTGGAGACACGACCGCTATCAGATACTGGCAGATCAGGTCTCTCACCGTGACTCCTGCTGCCACTCACCCCTAGTCTGCTGCGACCTCTGCCTGCTGAATCTTTGCCTCTGCCACTCCTCTTTGAACATTCTGGGACTTGTCTGCCTGACATTTTTATGTATTTGAAATGTGCAATAGGTACGTTAAAAAATGTGTTTACTTTAAAAAGAAGAAGCTAAATAAAGTGAGGAACTGCTTCTCTGCACCAGATACTATGAAAATTGGCAATATGGGATACCCTGCGGCCTAGTGTTTTGGCAGCAGGACAAAAACCAATTCAAAATGCAATAGTTTGATTAAGCTGAGGATCAACAAGCGTATTTAGTAGAACAGATAGACTGCTAAGTGCAGGTTTGGGATACCCTGCGGCCTAGTGTTTTGGCAGCAGGACAAAAACCAAATCAAAATGCAACAGTTTGATTAAGCTGAGGATCAACAAGTGTATTTAGTATAACAGATAGGCTGCTAAGTGCAGGTTTGGGATACCCTGCGGCCTAGTGTTTTGGCAGCAGGACAAAAAACCAATTCAAAATGCAATAGTTTGATTAAGCTGAGGATCAACAAGCGTATTTAGTATAATAGATAGGCTGCTAAGTGCAGGTTTGGGATTCCCATGTGGGCTGGTGTATTTAACCCTTTCAGTGCCAAGCACGTAGATACTACGTGCTTGCTTCCACTCCACTTAAGTGCCAAGCACGTAGTATCTACGGGCTTGACTTTCCCCCCTGCTAGTAAAAAAAATAAAAGTCAAAAATACTCACCTGACCCCTCGTTGGATCCGGCCGGGTCTCCTCTTTAATTTGGTGCCATCCGATCCCCCGTGGGGGGTCGGATGGCTCCAGGAGAGCCCCCGGAATAGCCCCCCCCCCCGTTTGGCAGCAGCAGCTGCTAACTGTAAAAAAAAAAATAAAATAAAAATGACATTCACTTACCTGTGTGTGCGCTGGCTCCCGCTGTCCCTCCTCTTCACCTGGGGGGCCTCCGATCGCCCCCCAGGACTTACCGATCTTCAGGAGAGAGCCCGGAAGGCTCTCTCCTCTCTCCTCTTCGATGGCGGCCGCCATCTTGCCGTTAAGCCCCGCCCCCTTGGGGGCGGGGCTATGACGTCATCCCGGTCCGTCGCAGCGTCAAGCCCCGCCCATTTTGGGGGCGGGGCTATGACGTCATCCCAGCCCCGATCACCGATCACCGGCTTCAGCGTTCTCAGCTGTCAGATGCCGGTGATCGGCAACGGGGAAGGAGGTGGCAGGAGATCCTCTGATCTCCTGCCTCCCCCTTCTCTGATGCCGATCACCGGCATCTGTCAGCAGAGCGGCGCGGGACAAAGGAGCTTACAATCGGAGGTAAGTACAGTAAAAAAAAATTTTTTTTTTTTTTTAATAAAATACTTTTGTGTGGCGTTTTTTTTCATTTAACCCTTTGTGAACTGGTAAGGGGTCCATGAGACCCCTTATACCAGTTCACAAGGCTCTGGGTATGGCAAGTCACCTGCAGCTAGTGGGTGGCTTGCCATTAACCCCCAGCCCCCCATTACCTGCCTCCCCAACGGCCAGGGGGGGGCAGAAGGGCCCGGGCCACTTAGTGGCTATGTGGGCTAGTAGCCTGCAGGGCCAGGGGCCACCAACGCTGGCCCCTGCGCCCTGTTCTACAAGCCCCCATAGCTGGCCCGGGTCGGTAATGCTGGGTAGGGGGGACCCTACGTCATTTTTTTTGGGGATTTTTAAGGGTTTTTAACCCTTAAAATTCCAAAAAAAAATGGGGTCTCCCCCCCTAGGAGGGGGAACCCTATGTCATTTTTTTTTTTAATTAACCCTTTTGTTTTCTGTCATCCAGCAGCTATAAAAGGCTGAAAGAGTGCTCCACTATGGATGGGAGGTAAGTATTAAAAAAAAAAAAAATAATAAAATATTTTTTCTCTTTGTGTGTCTGTGTTTTATTTTTACATTTAACCCCTTGTGAACTGGTAAGGGGTCCATGACCCCTATACCAGTTCACAAGGCTGGGGGAGGTGGTAAGTCACCTGCGCTAGCCGGTGACTTGCCATTAACCCCCGGCACCCCCATTACCTGCCTCCCCAAAGCCCAGGGGGGGGCAGAAGAGCCCGGGCCCACTGGCTATGCGGGCTTGTAGCCTGCAGGGCCAGGGGCCACAAAAGCTGGCCCCTGCGCCCCGTTCCTCCAAGCCCTGCATAGCTGGTCCCGGGCTGGTTACTTTGGGTAAGGGGGGGCCCATGTCATTTTTTTTTATTTTTAAGGATTTTTAACCCTTAAAAATCCCCCCAAAAAATGGGCCCCCCCTCCCGGGAGGGGGGACCCTATGTCATTTTCAGTTTCAGTTAGGGGGGGTCTCCTGGGCAGGAACAGGGGGCTACCGATAAATATGTGGTACCGTTCTAATCGGTAGAAATGGGGCTTTCACATGCAATATGGTTTTCTTTAATAAAATACATTTTTTATGTAAAATTTGAGTCAATTTTCTAAAAAAAAATTTTATTTATTTATTTTTTTTACTTAATAATAAATAAAATTAATAATAAATAAAATTTACAAACAAGACATTTCATGTTAAAGCCTAAACTCTGCTGCAAAAAATATATATATAATTTTCCTGAAAATTCCAGCAAAAATGACACAAAACATGGCGCAAAACATGGCGCAAAATGGGGAAAAATGACCTGTCAACAGAGGGTGACAAAATCTCAAGTAGGCTGGCAATTAAAAGGGTTAATAGTACCTCTGCATGTTGGGTATTGTTCTGTTCGGGGGACCTTGCGCTTTCAGACTTAGCTTGTTTTTTCTTGTTTGCATATTTATATTTTAGTAAAAGGTGTTTTTTATTCTGCTTTTTTATACATTTTTTAGGGAAACTCTGCGCAACCAAAGAGTTCTTTGAGGGATTAATTCCAGAAAGATGAGCCCACTACAACAAGCTGGGTACGCTTAGAAAGCTTAACATGTGTACTTTCAGGGAATATATGGTTTATGGGGGATATTCCAAATGTAAAGGGTTGTTTTGGTTGAAAAATCGCAAGGTGCGCACTTTGTCTGCAGAGCTGAAATTTTCAAGAAAAATTACCGTTATGCTCATGCTTTACTTTGGGGTGTTTGGCAACTCTTTCCTTGACAGAACCTATGCATGTTGGGTATCGTTCTGTTCGGGGGATGTTGCTTTTTCAGATCATACTTGTTTTTTCTTGTTTGTATATAGTTTTTTTAGGAAAATGTGGCTTTGATTCTGCTTTTTTATCCTTTTTTTAGGGAAACTCTTTGCAACCAAAGAATACATTGAGGGATTACTTCTAGAAAACTGTGGCCACATCAACAAGCCTGGTACAAACAGAAAGCTTGAGGTGTGTACTTCTAGGGAATATATAGTTTGTGGGGGGTATTTCAAATGTAAAGGGTTGTTTTTCTGGAAAAACTGCAAGGTGCGCATAGCGCATATCACAGTTGTATTTTTTCAGAAAATCCCCTAAAGCGCTGTTTCAGTTTGGGGGAGTCTCCTGGGCAGGAAAGGGTGTCTACCTATACATATGTGGTACCGCTGTAACCGGGAGAAATTGGGGTTTCACACGCAATAAGATTTTATTGACAAACTTACATTTTTTATTACAAAAAAACACTACAAATTGTAAAAAATTTATTTTTTTAAATTTTTTTGCACATATTTCGCCAAAAAATATTGAGAATACACCTAAAAAATGACAAACAAGACATTTCATGTTAAAGCTCAGACTCTGCTGAAAAAAACAATATATCATTTTCCTGGGAAATCCCTGGAAATCCCTTAAAAAATCACATTTGAACATGGGGAGTGCAAAATAGTGCAAAATGGTCTGGCAACAGAGTGTGACAAAAACTCCAGGTAGGCTGGCACTTAAAGGGTTAAAGCAGGACAAAAACCAAATCAAAATGCAATAGTTTGATTAAGCTGAGGATCAACAAGTGTATTTAGTATAACAGATAGGCTGCTAAGTGCAGGTTTGGGATACCCTGCGGCCTAGTGTTTTGGCAGCAGGACAAAAACCAATTCAAAATACAATAGTTTGATTAAGCTGAGGATCAACAAGCGTATTTAGTATAACAGATAGGCTGCTAAGTGCAGGTTTGGGATACCCTGTGGCCTAGTGTTTTGGCAGCAGGACAAAAACCAAATCACACTACAATAGTTTGATTAAGCTGAGGATCAACAAGAATATTTAGTATAACAGATAGACTGCTAAGTGCAGGTTTGGGATACCCTGCGGCCTAGTGTTTTTTGCCAGCAGGACAGAAACCAATTCAAAATGCAATAGTTTGATTAAGCTGAGGATCAACAAGCTTATTTAGTATAACAGATAGGCTGCTAAGTGCAGGTTTGGTATACCGTGCGGCCTAGTGTTTTGACAGCAGGACAAAAACCAATTCAAAATGCAATAGTTTGATTAAGCTGAGGAGCAACAACCGTATTTTGTATAACAGATAGCCTGCTAAGTGCAGGTTTGGGATACCCTGCGGCCTAGGGTTTTGGCAGCAGGACAAAAACCAATTCAAAATGCAATAGTTTGATTAAGCTGAGGATCAACAAGCGTATTTAGTATAACAGATAGGCTACTAAGTGCAGGTTTGGGATACCCTGCGGCCTAGTGTTTTGGCAGCAGGACAAAACTAATTCAAAATGCAATAGTTTGATTAAGCTGAGGAGCAACACATGTATTTTGTATAACAGATAGGCTACTACGTGCAGTTTTGGGATACCCTGCGGCCTAGTGTTTTGGCAGCAGGACAAAAACCAATTCAAAATGCAATAGTTTGATTAAGCTGAGGAGCAACAAGCGTATTTTGTATAACAGATAGGCTGCTATGTACAGGTTTGGGATACCCTGCGCCCTAGTTTTTTGGCAGCAGGACAAAAACTAATTCAAAATGCAATAGTTTGATTAAGCTGAGGATGAACAAACGTATTTAGTATAACAGATAGGGTGCTAAGTGCAGGTTTGGGATGCCCATGTGGGCTGGTGTATTTAAAGCAGACCAAAAAAACTAAATTAAAACTAATCCAGTTTTTAGAAATGCTTGTGTGTAACAGATAGGGTTAAATAAGCCACTGCATAAATGGGATGCACAGTGGCAAGGCAGATTTACAGCACAAAGCACACCAATTTAAAAGTGATCAAAACTAAATTAAAACTAATCCAGTTTTTAGAAATGCTTGTGTGTAACAGATAGGATTAAATAAGCCACTGCATAGATGGGATGCACAGTGGCAAGGCAGATTTACAGCACAAAGACTGAAATTGAATTGAAAACTGATCTGGCTAATGAAAATAAAAATAAAAATTCCATGTCACTTCAATGGTTTTCCCCTATCTTTCACTATCTTTCCCTGGCTCTGTCTACCTCTCTGTCTGCCTCTCTGACTCTCCCTACCTATCTCTAACTCTCTGTCGCTGTCTGTAACCAGCTGTGCTCTGGCCTCAATAGAACGCTGAAATGCGCACAAGGAAGATGGCCGCCGGTTTATATAGCACGGTGACGTCACCGAGCTTCCTGGCTGCTGATAGGCTGCATGTGACTTTCCCATGATACCTTGCCCCAGGGGACATGTCCGGACATGTGCTTCCAACATTTTAGAATGCCTGTAATTGAAATAAATGGAGTTTAAAGGAAAACTTCGATCGATCAAATCGCAGGGAAATTCGGATTTGTTCAGAATCGAATTTTGCATGAAATTCGGAACGAATCCGGGTTCGTCCGGATCGATTCGCTCATCCCTACCCATAAATAATGATCATCTGAAATCATTGAGTGACACTGGAGTCCTCCAACCGCATGTAACGCCAGCTCTCTCTGTCTTGTACTGCACTAAGTAATAGATGCTTTATACTATTTTATTGGATAGGTGGCTTTATAGAATATAACTTTTTATTTTTCTATTATCACATTTTTGGTAAAATGCTTTTTTGAAAATGTTTTTGATGTAAATAGTATTGGAATGTAAAATATAGGTTTGGTGGATTGAAAAGATCGAATTGATAAAAAAAAGGTTGTACATCTAACATCAAAAACTTAAACCAGACCAACACCCGTTATTACTTTAACGGGTGTTGGTCCCGCTCTCTGCAGATAGCAAGAAGCTCGGCTGGGAATCCAGAATGCTAGAGCCCCCTCACACCTAAACTTCGTAACTAGCCAGCGCCAGGAAAGGAGTCCCGCGATTGGCCCCCGGGCGGTCATGTGCGCCGTAGTTGTGATCTGCAGAGAGGCATGGGATCACAGCACCCTGCCCCTCCATCCTCCCTTCAGTGATCATCCCCTCATCTGACAGCTCAGTATCGGGAAAGGGATTATGTCACTGGTGACAACATCTGCCCCACCCACAAAAGATGGGGCTAGGGGTGGTGACTGCAGATGTGGGGCGGAGAGGGCCCATTTTGGGCCTCTCCTCAAGGCAGAAGAGCCAGAGTGGATGAATGGAGGCACCTGCCCCTCGGTGCAAAGGAGACTCAACGGGAGGAATTGTGGCCACAGGTGAGTAAATGTTTTTTTTACAGTCTATATATACAAATTAAAGAGGGGTCCCACCCCCCCTCAATAGTATCCCCACATAAACGGCACCAAAGGACCAAAGGACTAACATGTATAAAAAACACAAAATCACACACAGACACCAGGGGGCGCTGTTGCAAAGCTACCTATTCTCATAAGTTGATGCTAGGAGGGCAATAAAGGAGGGCAATAATAAATCATGTCCAACAAAATAAATCCCTATGAATTGTTGCCACAGATAATTTCAGTGCAAAAATTGTGCAAATAGCAATACTGTAAATAATGTTAGTGCAATTATATAAAGTGCTACGTGCTAAAGTGCAATCTATGAGTACAAGGCGGGTAAAGGGTACAAATAAATACAGTGCAAATATAGCCCAACAATGCATCTCACATGTCCTAGGTTGAAAGGTAAGCAGACACTCCTTGTGTTGTTGGACATGATTTATTATTGCCCTCATAGCATCAACTTATTATGAGAATTCATTTCTGAATGAAATTTTCATTTTTATGTATGAATAGAATGGTGCTGCTTATGTGAGGATACTATTGAGGGGGGTGTGGGACTCCTCTTTAATTTTTATATATAGACTAGTTTTGTGTCCCCCAGACTGCACGCCAATAGTATCTTGAAGCTGGTGCAACCCCATTATATATCTCTGTTTTTTTTTACAGTTTACGGTGGTGGCCAAAGTGGGGAGGCTCTATTCTGGGCTCTTTCCTGAAGCCAGAAGAGCCCCAGGGGGTCGTATGCCCCCAGCTGAAAAGATCCGTCTGATCAATCGTTTTTTTTTTTTTTTAACTTTTCCTTACAATAACAGGGGGTTCTACTGGCTTGGCACTTAACTGTAGGAGAAGCCATAGGGCCTACGGCTTGGTACTTAAAGGGTTAATACTAGCGCTAAAAAGGATGCAGTGCCGGCCGCCCTGGTGGAAGCAGCGCCTGATGAAACCTGGCATTGTGAGCCAAGATCTCATAGAGCACAATGGGAAGAACTGGATTGACGCGTTTAATGCTTAGAATTAATATTTAGCACATTTATTGGTACAGAACTTGTATTAGGAATTGTTAATAATTGAAACACAGGACCTAGCTGGGCCAAAATATTTTTGAGTTTTGGGTGTTATTAAAATTGATTTTAATAGCTTCTATTGCTTAACAGTGTGTAATTTGCATAACACAAGCTAAAGTTTTTCCCCTTTGTCCCCAGCAGTGATTTCTTGTAACTGTAATTAAGAAACACTGACCTTAACGGAAAAAATACAGCGCCAATGATTTCAACGAGGAAAAAATTCGTAAATAGGCTGGGGGGCACTGGAAAACTTGCAGTACAAAGTGGCGCCCACTGGCGCTGGGCTAATTGGCTGGCTGGTCTAGCAGGAGCTGACATAAACCGACCAATATCTAAGGGCAACAATCAAATCTAATTAGTTAGCATTTGGCGCAGTGACTGCTAGCACCAGTGTAGTGCACAGCACAGAGCCAGATAAGATGGGAATGTCAGCGCTACAGTTACAAAACGATGCTAAAAGGTGCACATCATAAATGAGGCTCCAAATATACTGACATATTGTTGACATTTAAATGATCTTGTGTTGTAAAATTGAAAAACTGCTACAAATTGTGTTTAATTTATTTTTCCTAGTTATCAACACTGATCATTTTTAAGATGTTTGCCTTAAAAAAAATATTTTGCTCCTGCTCTTCTTTGGACTGGTTTCTTTCTTAGTCTGTGAGGGCGCGTAAGTATTATTATACTTGTTATGAATACATTATGAATTAGGTTTCTGGAGCAGAACCAATATTTTGTTAACAGTTAGATTTATCAGTACCTAAGTAAAGGGGTGGGAGTTGCTACATTGCTTATATTTATACAAAATTATTCAAGGCCTGGGAACCAATTTACAGACCACTTTAACCCTATCATCACTATATAATATTCAGCAAACAGGCATATGAATCCTGAACACACTTTAGAGGCCTTAGTGGTCTTCTGACTCGGACCTGCCACACCACTTGTCTGTAGAAAAAAACAAAAACAAAAGTTAGTAAATGTGTTAGATGTGTTTATTGGCTTGTGTTTTGTGTGTGGTACATCACCCACCTTTTTCTTCTTGATGTGCCATTGAAGCAGCTCGATCCTCTCGATGTTCACCTACAGGGACATTTTGGCCATCTAGAAGGAAACGTCACAAATTTCTACATTACAACACATATGTGTGTGTGTTTAGTCTGTGTCTTCCTGTGTGTGTTTGTGTGTGATGCTCATACCTGAGTCCTTCTGTCCACCATCCTCTGACTCCCTGTCCAACATCTGGGCCTCCTCATCTGCAGGTTGGTTCAGGTGAGCCAGGGGCTCACCTGCAGAGGAGGACGAGGTTGTTGGCACCTGTTGGCCACCACCTCCATGTCCACCAGACCTTGACAGCCTTGGCCACATTTCCCGACTCTTTTGCCGTATTCTGACTAGGGCTTATTCCTCTTCCATTTCAGGTCCAATGCTAAAAGATCTGTGTGAACATGTAGGTGGTATCTGTGTCCTCCTCCAGAGTTGCTACAATGTCAAGTGTCAATGATTTTTTGACATATATGTTGGGCAGGAAATCATGGCGGTATGTCATCATCATCTAAAATGTAAATGAAATACATAGAAATTAAAAATAACATCATACACATAATAAAAATAAGCCTAGCAGGTTATTGGAATTTCCCCACCACTTTAGCTCTGCATTAATGTATTTCTGCATTCTTGCTTTTGAGATCTTAGTTATTCCCACCCACCTCACCAATGGTGATGGCACCCCAGCTCGCCTACAGCTCACACCAGCACACACCTAGGCAAAGTAAGAGCAGTAGCAGGCCAACTACCAGGGCAAGCCAAAGCAGTCTCAAACATACTGCTCGGCCAACTAAGACCTCTTATAGCAAGAGTGCTAAGCAGAGCAGTGACAGGCCAACTTTATTTAAAAGTATGTATATATATATATATATATATATATATATATATATATATATATAAAAACAACAAGCTAAATGAATTGTCTGACCCTACAGACACCCCCGCTACTGTCTGCCATACAGGATCTGAAGGAGGATGAGCCTCTGCATCAGCCTCGACCACAACAGCAGCACCAACACTCTCTGCAGCCTCAGTTGCCTCCCCAGGAGACTCACACACAACAGCTACCACTACAGCACCAGCTGCCACTTCAGCACCATCTGCCACTGCAGATGCCACTGCAGTAGCAGTATCAACAGATGCCACTGCAGAAGCTGCATCAACAGATGCCACTGCAACAGCTGCAACAACAGATGCCACTGCAGCAGCTGCATCAACAGATACTCATAAACCTAAGGTCAGGAGCCGCAACACACTGGACATTGATGGAATGGAGCTACATTCAAGCACACCTACACTAACAGAAAAGATGCTAAGCAGGGAGGCACAACTACTGTTAAGACTACCTTCTTTGAGTCTTAAAAAGACTGATTGTGTAAAGTGGGGGGCCATAACTTGTGTGACAAAAAGGGCAAGGAAGTGGTCAAATATATTATTGCCTTCGGGACTACTAGTTGAAAGGGGGGATTGAGGTCCACTTTACAGGAACAAATACATTGCATGGTGAAAATACACATTAAATATGGTGAAGCTAGACTCCAAAAATAATTAACTACATTGCATAAATGAAGGAGGCTAAGGGAAAACAAAGTCATACCTGTAGAGATACTCATCAGCTACTGGAGGCACCAGCACCACACGCATGCAATCAATGGCACCCATGACATTAGGCATATTGGCCAGCTCATAAAAGATAAACTTGACCACATTCCAGGCTACCATGGTGTCAGGGAAACAAATGTATT
This sequence comes from Gastrophryne carolinensis, assembly GCA_027917425.1. Taxonomy (NCBI): domain Eukaryota; kingdom Metazoa; phylum Chordata; class Amphibia; order Anura; family Microhylidae; genus Gastrophryne; species Gastrophryne carolinensis. The sequence goes on along the minus strand of CM051237.1, from coordinate 32,925,031 downwards.
TGCCCACCAAGGTAGCCATGCCATCGAGAGGTGCAGCTGAGCATAGGCTGGGACATACCCACAGAGAGGGCACCCAGCCTCTGGAACTAGCTGTTTGCCAGAAATTAAAGGCAGTCAACCAATTTGGCCATGCCTGCATGACCCTTGCTTGTGGTGGGGGCCAACCATGGCCGCAACTCACAATACAGTTTATCGAGAGAAACTTGGGTCAGCTCGAATATCTCATCGTCATTCATGCAATCAACATCCACACGTGGCCAATGCAATCCAAAGTCTGACATACACATGCAGAGCAAGCCCCAACACTGCTTATACTCGGTATAATAATCTTCGGAGGACTCCATTACGTTTTCCTGCACACCAAGACAGCACAATCTCACCAGAAAATAGAGCCCGTAAGTGGAGCATGAAAGATCCTGTTTTATTGCCCCCCCTGAAAGCTTAATCAAGGCTCTAAATCATGCACAAGCCCATACCAATCACATATTATATACATCTACGTGAAAACAATAGGAACCAAATACACATTAGATACACAAATGAAAAGGCTTACACGCACTTACGCAAATACCAATACGAACAAAAAAAACACACTAAAGGCTCAAAAATTGACCAAAAATACAAAAAAATTACATATACACACACTTTTTCATGCATAAGTGCACTTATAAGAGGCTGTGCATCGACCCTATTGACCAATAATTTTTGGATACATTTTAAACTTATGTAAACTTAACAATATTCCTATTTATTAGAGGAAACTAGGGAACATATTTTCCTACTTAATGTAATTGAACCAAAACCCTCCTTTCCCTGAGGGTTTGATGTATGATGTATACACAAACTCAAGTAACAATATGCAGGATACACAGTGTTTACTGCATACATTCCTGTAAAAGTATGCAAGATACACAATATACAGATGCAGCAGCACTTATTGTAATACAATTTGTGCTGGGAGTATTAAACTCTCCTCCTGCTGTGCAGTGTAAAAAGCAGGACAGAGTTACTATTACATTGCAAAAAGCCATCTGGCTCTCTACTGTGTTACATTATAACAGCCAGCTGTTTGTCATGCAACAAGATAAGCTCCCTGCTAAGTTACATTGTGCAGCAGGCTACAGCAATATACTAGCTCATAAGCAGACTCTAGATAGATAGTTTTCTGTGATGTGTGAGTGATCTTTCCATCACGTTGTTGTGATGGATCATTCTGAATACCTTCACATCTGTATATATCCAATAATTAAGGCATGCAGTGTATATATTGTTATGAACACTGTACTGTCCCAGAGACTGTTATACTAGAAATGAGAAGTCAACACACATACCTTTTATTAACTCCACACTTCAGAAAAGTGCTTCTCCTCCCTCCTTGTGTGCAGTCTTTATTTATACAGCATTGAAAATAGAGGCTAGAGCAGAAGGTGACTAATAACATGTTGTAGTAATCCCATTGGCTAAAGATAATGTATCCTTTCTATAAAAGGCAATGTCTCTATTCTGGTGCATGGATAAGTTAGTACTGCATTCCACACAGGCACAGTAAACTGCTAATTATGTCACACTTGGATAAGGTGCTCTCTCCCATCGCCATCTTTGGGTGTAGTTTTCCTCTCCTGACGCCATCTTTAGGTGTGCCTCTCTCTTTGATGCCATTATCTCTTAGGAAAGTTTCCTATTCTTTGGGAAGTGGAGAGGGTCTTTCACCGCTGGGCTCATCGTCCCATTATACTACACCAGCAGGACTCGGTTCCGGTGTTCTTTTGCATTTTATCTGTTAGATAATCCATGTCCTGTACAGCTTTAGTGACTTTACCGGTTAGTCCTTTATTGCCTGGAATGTATGTGCAGCACATTTCTTTAATCATTTTACAGACACCTCCCTTTTCGGCTAACAGCATGTCTAATGCCATTCTATTCGGACGCTCACTGGGAAAGTATAAATGTTGAAGAAGGACCATCAGACATGGCGGCTAGTGTTATTACTGTACCAAGGAAATGGAAGCAGGTTCGCCCTGCGTAAAACAGTATTTAACTGGCAGTAAATTGGGTAAAGATTATAGACAACATGGAGGTTGGGTGGGCGGTATATGGACATATTCCAAGCAACATACAGGCATGTGAGAAAAACAATACATGAATAGTTAACCTATGACTTATGATATACAGTATGACTGAATTGTGCTCCCAAAATACAACAGCCATTTTTTAGCCCTAGGAGACGTCATGCCCAGCTAAAAATGCTTTTTTCCATAGGAGGATTCCAATGAAGCTGAAGTCTATGATAAAGATCAAGACAGAAGAGAGGAGGAAGAAAGACATGCTAGAGAGCTGCTGGAGAACTTATTATGCAATGACCTATGGATTTTGGAAAATTTACTTTCAGGCAATGTGACAAATGCACTGCTACCAAAAGGTGTTTTGTGAATAGAAATAAATTGAAACACCTCAAGACATTGCATCAGCCGATGTAATAATAACATGATAAAAAACGTTTTAATCACGTATAATAAAAAGTCCTTCTGAACTTACTCTTCTCTTCATGTGTGTGTAGACATGTAGAGTTATTGTGACATTTACATCAGACGTGAACAATAAAGCAATCTAGATAAATATACTTACTCCACATAGTGGAGTGCCAAGTAGTGTTGTCTCTGAAATCAAAGCAGACCTCCAATAAAAAAATTATTGGAGATCTGTTGCCACCATCACCCCATGGCATCCCAATTTGCAGGGCCAGCAGTGGCCCAGTGGCCCCTTTGTGGTGTGTTGCATCACATGATGTCATCACATAATGTCACCCTTCAGCTTCAGCTGCTGATTCCCCCCCCAGTCCCAGCTGCCTTTTACACTGCCACCAATCATCCTCTAGTTATCGCTCCCTTCTCTGCTGCTGTTGTATGGTCCACCTCTACTATCGACCTCAGGTGTCAGCTGCACCTGGTCCACACTTCCACACCACTCCCCAGTGGGTTGATTTGCCAAATTGGGGGCTTCTTTTTTTGCCTAGTGGGGTGTTCCAAATTGGTATACCCTGTGGTTGGAGGTGGGAGTGGACCTTTAGTCACCTAGGGTTAGGGTTAAGGATATTCCACAAAAAGTATGTTTTCAGTCAGTCTGAAAGATGAGTCCTCTCTAGGCAGTGTTGGACTGGGGTCAAAAAAGGCGCAGGAATTTTCTTGTTAGAGCAGCCCTGCTGTACTGGCCCAATATAATCTGTTAGTGTCATAGCAGTGTGCTGCTGAATATGCAAGTCCTTCAGAGGAAGGGAACTGTTGCAGGAAACTCAACCACTGCTCAACCAACTAAAATGGGATGCCCCGCTGTTTGAAACCCCCCAGATCGCCCATAATAACTCACCTTTTCCTGGTCCTCGCAGGTTCTCATCCAGTCAGAGCCATTTGTTGGCACTATGTCATTCGGCAAACATCTCTGATTGTTTTCAGTGGGTAGCACAAGTGGGCGCATCCCCTGCATCTTTGGGATGTGTGCGTGCTCCTGCCCTTAGCAATTCTGATGGGACATGAACCCATGCAAATCTTTTCATAATGACAGACAAATGCTCTGCTCCAAAGATTTCAGGGTATGAATTGAATAGAAAAAAATTGAACCTAAACGCTACCAAGGTTCTTTCACTACCCCACCAAATTGGGAAGTCCATCTGCTTAAAATCCCCTGGAAATGACACGGTCCCCTATAGTTAGTTTTATCCTATGCTCATCCCAAACGTGACGTACGCACAGGCCTCTAATGGCATCCCCAATCTGTGTGCTCGGTGGGCTTGAGTGGCTGGAGGCTCATGTGCAGAGGATAGAGGGAGTGGGTGTGCAGTCAAGACCTAAGCATTCAAGTACACTCACCATATCTGCTGCAGCCCGTGGCATGCCTCCGCCCTGTGCACGCCAACCAGCAGCTACCAAAGACTGCCTGGTGCGGTGAGTGTGCAGACCGGTCATGCTGTTTGAGGCCTACACATACGCCTTGGGACTACTGGATTGAGGTGAATTACATACAGTAGATAATTAAATAGGTAAATAAATACTTACCTGGCAGTCCACAGGCTCCCACCTCATGTAGTGCTGCAGACTGAAGTGGTCTGATGCTGAGCTGCATGAAGCCTGCTGACTGTCAGGTAAGGAATGTTTTTTGTAATACAATATTTTTCTATCCACTTGGTTTTCTCTTCACTGTTCACTATCCTGTCTTCCAATCTCTCTATTTGTTCCAACATGCTGTTCCTTCTCTTCTTTTCTGCTCTCTGTCCTCTTCCTCACTTTCTATTCTAGCTCTTGCGTTTTCCTTTTTGTATCCTAATGATTCTTCCTCCCACGTGCCTCTTCCAAGCCAAGACAGTTACTTACTGGGACTCCGGAAGAAACGAGCGAGGGAAGAACTCCCCAGCATTCATCAGCGGCAGGCACGCTATACTGCAATCAATCATAAACTGACCAGATGTCTTGTTTTGGTTGGACAGTCCCACTTTGAGAATCACTGTCCCTCCAAAAACCCTTGGAAAACCTAAAAGTATTGAAATTGGAGTTTTATTTGTGTGTCCCTACCCTAATTTTCCTTATGTGCTGGTCTCATGGGCAGGAACTGGTTGGTTATTTTAATACACAGAAAGCAACAAGGGGTAGAAATGGCTCTAATCCCTCAAATACCAGTTGTTTAGTCCATGGAACATGCTTTGAAGAGTTTTCCATTTAATATAATACATTTATATTTTAATTCTTTAAAACTTTAAATTCACATGATTCATGCACCTAGCATACAAATTACAATAAATGATTCAATATAGTAACTGATGTATTATATTCACTCTGATCTTCTATAGGGCAGACATGTTTCAGTGATTTGCTCTCCACAAATAATATCCAATGCCTGTGTCTAATGTGTATTTGAATGTCTGGCCTGTGTCCAAACTAATTAGGAATTCAAGGATTCCTTTTCAAGAATAAATGAGCTGCAGCCCGGAGACACCTCTGCTATTGAGATTGTTGGCAGCTAAGGTGTGAATAGTCTATTGTATTCATCACTGACCAGTCGGTAGGGATGAGTAAACCCGATGAGGTTCGGGTTCGACAAATTTATCTCATCTTAATGCAAAAGTTCGGTTCGGTCCGCCAACGCCAAAAGCCATTGGGGACTTAAAATTTGGGGCACAAAATGGCTGTAAAATGGGGCTAGAGGGCTGCTAATGGAAGAGCACCAGGGCCCCCAAGGTTGCCCTATACAAAATGGGATAGGGAAAGTACTCAAGGAACAAGGAACAAGTATTTGTCGAAACCAAAAATCGTTAAATGGATTTAATTAAATAGAGCCGGTTACATTACAGAAAAATATTAATATTAATGGTGTAAGTATGATATGAAGTTGCAATGTCCAGAGATGTATGCAGTGTCCATACAAAATTGCAGCAATCTTTCTCTCTCAGGCTAATTCAGATAGGCCTGATCTTCCACCCAACCCCCGCTGGGTTTGGTTAAACTGCCAGGCAGACTCATGTCTGCTATGAGAGCCCGCAGTGAGAAGAGTGACCCCGTCTTTTTGTCCTTAAAATGTTATCCTTCTGGACAAATGTTTTCCCCTCCCCCCGGGGGGTGGGGAGGGACAGGCTTGTAACACTATATCTCTGTCTAGGAAACATATGGTTTCAGTTAAAAGTCAAAAGACCATTATCAGATAACTCCTAGGAGAAATACCTAGACATAACATTACTTAAGTCTGTATATATATATATATATATATATATATATATATATATATATATACATATTATTTATTATGTGTGTATGATTTCCCTTGTATCAGCCAGCTCCGGATCAGAACCATAATAAATGGCAGATAAACATCCACAGATTCCATTCATCCAAGTTACCAATTTTCAGTAATATTAGTGATTCAATAATAATTCATTAATATTTGAGATCATAAACACTTGTTTTTGATGTTATGTACCCCAACAATCAATATATATTATTAAGTTTTCATCTGCATCACAAATACTTCACAAGTGCATTGTCAATAAATAAAGTCAATGAAGTTGGGATAGATATCTGGGCACAAATTAAACAATATTGTATGACGTCAAGTACAATTTGCTCAATTTCTTCCAGGTAACTTATGTCTTGATCCCATTCTTGTTACTAAATTTTGGAAAAAAATGCCTTGGAATAACAGAAGCATATCTCCCACTCAAGTCATGTCACCAGAATCTCTTTTCTCTTGAAAACGAGCTTCTGAGACACCCTCTGATCAGCTTATCTGAGCATGCATCAGTGAAAACATGAAATATATACTTTTGTTTCCCTTACAACATTTCTATACAATTGTTTCCAATATAACTCAAATCTTCTAAATTTAAAATGCCACTTACAAGCAGATGCATATCTCTAATGTATAGGATCTATTACTTGACTCCATCCAGCTGTTTGCTCCTCCCACTAGCCATATATTGCCTTAATCCTTTAAAATATGTGGGAACCTAAACTTCTGGTAAATACTGTTAAGACCTTGCTCTAAACTTTATTAATAATACTTGCCTTTTACATTAGAAATATTAATAACATTCATATGAATTGTATCTGCTTATATTAGTTTAAATGTGTTAGGAAAGTGTTGTTAGTGTTGATTATTCCTTTAAAAGTACATTCATCATCTAAGGCTAATGGCCATCTGTTGGTAATTATCCAACAAAGGAAGTTCCTCTAGTCAGGCTAGCTCTTGAAGCAAATATCTGTGTCACTATTGAGACTTGTCCGATCAGATGTAATCTGATCACTCTACTGGACAATCTATTGAATCTTGAGGTGAGCCAAAATAATCCTTACCCTCAATATTCTATTTCTTCCCTACAGTAATCAATATACAACTCACTTCTTACCTTCTTCCAACTCAGAATAATCACAGAAAAAAAAAATTAAATACCTAAATAAAAAATAAAGAGTTTTTTCCGTGTTTAATTCATTCCTGCTGTGGCTAACTGCTTTATTTTTTTGGCATTTTTCATTCGATACATGAAAAATAGCCTAACTTTTTATTTTTTAATTCTATTCTCAGTTTTGTGTGTTACTAAATGCCGCTTTTAAAGGCATCCCATTTAACATTCTGCTTGTGGGTTTATCTTTAAATATTGATTTTTTATTTGTATTTTTTTATTGTATTTTTTAGCTTTAAGTATTTTACTAAATGCAGGTTTTAAAGGCATCCCATTTGACACTAAAATTGCCTGCGGGTTTATTTATTTATTTTGGGCATTTTTGGGGCATTTTTCGTTGGATACAATTTTTACCGAAAGAATGGTCATCCAAATTTTTTTTGCCACTTTTCCTTGTTTAAATGAATGCTGCTTAGTCAGCATTCATTAAAGAGGAGAAAGTGACAGTGGGTTATTTCATGGGACCCCTTACCTTTTCATTTGGAAAGTGTAAAAAATAACACACACACACACACACACACACACACATAAAAAAAGTATTCTTCTTAATTACCTTATCCCTCCAGGCTCCACAGAGGCTCCTTTAAATGTATGCCACCAGGGCATCTATTAAGATGTTCATCCTGGCTCATGGCCCTGGACTCCATGATGAGCCACTGGGGAGCGGCTTTTATATTAAGAGAAAGGGCCTCTCTGGTATCTCCTTTCCTCACTTATTATGTCACAAAATGCGAGGGCCTAGTGGGGTAGCATGGGAAAATCCTCTCTTGGCCACTCCTCTTCTGTTATGTCAGCAATGACATCAGAGAGATTCTATGGAGTAACATAGTAACATAGTAACATAGTAACATAGTATGTAAGGCTGAATAAAGACTTTAGTCCATCCAGTTCAGCCTGTTTAACTCCTTCCAGTGGTCTAGTAGCCATAGCCGGAAATGTTATTACATGCCAGGAAGGCATCAAGGCCACTTTTGAACATTTTTAATGTATCCCTCATCACTACCTCCTCTGGCAGCGAGTTCCATAGTCTCACTGCTCTTACAGAGAAGAATCCCCTCCTATGTCGGTGGAGAAAGCACCTTTCCTCTAACCTTAGTGGATGCCCCCGGGTTATGGTTACACTCCGGGGTATAAATAGATTGTGGGACAGATCCTTGTATTGACCCCGAATATATTTATACATAGTTATTAGATCACCCCTCAATCGTCTTTTTTCTAGACTAAATAAGCCTAACTTGGACAATCTTTCCGGGTACTCTAGCCCCCGCACTCCTTTTATTAACTTTGTTGCCCTTCTTTGAACGTGCTCCAGTTCTGATATGTCCTTCTTAAGCACAGGTGCCCAGAACTGTACACAGTATTCCATATGGGGTCTGACCAGTGACTTGTACAGGGGTAAAATGATGCTCTGGTCATGAGCACCTATGCCCCTACTGATGCACCCCATGATCCTGTTTGCCTTGGCAGCAGCTGCCTGGCATTGATTACTACAGTTGAGCTTATTGTCAACTAAAACCCCTAGATCCTTTTCCATTGTTGTTTTACCAAGTGTTTCTTTATTTAGTGAGTAATCATGACACAGATTTCTCCTTCCCATGTGCATAACCTTACATTTATCTGTGTTAAACTTCATTTGCCATTTAACTGCCCATGCTTCCAATTTATCTAAATCTGTTTGTAGTTGCCTGTTGTCCTCCTTTGTTTTAATTACTTTACTCAGCTTAGTATCATCTGCAAAGATTGAGACTTTACTGTTTAATCCATACCCAATGTCATTTATATATATATTGAAGAGAATTGGTCCCAGAACTGACCCTTGTGGTACTCCACTAGTAACAGTGACCCAATCTGAGTGTGTACCATTGATAACCACCCTCTGCTTCCGATCACTAAGCCAATTTCCCACCCATCTGCACACGTTTTCCCCCAGTCCAAGCATTCTCATCTTTTGTACCAGCCTTTTATGTGGCACAGTATCAAATGCTTTAGAAAAGTCAAGATATATGATATCCAATGACTCCCCCTGATCCAATCTTGAACTTACCTCCTCATAAAAGCCGATCAGGTTTGTCTGGCAGGAGCGATTCCTCATAAATCCATGCTGATATGGAGTAATAAGGTCATTTTCCCCAAGGTGCTCCAGGATAGTATCCCTTAAGAAACCTTCAAACAGCTTGCCCACCACAGATGTTAAGCTTACCGGTCTGTAGTTCCCAGGTTCCCCCCTAGATCCCTTTTTGAATATTGGCACCCCATTTGCCAAGCGCCAATCCATCGGAACAAACCCTGTAGTTATGGAATCCACAAATATTAGAAATAACGGCTTGTCTATTACTGTACATAACTCCCTTAAAACACGAGGATGTATGTCATCTGGTCCCGGCGATTTATCGATTTTCATCTGCTTGAGACGGTGCCGGACTTCTTCCTTGGTTAGACCAGTGACATTTAATGGAGGGTTTCGGTTATTCCCCTGCATTTCACTCGGCATGTCAAATTCTTTTGTGAATATAGAAGCAAAGAAGTTGTTAAGCAAATTAGCTTTCTCCTCATTTCCCTCTATAGGGGTCCCATCCTTGCTTTTCAGGGGGCCCACACCCTCAGGTTTGTACCTTTTACGGTTTATGTAGCTAAAGAATAATTTGGGGTTAGTTTTACTCTCTTTCGCGACCAGTCTTTCTGTCTCCAGCTTAGCTGCCCTTATCTGTTGTTTACATTGTTTATTTTCTTCTTTATAGTTTTTTAACGCTTCCGCTGTCCCTTCCTGCTTTAAACGTTTAAATGCCTTTTTTTTGTTGTTTATTGCCCCCTTAACCTTTTTATTTAGCCACATCGGTTTACATGTGTGTCTAATAGTTTTATTCCTGTAAGGTATATATCTGTCACACTGAAAATTAAGTATTCCTTTGAAAGTATCCCATTTAGCGTCCATGCTTTTGTTCTTAAGGACATTTTCCCAGTCAATGCAGTGTAGGGCATCTCTAAGTTGGTCAAACTTTGCCTTTTTGAAGTCCCGCGTTTTTGTGACTCCTTGATAAGGCACCCTAGTGACTGCTAATTGGAAATTAATGATATTATGATCACTGCTTCCAAGGTGTCCCCCAACCTGTACCTTTATTACTTTGTCTGGTACATTGGTTAGTATTAGGTCCAATATGGCTTTCCCCCTTGTTGGAGCTTGTACTTGTTGGGAAAGGTAGCCATCTTTTGTTTTAGATAAAAAACTATTACTTTTCTGCGAAACACATGTTTCAGCATCCCAGTCTATATCTGGGTAGTTAAAGTCCCCCATACACACCTCCACACCTCCAAGTATAAAAGCCGTCTCCCCCAGCTCTCACTGGGTAGCGAGGCAGTTTCAATGTTAAAAGACGCATTTAGTAAAACCCCTAAAACTGAATAAATAGAACAAAAAATTAAAAGGTCAGTCTATTCTCTGTTAGATACAAATTGTATCCAATGAACAATGCCCTAATATTTACCGAAAAATATAAAAGATAGACCCGCAGGCAGTTTCAATATTTACTGGGATGCATTTAAACTGGACCAAAACTCATGCCGCAAGAGTCGCAAGATTTGTCAGATGCGACCCCAAATGTATTAGAGATATGAATTGGATTGTGTTGTGTGTGGGACATCACCCACCTGCTAGCTGGGACTGATGGAGTGGTGCAGCTCCTGCCCCTTGCTGTTCATCCACAGTGACTTTCTGGCCATCTATGATGCAAACATCCCAACAATCCAAAAGTTACCACATATGTGTGAACTTTTAGTGTGTGTCTTCCTGTGTATGGTTGTGTGTGATGCTCATACCTGAGTCATTAGGCACAGATTCTTGTTTTTTTCCAGCCCAACATCTATGCCTCCTACTCTGCAGGTTGGTCCAGGTCAGCTTGGGGCTCACCTGCAGAGGAGAGAGAGGATGTTGGGACCCCATGCATACATAAAACTGTCCTGGCGTGCCGCCCATGTGCGCACTAGCTTTTGAATGTGTTAGGCTGCGGATGATGGCATTCTTTCCACCCTGCTTTCCTATCCACTTGCACCCCTGAAATGCTATCCATTAGCGCCCTTACTGTCTATCCACTTGCCCCCCTGAATTTTTAATCCTATCAGCATGCAAGCGCAGGCATGTGTATTTACGAGCATGGTGGTGTCCTGCTGGTCGTGGGTGAACAGCAAAGGTGAAACTTTCTTCCTCCTCTCTTCAGCTGGGTGATCTGACATACTCCAGTGGATCCCAGAAGTTGGCATACACAGGCATATGCAATTACGTATCAGGGAAGCATACAATCAAACCCACACACACTGACATCTGCAGAAGGCAACACTCCACAACTGTTGATTCTAGTGTGAGATAGGTAAGGATGGGCAGCAGAAAATGCACATATACAGGCAGGACAGCTGAACCAAGTCATGCACTGATGGATGATCGGGCCAGATCATGTCGGCATAGCCCCTCTTTGAGCACACACCAGCACACACAGTCAAAGCCAGCACTGCCTCAGCCAAAGTCAGACCAGTGCTATGCCAAGCCAGAGCAGTGCTATGCAAAGTGCTAGGGCAAGCCACACCAGTTCCAGCCAAAGTGCTAGGCAAAGCCACAGTAGTGCCAGACAAAATGCAAGACCAAGACAGAGCACCCCCCGCACCCCCTCTACCAATGTACCTTACACATCAACTTCTTATCGTGTCACACGCAGCAGGCTTCACCCCACAATCATCATAGCTGACCCCAGGCCAGCAGTGCCCAGTCACCAGCCAGTCAGCAATATACACCCTCAAGATCTGGCTCCCCACCCATTGCGCTGATGTCCCCTATTCCTCCAGTACAGGGAGATGATTGCCACTTCTATGTTGCCCACCACCTATGTCAGGGCACCTTGAGAGGCAGGTTTAATGATGCCCAATTTATGGGTTTAGTGACTGGGGTGTTGGACCATTTTGCAGAGCCACATCCAAAGCTGTAAAGTCTAACTTTTGGGATGCCATCACCAGACAGGTTAAGAGTGCTGGCCCAGAGCTAAGGGATCAGGATCAAGTTCAAAAGAAGTTTGCAGACATGAAATATTCTGTTAGGAAAAAAATCAACAAAAGAAGGCAACAAAGGTAAAGGACTACTGGTGATGTTAATATGTGCCCTGACTTTTGCATGGCTACATCCTTCATGTCTGTTTTTCAGGTGGCAAACTGGAAGTGGAATAGCCCGCAATCTGGAATTTACAGCTGCAGAAGAAATGGTGTATGGCATGTTGAACCCAGCAACACTCCAGGGCTTGCCAGGGACCATTGACCCTGACATGCATGCTGCTGCTGGAATTGGTAAGTTGTGGCCTTGTTTGGGTTGTTGTGTCAAGTTTGATGTCTGCCTCATTTGAATGCCTGAAGTTCAGGATGCCAGCATGGCCTAAATGTGCCTGGCCCATGACACACAGGTTTGCCAAACAGCCAAATCTTGGAATAGTGCCACATGCCACCTCAAAACCAAGTACTGACCTTTAAATACATGTTCCACACCTTACTTACCTGTACAATATGCAACCGGATGGGGTATCCATTGCTTAGCCACACAAGGGATGGGACTACCAAGCTTATGCCCTACTGGCATTGCAGGAAAGACCCAGCAAACAAACATGAGCATCCAAACAGAACACAGAAGTATTGCCGCTACGTCAGCAAGGACTGCACCAATGGAAGACTTGGATTTGTTAAATGTCATGTGGCTAAAGTGGGGACCCCTGGATCCCCATGCAGTCCTATTTTTGTGTACTGTGTGCATGGCAAATAGAAGATAGCTAACTGATTTGTCTGGCCCTACAGACACCTCCGCTACTGGCTTCCATACAGATTCTCAAGGAGGATGGTCCACAGCATCTGCCTCCACAACAACAGCAGCATCAGCACCCTCTGCAGCAGAAGTTGCCTCCCCAGCACCCTCAGACACAAAGCACCACAAACATAACATCGGGGAAAAATATAATGGAAACAATTAACTAAAATTAGAAGAGACAAGGTGGCTCTGGACAGACTGAGCAGAAACACTCTGTGTGCCCTGATAAAGGTCTGTAGGAAGATCCATCATAGCTGGAGAGGGGGGACACACATATTATATTTCGGAACCTTGTGGAGCACCATGCACACCACAATGATTTTATCACCTTCTGGGGCTGGTACTGGAGGTCACCTCCAGTATGGACCAGGCAACTGAACTGGGTCTTAAGCAAGCCAAAGGCCCACTCGATCACTGCCCTGGGCAATTATTTTATAGTTTTTATAATTCATCCTCTGTGAGTGGGCATAACCAGTATCTTGCTCTGCAATGGATTTATGGTGTTATTACACACCACCTCATATAGCTGCGGCCGGCCTCAGCTGATTGTCACCCTCCACGCTCTGGCGTCAATTGCTATGGACACGCACCTATGCGGGGTTGATGCATGATGCTGTTTGCTGGGCAGATTGGGGGCGGGCACTGGGGGGAGGGCTGGCCAGGTGATGCAATGATTGGTTTGTGCCTCTAACGTGACCCCCTGCACATGTGGGTGGCATCCATCCTGGGTGGTCGCACACTTCAGGCACGGGGAGGCGCATCATTAGGCTGCAGGGGCATAAAAGTAGAGCAGTGTACAATCTTGACTCGCTGGCACCTTAATCAAGTGGCCTAAGCGGCCACAGAACGCATGAGGAAAGGTGCTTCAGGAGGATATCAGCGGGGACACCGTCTTCATTTCACTGAGGTGATTTCAATTCATGTTAGTTTTGAGAAAAGTAGGGACAGGAAAGGAAGTGGGCACAGTGGGACACTGAGGGAGGAGGGTGTGCTGCACAGAAAAACAGCTGGTCATTGTAGTCCACCCTGTAAAGTCTGAAAACTTCAGTTTTAAGTGTGCAGACCCAGTTGGGGTCCTAGGTGACTCAGCATTAAACTCTTCAAATGCTAAGCACGTCGTTTCTTGGTGCTTGCTTGTGCGAATCTACGTGCTTGCCATTTTCCCCTGTTACTGTCAAAATACAAAAAAAACTCACCTCCTTCCCGGATCGGAAGCTGGGGTCTCCTTTTCCTCCTGGGGGCATCCAATTTCCACCCCTGGGTCTCCCGGCTTCAGGAGGGGAACCGAAACAGCGCCCCACTTCTGCCGTGGCTGACACTTGCTCCGCAGGCTTTAGGTGAGGAGCCAAAACAGGGTCCCCCCACCACTTCTGATGGTGCTGGACGCCTCCCTAAGCCATGCCTTTTTATTGGAGGAGTGGAATAACGCCATCCCACTACTCGTAGTTTCTGACAGAGCTCCGGCTTTGACAGATGCCGGCGGGTGAGAGACAAGAAGACTCTGATCTCCTGCCCCCACCTGCCTTTCTCCGATCACTACCGGCATCTGTCACCTGCAGCTGTCATCGGCCAGGACAGTGTTCTGGTTCTGACCAGCGATCCATGAGACCCCTAAACCGTTCATAAGGCTCAGGGCGGACAGGTCACCTGGCTAGTGGATGACTTGCCATTAACTCCTGGCTCCCCAAATACCTGCTTCCCCAAAGCCTGGGGGGGGGGGGCAGAAGGGCTCAGGGCCAATTTTCACTGTGCAGGCTTGTAGCTGGCAGGGTGGGGGCCACCAAAGCCGGCTCCTGCGCCCTGTTCTACAAGCCCTGCATAGCTGGTCCCCAGACTGTTTATGCTGGGTAGGGGAGACCCTATGTCATTTTTATTTAGGATTTTTAACCCTTAAAATGAGCAAAACTAAAATGGGCCCTCCCCCTTGGAAGGGAGACCCTATGAAATGTTTATTTTGTTAAACCCTTTATAGTGTGGATAGTAGTTAGTTGTATTTCATTTGTAAATGTTATAAAGTGCTCTTTTCAGTTTGGGGGGGGGGGTTAAAAAACAATTGGCATAGGGTCTCGCTTCAGAGGAGGGGAGAGTCCATTGTTTTACAAATTTTAAGGGTTAAAAATCCACAAAAATTATGTGGGGGTCCCCCTACCCAGCATAACCAGCTTGTGGACCAGCTATGCATGGCATTTAGAACTGGACGCAGGGGCCAGCTTTGGTGGACCCCGCCCTGCTGGCTACAAGCCCGCACAGCCTAAATTGAACCCTTACTTACGTAAGTCTCAAGTAGCTGGCACTTAACAGTACATTTTAGAAGTGGGTTTAACATTTTAGGATATATTCATAAATATTTATTTTTAACCTATTGTGTATTAGTTTCATGTGATGAAAGCCAGTACAAACAGGTTGTTTGAATTTAACCCAGGACTAGCATGTGACATATTGGCATACTGGCATGTGGCAATATTTACCCCCCCCCCCCCCCAAATTTAATTACGAGCTGCAAACAAGTCAGGTTAGCACCCTGAAAACAGACACAACAGACAACTGAACAAATATGTTGCTTGATTCTTCTGTGGGAAAGTAAGCGTGTCTCTGTAAGGCATATGACTGATACGTTGGTCATTGGGAGACATGTGAAGACTGACAGACAATTGATTCGATCAAACCGCAGCCCAGGCAGACTCTTAAGTATTTTTCCCCTTTTTATTTATATTGCTATTTATTTGTACCATGTTTTATAGTTAATCCTGTTTTATCACCATTTATCACAACGCGCACTAAATGGTGCCCAATAAATCAGCTTGCTGTTAGGACTGGCATAGACTGGGTCTTGAATCAGCAATCTGCCAGCCTTCATCACTCCAAGCCCGCTGCTCTGGCCAATATGCTGCCTGCTGTGGTGTGGTTGCTGTGTGTCTGCCGAAGGGGTATTGTTCTTCCCTGGGTCCTAGAGCCACATGGTTTGACCTCACCTGTCATTAATCATGCTGTTGCGGTTCCTATAAATGCATGTGCTTGGCCCCACCCCTGTTGTTGGATCATTGCATTGTCTCATCAAAGCCTAGCCTCACTCTCCAACCGCTCTGCATACCAGTTTTCTTGTGGGCCTTTAGGCCTTCCTTAGTTAATTTCATAGTTTCTGTCTCTGTCTGTACTGGGTCTCACTGCCATTCATAGTTTCTGTCTCCGTCTATACTGGGTCTCCCTGCCCTTCATAGTTTCTGTCTTTGTCTTTGATGGGTCTTGTGTTTCACCACAGTTTTGCCCTTGTCTGTATTGGGGCCTGCAACCCTTCCAGCATCTAGCTGTGTGTCTTGGGCCTGGCCCTTTGTTGTGTTGTAGGTTAGTCTGTACTGGAACCCAGCCCTGCCACAGCCTGCTCTGGGATCCAGCTTCACCACAGCCGGCACTGGGGCCCAGCTCTGTCATAGCCTGCACTGGGGCCCAGCTCTAGTACAGCCTGCACTGGGGCCCAGCTCTAGTACAGCCTGCACTGGGGCCCAGCTCTAGTACAGCCGGCACTGGGGCCCAGCTCTAGTACAGCCGGCACTGGGGCCCAGCTCTAGTACAGCCGGCACTGGGGCCCAGCTCTAGTACAGCCGGCACTGGGGCCCAGCTCCTCCACAGCCGGCACTGGGGCCCAGCTCCTCCACAGCCGGCACTGGGGCCCAGCTCCTCCACAGCCGGCACTGGGGCCCAGCTCCTCCACAGCCGGCACTGGGGCCCAGCTCCTCCACAGCCGGCACTGGGGCCCAGCTCCTCCACAGCCGGCACTGGGGCCTAGATCATTTTGTGTGTGTCTTGTATATGTCTGCCCTGTGTTTCCCCTTTCCAAATTTGCAACCACCAAGGGACTACCTAGGGCCCGCACACCCTCACCTTTAGAGGCCCTGCTCAAGAAGTTGGGTGGATTACATGCTCTCCAAGTACTGAACCACGCCCGCCCTGGGGTGATTGCAGCTTGCCTCTTTTTTGGCCCAGGTGGGTTGTCTGTCCTATGTCCTTCTCCTCTGGTCCGATGCTCATAATAACCACCTTCTTGGGGTCCTTCAGCCCTATGCTCCAGCAATGACCTGGTGGAAGAAGCCAAAGAAGGTGGTCATAGCTTTTGCTGTAAAATGCTGTAAAATGTAAAGTAAACATCATGTAAATCCTATTAGAATAGCCAAACCTTATATGGGGTTACTCATAACCATTTTTAATGTTGGCAGCTGTGCACTGACTACTATTAACATGCATTTGTGATTGGCTAATTCTGAACACAAACACATCCCTAATTGTAAGAGGATGTTCACACTGGGACACCCTGGTTTGTGATACCCTGCTGTGTGAAAACCCGCCGTTCACCCAGTAGAACTCACCTCTCCCCGGTCCAATGGTGCTTGCATGGCTCTCGTCTTATCAGCTTTTCTGGCTGCCCATATATTGATGTGTAGCTGGAGAGACTCAATAGAATCCCAGCTGCACACATTTGGGGCCGCCAAATGAAATCTTTCTTGGGACCTACCAAAGGAAATTATCCCTGGGCCCCACCAGATAAAATCACTCTTGGGACCCACCAGAGAAAATAATTTTCGGGGGGGACCCACGAGAATAAATGATCCCTGGGCCCCACCAGATGAAATTATTCTTGGGACCCACCAGAGAAAATCATTTTCCTGTGCCCACCAGTAGAAATTATCCCTAGGCCCCACCAGAGGAAATCATTTTGGGGGGCCCACTCCCCCAAGAACACCCCAGTTAAGACAGAAACACTCTTTATTCTTGAATCTCTTGTACTGTCCAGACAGTATCACTGGGTCAATGCCTGGGGCCCACTGGAGGATCCTCTGGTGCTCTGCTGTGCCATTACAACACTGATTCTAAGTGGTATGTAGAGTAGGTTGCAATTTTGGGCTCCATTTAGAGGTTTGGGTTTAGTTTAAAGGTGATGGATCAGATCCCCAATAGACGTTCCCTTGACAAAGCAGTTGGATAACCGCAGAACGTACACAGGGGATGAGACAGCACCAGCTACAGACAATAATATATATCACTGGTTATGGCCATTTATATTATTTGATTGTGCGCTTACTGATATTTAATTGTACATTATATATATGGAATATGGATTTTATTCACACCTTTTAATGTTTATATAAAGGAATATAATATATATATATATATATATTCTGTATTCACTGGGGGCTATGAAAAAATTCCACGACAGGTGAGCATAGTCCTGTATTTGCTGTGGCTACCTCCCTGATCTATATTGGATCATGTTTTTAAAGTTGTGTTTTTTATAGTTTGCGCATTTATAGATTAACAGTAAAACAATACAAGTATTAAATTAAACTTTTTTGGTCTAAGTTTACAGGTGAAGTTTAAGGGATCGGGGTTCATTTAACATTTTAGACTGCATCTGTTATTGTTTACCTCTTGTGTATTAGTTTTATGATATAAAAGCCAGCACAAACAGGTTGTTTGAATTTACCCCAGGACTGGCATATGACTGGCAATATTTACCCCCCCCATGTTTAATTACGAGCTGCAAACAGGTGAGTACCACCACAAATATGTTGTTTGATTCTTCTCTGGGAAAGTAAGCATGTCTCTGTAAGGTGTATGACTGATATTATCTACCTTCCCCCATAAATAAGCTGAGATCATTGAGCCCTATGAGAAGGACACTGGAGTTCGCCAACCGCACGTAACGCCAGCTTTCTCTGTATTGTACTGTAAGTAATAGATGATTTATACTATTTTATAGGAGAGGTGGCTTTATAGAATATACTATACTGGGCTTTGGTACTATACACTATGCTTAGAATTCCCCATGGGTGTATAAATCCTCACAAAATGTGGCGCTAGTGATAAAATGCTCTGCATGATCAATCGAAAAAAACCATAATGTCTATGTGTCTAGCATAAGACAAAAGCATACTCAACTCAACTACTTGTCTATATGACAAGGACCAGTGTCTTCGTCACGTTTCTAGTCAAGTCTTAATGAGTTTCTATGCAAGTTCCCGCTTTAACTGAGATAGCAATGCACAAGGAAATTTACTTTAAGAAAAAAAAAAATCCAGTTGGTGGTCACACAGAACCTAAGAGCCTCATTTAAAAAGAGCCAGCGCCACATTCTTGGTCTCAGCGGCACTCAGCTTGGGATTTAAGAAACAAAATATGGCAGCGTTGATTTGGCCACCAGTTAGCATCTTATTTAGCTCTTTCAGTGCCAGCCTTCCTTGTTTTGCACTACACGTGTTTAACTGTGATTTTTGAATGGATTTCTCAGGAACATTATATATTGTTTTTTTCAGTGTGGGCTTTAACATAAAATGTATTGTTTGTTATTTTTGTAGTGTATTCTCAATACAAGCCCCCCCAACAGAACAATACCCAATATGCATAGGTACTTTAAACCCTTTTAACTGCCAGCCTACTGGAGATTTTAACTGAGTTTTCCTGGAAATTGCTGCAAAAAACAATCTATATTTTTGAGGCAGAGTTTATGCTTTAACATGAAATGTCTTGTTTGTAATTTTTCCAGTGTTTTTTTAAATAGTTTTGAGTGAAAAAGGAAAAAAAAATTGTTTATTTTAAGTAAATTTTATTTTATTAAAGAAAACCATATTGCATGTGAAAACCCCATTTCTTCCCATTAAAATGGTACATGCCAGGATATCCCCCAAATTGAAAAGAGCATTTTATAACATTTACAAATAAAAAAACAACTACTTTCCACACTATAAAGGGTTACATTTAAAAGAAAATGGTGTGAGATCCCCCTCCCCAAGGGGACCCCATTTGTTGGGGATTTTTAAGAGTTAAATACCCTTAAAAATCCAACCAAAAAATGACCCAGCATAACCAGCCCTGGAACCAGCTATGGGGGCTTGTAGAAGAGGGCGCGGAGGCCAGCTTTGAGGCCCCCCGCCCTGCAGGCTACAAGCCCGCATAGCCTCTATGACCCTGGTGTGTACTGCCTCCCCTTGGGCTTTGGGGAGGCAGGTAATGGGGTGGCTGGGGGGTTTTGGCACATCACCCACTAGCGGTGGTGACTTGCCAGCCCCCAAGCCTTGTGAACTGGTATAGGGGTATCATGGATGCCTTACCAGTTCACAAAGGGTTAGGTGTAAACGAAGACAAACACAAAACAAAAAAATTACTTATTTCTTTTTTTCAACACTCACTGCCAATCCAGTGTCCCCTGGCCATCTTGCCCCATGCTGATCTCTGATGACAGCTGCCAGGCATGGTCGTTGGAGGAGGGCTGGGGAGGCAGGGGATTGCAGCCCCCTTCCCTTCCATCCTCCCTCCCGTGATCTCCCCCGCATCTGAAAACTCAGCACCGGGAGAGGGATGATGTCATGGGTGACATCTGCACTGCTGACAAAAGGTGGGGCTAGGGACGGGAGAGGATCCCTTTCAGGCCTCTTCTCCCTGCGGAATATGCCAGGGGGCGATGGGAGGCCCCTCCAGTGAAAAGGAGACCCGGCATGAGGGATCACGGCCACAGGTGAGTTTTTTTTTTTTTACCGTTAGCTGTGGCAGGCGAATTGGGAGCCCTCTCCTGAAGCCAGAAGAGCCACGGGGGGGGGGGGGGGGTGGATCGGATGCCCCCAGGTGAAGATAAAATCCAGCTGGATCAAACAAGGGGTGAGTGTTTTTTTTCACAGAGGGAAAGCCTGGCCGGTAGGTCCTATGTGCTTGGCACTTAACGGTAGGAGAAGCAAACCCATAGGGCCTACATAGGGCACTTAAAAGGTCAGCACTAGTGCCGAAAAGAATGCAGCACCGGGTGCTCTGGCTGAAGCAGCGCCAGATGAAACCTGGCATTGTAGGTCAAAATTCTATAGAGCACAATGAGCAGAACTGGATTGAAGTGTTTAATGCTTAAAATTAATATTAAACACATTTATTTGTACAGAACTTACATTTGGACTTGTAAATAATTGAAACGTAGAACCCTGATGGACCAAAATGTTTTGGGTTTTGGTTTTCTTTTGCTTAACAGTGTGTAATCCGGACACCACCAACTAAAATGCAACCTTAATGCACTGTAAAGTTTTTACACCTAGTCCCCAGCAGTGATTTTTTATAACTGTAAGTAAGAAACGCTGACCAGCAGTACAAAGTGGCGCCCAGTGGCGCTGGAATAATCCCCCGCAGGTCCAACAGGCGTTGACATAAACCAATACTTAAGGGCAACAATCAAATCTAATTAGTTAGCGTTTGGCGAATCGACTGCTAGTGCTAGTGTGGTGCACAGTGCCAGATAAGATGGGAATGTCAGCACTATAGTAACAATGCTAAAAGGTGCACATCATAAATGGGGCCCCAAATATACTAACGTACTGTTGAAATTTAAATGATCTTGTGTTGTAAAATTGAAAAACCGCTACAAATGCTGTTTCATTTATTTTCTCTAGTTATCGACACTGATCATTTTTAAGATGTTTGCCTTAAAAAAAAATATTTTGCTCCTGCTCTTCCTTGGACTGGTTTCTTTCTTAGTATGTGAGGGCGCGTAAGTAGTATTACACTTTTTATGAATACGTTTTGAATTATTAAGTATATTGGAGGGAAGTTTCTGAAGCAGACCCAAAGTTTTGTTAACAGTCAAGTATATCAGTACCTAACTGTTAAATCTATTTCTAAATTTACCATCTATTATAAAGTTTTACAGACTCCCTCCTGGCTCCATCCGTCTCTTCCATTAGGCTTCCACAAATACTTATTAAGGTGAATACGGTGTAACCCACTAGAGAGTGTATCTGGAATATGTTTCGGGATTTTTGCCTCTACCTGAACTATGGTGACACCCTTTAAATTCCCCAACACTCCATCCAATATGCATCGGCAAACCAATAGTTAAATCAACACTTCCATCTGGTAATGGAACAATAATGTAATATCAAACTAGTTATTACTCTACTACCTTTGTGTACAACCCCCAAGTCCCCAAATGTATAGCAGAGAAAAATTTACAGTGACCAAAAGTGAAGCGAGAGGATGAAATTCCAACAGCGGTAAACTAGGCCTTTTATATAAGAAATCCCTTAGACAAATAAGAAGTATAGTTACTTTAATTTCCTTTGAGGCAGCTGTACTAGTCTTGATTTCAGGATAGGACCAACAGTCCCCTGGGTGAGCATCACACAAACTCTTCTTGCAATAATATACACTGTCTCTTTAAGAACAACTTGTAGAAAGTTCCAGGCTGTGTTAATCAACTTCAGTTTCTATAGCTGCAGCAAAGGAACAGTGATATTTCTCTAGAAAATATATAACAGTTCTACTTCAACTTCTATAACTAGCCTGAGCTATGGGTATATTGTGTGTGTGCATGGTGAGATCTCCACTAATCAGGGTAAAGCAGTAGACACATTCACTGACTCCACGTCTCTGAGCACACACATCCTCCTCTTAGATCTGGCTGTTGCATTAGTTTTCCTGGATACCATAGCCAACAATCTAACTGTACATCTGGGCCTGGTCGATTTAGAAACAGTCCAGTAAGAGGTTACTCACAAATCCAGGTGAAATGGAAATCTTGGAATGGAAATGGAAATCTTTCTGTGATGAAGGTCCATTTATTCACTTTTGCTTCCACTCCAGCTTGCCAGATCTCCAACCGCAGTGTAAGATTCACCAGCTGGCCTCTATCTCCCCAGGTGTTCCTCAGAAACAAGTCTCAGCTTGTCCAGCTTAGCGCCCTTGAATTATGGGTCTTGCAGTCTTTTCACCTTCCCTCAACTCTTTAAGGAACCTGGGAGTTGAAGTTTTTAAGCCTCTTTTCATACAGCAGCCCTGGCCAGATTTGTCGTGGTTTAGACATCAAATTGAAACATTACAATGTTCCAACTCAGCCTGCACCTGTTTCTTTCCTCTGCTGACAGTATTAAACAAAGTCTGATTTAGCAGAGACTTATTATAGAGGCTTAGCAATAGCTCTAGATAAGTATCAATTATCCTTAAAGTGGAACAAAATCTGGTTTGGGGTGACCCGCTGTGTCCACTTACCTCTCCTCGTGCTAGCTACACTTGTGAGGGGTGCTGGCATCACTCGGCTCCCTTTGGCATGAGTGCAGCCCCACAAAGCCATTCAGTTGCAGCGGGCAGGGCAGCACACAACCAAGGAGGGAAGTGAGTGATGCTGGCTCTGGTTGCAGATGGGGCAAGTGAGTATTGGGGAGTTTTTTTTCCAAATGTGTACTGCTGTCCGGTTTAACAAACTCTCTGTTATAAAGTTCTTATTTTTAGCCCCGTCCAGCACTTAAACCGGACCTTCAGTGTGATTTAATGAAAAGCCCAAACTCTTAAAAAACGGTTCCCCAGCATCTAAAATTAATATATTTTACGTTTTTAGTCACTAACTTATTATTATTTCCCCCACTGGGCTGCAACTCTGTTCAGGAATTTAGGATACGGGCGCCGCCATCTTGACTCAGAAGCATCACACTTACTGAGGAGAGGAGAGTGGGATAAGGTACAGTGGGGCGGGTTATAGCTGTGCTTTGCTCAGACAGAGCAGAGCTGGGGTCAGGTAAAGGTCAGCAGTCCCAGAATGCAGAGCAGCACAGTCAGGAGGCACTTCCTGTTTGCAGGCTGCCTGATAACATGGCGGCTTCCATAAGCCGCCATCTTTGATGTTTAAAGGCTCATAACTTGCAGTAGATGCAGGTAGGATGATTTTTAATGTGGACAATCTGTATGTACAGGGTGTGGGAAACATATAAGATAGACTCTTATTCAGAGTGAAGGTCCGCTTTAACCCAGGCAATACTTGGGAACTAAATATCAATTATCCTTAAAAAGTATCACCTAATTTTTCACTTCCTTCTGCCATAAATGGCCAACATGGTACAACACTTTCTTGCTGGATCCCTAAAAAGATGCAAAATTACCTTTTTATTTCCAAACCTAAAATTATTGAGGAATATTGATAATAATAATAATTAATAACTTTGGTATACATTGTAAACTCGTGTAAATTCAACATTATTCCTGTTTATTACAGGAAACTTTTAGGGATCTTTTATTATCTAATGTATTCAAACCAAAAGCTCTCATTTCCCTGAATCTTGTATGATGTATACTGTGAAGTCAAGTTTATTGCCCGCATACACAGCCGTTCATAGTAAGTTAAGCAGTGAAATCTTACAACTGCCCTCAAGACAGGTATGTTATAGCACAGGCTCAAGTAACAATATGCAGGATATACAGTATTTACTGCATACATTCCAGTAAAAGTATGCAAGATACACAATATACAGAGGCAGCAGCACTTGTGCTGGGAGTCTTAAACTCTCTCCTCTTGCTGTGCAGTGTAAAAAGCAGGATAGAATGTTGCTGTAACCCTACTAAGTTACATTGTTTAGGCTGCAGCAACGTACTAGCTCATAGCAGACTCATAGCTTTCTATGACGTGTGAGTGATCTTTCCATTGTGCTGTTGTGATGGAGAGATCACTCTGAAGAACTTCATATCTGTAGATATCCTATAATTAAGGCATGCAAGGTATATATCACATCTTGACTGTGTTGAGGAAATAAAACAACGTGATAACAGCTGGTCCAAATTAAAGGTATTATTATTAGATGATTACAAGAGATTACAACAGAGTGACAGACAGCAATTCACTCTCATGCAATTCTGGGAGCGCGCTCAAAATGGCGGCCTCAGACACATTTCTTTATGCTGATTGAATAGGGTGGAGGATGCAGTTTCAGCCAATAGCAAGTCCAAGTTCAACAGCTGACAGAGTAAAAATCTTAATGTAACAGAGTAAATTATCTTTAGCCGACAGAAGACAATGTCCAACAATGTCCAAAATCCATATCTTGATGAGCAGGGCGGAGGTCTGTACTCCAAGCACGTAAAGAACATATTGATCAGATAACTTGTAACTTTTAGAAAGCAGAAAAGTTTCTGAGCACAGCAAAATATACCTTACAGAAAAAGTTACATCATTCTATGAATATAAGAAATACAGCAATCCATATTAATTCCAATATTTCTTTAACATTTTCACCCTTTTTATAATTTTATTATAAACACATATCTTTATTCAGAGAATCTCAGCAACAGCATCCAACAGGTGCACCCCAGCACCGGTCCCCGCCCATGGTCTTGCGAGACACAAGGCCTATGGACTCTGTGCACGTTGATCGCAGGTTTGGGATGTTTCTTCCCTAGAGATCACAGGCGGTCACCAACTGCTCAGGCGCAACTGTGGGATCCTTTATCAGGGATGATGTCCTCCACCCGGTTCCAGAATCACCAGAAGGGTCAACGTGGTGAAGCATATGGTCAACAGGACCGCTGGTCAGATGGTCGATCATCCCTGAGGTTGCTGAAACTCTCCTTAGGGATCGGGTGAGTCCATCCCTTTGCTGCAACAAGAAACACAAAGCATTACTAATATGATCTTATATTATCATATGTAAATAGCAAAGATTATTTCTAACCACCTCTAAATCACTTTTAAGAAGGTCAAAGCAAGATCAAGGTGTCTTGCTTTAACGGAGTGAAATCCTTACAGGCCTTGGCGTACATTTCGTTAGCCCAAATTCCTAAGAACTTGAGGTAAGGAGACTATAGTCATTCCGCGAAGGCATGCAATACTGGTACTATTCAGAAGAAATCTGTCTTTCTGCTTAGCATCAATACTCAGATTAGGCCTAAAGCCTTAATCACCATGCATACCTGCAGCGTTTCCCTCCATGTGGAATATACACATAGATGCCAAGTGTCTTAAAAAATGTTTACAAACATCTTGCATCATTAATAACTTCAAATAAAAGAGAAATATACGATTTCTTGAGGAACTTTCAAAGTAACCAATCAACAATAAGGTAAAGTAAACAACGATGCTTCTTTTCTGCTGAAGTCAACTTCCGTCTCTTTGATTGGTACTCAGGCTCTTTCCTCTTTCTTTACATTTGACTGATGCAATGAATAACTCATCTGAACTTAGTATCTCATAACTGTATCCAGAGATTTCTGCAATGGTAAACACATCCAGTAAGAAAACTGTAAACCATGCAAAACTCACTATAACTAAGCATTTGAATACTTCCTTTACAGTGGTCTTATTCATCTGCTACATACTTACCTTAAAAGATTATTTCATCTTTCATGTTAACTTAAATATAAGAATGACAAATGGGCATAAACAATTTAATCATCTTATACATTTTCTTAGTGGACTTCTATAGTTTTTTTTTTTTTTAAAAATCAAATATAATTCTAAAGAATCCAATAAGATTCCAATAATACCTTGTTCCCCAGGACATACTAATAGGGTCACACTTCAGATAGTTGGATGTAGTTCTGCAATCTCTGAAATGGATGGTTAGGCCTAAGTATGCACTGAGTAAATACACTATATTACCTGGACAACAGGTATTCATATAAACTAAATTAAATATCAATATTGCTTATATCTGAAACAATGTAATGTACTGTACTGGGCTGAATAAGTTAGACAGTGACACCTACTGGGCTATGGGCTATGTCTTCTTGAGGCACCATCGAGAGGCAAATAAGTCCAGCAGCGCTTCTCCCTGAAGCAGACTTACGCTTTGACACTTATCATTACCCACAGTTCCTCCAACCTAAGTACTACCAATGCTTGAGCTCAAGACTTACTCCTTTCGCAGTCTCATCTTGGCAGCAAGTGGCACTGAGTCTCTCAGGTGAGATTTGTATTGGGTATGAACCTTTTCCAGAAGTGCCAGCGAGTGTGAGGGCCTCATAGGGATTCATGATCAGGATTCATGGCTGTCACCGTAACTCTCATTAATTTGTTTCAGTTATACAACAATGTCATAAAACTATTCCATCTATAACATTCTCATAAGCTAATCTAGCATCAGTGCACACATTTTGCCTTCCACCTAATGCCAATTCATACATTTCAGTGATGTGTTCTCAATTCAGCCATTCATGCTGAAAGCAAAATTTTCACCTTTATCATCCACTATCACAAAAAACCCCATCATGTATGATCCTTCAAGGTGATAAATTACTATCTTTTAATTTAAAAAATTAACTGTGTACTCCTGAAGCTAGAAAATTCAGAAGAGAGGTAAGGGGGTGTCTCTGTCTACATCACCTAAACACAAACATTTTATCACATATCAAGTGATTGTTCCATGAGTTCAAACAACTTTTAATACCAAAAAAATGCAACCATAATACATATTTCCCCTCTTTTTTGAACTCTGTGGAACAAACTTAACTTCGTTTAGCTATGTTCAGCTCTTAACGTTAGTAATTCAGAAAGGTCAAAAATACTACTAGCTCATACGATATTCAAAATCTTTACCAGGTGTAGCACCCATGAGGTTAACTTGCATTTTGTCTTGAGGACTTCTACAAGACAGCAGTAATGATCACTTTAAAACATGCTGGAGTGCTCAAAATTATATAACTGTATGTTAAAACTTCTTAGACCTATACCTCATTCAGCATAATAAGCAATCTGAAATATTCTTAAGAAACCTTATTAAAACTATATGAAAAAGGGTCTAAAAAAATGACTGGTAAGCACTATTAACCTTTAAAAATACATAGGGAACCTTATATTTAATAAGGCAAACTCTTAGCATGATGATCACATTGTGCACAAACAGCTGCTCAAAGCATACCTAAACCTTGAGACCAATATCATGAAGGAATTTATTTTTGCTTCTAACTTTCAGACTAGCATTACAGCAAATTTCTTAAACCAATTACCAATACTTATCTTAAAGTGGACCAACAGTCAAAAATGACTTAAACCAGACAAACACAGCTCATATGCATCTTTCCCCTGAGTAATTTAGTTTACTGCACATAAAGTTAATTTACCCTTTTCTAACCGTGGTAAACCTTTAAAAACAAAATGTCTGCTCATGCACTTGCAGACCACCTACAAACAGGTAATGCTTGAATAATGTTACTGTGCATTTTCAGTTATGTCAGTTGGGAGAGGAAACCCTAAGATGGCCACCACATCTCCCTTCCAACTATACCAAGCTATTGGTCTAGTTCAAGGAATGTCAGCTATATCTCAAGTGTATTAAATTCACATATATATGTATTTATATATATAAACCTCTCAATCATAAAATGAATCATATACTTCTAAAATATAGATAAATATTCAAACCATGATGGATTTCGATCTCTAAAGTTCTCATAGAATAATTATCTATCTTCACAGCTGCTGTTAAAACATAAAAAACATAACACATTAAAATCAAAATTGATTAAATATTTACACAATTTCCAGGAGAACAAGGTCGGATCCTTACTTTGCTCTATGGAAATTATCTTCCAGATATTATGTACAATATTACATATTGTATCAAAACTTAATTCCTTAAAAATAATGTTTCTACTTTTACTTTTACTTTAATTAATTTTTAATTTAATTTAATTTAATGCAATTTAATTTAATACCGGCATATAAAACTAATTAACTTAACTTTATTCCTTATTCTTGTACAAGACCCCATTTTTACAGTAGCTACATGTTTCTAAAAAAACTTTCATTGTTACTTCTTTTTGTTTTATTCAAAACTGCTAAGCTTCCCATGGCTAAGCTTGAGCAGCGACACTCAGAATGACTGCAGCACAAATTGAAATCCTACAGAGCTTTTTTAAGACAAAGTCTGATAATTGTATCACCTTAAATGTAAATAAATTCCATATACATTCTATAATAAAATGATAAAAAAACTCACCAATTTTTCAACCCTGTTTGCCACAAGCTCACAGAGAGGCCATCCTTCTGAGCTGGCTTTTCACAGAACTCTAAAAACAGCTTATCAGACAAGTTACAGGACAGCTGTATCTGATCTCTGTAAGTCTCTGACAGGCAGGGCAGAGTTACAATAACTCTGTAGTGCTCTTAAAAAAAAATATATATCTGAATGTTTTCTCATGCATTGCTTAATTCATATTTTATTTATTTATTTTTATTTTTTTGTTTCACTATTTTTCCTATTTATTTTTTTATTTTTAGCGTGTCATCTGTGTCCCTGAAAATCACCTTTTATATGCATTTATTCTGGGGGTCAGCAGAAGCTCTCTTTCCACTTCACAAAATACTTTCCCTCCCCTAGGTTCAGATAATTCCTGCCAAGAGCTGGTAGCAGGTACATATGTTGGGGCAGTGGGCCTGACTTGGGGCTCTACATATGATGAGGGTGGTTGGAAAAAGGGCCTGTGCCAGATCTCCAGTGGGGTACACCGTGGCTGAGCCAGTGGAAACTTTGGGTCTGGCTCCTAAGTCTACTGGGGACTCCCGAGTACATGAGTCGGGGGTCTCCAGGCTACCAACGGTAGGCTCCACTAGGGACATAGCCAGCTGCTCTATCTGCTCTGCCTCTTCCTCATCTACCTCGCGGTGTTCTTTATCTGACTGACTTCCTCCCTCTCCTGTCTTGATTCCTACGGTAAAAATGCCTCGGGCCTTGTGCTGTTTCCAGTAGGATCCAGCTATCCCATCTTCTCCAAGCTGCTTTTCCCACTTGGCTACGTGAAACCTGACTTGCAATTTTTATTGAGGGCTACCCAGCGGAACAATTCAAAAGTTCCCTTTTTGGGAATCCCGCAATCCAATCCCCTAGTTAGCCTCCCCCATTTTGGAAGAAATTTACTAACCCATGTGCCATACTTTAAACTCCTCTCCTTTTGTGGGATCAAAGGAGAGTTAGGACGTCCATTTCCCTGGTTGGACACTGAACCAACCTTACTTACACCGTTTCCCATAGTCTTGACCATGGTGAGGGGACTCGCTACCCTTCTCTCGGATTTTCCTATGGCTTCTTATGGCTGTTAGGGAAAGTCCCACACTAGGAATCCCCGTTTCTGGTCCCTCCAAATTTTCCAACAGAGCCAAATGACAAAAAGCAAGGAGAAGATTCCAAATAATATCTGGCCCCTAATATTGTCTAAATCAAACCAGGCTAACACTCCTTCCCTGTCAGCAGTATTATTATGCATGAGACACAAGCCTGCAGTTGCTTTGGGACACGCCCTTAAGTGCAGCGGAGCTTACACTTGTCCTTATGATTTTGTCCCTCTCCTACGCAGACAACAGTTAGTTACAACTTACTGGACAAACAGAGGGGATAGAAAAAACATTTGTGTCTGAGATTTATGGAGATCTCTTGTTTAGCACACTCACTGGACCCACTGGCGTTCTCCGCAATTGGAGGTGCGTCTAAGCCCAGCACATTCATACGCCGTAAAGGACCTCTTTCATTTCATTTACTCACACACACACATCAAAAGGTATTAGTACATATACAGCTGTTACAGGTTCTTGGGATCTGTACTCACGACTTCAGAACAGAAGTGTTTTTGAGCCAGAGGAGAGGAGAGTAGAATTGAGACACAGAAGTTCTCACCTTATTTGAGGCGCCAGGTAGGTCTCCTGTCCTCGGGTCCAAGACACTGGTTCGGTTGCTGAGCCGTTTTCAGATCCCGGGTTTCGGCACCAAAATGTTGAGGAAATAAAACAACGTGATAACAGCTGGTCCAAATTAAAGGTATTATTATTAGATGATTACAAGAGATTACAACAGAGTGACAGACAGCAATTCACTCTCATGCAATTCTGGGAGCGCGCTCAAAATGGCGGCCTCAGACACATTTCTTTATGCTGATTGAATAGGGTGGAGGATGCAGTTTCAGCCAATAGCAAGTCCAAGTTCAACAGCTGACAGAGTAAAAATCTTAATGTAACAGAGTAAATTATCTTTAGCCGACAGAAGACAATGTCCAACAATGTCCAAAATCCATATCTTGATGAGCAGGGCGGAGGTCTGTACTCCAAGCACGTAAAGAACATATTGATCAGATAACTTGTAACTTTTAGAAAGCAGAAAAGTTTCTGAGCACAGCAAAATATACCTTACAGAAAAAGTTACATCATTCTATGAATATAAGAAATACAGCAATCCATATTAATTCCAATATTTCTTTAACAACTGTATGCGAGGTACCCCAAAATCTCTACACAAAAATACACAGGATAAGCAAATTATCAGCTGATGTCAGATTTCTGTCATTGGCCAGACCATAGTCAACAGTGCATGGGTGGATATGTTTTTCCTTGTCATGATTATAGCGTTCAGGATACTGTCCTGGAGGAGGGTTTAGGTAGTCTGCAGCCAGGGCTGGATTATGAGGAGGCGCAAGGGGCACGAGCCACGGGGCCTCCACCACTGGACCTGCAAAGGGGGCCTCCACCAACCTTTAAGTTATGGCAACCCTTTTTTGTTTTTTTCGAACCTGCAGCCAAAGCCACCACAGGGAAGGACAGAGAGCCTAGAGCAGCAAAGCCATCATCAGCAATGCTGCAGTGATGGGTGGGTGCACACACAACACAATCAGATCAAACTAATCGAATGACCCACCACCACTGCCAGGCAGGGGGAGATCGAGCGTCCTAGGCAAGTAATGTAGCCAGGCTCTTCAAAACTAGCGTGAGCTTTTTTAGATCCTTAATTCACAGCATCAGTGAATTTATTTAAAAAGAAACAGAGAAAACAACAAAGAAAATGGTGCAAGGTGATAAAAACAGTGTAAACTATAAAAACACAGTACAAATAAATAGATAGCAATACAAATAAAAAGGGGAAAAATACTTAAGAGCCTGTCTGGGCTGTTGTTCATTTTCTGTCAGTCCTCACACTTTCCTAAGTGACCAACGGGTCCTAGTCTCCTCCTTAGATGTTAAAATGGAGCGTGTGTCACTCTTGATGGTAAGATTCGAGTGCCTCTGGCCAATCTTGACAGCCATGCTCATAGGTCCCAGAAGGGGGGGTCACCCTACCCCTCCTACCAGGGGGCTGTTGTTGGTATCACAGCCTGTCTCGTCACACTTATTCATGTACTCAGGGATTTCCCATTCTATGCGGGTGGTTCTATGTCTATGCGGGTGGTTCTATGTCTGAGGAGATGGCTGAACAAGAATTCATCTAACAATTACAGAGATTACACCAAGGCTCAAAAAGCTCCAGAGACAGTCACTGGAAAAGTGTAAATGTGAAGAAGGACCATCATACATGGCGGCTAGTGCATACAACAGTATTTAACTGGCAGTGGTGTATATTTTGGGTCAAGGTTATAGAAAACATGGTGGTTGGGTGGGCGGTATACAGACATATGCCAAGCAACATACAGGCATGTAAGAAAAACAGTACATAAATAGTTAACCTATGACTTATAATATACAGTATGCCTGAATTGTGCTCCTAAAACACAAGTCATTTTTTTTAGCTCTAGGAGATGCCATGCCCAGCTAAAAAAGTGTTTCGAAGAGGAGGATTCCGATGAAGCTGAAGTCTACAATGAAGATCCGGACAGAAGAGAGGAGAAAAGACATGTTAGAGAGCTGTTGCAGAATGTACTATGCAATGATCTATGGATTTTGCAACATTTACTGCATTCAGGCAATGAGACAAATGAACTGTCACCGGGAGGTATTTTGTCAAGAGAAATACATTGAAACACCTCAAGACATTGCATCAGCCGATGTAATAATAACATGATAAAAAACGTTTTAATCATGTATAATAAAATGACCTTCTGAACTTACTCTTCTCTTCTTGTGTGTGTAGACATGTAGTCGTGTTGTCTCTGAAATCAAAGCAGACCTCCAATTAAATATTACTGGAGATCTGTTGCTACCATCACCCCAGGGCAGGGCCAGCACCAGGCTGATGTGAGAGAGTCCCAGTGGGCCCCTTTGTGATGTGTGGCTTCACTTTATGTCACTATTCAGCTTCAGCTGCTGATTTCCACCCAGTCCCAGCTGCCTTTTGCATTGCTGCCTTCTCTGCTGCTGTTATATGGTCCAGCTCTACTATCGGCCTCTAGTCTTTTGCACTGCCACCAATCACCCTCTAATCTTTGCTGCCTTCTCTGGTGCTGTTGTATAGTCCACCTCTACTATCAGCCTCTAGTCTTTTGCATTGCCACCAATCATCCTCTAGTCTTTGCTGCCTTCTCTGCTGCTGTTGTATGGTCCACCTCTACTATCATCCTTTAGTCTTTTGCATTGCCACCAATCATCCTCTAGTATTCACTGCCTTCTCTGCTGCTGTTGTATAGTCCACCTCTACCACTATAGTCCTCACTGTCTTCTTTCTCCACTGCCAATTGTCATCTGACCCTCATCACCTTTTAAAAACTTACGTCAACCCCCCTCCATTCCTTGACATCTAATCCATTGCTGCTGCAAGTCCATTGGTCATGAAGCCAGCCAAAAGTCTGAGTGGGCCCCTAAAGATGCCCTCAGCACTTGCCCAGTGCTAGCGTTGGCAAGCAGGTAGGCCTTGGTAAGATTGGTGGTGGTGTCATCTGAACCTGGTCCACACTTACACACCACTCTCCAGTGGGTTGATTTGCCAAATTGGGGGCTTCCTATTTTTTGCCTAGTGGGGTGTTCCAAATAGGTATACCCTGTGGTTGGAGGTGGGAGTGGACCTTTAGTCACTTAGGGTTAGGGATATTCCACAAAAAGTATGTTTTCAGTCAGTCTGAAAGATGAGTCCTTTCTAGGCACTGGTGGACTGGGTCAAAAAATGGCCCAGTAATTTTCTTGTCAGCTGTCCTGTGTCCGGCCCAGTATAGTCTGTTAGTGTCATAGCAGTGTGCTGCTATGTTTGCAAGTCCTTCAGAGGAAGTGAACTGCTGCAGGAAACAGTTCTCAACCAACTAAAATGGAGTGCCCCGCTGTTTGAAACCCCCCAGATCGCCCATAATAACTCACCTTTTCCTGGTCCTTGCAGGTTCAGGTCCAGTCAGGACCATTGTTTTCAGTGGGTGCATCCCCCTGCATCTTTGGGCTGTGCACGCGCTCCTGCCCTTAGCAATTCTGATGGGACATGAACCCATGCAAAACCAATGCAAAAATTGGAACTCTACCAGGATCCTTTCACTATCCCACCAAATTGGGAAGTCCATCTGCTTAAAATCCCCTGCAAATGACACAGTACCCTGTGGTTAGGTTCAATCTTGATGTATGTGCAGGCTTCTAATGGCATCCCCAATCTGTGTGCTAGATGGACTTGAGTGGCTGGAGGCTCATGTGCACAGGACAGAGGGAGTGGGTGTGCAGCAAAGACCTAAGCATTCAAGTGCACTCATCATATCTGCTGCAACCCGTGGCACGCCTTCGCACTGTGCATGCCAACCAGCAGCTACTGAAGGCTGCCTGGTGCGGTGAGTGTGCAGACTGGGCATGCTGTTTGAGGCCTGCCCATACGCCTGGGGACTACGGAATTGAGGTGAATTACGTACAGTATATAATTAAATAGGTAAATGAATACTTACCTGGAAGTCCTTTTCCTCCCACCTGCCTCTCCTTGTCAGGTCTGGAGTTCCTTCACAGCCTGATTTCCCCTGCATTATACTGCTCTACCAGCAGATGGCTCTGCCCTGCTGACGTGTGTTAATCAGCCAGCACCTGTGGGACTTCCTGGGCTATAAAGGGCGGTCAGCACATTGCCTCATTTGATCAGCATTGATGTCAGTTCATGTCTCTTTGTCTGTCTATACTCTGGAAACATGCATCTTGACGCTGATCCTTGAATCTGTACCATGGACTTTAATCTGGAACCCTGAACCTGGATCCCTGCCATAGCCCTTGTGTCTGTTTCTTATTCAGCTCAGTCTCTGCATTAGGACTTTTTCTTGCATTCCATGTATGTATACTTCCTGGCCTTAAAGTTTATCTGTGTAGTCGTGATTGCCATATAGTCACGATTGTAGATTTGTTTCATGTATAGCAGCCTGATTGTGTGTGTGTGTGTGTGTGTGTGATTTGTCACAATTAAACATGGTTTGCCACATCTCAGTTTGTTTCTCAGTCTCATTACTGGTCATTGCTACTAAGGAATCCCTCTGTAGAGAGATTCATGACACTCCCCTACAAGCCAACACAGTTACTTACCGGGACTCCAGAAGAAACGAGCGAGGAAAGTACTCCCCAGCATCCATCAGTGGCAGGCATGCTATAATGCAAGCAATCATAAACTGACCAGATGTCTTGCTTTTGGTGAAACAGTCTCACTTTGAGAATCACTGTCCCTCCAAAAACTCTGGGAAATCCTAAAAGTATTGAAATTGGAGATTTATTTGTGTGTCCCTACCCTAATTTTATGTGTTGTCTCATGGGCTGGTATTGGAATGGCCCAATCCCTCTAAATACCAGTTGTTTAGTCCATGGAACACAATGAGCTGCAGCCCGGAGAAACCTCCGCTATTGAGGTAGTTGGCAGCTAGGTGTGAATATGTGAATATAGGTGTAAATATAGTCTATTGTATTCATGGGGCATAGACAAATGGCAGAAATGGCAGGGTTTCAGGCTCACATACTAGGAAACTTGGAAATATCTGTAATCAAGTATAACAAATATGCCTATAATTATTACACTTCCTGTGCCCTTTAACAGATACACAGCTAAGGCCAGGTAGTTCAGGATAAGAGGTTAAACCAGACTGAGATCATTGTTTGACAATCGTTTCAATCACAGCACACACTTGACAGCCGATATTTCTGCATATCTCTGCTATTTAACCAGATAAAAGCATCTGAATAATGGATCTGTGCTACCTACTGCCACTTCTAGACAGGGCATTGACCAGTCGGTAGGGATGAGTAAACCTGATGAGGTTCGGGCTTGACAAATTCATCTGAACTTGATGCAAAAGTTCGGTTTGGGTCCAACCCCAAACCCCATTGGGGACTTAAAATTGGGGGCCCAAAATGGCTGTAAAATTGGAGTAACAAGGGCTAGAGGGCTGCTAATGGAAGGGCACCAGGGCCCCCAAGATTGCCTGGGGTAGGGAAAGTAATCAAAAGAATAACAGAAAACAAAAACATTTAAGAAATACATCAATAACATTTTTTTAAATTTTTTACTGGTGTCAGAAGGCAGATCAGAGGGTAAAACCAGGGAGATTGCCCTGTAGCAAATGGGTTTGGGAAAGTACCGTACTCAGAATAATCAAAGCAAACAGAAAAAAAATCTAAATACATAAATAAAAAATAAAGAGTTTTCCCCTTGTTTAATTCATCCCCACTGTGGCTAACTGCATGCAGATTTTTTGGGGGGCATTTTTCACTGGATACAATTTTTACCTAATGATAAATCACCTAACTTTTTATTTTTTATTGTATTTTTTCAGTTTTAAGTGTGTTACTAAATGCCGATTTTAAACGCATCCCATTTAACATTAAAACTGCTTGCAGGTTTATCTTTAAATATTTTTTGGTTATGGCATTTTATATTAGATACAATATTTATCTAATGAAGAATTGCCTGACTTTTATTTTTTAATTGTATTTTTTAGTTTTAAGTTTTTTTACTAAATGCAGCTTGTAAAGGCATCCCATTTGACACTGAAACTGCCTGCGGGTTTATTTATTTATTTTTGGTAATTTTTGGGGCATTTTTCGTTGGATACAATTTTTACCGAAAGAATGTTTGTCCAATTTTTTTGCCACTTTTCCTTATTTTCTGTTTCAATCTTTTTATTGTAATTTTTTGGTAAAAAAGATAAACAGTATGACATTTTGTTCTTTTACAAATAAACAGTTACAGAACATGAGTTGTCATTCTTCATACAGTTTCTCATACAGTCATGCCATTTTCAGTAAGTTGCTAAGGCACATTTAGAATGTTTGGGCTCCTAAAGTTTAATTATGCACCAACATGAGCGACTTAAAATTAGCACCTATGAACTGCTAGTCAACCTTACTCAAATTGACGGGCAGGAAGATTATCCTCTCCTGCCGCACGCTCTCCACACCGCCACCCCTCTGGTGTCGGGGGGGGGGGGGGCATGAAGGGGGCCAAGGGATCTAGGGAATGGGGGGGCGGTAAACGACAAGTAGGAAGGAGGGGGACAGACGGGAAACATGAGGGGAAGAAAAGAAAAACAGAAAGAAAAAAAAAAAGAGGGGGGGAGGGAGTGCACAAATGTAAATATGCAATTAAAGGGGAGGGTTTGCAGGCCATTTTTCACTGCAACAGGGCCTCTCTCAAATCTGGAAATGAGTATTCCACCCACGGGCCCCAAATCTTCATGAATTTCTCATGGGAATCTCTCAGGATGCTGATCAGTTTTTCGTTGATAAAAATACCATTCAGCCTCCCTTTAACATCTGAAACAGAACATTCCCTTTTTTGCATGAGCTTGCAATAGCTAATTTAGCCGCCAGCATGAGTCAGTAAGGTGTTGGGGCTTGGTAATACCTACTGGCCTCACATGCAGCAAAGCAACCCAGGGGTCCCTGCGTAAGTTAACATGTAGGAGACTATATAGCAGGCCAAAGACCCGAGACCAGAACCTCCTGACCTTCGGGCATTTCCACCAAATGTGGAGGACCATCCCCTCTGCAGAACAGCCTCGGAAACAGGTGGCCGGATACCCTGGGATTGCTTTGGCCACGCGAGACGGTACCAGACGGTACTCTGAAGAGGTAAGCGTGCTCTCTCGGGGGTTGTCATTTTGCCCGGCATCCAGTTTTGATCTGTTCAAATTCGACGTTGAACTATTTAAGTTTGAGCGACGCCTAAAACTCAAACAGTTCTTTAAGGACCAGCCCTTAGAGGCGGTACCAGACAACAAAGAAATGATGTGCAAATTAAAAAGCCAATTTACCCCCCATGGCCAGTTTGGGTCTATTGAAAGTTATACCCGTGCCATCAGGGCAGACACTATGCGCATGATCTCGCACAAACGAATATACAGCAATCTGACCCCCGGTGAAATTGCTGCACTTAAGCGCCTTAAGTCTGACCCACAGATTATTGTCAAACCGGCCAACAAGGGGGGGAGCCATTGTGGTGTTGGACTACCTTGATTACAAGAAGGGCATTGAGGATTTACTTGAGGATAAGGAGAGTTTCCGCCCATTACAAAGTAATCCCATGCACCAATTACAGGCTAAGGTCCAGACATATGTGGATATGGGGCTTTCAAATGGCTGGATATCTAGCGATACGGCCAAGTTCCTAATAATGGAACATCCCATCATCCCAGTAATTTACGGACTACCTAAGATCCACAAAGGATTTAACCCGGTGAAGTACCGTCCCATCGTAGCGGGCACCAACTCCGCAACACAACCTGTGGCACAGTGGCTTGACA
Source organism: Gastrophryne carolinensis (assembly GCA_027917425.1). NCBI lineage: Eukaryota > Metazoa > Chordata > Amphibia > Anura > Microhylidae > Gastrophryne > Gastrophryne carolinensis. The sequence continues at coordinate 32,887,109 of CM051237.1, read as the reverse complement.
GAATACTGCAACCATACGTGAGGCAACTTCCCTCCTACCTGAAGGACACGGGGGATTTTCTACTTAAATTACAGAGTATCCCCACACATGAAGTCACATATATGGTTACCATGGACATCACATCCCTATATACCAATATACCTAACTCGGACGGCCTCAGAGCCATCCGTTTTTTCCTACAGCGGGACCCAGCGGGGATCCCTACTGAATGCATTCTGGATGGACTAGAATTGGTGCTGAATGGCAACTTCTTCAAATTTGAAAACACGTTTTACCAGCAAATAAGGGGCGTGCCATGGGGAGTGCAGTTGCGCCATCCTTCGCCAATCTGTTTGTTGGGTTCCTGGAGGAGAAAGAAATATATTCCTCAGGATTGTTTCAGGATAACGTTGTTTCATGGGGTCGATACATAGATGACGTGATGTTGTTCTGGAAAGGGGATCACACATCTTTGCTACAGTTCATTTCCACTATCAATTCAATCTTTCCCTCCATTCAATTTAATCCTGAGATTTCCACCGAATATGTCACCTTTCTGGATGTGGCACTCACGAAGGAGGTCCATGGTCCCATCTCTACTAGCCTATTTAGCAAACCTACCGACAGAAACACCCTATTGCGATATGAGAGCTCCCATCCAAAACATTTACTTGATAATATCCCCATCTCCCAGTTCTTGAGGGTGCTTAGAATCAACTCGGACGAACACGTTCGGACTGAGCAGCTGCGCATGATGTATGACAAATTCCGCACAAGGGGGTATCCCATATCGGTTATTGAGGCGGCCCTCCATAAAGCCAAAGATATTTTCAGGGCTAAACCAGAAAAGAAGGTGAAAACCGAGTGTACCCCATTCATCCAGACTTTTAATGTAGTCTCGCCAAAGATTGAAAGGACATCACAATATACTCACAGCGGATCCCAATTTGACCCCGAGTCTGAAGAGACCCCCCCTGAGGGTGTACCATAGAAGCCGCAACCTAAAAGATATATTAGTTAGAGCGAATCCCACAGAGAAATACAGAAAGACTACCCACCCATTGTCGACCAGACTAGGGTGCTACAAATGTTTCAATTGCAACATTTGCAACTCCCTAATTACAGGGGAATTCTTCACACATCCGCACACCGGTCACCGCTTCAAGATCCGGGATTATTTTAATTGCAATACTGAATTCTGCATTTATATATTGAAATGCCCATGTGGTTTAGTATATGTCGGTAAGACGATAGCGCCATTTAAACGCCGGTTCCAGAAACATAGGAGCGACATCAAGGTGCTGAAGGAGAGAACCCAACGCGGTGATGAGATGGACATGGACAAACCGGTTGCGGTACATTTCCTGTTGCATAGACATCAGGTACATGAACTTAGAGGAATGGTGATCGACCGGGTTCCCAGACCCCAGAGAGGAGGTGATAGAGAACGTCTTCTCCTTCAGAGAGAAACATTCTGGATACATAGGATGGACACTGTAGCACCCCGTGGACTTAATACCTCTTTTGGCTTTCACAGCTTCCTTGAACTGAGATAATCAGTTCTGACGGTCACTTGTCTCCTGCTCTTTCTTTTACCCCGTGCCCCACTCCCCACCCATTTTTACCCCTTCCCCTAACTTTACCCCCTACCCCACCTCCTATCCCTCTCATCCTCCCCTGTCCTACCCGCTTCAATTGGTCCTTTCCTTACCCTTTCTATTGGTCTCCCGGTCGTGGTTTTTTCCCCTCTCACTCCACTCTGCTTTCCAGCCCTCTACTACCACTCTTGACGGCCTCTCCGCTCCTTTGTTCTCATTCATTTCTCCCTTTTCAGGTTCTTTATCCCCCCTTACCGCCATCCCCTTTTTTCTTCCTTCATTTGCTCCTCGCTCTATCCTTTGCTTGTTTTCACTCCAGGATCCTATCCCGGTTCCTATTTTTCCCTTGGCCTCGCCTCTGAGCACTTTCCAGCTGTTTAGTACAGCCCACCACCATACTTGGCAGCCTCCCCTGTGGGCCCTTAGGGACAGTGCCACCCTTTAGTATCACCAGCCCAGCTTGGGCTCTCTACCTACCCTTTACAATGACCATTCTGTGTTATGTCCCTTTCCCATTGCTAACGGGCCAGGACACTTTTTACTAGCCCTTGGTCGGTACACAATATAGCGCACTTATACACTGCTCCTTGCAGCGTCTAGATATGTGTGCGGTTCAACTCACAGGCGGCTGCCACGGTGTAGGCTTATTTATTATTTATTATTTTTTGCTCATTATTTGTGTTCACTGACAGTTGCCTGTATTTTGGCTCATGGTCACTATAATTATACTCACCTATCCTCCCCCGATCACTGTAACCTCGGCTCCCTGTCAGAGCTTTGACAGCTCTGACGGAGCCTGCGCCCTCGTCAGCCTATCCAGGCGACCTAAGGGCGGATCTCACAGTACAGGGCATTCTTGCCCTTGCTGTGAGGTCACTTCCGCCTCCTCCGATTGGAGGATCGTGACAGGCCGGTTGCTATGCAACCGGACTGTCTCGAGTGGCGGTTTCAGTGCTGCAGCCTTCTACAACGCTGCAGCCCAGCGGTCTTCGCCGGGGGGGACTTCACAGGTGAGTATCTCTTATTTTCTGGTTATATCATTAATGTTATTTGTATTCTTTATGACCATGTCTTTCAGTGCTGTCAACGTAATACTGTGACGTCATTATGACATCAGGCGGGCTTTTTCCATGCCTGCCATTGGTTTATTTGTGTATATAATGGTGCTCTGGTAAGTGCAACTTGTTGTATGTATACCCTGATGAAGGGGGCTCGCGGTAACCCCCGAAACGTTGGATTAATGGACTAATTGTTCCTGCTTGTATTTATTTTGTGTGCAAATATAATCCTATCCATCTTTTGCATACATGGAGTGCTGGTTTTCTTTGCAACTTATGGACTTGCGGTGTCACCGCTAACCGTGCACCCCCTGCCTGATAACCGGTAGGTGAGCGGCGGCAAACGAGTTTTGTCCGACCTATACAGCGGCGGGGTCCTAATTAAGCTATCTATGGGGACGGGGTCACATACCATGGCTTCTAAGGAGACCCAAAGAGGGAATTCCACCTCGAGATGTAAGCTATGTAACTGCGCAATTTGTGTGGCCATGTAGTATCTGTTCACGCACGGAACTCCCAGCCCTCCTTCTGTCCTGTGTCTAAACATAGTAGTTTTAGCTACCCTCGGCCTGGTGCTTCCCCAGACAAACCTCATTATGCTATTTTGCATGCTTCTAATCTGGTACGAGGGGATTTGAACAGGGAGCGTCCTGAAATATTAAAGCATTTTGGGTAATAGGGTCATTTTTACCGCATTTATCCTTCCTATCCACGAAATCCCATGACCCTGCCAAGAGTCAAGCATAGCTTTCAGTGAGCGAAAGAGGGGGGGTAGTTGGCTTGGTATAGGGTATGGTAATAAGGGGTGACCTTAACCCCCAGATATGATAATGTCCCCGGGGCCCAACGGAAGGGAAAGTTGGAATGAAGTTTAGCCCCAAGGATTTCTCTTTGTTTATCTAGGAGGTGGAGGACATTGGGCAGCGAGATATGGGGTTGCGAAAGGACTAACAGTATGTCGTCTGCGAAGAGGCATGCTTTGTGGTGGTACCCCGCTAACTCTACCCCTGTTATATCCGGGTGTGTCCTGATTGCAATTGCTAGTGGCTCCAAGGCTATGACGAATAACACTGGAGAGAGCGGGCACCCTTGCCGCGTACCTCTGCTGATTGGGAATGGCTCAGAGAGATAACCCCCATACTGAACCTTTGCTGAGGGAGACGAATATATGGACCGTATCCATGCTAGGAAATTGTTTCCAAATCCCCACTTCTGAAGGGCAAGGGACATATAATCCCACGATAGGGAATCAAATGCCTTCTGCATATCCAATGACAAGAGAAGGCTGTGGATTTCCCTCTGCTGGGCTAGCTTGATCAAGTGAGCTACTCTACGAATATTATCTGAAGCTTGCCTATTAGGTACAAACCCCACTTGATCTTTCCCGATTAGTGTACCCAAAAACTCATTAATCCTAGAGACCAAGATCAACATTAAGCAATGATATGGGCCTGTAATTCTGTGGGTTTAGGTGATCCTTGTCCGGTTTCGGGATCATGCTGATGAATGCCTCCAGAGAGGTTCGGTTCAAGGTACCCTTTTCTTTAAGAGAATTAAAGATTCTTGCTAGGTGAGGGGCTAGCTCCACGGCATATTTCTTATAGTATAGGTTTGAGAAGCCGTCGGGTCCCGGTGCCTTGGAAGCTTTAAAGCTTTTGATTGCCTTTAAAACCTTTAGGACAGAGATCTCTGCTCCAAGATTAGCTCTATAAACTTCTGTCACTGCGGGGAGTGAGAGCGAGTCTAGAAATTCAGTAGCTCTTTCTTTAGGGAACACCTGGGGCGCCGCATAAAGCTTGCCCAGCATCCTTTTAAAAATGTAAACAATTTTAACGGGGTTAGCTGTGTTGGACCCTTCTGTAGATCGTAACATAATTGGAGATTGTTCAGCCCTGAATATCGGAGCTTGTTTGCTAAAGGGGTATCGGGTTTGTTAACCCTTGCATACATCTTCTGTCTCCCCACCTAAGCTTCTTTTCTGCTATCTCATCTAACGCTACATTAAGTTGCATGTTAACCTCATCCACTTTCTTTTTAAGTTCCATTGATGGGTTCGGTGAGGAATGGCCGCGACCCTGCTGGAGTGACCTATCCAGCTTAGGGTCTGGTGCAATATTGGAGTCCCCTTTGCTATGTTCTTTAATCTTCTTCAGAAGATGTGAGAAAAAATTTGCCTGGTGGGTGTTGGGCGCATAATACGACACAAAGGTCATTTGTGTATCATTTAAGCTTCCTATCACAATCAGATTTAAGCTTCCTATCACAATCAGATACCGACCAGTTGGGTCAGCCACTCTCATCTCCCATTTGAATGGAATGTTGCGTCGAAATGCAATGGCGACTCCCCTGGTTTTCTCCGTGTGACAAGCCAAAAAGAATGTTGGGTATTGCGGGTTTAGATACTTTGGGGAGCTTGTGGTTGAGAATCTCGTCTCCTGGTGGCACAAAATATCAGCCTGCATCTGCTTATAATAGTGGAACGCTTTGGTCCGCTTATGTGGGGAATTAAAACCTTGCACATTGTGCGAAAGCAGTTTAAAGTTTAGATCAGTTCTGTTCTGTGAACTTTGGACTTGGCTCATGGTGGCAGTTCCACTAAAAAACAGGTAGGGCCAGGCGCTAAGAAGAACAGGAGGGGATAAAAAAAGGGGGGGGGATAGAGAGGAGGCTGAGGGGGTGGGGTGTTTGGGATTAGGGAGAAATTAGGGATCAGCAAGTGCGTGTAGGGCAGAAGGGGTGACAGTGGGTGCTGTACAATTCAGGTAGTAGAGAACCCCAAGTATACCCCGTATGATGTGGGGGTGCTGGGGGCTGCTACTACAGGTAGTGTCCCCAAGATAAGGGAATAGGGGGAAGGAAGTTGGTGACTCCTAGCGAGTCAGTGGTTGCCTTCCGGGGGTATCCCACAATCGGAAGTGTTCTGGATTTCTAGAGGGGGGTCGCCTCTGGGCGGGGAGTCGCTTGCAACTGTAAAGTTATCCGTAGCCGCTTAGGGCCGATGCCGTGTACGATAAGATGTAGGGGTGGGGAAGGGGTGCAAATGTAGTCAGTCAAATCAGAGCTCTGTGCTAATAGTCGCTTGAATCATCACACAGTTCCATGCTACAAGACAACAACCTCAAATTAAACTAGAGTGCACGCGTCCCTCATTCTGCTCCTTGCTCGGGAGGTTCCCGGGACCGGCAACAGACCAACACAACACCGGCGTTTAACCTAGGGCCACCCATAAGAGGTGTACCTCTCCATTTAGTTTAACCACAAAAAGCAAATGCATCCCCGTCGGGAGCCAGCCATAACGGATCGCGAATGCCACGCTCCACATGGCCAACCTCTTGATGCAGTGCAAGGTCATATAACAATTAGAGCAGATCAAATAACAATTTTGTTCACTCAGGGGCCCGTCCGGGCCGAATGGTCTCCACAGCTCCCACCATCCGCGCAACTGGTTGCCCACCAGGGGGTCCCACTGTCAGCATAATCGCTTTCAAGGCGGAGGGGAGGGGGGTTGGATAGCAGAGACCATCGCCCCACCACGGCAACCCACGACCGAACCACAGCATCAAGAAACAGGCGCCTGCGCAGGCTAACAATGTAATAGTTTAGAAAAAACTATTGCCCAACTGTCACAAATAATATCGCATCAATAATGGAGGCAAAACATGTAACAATAAAACTTCCCGGCATAGGGAACCCCCACCGACCCAAGGGAGAGGAAAGGTACCTTCCCCCCAGTAGAGGGTGGGAGCCCCCAACGTAACCAGGTTAGTTACCTACATACAGTCCACGAGGATCCCGACAGTACCTACAAGGGGAAGAAAAGAAAAAGAAGGAATAGAATCCCTCGGGGGGAAGCGGGTCAAAAGGGTGAAGAAAAAGTCCATGCATGTGGCAGTCGGTCATTGGGGTCATTCCGCATTGTTGGCGGATTGCTCAACCCTCAGTCCCGAGTCAAACGTTGTCAGGGTGGCAGGCTACCGTTGCTAGCGTTGAGGTCGAGACAGGATAGGGGCGCCGGCTGCTGGCCCGCTGGTCCCTCCGCATGGCTCGCGTATGCTGCTCCTGAGGAGGCTTTGGTGTGGGTAAGGCTCAGCTGTTGTGGTCAAGCCCAGGAGCTCCAGCAATTCAGGGGCTTCTTCTGGGGTTGTAATTGCATATGAGCGGCCCATATATGTAAAGGAAATTTTAAACGGGAAGCCCCATTGACATGCTATCTGATGCGATTGGAGAACCAGAAGCGTTTCTGCAGGGTCACTGGGGCTAGGTCAGAGTAGATTTGATAATTGTAGGACTGGAAGACCAAGTTGTTGTGGGTCCTGGCTGTCTGGGGGATCAGTTCTTTGGTGTTATAAAAGGTGAACTTAGCGATGACATCCCTGGGCTGGCCATCTGCTCTAGGGGGGCCCAGGGCACGGAGGACCCTATCCATCTCCAAGCGCTCAACCGGAATTGCTGGGACCAATTCCTGAAGTAGGGCCGTGATGGTGGATTTAAGGTCGACGATAGATTCTGGTAGCCCCCTGAAACGCCGGGATCTGTTCTCTAGGTCCTCTATCTTTTGGAGGGCAGAGGTCAACTCGGCTCTGCTGGTTTGAATCTCGGCGTTGTGTTCCTCTAAGACAGATGTGGTGTCGGTCATTTGATGTTCCAGCTTCGATGTGGGGGACCTTAAGTCTCTCAGCTCTGTTTTAAATGTAGCGGAAAGCTTCTCAGTGGCTGTTTCCAGCTCTTGATGCAGCACAAATTTAAATCTTTCTAGCAACTCTGCATCTCGTATGCCTGGGTTTGCATGCGGCGATGGCGGGGGCTCTGGGGTTGCGATTTGGGATCCCGGCTGTGTCTCTGGCTGAGATTCTAGTAATTCAGGTGATGGTATCGGGGAAGGGGACAGTGGCGGCCTAGATAAAGATCCCGTGGAGGTTGCCATCTTTGAGCCTGTTCTGCGTGAGGAGGGTTTTGGGGTCTGCGCTGATTTGCCCCGATTTCTGCGCCCCATTCGCTGCCTGGGCTCGTGCAATAGGTGTGCAGGGCGATCGGTCCCTGAGCTCCCTTGATAATGCTCTTGGCAGCGCTGATGATGGGTTGCTCCTGGCAGGAGAGCTGCTGTGTATAGGCTGCGGCCTCCCCCCTATGTCCTGGCAGGGGTCCTGAGTGGATGCAATGCGTCCTCTGCGGCCGGCTCTCCTTCCCTGCTGGTCGGTCTCTAGGTGCTTTCAGCTCCCTCAGGTATCACTCTATCCCAGTATTACTGCCTCCGGGGGCCACTGCTGTGCGGCGCTAGTCGACTGGCTGGGGGCTGCACTGGTGGCAGTGTGGTGCCACCGCCATATTGGATTTTGCTGGGGGTCCCGGACAGATATGCTGTGCCCCTTGTGCTCGATTCCCCCCTCTACCACCTGGCTCTCTAGCGTTCTCAGTGTCCCGAGGGATCAGACTGACCTGGGATCAGCGTGTCCAATGCCGGGTCTGTGCTGCGGCTGTGGCTTGCTGTGAGGCAGTGTGTCAGCGTGCGGCCGCCATCTTGGATCCGGCGCCGTTTTTTTGCGGGGGAATGCCTCCCTCTGCTTCTCCGAGTGTCCCCCTTCGGTCCCTGGGGGTTTCCGGATCTTCCCAGCCCAAAAACTACCATTCAGATGGCCGTATTTATGGCGAAATTCCCCGCCCAGTGAGGAGCCGGTTCAGGCTGCAGCCATGTCCGTCGGCTGCTCACGAGCGCCCCCCACTTTTCCTTATTTTAATAAATACTGCTTAAGCAGCATTCATTAAAGCAGAGAACGTGACAGCGGGTTCTTTCATGGGACCCCTTACCTTTTAATTTGGAAAATGTAAAAACACACACACACATAAAAAAACAGTATTCTTCTTAATTAACTTATACTTACCTTCCCCCTCCAGGCTCCACCAAGGCACCTTTAAATGTATGCCGCAGGGGCGTCTACTGAGAAAGGGGGGAACATAGGTTCCCCTCCTGTTCCTCCTGGATCCTGGCTTGGGACTCCATGATGAGCCGCTGGGGAGCATCTTTTATATTAAGAGGCAGGGCCTCTCTGGTATCTCCCTTTCGTCACTTATAATGTCACAAAATGGGAGGGCCTAGTGGGGTGGCATGGGAAAATCCTCTCTGGGCCACTCCCATTCTGTTACATCAGCAATGACATCACAGAGTTTCCATGGAGGCCACACCTCCAAGTATAAAATCCGTTCCCCCCATCCCTCACTGGGTAGCAAGGCAGTTTTAATGTTAAAAGCCGCATTTAGTAAAACCCTTAAAACTGAATAAATAGAACTAAAAAATAAAACCAGTCTATTCTCCTTTAGATACAATTGTATCTAATGAACAATGCCCTAATAATTACCCAATTATTTAAAAAAAATAGATACGCAGGTAGTTTAAATGTTTAATGGGATGCAAAACCCCAAATTTGCCGGATGCGCCCCCAAATGTGTTAGAGGTATGAATTGGATTGCGTTGTGTGTGGAACATCACCCACCTGCTTGTTGGGGCTGCTCTTTCCCCTTGCTGTTCATCTACAGTGAAATTCTGGCCATCTATGATGCAAACATCCCAACAATCCAAAAGTTACCACATATGTGTGAACATTTAGTGTGTGTCTGTGGTTGTGTGTGATGCTCATACCTGAGTCATTAGGCACAGATTCTTGTTTCTCCCTGCCCAACATCTGTGCCTCCTACTCTGCAGGTTGGTCCAGGTCAGCTTGGGGCTCACCTGCAGAGGCGGGTGAGGATGTTGGCACCCCTGGGTCCCCACCTATATGTCCACCAAGTTTTTCTAGCATTGGCCAGATTCCTTGCCTCTAGGTGGGCCTGATCCTCTGCCTGAACTCTGACACTAGAAGAGAAATGCATTATGTTACACACAGCCCTGCCTAATTTGGTTGTAGGTGTTGGGGGGTAACTCGAACCCCGATAAGTATATGGCTTCTCTCTCCCAACCTCTGTATCTTTTTTCCTTAGCAACCGGTTGAAGAATCAAGAGAGACATACACAGCAAGACAATTCAACACCTGATTTTTAAAATGTCAAAGGAGTACTTAGCCTCCACCTTTGTGACGGAACTAAAAACCTTCACACAAGGTTGGAAATAAATCTCATGGTTCCTGTGTGAACAATTTCCCTATATGTCTGCTGATAATGAAGTTCAAGGGATTCCCGAGACCTACATCTAGATAAATCACTGAGAGAAGGACATTCCTACGCATTAAAACGTCTGTTAGCTTTATGCCCAGAACTTAACATGTTACATGTATATCTATTTAGCTAAGTTTAATATCAGATTATAGAATATGAAATTAAGTCTTCTTTTTAACATGGCCGCCATTAGGCTAAGCATTTCACCCTTCAATCCCCTCTTAGATTATCTACTGGATGATCTCCTTAATTCACGTTCTGCATCTATGGGCTAGTTAAGCCATATATGTGGCAGCCGGGCTCTCTTTCCTACAACTTGCAATCAGGCACCTAATAAGTTTGAAGGAAACAAATAGCATAATAATCACAAAAATTACTACAAGAACATTAATGGCCATATCTCTTAACCCACTGAAAATTCCTCCAAAGTTACCTAGATTACCAAAAGGGCTCCAATCTTGGGCAACATTTCTTACTTTCTCCTGGATTCTTTTCGCCTCTTCCCTGTGTCCTTTAATCACTTCATAATAATCAGGAATCTCTAAACTAGTATTGTGAACCCAGGTACAACATTCATATTCCTCTGTCATTTCACATTTGCCTGTTAAGGCTGCGCTCATGCTTTCTATAGCTAAATACTGTAAACCTACTTTCTTCCTGATAGCCATTACCTCTTCATTAAGACTGTTAATGTTCTCTGAATTATCTGCTATCATATCTGTCATTAATCCTGTAAAATTATTTAATCTCTTCATTAAATCTATTCCCCAGCCGGACCATGATGGAAACCATGACCAAGCCATATCCTCGGGGTGAAAATTTCCCTTTTCCATACTAAGGATTTAAGAGGGTAACGGGGGTATTTTCTAGCTTCAAATAACCTTCCACCATTTACAGTGCCTACTACTTCCATAGCTGGGACCAGGGAGGCCAAATAACACCATCCCTGGGGTTCTGGGGGGATCCATGGGTAACAGGTTTTCCCACAACAATCATATATATTATTTCCCAGAAATATGGGTACCTGGCTAAAAGAATATTGTGTCTCACTGCTTTCGTCGGCCATTGGTAATACAGTAAGTAGTTTGGAGATGGCACTTTGTTTAGGTGTTCCTGAACTGTAACTTTGTTTGAAAATGACTTCTTTGGTTACATTTCTAAGGGTTTTATTATTAGTTTGTATAGCAGATTTATTAAAGACATTATCAGTGTAGGAGATATTCAATTCACTATATCTACACACTTCGCCCCCTCTTGCATTCATTCTTCCCAACAGGAAACACCAATCAGGAAAGTGTGTTCTTGCTATTATGGGGAATTCTATGCTCTCATTACTGGTTTGTGTAACATTTTGAAAAACAATCTTAGGGGTTCCTGTCAATAAAGAGATAAAATTCACAGGGGCTGCAACAAGAGGTATCCTGGCTGATCTAGGATGCAATTTGCTGCAAATCCAGCATTTTTCATAACCTGATTTGCGGGCATAAGCATATTTTAATTTCAGCAAGATTGACTCAGGGTGGAAAGTGTTCAGTTCATATCTCTGGATATTATTAGCGGTAGTGGCAGCAGCAGCGGTATTAGGGCCCCTGGGATAACAAACAGCTTCCAGGGGGCCCATCAAATGTCTATCATAGTGACAATGCAGAGAAACCCATAAGATCAAGAACATCACTGCTGCCACACCCATGATCTTCCACAGATGTCCAGAACTCAGCAACCACGTCATTGGCCGGCCTGCCAGCTTCCTCTCAGGGTCCTTCACGACTTCCAGGCTCCTTGGATGGGGCGTCTGCTTCATGCTTTTCCTGTGCTCTAGGTAGCACAGTCTTCTTGTCCTCATACAGTCTTCCACAAGTATGGCTGTGCGTCACCGCTATCACTCTGGTCACGGGCCCAAATCGAAACTCCTGCTTCTTGGTGGGGTTCAGTTGTTTCACCATGACACGGTCACTGACCTGGAATGAGTGCAGGGGTACCTGTGAAAAGAAAGGAGAGGTCCGAGAGACTTTTTGTTCCAAGGAATCCAGAGTCACAATTAAATTTTGCACATATTCATCTCTGATTATGTCTAGATCTCCGTGCTCTATGACCCTGGGCGCCCTACCCCAAGGTGTGGGGGAAGGTCTTCCCATTAACACCTCAAAATCCTGTTGTCTTATTAGGGGTCATTCTTATTTCAGCCAAGATTATTGGGAGGATCTTTTTCCAATTTACAAATGGCTTTTCTAATTTTGTCTTTGATTGTCCTATTCATTCTTTCCACTATCCCTGAACTTTGAGGGTGGTATGGGATGTGGAACTTCCACTCTATTCTGAGAGTTTTTACTAGCTACTGTCACAATTTTTCTGTGAAGGCGGGGCCGTTGTCACTATTTATCTGCAAGGGGCAGCCCTCACGCGGTATGATCTTCTGTGTGAGTAGTTTTACCACAGTCTTAGCATCCTCTCTGGTAGTCACAAAGCATTCTACCCATCTGGAAAACATGTCCACTATCACCAGTATGTATTCTTGTGTCCTTCCCAACCTGGGCATGTGTGTAAAATCAATCTTCAGATGTGTGAACTGAGTAGTTGGGTACATCAAGTGATCGTGTTTGGCCATATTTGGGTTGCTCGAATTATTCCTAATGCAAATAATGCATCTGGAGACTTATTGTTTAGTAAATTCCTTGCCATTAGTGATGTAAAAATCTTGCTGTAGGGACTGAAAGGTAGTTTTCTAGCCCTTATGTCCTAGGCCATGAGAGTGTGCAATAAATAGAGGGGCACTAGCTTCTGGTATACAAGGCTTCCCCTCTTTGCACAAAAGACCCACATTATTCTTCCGTGCACCTATCTTTTCCCAGTCTGCTAAATCTTCTGGTGTTGCATGGTCTTGTAATGTCTGTAGAGTGTGATAAAAAAGGATGGGTCTAGTATGAGCATAGGTACCAGACCTTCTGGTGGTGTGTTAGACCAAGGGGTGGAGCTAGCAGCTGCTTTAGCAACTTGGTCTGCAAAGGCATTCCCTCTAGCTATGTCAGTTTGTTCCCCTGTGTGTGACCTGCAATGGATGATTGCTATTTTCTCGGGTAACTGGAGGGCGTGCAACAAATTGTGAATGAGTGTCATGTGAGAGATTTGTTTCCCATCTGCTCCTACAAATCCTCTCCTGCTCCAAATCAACACCATTTGCATAACGACTATTAGAGTGAATATTTACCTTTTGTCCAGCGAATAACTCACATGCTCTAGTCAGGGCTATGAGTTCTGCTGCCTAAGCTGATTTGTAAGGAATGGATTTAGCCTCAACCACAATATCCGGCAGGCGTACAACGGCATAGCCTGCGTGGTATGTGTTGTCATTGGACCTAAAACAGGAGCCGTCTACAAAAACGTCTATGGTGTCTGGTAAAGGTGTGGAAGATAAGTCGTGTCTGGGAGAGGTGTCTTGGTCAATGGCAATCACACAGTCATGAGGGGGCACTAACTCGTCCTGTTCCCATTTAAGTCCCAGTAAGGCATTAAGAAAGGGCACTGGGTCTGCTGTAGCAGCCGCGTATTTGATGACCAGTTTGGGGTCTGACAGTAAAATCACCTCGTACTCACTTAACCTCTGTGCGGACATGTGTTGGGTATGTACATTCTTCAGGAGGTATGACACATTGTGAGAAGTGTGCAGGGTTGTTGGGTGACCTAAGGTCAGGGTGCTAGCCATCCCAACCACCATAGCACACGATGCCAGTGCCCTGAGACACGCAGGCATGCCCTGAACCTGCGTAGGCATGACCTTGGAGAAAAATGCCACTGGGCGTAATTTGCCTCCCTGCTTCTGAGCTAGGACCCCAGCCAAGGTTTTACAAATTTCCCTAGCAAACAATGCGACATTTTTCCATAATCTGGGAGACCAAGTCCAGGCATGCATGCAAGAGCAATTTTTAAATACACAAAGGCATTACACATTTCCTGAGACCATTTTAGCGTGTCAGGCTGATCAACATGTGTGTGGGCTCGCAAGATGCTGTCATAAAAAGAACAATCAGGTATCCATTGGCGGAAGTAACCAATCATGCCAAGAAAGATTAGCATGTCTTTCTTGGTCTGTGGGAGGGGCAGACCCACAATGACAGCAATTCTCTTATGGCTCATTTCTCTCTGGCCTTTGGACAACACAAAACCAAGATATTCAACCTTCTCCTGATACCATTGCTATATGCCTTCCTCTTTTTTCTTTGATAAGGGGTACTGTTTGTGATACACGGGGCCTACACCTGGTTTTAAGGTGGCCTTGTATGGGGTGCAGTCCACAAAACCACATTCCATGGACCCTTGGCCCAAAGTCTGTCATCCACATCTAACTGTTCAGGATAAGCTGGAATACAAGTGTAAAATGTATCCCTTGTTTCCTTTAGGAGAGGCAGAATTTGTGATCTAACAATCAGTCCTCCCTGCTTGTTTGTGTCTGTACTAATTCCCAACTTGCCCATTAGGTCTCCGCCTAGTAAGTTAATAGGGCAATTGGGTACAATCTTGCACCCATTTCCCCACGTCTTGTACACTTTTAACAGTCAGAGGAGGGGTCTGGAAAGTCTTGGTTAGCATCCCATTTATCCCCATAGAAGGCTCAGCATCAGTCATTGGTCCCCTGTAGTAATCTCTACATAACACACTGCACGTAGCTCCACTATCCACCAACATTGGCATAATTTCATCATTGATTTCTAAAACGACTAGTGGAGCTTCTTTGAAATTTTTGGAGACCATAGGAAATGCCGGGATACCACCTCCAGGGCACGTCACTGGTGATTCTGTTGTGACCAGTTAATGGGTTACTTGACAGTAACACCCTGTTGTGTCCCTTGTGGCTTCTGTCTCGGGTTGTATGCCTGTGGTTGGGTTTGGGGCTGTGTTCTAATCCCCTGTTGTTGTAAGTCCACATCTGAGAAGGGGCATTGCACCTTCCATTGGTCAGGAGCGCCACACCTGAAACAACCTGTTTTCTGTGTGAAATTGACTCTATTCATTCCCCTTCCTCTGAAAACTCTTCCACGGAAGCCTCCTCTATTTTTAAATCCTCCCCCACCCCTCCTTACACCCTGTCCCTGCCAGTGGAGTTGAGTGGGGTTTTTAACTGTGGGGATGTCAAAACATCCCGCAGCTTCCTTTCCCATAAGGGCTTCCTGAAATTGATGCTGGCTTAGAACAGTCCTGTCAGAAATTAATTGCTTCACTTTTAGGCTATATTTACTGTCTAGATTTGCTAAAAAGGTCTGGATGAGGTCTGGGTGGTTTGCATCTCCCCGCTCAGACATAGTCATGAACCCAAATGTCATAAAATCTCTTCCAAAATTCTACTACTGATTCTCCTTTCTTTTGTTTACATGCAGTGGCAGTGGCCAGGGAAGATTTTCTAGGGAACACTATATCAGATTCACTTTCTAGCTCTTCCCACATTAGCCTTTGACCCCTGTCAGTTAACACGGTCACTGACCTGGAATGAGTGCAGGGGTACCTGTGAAAAGAAAGGAGAGGTCCGAGAGACTTTTTGTTCCAAGGAATCCAGAGTCACAATTAAATTTCGCACATATTCATCTCTGATTATGTCTAGATCTCCGTGCTCTATGACCCTGGGCGCCCTACCCCAAGGTGTGGGGGAAGGTCTTCCCATTAACACCTCAAATGGAGAAAATCCTGTTGTCTTATTAGGGGTCATTCTTATTTCAGCCAAGATTATTGGGAGGATCTTTTTCCAATTTACAAATGGCTTTTCTAATTTTGTCTTTGATTGTCCTATTCATTCTTTCCACTATCCCTGAACTTTGAGGGTGGTATGGGATGTGGAACTTCCACTCTATTCTGAGAGTTTTTACTAGCTACTGTCACAATTTTGCTGTGAAGGCGGGGCCGTTGTCACTATTTATCTGCAAGGGGCAGCCCTCACGCGGTATGATCTTCTGTGTGAGTAGTTTTACCACAGTCTTAGCATCCTCTCTGGTAGTCACAAAGCATTCTACCCATCTGGAAAACATGTCCACTATCACCAGTATGTATTCTTGTGTCCTTCCCAACCTGGGCATGTGTGTAAAATCAATCTTCAGATGTGTGAACTGAGTAGTTGGGTACATCAAGTGATCGTGTTTGGCCATATTTGGGTTGCTCGAATTATTCCTAATGCAAATAATGCATCTGGAGACATATTGTTTAGTAAATTCCTTGCCATTAGTGATGTAAAAATCTTGCTGTAGGGACTGAAAGGTAGTTTTCTAGCCCTTATGTCCTAGGCCATGAGAGTGTGCAATAAATAGAGGGGCACTAGCTTCTGGTATACAAGGCTTCCCCTCTTTGCACAAAAGACCCACATTATTCTTCCGTGCACCTATCTTTTCCCAGTCTGCTAAATCTTCTGGTGTTGCATGGTCTTGTAATGTCTGTAGAGTGTGATAAAAAAGGATGGGTCTGGTATGAGCATAGGTATCAGACCTTCTGGTGGTGTGTTAGACCAAGGGGTGGAGCTAGCAGCTGCTTTAGCAACTTGGTCTGCAAAGGCATTCCCTCTAGCTATGTCAGTTTGTTCCCCTGTGTGTGACCTGCAATGGATGATTGCTATTTTCTCGGGTAACTGGAGGGCGTGCAACAAATTGTGAATGAGTGTCATGTGAGAGATTTGTTTCCCATCTGCTCCTACAAATCCTCTCCTGCTCCAAATCAACACCATTTGCATAACGACTATTAGAGTGAATATTTACCTTTTGTCCAGCGAATAACTCACATGCTCTAGTCAGGGCTATGAGTTCTGCTGCCTAAGCTGATTTGTAAGGAATGGATTTAGCCTCAACCACAATATCCGGCAGGCGTACAACGGCATAGCCTGTGTGGTATGTGTTGTCATTGGACCTAAAACAGGAGCCGTCTACAAAAACGTCTATGGTGTCTGGTAAAGGTGTGGAAGATAAGTCGTGTCTGGGAGAGGTGTCTTGGTCAATGGCAATCACACAGTCATGAGGGGGCACTAACTCGTCCTGTTCCCATTTAAGTCCCAGTAAGGCATTAAGAAAGGGCACTGGGTCTGCTGTAGCAGCCGCGTATTTGATGACCAGTTTGGGGTCTGACAGTAAAATCACCTCGTACTCACTTAACCTCTGTGCGGACATGTGTTGGGTATGTACATTCTTCAGGAGGTATGACACATTGTGAGAAGTGTGCAGGGTTGTTGGGTGACCTAAGGTCAGGGTGCTAGCCATCCCAACCACCATAGCACACGATGCCAGTGCCCTGAGACACGCAGGCATGCCCTGAACCTGCGTAGGCATGACCTTGGAGAAAAATGCCACTGGGCGTAATTTGCCTCCCTGCTTCTGAGCTAGGACCCCAGCCAAGGTTTTACAAATTTCCCTAGCAAACAATGAGACATTTTTCCATAATCTGGGAGACCAAGTCCAGGCATGCATGCAAGAGCAATTTTTAAATACACAAAGGCATTACACATTTCCTGAGACCATTTTAGCGTGTCAGGCTGATCAACATGTGTGTGGGCTCGCAAGATGCTGTCATAAAAAGAACAATCAGGTATCCATTGGCGGAAGTAACCAATCATGCCAAGAAAGATTAGCATGTCTTTCTTGGTCTGTGGGAGGGGCAGACCCACAATGACAGCAATTCTCTTATGGCTCATTTCTCTCTGGCCTTTGGACAACACAAAACCAAGATATTCAACCTTCTCCTGATACCATTGCTATATGCCTTCCTCTTTTTTCTTTGATAAGGGGTACTGTTTGTGATACACGGGGCCTACACCTGGTTTTAAGGTGGCCTTGTATGGGGTGCAGTCCACAAAACCACATCCCATGGACCCTTGTCCCAAAGTCTGTCATCCACATCTAACTGTTCAGGATAAGCTGGAATACAAGTGTAAAATGTATCCCTTGTTTCCTTTAGGAGAGGCAGAATTTGTGATCTAACAATCAGTCCTCCCTGCTTGTTTGTGTCTGTACTAATTCCCAACTTGCCCATTAGGTCTCCGCCTAGTAAGTTAATAGGGCAATTGGGTACAATCTTGCACCCATTTCCCCACGTCTTGTACACTTTTAACAGTCAGAGGAGGGGTCTGGAAAGTCTTGGTTAGCATCCCATTTATCCCCATAGAAGGCTCAGCATCAGTCATTGGTCCCCTGTAGTAATCTCTACATAACACACTGCACGTAGCTCCACTATCCACCAACATTGGCATAATTTCATCATTGATTTCTAAAACGACTAGTGGCGCTTCTTTGAAATTTTTGGAGACCATAGGAAATGCCGGGATACCACCTCCAGGGCACGTCACTGGTGATTCTGTTGTGACCAGTTAATGGGTTACTTGACAGTAACACCCTGTTGTGTCCCTTGTGGCTTCTGTCTCGGGTTGTATGCCTGTGGTTGGGTTTGGGGCTGTGTTCTAATCCCCTGTTGTTGTAAGTCCACATCTGAGAAGGGGCATTGCACCTTCCATTGGTCAGGAGCGCCACACCTGAAACAACCTGTTTTCTGTGTGAAATTTACTCTATTCATTCCCCTTCCTCTGAAAACTCTTCCACGGAAGCCTCCTCTATTTTTAAATCCTCCCCCACCCCTCCTTACACCCTGTCCCTGCCAGTGGAGTTGAGTGGGGTTTTTAACTGTGGGGATGTCAAAACATCCCGCAGCTTCCTTTCCCATAAGGGCTTCCTGAAATTGATGCTGGCTTAGAACAGTCCTGTCAGAAATTAATTGCTTCACTTTTAGGCTATATTTACTGTCTAGATTTGCTAAAAAGGTCTGGATGAGGTCTGGGTGGTTTGCATCTCCCCGCTCAGACATAGTCATGAACCCAAATGTCATAAAATCTCTTCCAAAATTCTACTACTGATTCTCCTTTCTTTTGTTTACATGCAGTGGCAGTGGCCAGGGAAGATTTTCTAGGGAACACTATATCAGATTCACTTTCTAGCTCTTCCCACATTAGCCTTTGACCCCTGTCAGTTAAAAAGGTCTATTCTACATCTGCCCCCTGAACATGACTGACCTATAATGGCATCTATAATTAGTTTCATGTCTTCTTGTGTGTAATTCCTTCCTTTTCAAGCTCATTTTAAATAAGCCACTGTACCTCGGGGACTAATGGTGGGTTTTGGACAGTTTCAGTTATATGGTCTATATCCCTAATGTCAATTGGTTTCTTAACTAATACATTTCCTGCTGTCAAAAATGGGGCCATTACGTTGGTATCTCTTTTTGTCTCTCCTGCTCGGCTCCTAGATACAACACGCTGGCTAGAACCAGAGCCCGGGATGAGAGATATAGTACTAACTTGACGCGGGGGAGAAATCATCCCCTCATCACTTTTTGGTTCTTCTTTATCAGGGTTAAATTGTTCCTTTGATAATTTAGGTCTAAATTCTACGCCTTCTTCCTCACTATCTGAGGTGTCATCTTCTTGTTTTCTATCATGCATCTGTTGTATAACCTCTGGGGTTATTATGACTTCTATCTCTTCCTCAGTAAAGGAGGGATAAAGGCTGTTTTTCTTACGTGGTACATAAGGTGGAGGGGCAGTGGGACCTTAGGTGGTTTGAGTTTAGTTTGAGTCTCCTGTTTACATTTTAAATTCAGACCTAATTTATGTTCCAGGGCATGAAGGCCAGGGGTCTCTTTGTCCCCTGCATTGGATGTCATTTTGTCACTCTTAGTCGTCCTTCTAAACCAATAGGGGGCATATTTTAACCAGTTTTCACCACCCTTCTGAATATGATCTTTATCCAAATTGGGTCTCCTTGATTATAAGGGAATCTTGATCCCCCAAACATAAACCTTTAATCATATCCATGTGAAACTTGTCATTATCTCCATCCTGTGGGAATGGACTGGAACTACCCAGACATTCTGTCTACATATTGGTCTGATCCTCACACCCTGAGTACAAACTCCTTACAAGTTTCCCCTATCAAGGGTTTACATTTGCTATTACTTTGTCCCATATTAAACAGTAATTCAAGGTGTGCTTACCTTCACACCTATGAGTCCCACACAACAAAGACAAATTATCTTACACTTCTATGCGACAGAAAAGAAAAGCAAACGTTTTTTCAAGGGATAACGATACAGGTTGTCAGAGAGCCTTTTCAAAATATCTATATAGCGCTATATAACTCTTACTAGGCTACTCAGAGCCTTGCCGCCTCTCAGGACAGTCTAAAGACTTATCTTCCTAGGATTCTTGAATCTCCCATATAGCAGAGGTCACGCTAAGTATATAAATTAAAAAGCACTTACCGTGACATGCAGGGCAGTCACACTTCTGACACCAGTTCTGTTGGGGGGTAACTCAAACCCTGATAAGTTTTTATGGCTTCTCTATTTCTTCCTCCTTACTTCAGCTGTATGATCTGACATACCCCAGTGGATCCCAGAAGTCGGCATACCTCTGCACTTGCATATGCAATTACGTATCAGGGAAGCATACATTCAAACCCACACACACTGACATCTGCAGAAGGCAACACTCCACCATTGTTGTTTCTAGAGAGAATGATGGGCAGCAGAAAATGTACATACACAAGCAGGACAGCTTAACTAAGCCATGCCCTGATGGATGTTCGGGCCAGATCACGTTGACACAGCCCCCCTTCGAGTGCACACCCCCTCTCCCAATGTACCTTACACACCAACTTTTTACCGTGTCACACGCAGCAGACTCCACTCCACAATCATCATGGCTGACCCCGGGCCGGAAACCCAGCCACCCAGGCAGCCGTGTCCAGTCACCAGCCAGTGGCTCCCTACCAAGTGAGCTGAAGTCCCCTATTTCCCCAGTACATGGGGAAATGGTTGCCCCTTCTATGTTGGCCACCACCTACAGCAGGGCCCCTTGAGAGGCAGGTTTAATGATGCCCAATGTATGGCCTTAGTGACTGGGTTGTTGGACCATTTTGATCAGCCCTATGGCCACATGTCTAGAGCTACACCCAAAGCTGTAAAGTCCAACCTCTGGGATGCCATCACGGGTTAATGGTGCTGGCCCAGAGCTAAGGGATGTGGATCAAGTTCAAAAGAAGTTTGCAGACATGAAATATTCTGTGAGGAATAATATACTGCTGCATTTAGGAATCTTGGGTATTTATTGAGATTTTTTTTCATACATGAATTAGTGAGATTATTGGTTGTTCGCTTTGCACTTGTATTGATGGGATGCCCCTGCTGTGGAATGTGTTTTTGAATGTATATTGTATGTCATGCTTTTAAATAATAAAATTGTTATAATGATTTGATTGATATGTCATTCACTTATTGGGGTGATTAGGGCTGTTTTGGGCTGCTGCCTATTTTGTGGCTGCTGGGGCCACATTGTTTTTGCATACTGACTACTGCCCTGGGTTTGTTATGAGCCTGGTTATAAGCCACACGTGGCTGAGTGAGGCTGCAGAATGGGGGTCATCAACCTTGGAACTAGAGGGTAGCCAGAATCACCTACAAAAATAAGAGAAGTATTAGCCACATACATCATTAACACATCACTAGAGATGAGCGAACGGAAATGATAGAACCTGGTTTCGACACGAATTTCAGAAAATGTTTGGTATGCCACAAACCACAAGTTCACATGGTCTTCAGCACAACGCCAAATACGAACCTGGCGGAATATCACCGCCCCCACCCCACAGGTCACAGCCAGCCAAGGAAAAGCAGAGAGACAGGGTCACATGGTCGCAGCTTAAGAGGTCAGGGTAGCTGGGCAAATCAGGAGGCACTATTGCAGGTGATATTCACGTGATGCACCATCTATCAACCATTATCAAGCTGGCTGCTGCAGTGAGAGCATTGTTTTTAGAGCAGGGACTGTTTAGGGCATTTTGAACCACAGCATATGGGACAGGAAAGGAAGTGGGCACAGTGGGACACTGAGGGGGGGGGGGAGGGTATGTGCTGCACAGAAAAACAGCTGGTCATTGTAGTCCACCCGGTAAAGTCTGAAAACTTTAGTGAGGGTTCTTTTATTTTTTCGGCCACATCTGTCTGGTTTAGCCGGAAACTGGGATGTTGGGGTACACAGTGCCTCAGTGTTTAATTCAGTTTACAACAATCAGTCTTTTTCACCTGTCAATGATTCTTTTGGGGGGCAGACCTGTTTTAAGTGTGCAGACCCATTTGGGGTCCTAGGTGACTCAGCATTTAAACCTTTAAATGCCAAGAATTTAGTTTCTATGTGCTTGCTTGTCCAAATCTATGTGCTTACCATTTTCCCCTGTTACTGTCAAAATACAAAAAACAACTCACCTCTTTCCTGGATCGAAAGCTGGGGTCTCCTCTTCCTCCCTGGGGCATCCGATTTCCATCCCTGCGTCTCCCGGCTTCAGGAGAGGACCCCAAAATAGCGCCCCCACTTCCACCATGGCTGACACTTGCTCCACAGGCTTTAGGTAAGGACCCAAAACAAGTTCCCCCCACCACTTCTGACGGCCAAGCCATGCCCTTTTGTGGGAGGAGTGGGATGATGGGATGCCATGTTACAACTGGCAGACATTTTGTGATCATTGTGCTATGGCGTAGCAAATCTAAGTCAGAAATATGTCTTGACATGTCCTGGATGAAAAAAAACTATGATACAGCAAATTTAAGAACATGTTTATCAAAATATACAGCTTCAAAAACACTTGTGACAGGGCATGGGACATGGGGGCTTATAAGCACAGCATATGGATTTATGACGTATGTTCCTTGCTTATCTTACCTGAAAATTTGGCCAATTTATGGGTGAGATGGGTATGGAAAATTAGATAAACTCTTATCAATTAACAAGTTGCTTGTACCTCTTGGAGTTCGGCCAGCTCCTGGGTGTGAGAACCATCTTGAATGGTATAAATATAAGAAGCAAATCACTGTGATGTCAGGATGCTCAGGAGCCAATGCCGAGGGACACCCATCATGGACAGTGATCTGTGGGGCTGAAGACCCACCGACCTACCAAGCTTGATCCTGACATCACTGTGCCATACAAATGTACCGTCTTGTGGAGCTCCTCAGTGAACAGGACCCATGATTAACCATATGCATTCTGGGTAGGTAAGCCAACTGTTACGCACCGGGTTGAACGTGCGAAGAAGTGGACCCGCAGGATCTGCAGAACTGTTTGGCGGATACCGCGTCAGGGGAGCGGAGTCTAAGGAGCCACTGGTTTTCACCAGAGCCCACCGCAAGGCGGGATGGTCTTGTGCGGCAGGTGACTCCCAGGTCGCTACCCCCCAACAGCGGCACAGTTCCACAAACTGCTGAGGTGACGTGCAGTAGAGACAAACAGTGGTCGAAGGAGAAGGCCGAGGTCAGGACTGGCAGCGCGGGTTCAATAGCGGAGAAACAAGCCGAGGTCGGGACGGGCAGCACAGGTTCGAAGGTCAATGGGAGAGCCGAGGTCATACACGAGGAATCAAGCAATACAGCGACTGTCATACACGGAAGAACACCGAAGATCCGGCACAGGAAGTAAGGCAGGGTCCAATTTATGGGAAGAGCCGAAAAGAGATTGGATGGCCAGACACCAATTATCAGGACCTTGGCCCTTTAAATCTGTGAATGTTGACGCGCGCGCCCCCTAGTGGCCGGGGACGTGCGCGCAAGGAAGGCGGAACTGCAGCAGTAGGAGGAAGCCAGCGGCCATGCCGGCCAGAGGAGGAAGCGCGGGGACCAGGTAAGGAGGAAACGCAGCCTGGGGGGCCAGCAGCGGACGCCCAGATGGTGGTAGAGCGGGGAGCGCTGCAGGAACGGGACGCAGCGCTCGCCCGAGGAGAGGCACGGAGGGGGGCGCTGCGCGGGGAAAACGCAGCGCTCGCCCTAACACCAACATTCCATGAACTAGCCGTAGTCATGTTTCAGTTGTTGTATCTGAAGGATATAGAATACATGTGGTTGTTGTAACTGAAGGATATAGGATACTTGTAGTTGTTGTATATGAAGGATATAGGATACATGTGGTTTTTGTATCTGTAGGATATAGGATAAATGTAGTTGTTGTATGTGTAGGATATAGGATAAATATAGTTGTTGTATCTGTAGGATATAGGATACATGTGGTTGTTGTATCTGAAGGATATAGGATACTGTGACTATTGCACAGGTTGATCAGACCTCTTGATCGTTCATCCGATTAAACCGACCAATCATACCCTACGTGTGTCACCGCAATTGTTCAATTGGCAACACGCGTGGCTATAAACTGCTGCTACCAGACCGCAAACAGTGTTCACCTCTATAGCCTCGATTCAAAGACACATTCTTCCGGACTTCCATAGCTGTCTGTGAAAGTTTGGGTGGGTGTTAGTCTTTTTTTTGCTTTTTTCGTTCATTTTTCATTCGTACGAACGTTCGGGAATGCGCTTTCGATGAACGGAAGCAAATCGGAACATTTCCGTTAGTTCGGATCATTTTCCAAACAAAATCGGAAATTTTCCATTCGTTCAGATAACTTCCGTTGTTGGGATGGGTTTCCGTCTGATTCAGAGAGCTGATTTCCAACGGACCACCACCCTATAAATCCGTTTCATTTCCGATCCACTTACGGGACCTTTGAGGGCTCGGATTGCTATTGTTGAACATGTTTTGAGGCTATGTGGAGGAGTCTGGCGCCTTTAGCACCAAGACATTGCATGTGTCAGCAAGGCCGAGGCCATAAATTGTATAGCAATGCATACCTGAATCAATACATTTCATGTATGCCTTATAGATGCATTTAAATGCTGACCTAAATTAGTCCTTAGCATGTAAGCATTTATTTTCCCACACATCCATATAATTGCTATATTTTTTTAGACTTATATCCTTTGTGAATTATATTTGGATTGTTGAACTTGAATCTTAATTTGTTGTAGGAGTTATTGTTTTAGTTGGTTACCTTTGCTTTGTGTAATTATTTTATATTTGGTTGCAGGAACTGCAAGATGTGCCACTCGCCCTTGCTCCTGATGCCCGTTCTTTGCCTGCAGAATGTGGGCCAGGGGTTCTCTAATGGGGCACTATGCAAAACCCGGCCCGTGGCGAGGGCTTTCTGGCTTTTGAAGTCCAGATTTAGGTGTTTGGACCATACGGGGGGGGGGGGGGGGGCACTGCAGTATGACCCCAACAAGGTTATACCAATATTTTAATTTACGTTTTTTAACAGGGACCACACGTGCCAGAGTGGCACAACTGAGTGTCAGGGTCCTTCAGTTGGTGGGCGAGATGCAGGAGCTGCGCAACTCGTTGGGGACCACAGATGAAGAATAATGTTCAGTGGCCTGCCATTGCTATGTATTTAGTTTTTTATAGTTGTTAAAATTTGAAATTTTCAAAATTATTTAAAATTTTATATTTTATGATGGAATAAAAAAAAAGTTGCATTGTCATTTCATATACAAAACACATTAACACAAAATTAATGGGCCCAGAAATATTTAAAGATGAGTTTTAGGGGGCTAAAATGGAAGAAGAACCTAACCGAGAAGTGGTTTGGGTGAGCTTTAAGGGTCCAAAAGGGAAGATGGCGGATAGTGCTAAGTGGTTTGAGTGAGCTTTAAGGGTCCAAAAGGGATGATGGAGGATAGTGCTAAGTGATTTAGCTAAACATTGTAGTAGAAGTGAGGGTGGCAAATATGTAGGCAAGCACTTTAATGAGTTAAGTTTGTAGTGCGCAGGTGCAAGATCGTAAGGATTTTCGTCTGTGCGATTATTTATTGAAAAAGGGAAACAGAAACTAATGGGAAACGTAAAGGATTCGTTGGATGATATGATGGGAAAAGGACAAAAACGAAAGCTTACGTTGTAACATGTGAAAATGAAACGGAAAAGTCTGGATGGAAAATGACATCCTCGTATTCGTAATCTGCTGTACGAACAGACGGAAACTTTACAGAAGGTTTTCAATGCATGCATAGAATCGCTCATGAACTCATACGAGAACGGAAACATTTCACAAAAAAAACAGATCGGCACTAAAACTGAAGTTTTTTGTTGTCTCTCTGAATCGAGCCTATATAAGCCACACACAACACAATCAGATCAAAGCCAGCCCCTGCACCCTGCTCTACAAGCCCTGCATAGCTGGCCCCCATGTCATTTTTGGGGGGATTTTTAACCCTTAAAATTTGCAAAAATAAAATGGGCTTCCCCCTTGGAAGGTGGACCCTATGCCATTTTTTTTTGTTTAACCCTTTATAGTGTGGATAGTAGTTGTATTTCATTTGTAAATTTTATAAAGTGCTCTTTTCAGTTTGGGGGGTTAAAAAAAATTGGCATAGTGTCTCGCTTCCAAAGAGGGGGGAGTCCATTTTTTTGCAAATTTTAAGGGTTAAAAAAGCCCCCGGACTTTAGGGAGGCAGGTAATAGGGGGGCTGAGGGGGGACTTGGGGGTGATCGGAGGCCCCCAGTAAAGAAGAGACCTGGTGGGAGGGATCGCAACCACAGATGAGTAAATGTCATTTCTTTGTTTCACAGTTAGCAGCGGCAGCGGCTGAAGTAGGTGGGCACTATTCCAGGCCCTCTCCTGAAGCCAAAAGAGGCAGGGGGGTGGATTGGATGCCCCCTCCGGGTAAAGAGAAGACCTGGCCGGAATGAACGATGGGTCAGATGAGTTTTTAACTTTTATATTTTTTTCTCTGTCAGCTACATAATTCTCACGCACCTGGCACTTAACAGTACATTTTAGAAGTGGGTTTAACATTTTAGACTAGATTAATAAATATTTTTTTTTTACCTATTTTTTATTAGTTTTTTATTAGTTTCATGTGTTTAGTTTCCAGTACAAACAGGTTGTTTGAATTTAACCCAGGACTAGCATGTGACTGGCAATATTTACCCCCCAAAATTTAATTACGAGCTGAAAACAAGTTAGATTAGCATCCTTTCAGGCACAACAGACAACTGAACAAATATGTTGCTTGATTTTTCTGCGGGAAGGTAAGCGTGTCTCTGTAAGGCATATGACTGATACGTTGGTCATTGGGAGACATGTGAGGACTGTCAGACAATTGATTCGATCAAACCGCAGCCCAGACAGACTCTTAAACTGGACCTTCACCATGATTTATTGAAAAGCCCAAACCCTTATAAAATGATTCCCCAGCATCTAAAATTAATATATTTTAAGTTTTTAGTCACTTATTATTCTTTCCCCCACTGGTCTGCAACTCTGTTCAGGACTTTAGGATACGGGCGCCACCATCTTGACTCAGAAGCATCACACTTACTGAGGAGAGGAGAGCAGGATAAAATACAGGGGGGTGGGTTATAGCTGTGCTTTGCCCAGACAGAGCAGAGCAGGGGTCAGGAAAAGGTCAGCAATCCCAGAATGCAGAGCAGCACAGTTAAAAGGCACTTCCTGTTTGCAGGCTGCCTGATGTCCCATGAGCCACCATCTTGGATGTTTAAAGGCTCATAACATGCAGTAGATGCAGATAGGATGATTTTTAATGTGAGCAATCTGTATGTCCAGGGTGTGGGAAACTTATAAGATATGCTCTTATTCAGGGTGAAGGTCCACTTTAAGTATTTTTCCCCTTTTTATTTATATTGCTATCTATTTATTTGTACCATGTTTTATAGTTAATCCTGTTTTATCACCATTTATCACAATGCTCACTAAAATGGTGCCCAATAAATCAGTTTGCTGTGAGGACTGGCATAGACTGGGTCTTGAAACGGAAATCTGCCAGCCTTCATCGCTCCAAGTCCACTGCTCTGGCCATTGTACTGTCTGCTGTGGTATGGTTCTTTCCTGGGTCCTAGAGCCACATGGTTTGCCACATGGTTTGCCCTGTCATTAATCAT
Organism: Gastrophryne carolinensis; assembly: GCA_027917425.1. NCBI lineage: Eukaryota > Metazoa > Chordata > Amphibia > Anura > Microhylidae > Gastrophryne > Gastrophryne carolinensis. The sequence continues at coordinate 32,859,541 of CM051237.1, read as the reverse complement.
GCTGTTGCAGTTCCTATAAATGCATGTGCTTGGCCCCATCCCTGTTGTTGGATCATTGCATTGTCTCATCAAAGGGTAGCCATGCTCTCCAACCTCCCTGCATACCAGTTTCCTTGTGGACCTTTGGGCCTTCCTTAGTTCATGTCTTGTCTGTGCTGGGGCTCCCACCCCTTCATAGTTTCTGTCTCCGTCTGTACTGGGTCTCACTGCCCTTCATAGTTTCTGTCTTTGTCTTTGCTGGGTCTTGTGTTTCACCACAGTTTTGCCCTTGTCTGTATTGAAGCCTGCAACCCTTCCAGCATCTAGCTGTGTGTCTTGGGCCTTGCCCTTTGTTGTAGGTTAGTCTGCACTGGAACCCAGCCCTGCCACAGCCTGCTTTGGGATCCAGCTTCTCCACAGCCTGCACTGGGGCCCAGCTCTAGTACAGCCTGCACTGGGGCCCAGCTCTAGTACAGCCTGCACTGGGGCCCAGCTCTAGTGCAGCCTGCACTGGGGCCCAGCTCCACCTGAACCTGCACTGGGGCCTAGCTCCACCTGAGCCTGCTCTGGGGCCTAGCTCTGCCACAGCCTGCTCTGGGGCCTAGCTCTGCCACAGCCTGCTCTGGGGCCTAGCTCTGCCACAGCCTGCTCTGGGGCCTAGCACTGCCAGAGCTTGCTCTGGGGCCTAGCTCTGCCAGAGCTTGCTCTGGGGCCTAGCTCTGCCACAGCCTGCACTGGGGCCTAGCTCTGCCACAGCCTGCTCTGGGGCCTAGCTCTGCCACAGCGTGCTCTGGGGCCTAGCTCTGCCACAGCGTGCTCTGGGGCCTAGCTCTGCCACAGCGTGCTCTGGGGCCTAGCTCTGCCACAGCCTGCTCTGGGGCCTAGCTCTGCCACAGCTTGCTCTGGGGCCTAGCTCCTCCACAGCCTGCACTGGGGCCTAGATCATTTTGTTTGTGTCTTGTATTTTTCGGCCCTATGTTTCCCCTTCCCAAATCTGCGACCACCAAGAGACTACCTGGGGCCTGCACACCCTCAACTTTAGAGGCCCTCCAAGTACTGGACCACCCCCGCCCTGGGTGGTTTGCAGCTTGCCTCTTTGTTGGCCCAGGTGGGTTGTCTGTCCTATGTCCTTCAGTTCCCAGTCAGCCTCCTAGCTTCCTTAATCCCCAGACGGTGACCCCTGATTATGGCTGGCAGGGAGGGATTAACTAGCAGGAGGAGGTTGCAATGGACAAAGGAGCTTCAGGCTTTCAAGAGGACTGGTGATGGCAGGACCCAGCATCCTCCTTTGGTCCGGTTCTCATAATAATCACCTTCTTGGGGTCCTTCAGCCCTCTGCTCCAGCAATGATGGTAGAAGAAGCCAAAGAAGGTGGTCACAACTTTTGCTGTAAAATGCAAAGTAAACATCATGGAAATCCTATTAAAATAGCCAAACCTTATATGGGGTTACTCATAACCATTTTTAATGTTGGCAGCTGTGCACTGACTACTGTTTACATGCATTTGTGATTGGCTAATTCTGAACACAAACACATCCCTAATTGTAAGAGGATGTTCACACTTGCAACCACATTATTAATTTTTTCCCATTTAAATTATTTTGGTTCACTATCCCAGATTTTGGTCCGTTCCCCTGGGACACCCTGGTTTGTGATGCCCTGCTGTGTGAAAACCCGCCGTTCACCCAGAAGAAATCACCTCTCCCTGGTGCAACGGTGCTTGCATGGCTCTCGTCTAATCAGCTTTTCTGGCTGCGCATATTAATTTGTGGCTGGAGAGACTCAATGGAATCCCAGCCGCACACATTGGTGGTGTGTGGCATCACTTGGATCCTGGCACAGGCATCCAGTTATGGTGGGCGTGGTTGCGCACATGAAAGAGGATGCAAGTGATGCTGCTGGCTGTGCATGTGCCATGGGCTCGTTAGTCAGGTAAGAATTCCCAGTGAATGGTTTTACACAGCAAGGCATCCCAATTTGGAATGCCCCAGCAAGAGGGAATCCCCTGACTCTGGAATGTATGAGAACGAGGTTTTGGTACACTTTAATGGAATTTGTACAGATTAGTAGATTAAGTCACAAGGTCGAAAAGGTTCTGATAAGAGTACTTTCTAATTTTTTTCAATTCTTGGAGCCATCAGAGGAAACCATACTTGGGGCCATCAAATGAAATCACTCTTGGGACCCACCAGGAGAAATGATCTCTGTGCCCCACCAGATGAAATCATTATTGAAACCCACCAGAGGAAATAATTTTCGGGGGGCCCACCAGAAGAAATCATTTTCTTGACAGGGCAGTTGGATAACCGCAGAACGTACACAGGGGTGAGAAAGCACCAGCTACAGACAATAATATATATCACTGGTTATGGCCATTTATATTATTTGATTGTGCGCTTACTGATATTTCATTGTGCACTATACGTATGAAATATGCATTGTGTTCATTACTTTTGTTGTTTATATAAAGGAATATAATTTATTTATATATATTCTGTATTCACTGGGGGCTATGAAAAAATTCCACGACAGGTGAGCATAGTCCTGTATTTGCTGTGGCTACCTCCCTGATTTATATGATTTGGATCATGTTTTAATGTTTTTTTTTTTTTTTATAGTTAGTGAGTATATACATTGATTAACAGTAAAACAATACAATTATTAAATTAGACTTTTTTGGACTAAGTTTATAGGTGGGGTTTAAGAGATCGGGGTTCATTTTAGAAGTGGGTTTAACATTTTTGACTGCATCTGTTATTTGTTTACCTATTGTGTATTAGTTTCATGTGATGAAAGCCAACACAAACAGGTTGTTTGAATTTACCCCAGGACTGGCATATGACTGGCAATATTTACCCCCCCCCTTCTTCTCTGGGAAAGTAAGCATGTCTCTGTAAGGTGTATGACTGGTATTATTTACCTCCCCCATAAATAATAACGAACTGAGATCATTGAGCCCTATGAGAAGGACACTGGAGTTCGCCAACCGCATGTAACGACAGCTCTCTCTGTATTGTACTGTAAGTAATAGATGCTTTATATAAACTATACTGGGCTTTGGTACTATACACTATGCTTAGAATTTCCCATGGGTATATAAATCATTACAAAATGTGGCACTATGAGGCGCTAGTGATAAAATGATCTGCATGATCGATAGAAAAAACATAATGTGTACAAAAGCATACTCAAGTGACCCCATTCTGTTTAAGAACAGAATGTCATGTTTCTAGTCAAGTCTTAATGAGTTTCTGTGCAAGTTCCCGCCTATGAACTGAGATAACAATGCACAAGGAAATTTACTTTAAGAAAAAAAAAAAAATCCAGTTGGTGGTCACAGAGAACATATAAAAAATGGCAGCGCTGATGTGGTCACCGGATAGCATCTAATTTTGCCCTTACAATGCCAGCCTACCTGAAGATTTTTTCACCCTTTGCTGCCAAAAGGTAAGCAAAAAAAAAATGTAAATTGTTTTGTTTATGTATTATGGAAAACCATATTGCATGTGAAAGCCCCATTTTCCCTATTAAAACAGTACCTTCCCAGGAGACCCCCAAAACTGAAAAGAGCACGTTATAACATTTACAAATAAAATACAACTACTTTCCACACTATAAAGAGTTTAATTTTAAAATTGTGTGTAATCCCCCTCCCCAGGGAGATCTCATTTTTCATGGGATTTCATGGGTTAATACCCTTAAAAATCCACCAAAAAAAATACCATGGGGCCTCCCCTACCCAGCATAACCAGCCTGGGAACCAGCTATGGGGGCTTGTAGAACAGAGTGCGGGGGACCAGCTTTGAGGCCCCCCGCCCTGCAGGTTACAAGCCCGCGTAGCCTATGGCCACGGGCTCTTCTGCCTCCACTTGGGCTTTGGGGAGGCAGGTGATGGGGGGCTGGGGGTTAATGTCATGTCATTCGCTAGCGGAGGTGACTTGCCAGCCCCCAAGCCTTGTGAACTGGTATAGGGGTCTCATGGATCCCTTACCAGTTCGCAAAGGGTTAAGTGTAAAAGAAGTCACACACAAAACAAAAAATTACTTTTATTTATTATTTTTTGCAACACTCACTGCCGATCCAGTGTCCCCTGGTCATCCTGTCCCTTGCGGGAGAGGATCCATTTCAGGCTTCTTCTCCCTGCGGAAGAGCCCAGGGGGCATTGGGAGGTCCCTCCAGTAAAAAGGAGTGAGGATCGCGCCATAGCAGCCGAATTGGGAGCCCTCTCCTGAAACCAGAAGAGCAACGGAGGGGATCGGATGCCCCCAAGTGAAAATCCAGCTGGATCAAACAAGGGGTGAGTGTTTTTTTCTTTACAATAACAGGGGGAAAGCCTGGCCCGTAGGTTCTACAGTCTTGGCACTTAACGGTAGGAGAAGCAAACCCATAGGGCCTACAGGCTTGGTATTTAAAGGGTTAGCACTAGTGCCAAAAAGGATGCAGCACCGGACGCTCTGATTGAAGCAGCGCCAGATGAAACCTGGCATTGTAGGTCTAGATCCCATAGAACACAATGGGCAAAACTGGGTTAGAGAGTTTATTGCTTATAACTAATGTTATGGTAATGTTAAACACATTTATTTGTACAGAACATTGGGACTTGTCAATAATTGCAGGACCAATGTTTGTATGGACCAAAATGTTTTTGGGTTTTGAGTGTGTTTAAAATTGTGTTATTTTAATAGCTTCTTTTGATTAACAGTGTGGAATCTGGACACAACTAAAATGTAACCTTAATGCACTGTAAAGTTTTCCCACCTTGTCCCCAGCAGTGATTATTTTGTAATTTAAGTAAAAAATGCTGACCAGGATTGGCGCCCAGTGGAGCTGGAATAATCGCCTGCAGGTCCAACAGGCATTGACATAAACCAATACCTTAAGGCAACAACCAAATCTAATTAGCGTTTGGAGCATCGACTACTAGTGCTAGTGTAGTGCACAGCACAGCGCCAGATAAGACGGGAATGTCAGCGCTAGAGTAACATAAATGATGCTAAAAGGTCGACATCATAAATGAGGCCCCAAATATACTAAGGTACTGCTGAAATTTAAATGATCTTGTTTTGTAAAATTGAAAAAAAGCTACAAATGCTGTTTCATTTATTTTCTCTAGTTATCGACACTGATCATTTTTAAGATGTTTGCCTTAAAAAAAACTATTTTGCTCCTGCTCTTCCTTGGTCTGGTTTCTTTCTTTGTCTGTGAGGGCGCGTAAGTAGTATTATACTTGTTATGAATACGTTTTGAATTATTAAGTATATTGGCGGGAGGTTTCTGAAGAAGACCCAATGTTTTGTTAAAAGTCAGGTATATTAGTACCTAACTGTTAAATCTATTTCTTAATTTACCATCTATTATAAAGTTTTAAAGACTCCCTTCTGGCTTCAGCCGACTCTTCCATTAGTCTTCCACTTATTAAGATGAACTAAGTGTAACCCACGAGTGGGTGTATCTGGAATATGTTTCGAGATTTTTGCCTTTGCCTGAACTGTGGTGACACCCTTTAAGTTCCCCAACGCTCTAACACAATTATCATTATCACCAGTATAGAATTAATGCTAGAGCAATGGCACACACAATATACATCCAATATGCAGTGGCAAACCAATAGTTAAATCAACACTTAATCTGGTAATGGAACAATAATGTAATATCAAACTAGTTATTACTCTACTATGTTTGTGTACAAACCCCAAGTCCCCAAATATATGGCAGAGAAAAATGTACAGTGACCAAAAGTGAAGTGAGAGGATGAAATTCCAACAGCAGTAAACCAGGCCTTTTATAAGAAATCCCTTAGACAGATAAGAAGTATTGTTACTTTAATTTCTTCTGAGCCAACTGGAATAACCTTGATTTCAGGACAGGAACAACAGTCTCCTTGCTGAGCATCACACAAACTCTTCTTGCAATAATATACACTGCCTCTTTAAGAAAAACTTGTAGAAAGTCCCGGGCTGTGTTAATCAACTTCAGTTTATATAGCTGCAGCAAAGGATCACTGATATTTCTCTAGAAAATATATAACAGTTCTGCTTCAACTTCTATAACTAGCCTGAGCCATGGGTACTTCTGTGTGTTCATGGTGAGATTTCCACTAATCAGGGAAAAGCAGAAGACACATTCACTTACTCCAAGTCTCTGAACACACAAATCTTCCTCTTAGATCTGGCAGTTGCATTCGTTTTCCTGGATACCGTAGCCAGCAATCTAACTCTACATCTGGGCCTGGTCGATTTAGAAACAGTTCAGTAAGAGGTTACTCACAAATCCAGGTGAAATGGAAATCTTTCTGTGATGAGAGGTCTGGTTATTCACTTTTGCTTCCACTCCAGCTTGCCAGATCTTCAACCACAGCGTGATATTCACCAGCTGGCCATCCTCTATCTCCACAGCCGCTCTTCAGAAACAAGTCTCAGCTTGCCCAGCTCAGCGCCCTGGAAGTATGGGTCTTGTAGTCTTTCCACCTTCCCTCAACTCTCTAAGGATCCTAATGCTGGGGGTCGGTATCTCGTTGAGCGTCTGCCCCTGGAGAGTCTCCGCTTAGCTAGCTAGGAACCAGTATGACGCGAAGAAAAGTTCAGACAACAGCGTTCATCATACAGATTCTGATTTATTTCTAACACAGCAGAGAATATATAGAGCAGTATACAGAATTGCTCCTTACTCCTCCCTTCGGGGAGCAACTATTAACGGGACATTTTGCATGTAGGCATGAAACTTAAAACAAAACAATAAGTTCTTAAAACAAGAGCAGAAATTAGAGATGACCTTGATGCTGTCTCCTGAAGCACACACGTTGACACAGAGAAAGCACATCTCGTTAGCTAGGTTATAATAATAATAATAATGAAATGTCCATTTTCTGGTGAATGATTATATGGAAAAGTAAGTGTCTTAAATAGAGATGAGCGAATCGATTCAGACGAACCCGAATTCGTTCCGAATTTCATGAAATATTAGATTCTGAACGAATCCGAATTTCCCCGCGATTCGATCGATCAAATTTTTCCTTTAAACACCATTTACTGCAATTACAGGCATTGTAAAATGGTGGATGCACATGTCTGGACATATCCCCTGGGGCAAGGTATCATGGGAAGGTCACATGCAGCCTATCAGCAGCCAGGAACCCCGGTGACGTCACAGCACTATATAAGCGGCGGCCATCTTGCTGGTGCGCATTTCAGTGTTGTATTGCGGCGAGAACGGAGCTGGGTAGAGACAGGGAAAGACAGAGAGCCAGGGAGAGCCACAGAGACCCAGGGAAAGATCGAGGTAGGGACAGCAGATAAAGTGACAGAGAAAGCCTTTTTTTATTTTCATTTGATTTAATTGCCAGATCACAGTTTTAAATTGTTTTTGTGTCTGCTGTAAAAATCCCTGCCCACTGGGCATCCCATATTAGCACATTTAACCCTATCTGTTACACACAAGCAGCTCTTAAAGGGGATTTCATCTAACTAGTAAACAGTTTTAAGTGTTTTTGTGTCTGCTTTAAAAACCCCTGGGCACTTTGCTTCCCATGTTTGCACATTTAACCCTATCTGTTACACAGAAGCAGGACTTTCAGCTAATTTCATCTACCTAGAGCACAGTTTTAATAGTGTTTTTGTGTCTGCTTTAAAAACCCCTGAGCACTGGGCATCCCATATTGCCAATTTTCATAGTATCTGTTACAGAGAAGCAGTTCCTCAGTTTATTTACCTTCTGCTTTTTAAAGTAAACACATTTTTTAAAGTGCCTGTTGCGCATTTCAAATACATAAAAATGTCAGGCAGACAAGTGCCAGGATGTTCACAGAGGAGTGGAAGAGGCCTAGATTCAGCAGGCAGAGGTCGCAGCAGACTACGAGCGAGTGGCAGCAGGAGTCGCGGTGAGAGACCTGATCTGCCAGTATCTGCTAGCGATCGTGTCTCCACCAGTAACCCATCTGCCGTCGTAGATGGGTTAACGCGGTCATCCACATCATCACAAGTTACATCTGACACCCCCAGTCTACAGTCGGTAGGTTCCTCTGACACAACCCTGAGTTGGCATGTCCCGGTAGCAGTCCCTGTCCTCCCATTGCCTCTGTCCTACGCCTTTCCTTCCCCCAGCGACGTATCCTATGCTTTGGGTTCAGCTCCACTCTTTAGTGAGGACGATCAGATAGAGGACAGTCAGCAGCTACTGCCTAGCCAATAAATGGAGGTGGTTTCTTTCACTAGGCAGACAAATAGTGATGTGGAGAGTGGCGTGGGAGGTGGTGTGGTGAGCGTTCCAGCTCCTGCACCAGACACTGTTGAGGAAACCGAGAACATCAGTGACGTGCAGACACAACTCGATGATGATGATGATGATGAAGTCGATTGCACTTGGGAGCCGGGTGCAGAAGGGGGTTCATCATCATCATCAGGAGAAGAGGGGCGCAGGTTGCCCCGGAGTCAGCAGCTGAGGCAGCAAGATGTTAGCAGCATGGTTGGCAGTCAGCATGGGGGCAGAATTGTAAAGTCTGGAGCCAAATGGGGCCAGGGTAGATCACTTGCTGCGCGGCAGGCTACCTTCTCGGGAGGTAGTGGAGCAGGGGTTCCTGGAGTTGGTGGCAGTAGCAGTGAATCAGTGCAGGCTGTTGGTGGGAAAATTAGCTACTCGGCAGTGTGGCAGTTTTTCATCAAGCATCCACAGGAGGATAACATGGGCACATGCAAGATGTGTAGGCAGAAGGTGAAGCGTGGCCAGGGCCCAAATGTTGGCACCACAGCCCTGCGTCAACATATGCTGCGTCACCATAAAGCGGCCTGGGAGAACCGAGGCTCCGAAGAGGTGGCCCAGGCTGCTTCCTCACCAAGTGGCACACCGCTCCCAATTTCTGGCAGCCAAGGCTCCAGCACCTCAGCAGAAGGCAGCTGTGCGTCATACCCATCCTCTGTCGCTCCAGATGCTCCTGCTTCTCCTCCTCCTCCAAGTCATGCATCCCGCCAGCAATCCATCAGCTAAGCCATGTCCAAGAGACAGCAGTATGCGCCCACTCATCCTACGGAGAAGAAGTTGAATGTGCTCCTGTCCAAGTTGCTGGTGCTGCAGTCGCTCCCTTTTCAGGTGGTGGACTCTGCACCTTTCAGAGAACTAAGGGCTTGTGCCGAGCCGAGGTGGAGAGTCCCAAGCCGTCATTTCTTTGCCAAGAAGGCAGTACCAGCGCTGCACAATTTTGTTGAACAGAAGGTGGGCCAGTCCTTGAGCCTATTGGTGTGTAGCAAAGTGCATGGCAGCGCCGACGTCTGGAGCTGTAACTACAGTCAGGGACAGTACATGTCGTTTACGGCCTACTGGGTGAATGTGGTTCCTTTGCAGCAGCAGCAACTTGGACAGGTCACGCCGCTTCGGCCTCTGTGCTCCCTGGGCATTGTGCCTGTGACACCGTGCGACTCGGCCTCCTCATTCTCTGCCATCTCCTCACCCTCCACTGTAGGGTCAAGTCTCAGTGCCCCCCCAGTCTACCATGTGTGCAGGGCACGGAGGTGTCGCGCTGTGCTTCACATGGTTTGTCTTGGCGAACGGAGTCACACAGGGGAGGAACTGCTAAAATGTATTCATCAAGAAATCCAAACATGGCTTACTCCAAGAAAACTGAAAATGGGAACCATGGTTACCGACAATGGGAAGAACATTTTGTCTGCGCTGTGACAAGGAAGCCTGACCCATGCGCCCTTCATTGCTCACGTCTCGTCTTCAATCTGGTTGTCAAGCAGTTTCTGAAGTCTTCCCCCCCCCATCTGCAAGACATCCTAACAACGGCAAGGAAACTTTGCATGCACTTCAGCCACTCCTACACCGTCAATCACACCCTTCTTGAGCTACAGCGTCAGAACGGTAGCCCCCAACATAGTCTGATTTTTTTGATGTTTCCACCGGTTGAAATTCCACCCTCCATATGTTGGACCCACTATACGAACAGAGAAAAGCCATCACGGATTTCTTGATGATCCAAGTGGATAGGTGGACTCCCCTGTGTAACTTCAATGTCAACCAGTGGCAGCTCATACATGACACCTGCCGTTTGCTCAGGCCCTTTGAGAAAGCCACTTTGTCAGTCGCCAGGATTACGGGATGAACGACGTGATTCCACTGCTTCATGTACTACAACACATGTTGGAAACCATGGCTGGTCAGAGCACTGGAGACATGGCGTCTACATCTTACGGCCACATGAACCCCGTTGGAGCTGAACTGGAGGAGGAGGAGGAGGGGAACAGTGAAGCACAGTTTAGGCTTGGCGAAATGGCTGGTTTATCTAGTCAGTTGACTGGAGAGGAGGAGCAGGAGCAGCCAGAGGAGCTAAAGGGTTGTGAGGAAGGCGAGACAGAGGACCCAGACACATCGTGGCAGTATGCAGTGGAGATGGAGACAGGTAGTCCCTCCGAGTCACTTGCACAAATGGCACGAAGCATGCTCACGTGCTTGCGTAGTGACCACAGAATTGTTTCCATTTTTCTGCGGGATGACTACTGGCTCTCCACCTTATTGGACCCTCCTTTCCGGCACAAAATGGGGGCATTTTTTAAACCCGTTGAGAGGGAGGACAAACTGACCTACTACAAAGACATTCTACGTAGTCAGTTGGACGATGCCTATCTGCGCCATGGTCCATACTCTCGCAGGTCAGACTCGGGGGGACCTCTGCGCTCACCTTCCACTGCCATGGCTACTGGGGGGGGGGTGGAAGGAGCAGCAGCAGCAGCTCCATCAGCAGCAGCCTCAGTCGCTAATGAGTAGCTTTCTTCACCCGCATAGTGAGGCTACTCATGAGCAGCAGGAAGACCTGGAGCAGGACCTGAACCAGCAAGTCATGTCATACCTTGACATGACCATGCCAACACACCTTGAGGATCCGTTGGACTTCTGGGCAACCAAACTTGACTTGTGGCCACAACTAGCAGAGTTTGCCCTGGAAAAGCTGTCCTGCCCGGCCAGTAGCATGCCATCTGAGCGGGTGTTTAGTGCGGCGGGGGCCATAGTAACGCCGAGGAGAACTCGTCTATCAACTAAAAATGTGGAGAGACTCACCTTTGTGAAAATGAATCAGGGATGGATCAGCCACCCACCAATGGCTGATGCATGCGACTAGATTCAGCATGGTGCCACGTTTTACACTTTCCAAATGGTGCAAAACATATTTATGTCTTTAGGCCAATTTTTGGGTTTCTGCTGATGCCAACTTCAGGGTATGCCTTTCAGCCAATTTTTGGGTTCCTGCTGATGCCAACTTCAGGGTGTGCCTTTCAGCCAATTATTGGGCTCCTGCTGATGCCAACTTCAGGGTATGCCTTTCAGACAATTTTTGGGTTCCTGCTGATGCCAACTTCAGGGTGTGCCTTACAGCCAATTTTTGGGTTCCTGCTGCTGCCAACTCCAGGGTGTGTCTATCAGTCAATGTTTGGGTTCCTGCTGCCAACTTGAGTGTCTCTTTCAGCCATTTTTTGGGCTGCTGCTGTAAAGTATCATTATTTGTGATATTTCTTTCCCTTGTTTTCCTTAACAAGGACTGTTTTGGGCCATCCAGAATCTGATCTCAGCTATAGTAATTTTAGCAAGTATTGGCCGAAACCAAAAATCAATAAATGGATTTAATATAAATAGAGCTGATTACATTACAGGGAAATAATAATATATATGAAGTTACAATGTACAAAATTGTAAGCTGTGTCCATAGGAAAAAATGCAGCAATCATTCTTAGGTTAATTCAACCTAGAGTCTTTTGTCTCTCTCGCCCAACCTCCACCATACTGCCTATGTGGCGATCTCCTACATGTCTCACATGTTGTCCGTTCAGAGACCCAAAGCAAAAAAGACCAAAAGACCCCGTCCTTTGTCCTTAAAAAGTTATCCTCTCTCGCCATACCTTTCCCCTCCCCCCAAGGGGGAGGCATGTAACACTATGCCTTACATATGGATTCACTTAAATAGTTGAAGTTAAGACATAACATTACTGTGCATATATACATATATACATACACACATACAATGAACATTGATGCAATTCACCAAAATAAACCTTATATTACATTATATGTGCATCAGCCAGCCCTGGATCAGAATCATAATAACCAGGTAAAAATCCACAGACTCCATTCATCCAAGTTACCTATTTTTCAGTAATATTAGTGATTTAATAATAATTCATTAATAATTGAGATCATAAACATTTTATTCCTCTGGAACCTTCTTACAGCTGCTGCTGCCGCCAACTCCAGGGTGTCTTTAGGCCAATATTTGGGCTCTTGCTGCCAACTCCAGTGTCTCTTTCAAGCAATGTTTGGGCTCCTGCTGCTGCTTCTGGCAACTCCAGTGTGTCTTTAGGCCAATTTTTGGGCTCCTGCTGCCAACTCCAGTGTCTCTTTCAAGCAATGTTTGGGCTCCTGCTGCTGCTGCTGCTGCTGCCAACTCCAGTGTGTGTCTTTAGGCCAATTTTTGGCCTCCTGCTGCCAACTCCAGTGTGTCTTTAGGCCAATTTTTGGGCTCCTGCTGCCAACTCCAGTGTCTCTTTCAAGCAATGTTTGGGCTCCTGCTGCTGCTGCTGGCAACTCAAGTGTGTCTTTAGGCCAATTTTTGGGCTCCTGCTGCCAACTCCAGTGTCTCTTTCAAGCAATGTTTGGGCTCCTGCTGCTGCCAACTCCAGTGTCTTTCAGCCAATTTTTGGGCTCCTGCTGCTGCCAACTCCAGTGTGTCTTTAGGCCAATTTTTGGGCTCCTGCTGCTGCTGCTGCCAACTCCAGGGTGTGTCTTTAGGCCAATTTTTGGGCTTCTGCTGGCAACTCCAGTGTCTCTTTCAGCCAATGTTTGGGCTCCTGCTGCTGCCAACTCCAGTGTGTCTTTAGGCCAATTTTTGGGCTCCTGCTGCTGCCAACTCCAGGGTGTGACTTTAGGCCAATTTTTGGGCTCCTGCTGGCAACTCCAGTGTCTTGTTCAGCCAATGTTCGGGCTCCTGCTGCTGCTGCTGCCAACTCCAGTGTGTCTTTAGGCCAATTTTTGGGCTCCCGCTGCCAAGTCCAGTGTCTCTTTCAAGCAATGTTTGGGCTCCTGCTGCTGCCAATTCCAGTGTGTCATTAGGCCAATTTTTGGGCTCCTGCTGCCAAGTCCAGTGTCTCTTTCAAGCAATGTTTGGGCTCCTGCTGCTGCTGCTGCCAACTCCAGTGTGTCTTTTGGCCAATTTTTGGGCTCCTGCTGCCAGGTCCAGTGTCTCTTTCAAGCAATGTTTGGGCTCCTGCTGCTGCTGCTGCCAACTCCAGGGTGTGTCTTTCAGGCAATATATGGGCTCCTAATGCTGCTGCCAACTCCAATGTGTTTTTCAGGCAATATATAAGCTCCCTATGCTGCTGCCAACTCCTGGGTGTGTCTTTCAGGCAATATATGGGCTCCTAATGCTGCTGCCAACTCCTGGGTGTGTTATTCAGGCAATATATGTGCTCCCCATGCTGCTGCCAAGTCCAGAGTGTGTCTTTCAGGCAATATTTGGGCTCCCTATGCTGCTGCCAAATTCAGGGTGTGTTTTTTAGGCAATATATGGGCTCCCTATGCTGCTGCCAACTCCACTGTATGTCTTTCAGGCAATATATTGGCTCATCATGCTGATGCTACCTCAAGGCTCTGTAATTGTGCCGCTCTGCGTCAGCGAATCTAATAGCGATGCCTCTGATCTGCATGTCATACTTCTTAACAATAGTATTTCACTAACCCAGCATGCATCCTGTGCATGTTACAGCCAAGCAAAACATTCTGCAACCCTATGGAGGCTCTTGGATGCCCAGAAATAGTCTTTTTAATAGCGATTCGTCGCGAATAAATTCGGACCTAAACAATAATTCCCTGAAAATTTGGCGAATCAGCCGAATCATATTTTTCAAAAGTTCGCTCATCTCTAGTCTTAAAGTGAAACTTTCACCTCTATTCTAAGCCTGAGCAAACTGATTCTAACAAGCCTTAGTCTTGGTATATAGCTGGATATTAGTATATTAGTATATAGCTGGACATTACTATATATCTGGATAAATATCACATCCCATCCTTCCAATCCCCTCTCATGAATCATTTTTTTTATTAATGATTCATTTATGAGTATCCCCGTTCCCTTAAATATTGTGTGTAAGGTCCCTCCCATTGGAAGGAAATGACACACATAAGGAGCTTGAAAAGCACATACAAAGTAAGAATAAAAAGGATAATGGTACCTATTTGTGCCAGTAGTCCCTTCCATCCTGAGAACATATTTAGAAAGTATTGGTCCCAGGGGTCGGTGACTCCAGCATTCTGCTTCATCTCTTTAGCCAAGGAGTCTAATTTGTTAATTGCCACCGTGGTCTTTCCATTAGGTCCCAAATTATCAAGGATGTAAGTGCAGCAGGTTTCACCTATTAATTTGCATACGCCCCCTTTTTCTGCTAAGAGCATGTCTAAGGCCATTCTATTCTGGAATGCCATGGTGGACGTGGGTCCCAGTTGCTCTGCCATCCCCTTAAGGCCATCTCGTGTTGCATTAACAAAACGCTGCTGGTTGTAGTAGAGGTAGTTTATCCAGTCAGCATTTTTATTGGCAGTGATAAGGGGAATAATGGACTCAAATCCTGTCTTAACAGGGTCCCGGGCCTTGAACTCATCAGGAACCCCTCTTGGGACTCCTATGGCATCCAGGTACACATGGGGGTCAAAATTTCCCCCTAGGCCTCTCTTACGTCTCCCCTCCGTCAGCAAGGGGAAATGTAACTGCTCTGTCATGCTATTGGAGGGGGTGATAAGGAAAGGCATTATAATTTTCACCAAGGTACGTTGGCCTCTCCATGATTGCTGAAGTGTATGTCTAATTTTCCCATCTCCACATAGCCAGAACACATCTCCCACACTATGTGACTGATTGAACAAATAAGAGTCAGGGATGGTGGAACTACCATTATTGGCACAAAAACCTGGACTGAAAATGCCTACATTCACAGTGCCACTAGGCCAGGAATAACAGGTGTAGTTCCTGGGGTAAACTTCTATTCCAGGTCCCGGGGAAACAGTCTGGGTTAGTATAGGATAGTTTCTTTTCCAGACCTCACATTACCCCTCTTTGGTCCTATTGCTGTATAGGCTAAGGAAACACTCCTCCTCCTCCGGGGGCAGGGTCAAAGGTACAGGGCCCAGATGAGGACGGGCGGCTGCACAAACATACCAATCTGTAGTGTCTGTAATGCAGCTTGTTTGGCGATCCTATCAGCTAAAGCATTCCCCCGGGCTACCTCGGTCTGTTCACCTGTGTGTGCTTGGCAATGCATAACAGCAATTCTATTTGGCAATTACAAAGCTGCTAACAAGTTTTTTATCAAAGTGGTATGTGAAATGGGTTTACCGTCTTCTGCTACAAACCCCCTCCTACTCCAGATTACCCCAAAGTCAAAAATAACCCCGTGACTGTACCGGCTATTTGTCCACACATTTAAGTCCCTCCCCTTAAAGAGCTCACATGCCCTGGTTAGGGATATGAGTTCTGTGGCCTGTGCTGACTTGTAGGGTAGGGGCTTGGCCTCCAGGACTATGTCTGGTAATTGTACCACAGCGTAGCCTGCATGAAAGGTGCTGTCATTGGGGCGAGAAAATGAGCCATCTACAAACACATTTTCTGCATCAGGAAGAGGTGTGGAGGACAGGTCAGGCCTGGGGGAAGTGTCATAGCAATTTCTTGCACACAGTCGTGGGGAGGGGCTGGCTCATCCTGTTCTCCTTTCAGACCTAGGAGTGCGTTCAGGATGGGGGCGGGGCCAGCCGTGTTAGCAGCATATTTGATAGTCAACTGTGGGTCTAAAAGCAAGGTCACCTCATATCCACTCAGTCTTTGGGCTGACATGTGCTGAGTGTGGACATTTCTAAGAAGTAATGAAACATTATATGAAGCATGCAAGGTGGTAGGGGAGTCAACGTGGTGGCCTGTTCAACTACCATGCCACAAGCGGCCAATGCTCGTAGACATGCAGGCATACCCTGAACCTGGACCGGCATGACTTTAGAAAAAAATGCCACTGGACGTAATTTGCCTCCCTGCTTCTGAGCCAAAACACCCGCGGGGGTCTCACAATTTTCTCGCACATATAAATGAAACATTTTTCCATAATCTGGGAGGCCCAACCCGGGTGCACATACTAAAGCATTCTTTAAATACATGGCATTACACATTTCCTCAGACCATTTTATGGTGTCAGGCTTATCAACGTGCGTGTGCGCTCTTAAAATGCTGTCATAAAATGAACAATCAGGTATCCATTGGCGGCAGTAACCAATCATACCAAGGAAGGTTAGCATGTCCTTCCTGGTAAGTGGGTGGGGCAGACCCACGACAGCAGCAACTCTCTTAGGGCTCATTTTTCTCTTGCCTTTGAGAGCACAAATCCTAAGTACTCAACCTCCTCCTGACACCATTGCAATTTCTCTTTTGATACTTTAAAACCACTTTCACCAAGAGCCTGTAGTAGGCTAATACCATCAACCCGGGCGGCCTCCCTGGTCAGACTACTGATTAGCACGTCATCGGCATACAGTAGAATGACCGACCCCCGCAGGGCAGTCCAGGCCCTAAGCGTTTCCCTGAGGACAATGGCAAAAACTATAGGCGCATTCAGGAACCCTTGTGGCAATCTGCCAAAGGTCAGCTGTTTGGACCGGTAGCTAAAAGCGTAAAGGGGACAGGTTTCGGGGTCTACGGGTATCCCAAAAAACGCGTTTTTTAAATCCAAAACTGTAAATATCCTGTGCTGGTGGGGGAGGGCAGTGATCAGTGACACCATGTCAGGTACAATGGGACCCAGGGGGACCACCAAGCAGTTTACGGCCCTTAAATCCTGGACCGCCTGTCTTCTTGACTGGGTTGATTGGCGAGTTGTAGAGAGAAATGGTCTCCTGCAGAATGCCATCTTTTAAGTATTGGTCTATGAGGGGGGCAATGCCTCCTCCTTCTCTGGTGACAATGGGTATTGTTTGTGAAACACTGGGCTCACACCGTGTTTAAGTACAGCCTTGTAGGATGTGCAGTCTACAAGTCCCACATCTAAAGGTTCTTTGGGCCAAACTTTGTCATCTACCTCCTCTAACTCCTCATGTAGGTAGTATTCAGATGTGGAATCCAGGGCACCCATTTTGACTTCTAATTCTAATACACTGGATTGCACCATCATGCCACCCTCACGGTCTGTCATTAGGGAAATGTTCAGTGTTCCCATAAGGTCCCTGCCCAAAAGATTAATAGGGCAGTGTGTAAGGATTGTAAGATCTGTGGGTCATCAGAAGTAAGGTCAGTAACAGTCAGTGGAGGGGTAGAAAAAGTCTTAGTCAGTATCCCATTTATACCCATAGAAGGTGCAGCTTTTCCTAAAGGTCTACAGGTGGCCCCGCTATCCACGACCATGGGTGCTACTTTCCCATCAATCTTAAGTACTACATAGGGGGCTTGTGTGAAATGGGTGGAAACTACGAGAAAAGCTGGGATACTCACCTCCGGGCTTCCTCATTGTCTGCCTACTTGTGTCCACTCCAAAGGGTATTTAACAGTCTGGACCTGAGACGAGTTACCTCCTTATTGTGGGGACCCCACCTGCATCTGTACCTGTGGGGGCATTGGGGCAAGGTTACCTCCCTGTGACATCGGGGGTGGTGGGGGTAACTGGGCTAGGTTGTTAAAAAAAAGGACACTGGACCTTCCAGTGATCCATGGCCCCACATCTAAAACATCCCCTTTGCTGATTATTCCCTCAGGCAATACATGAACTAAATATCAATTATCCTTAAAAAGTATAACCTAATTTTTTCATTTCCTGCTGCCTTAAATAGGCAACACACTTTCTTGCTGGATCCCTAAAAAGATGCAAAATTACCTTTTTTATTTCCAAACCTAAAATGGTTGTGGAATATTGACCAAGCATTTTGGGATACATTTTAAACTTATGTAAATTCAAAGTTATTCCTGTTTATTAGAGGGAACTAGGGAACAACTTCTTATCTAATGTAATCGAACCAAAAGCCCTCCTTTCCCTGAATCTTGTATGATGTATACTGTCAAGTCAAGTTTATTGGTCGCATACACAGCCATTCACAGTAAGTTATGCAGTGAAATCTTACGACTGCCCACAAGACGGGTACGTTACAGCACAAACTCAAGTAATAATATGCAGGATACACAGTGTTTACTGCATACATTGTAGTAAAAGTATGCAATATACAGATGCAGCAGCCCTTATTGCAATTGTGCTGGGAAAAATTAAACTCTCTCCTCCTGCTGTGCAGTGTAAAAAGCAGGACAGAATGTTGCTCTTACATTGCTGTGTTACATTATAACAGCCAGCTGTTTGCAATGCAACAAGATTAGCTCCCTGCTAAGTTACATTGTATAGGCTGCAGCAACATACTAGCTCATAGCTCATAACTCATCATGTGAGTGATCTTTCCATTGTGCTGTTGCGATGGGGAGATCATTCTGAAAAAAATCACATCTGTATGTATCCCATAATTAAGGTATGCAAGGTATATATCACATCTTGACAGTATGCAAGGTACCCCAAATCACAAAGAAACACAGGATAAGCTAATTATCAGCTATCAGATTTATCAGATTTGGCCAGACCATAGTCCACAGTGCGTGGGTGGGTATGTTTTTCCTCGTCATGATTATAGGATACTGTCCTGGAGGAGGGTTCAGGTAGCCTGCAGGAGAAAAAACTCCTTCTCAACCCCTCTGTGCTGGCTCTACTTCCAGTCAAGATACAATGGTGCCAATGTAGAAATCTCTAAATTGTACTCACCCAGGGTAAGACTTTGAATCAGGACCAGTTACCCATGGTAAAATAGCAAGTGGTCTGACCAAAACAGTATATAATGCTACTCAGGAAACATATCTATATACCTCTCCCAAGTGCCAGAAAATATTCCACCAAAAGGGACGGGGAGTTTGGGGAAATCCACTGTTGTAAAATACCCCACTGCTAAGATAACATAAGGAAACCACCTCTGTCCCTTGAAAACTCCCAAGATTGCCCTCTTTGGTGTGTAAGGTAATAAATAATTAATTAGACATTTTAGGCAAAAGAAGACAACTTTTGCCAGAATAATTTAGTCCGGAGGGCATTCCCAATATTGGTGGTAGATACAGCAATCCTAAAGTCCTGAGATATCTCTATCACACAAAAGCCATTCAAAAGCATAAACGATTTCAAGTTATCATTATTTACTTAAAGCCAAACAAAACCCCCGGGGCAGGGCCCTGTAATCTAAAAAATTCCAGGGACAGCCACTGGCCTTTCCCCGGGGCATCCCGATCTGGAATCTTTTAGATTCTTAGAACACAGGAGCCATTCAAAAGAACGAACGATTCAAAAGAAGGAACAATCTAAAGATATCATTATTTACTTAAAGTGGACCATCAGACCTTATCTGATGTTCCTCTCTAAACATTCCTCCCCCATCCCAAATCTGCCTTTTGGATGTTGGCATTATCTAAAATACTGACATCCAGCAGTATTCCTGGCCTCTTTCCAACCCACCACCCCCCCCCCCCCCCCTCAGCAGCAGGCTTAGCCTTCCTTACCTCTAGCCGTCCTCTCATGCTCTTCTGCGCCGAGTGTCATTGCAGCCTATGCAGTGACACTGCACATGCACAAGATCTGAGGGGTGGTGCAGTGCATGATGGGATGGCAAGATGGGGCTGTCCAACGGAGATGATGCGGGACAGAGGGATGCCCGAATACGATGAGACCAGATAGGTAAGTCAAAAGTTGTATAATGTGAAACCAGAGGGGCGAGGGAGCGAGCAATCCAGGTTTGGATAGTTTTTATTAACCCCCCAACACCTGCAATGTTCCTTTTCAAAGAGGTCCTTCCTCTCAGAGCATCCTAGATTGGCAGCTTGCAGGCTCCCTTGCTGATGTAAACATCCATTAGCTGCATCCCCGCATCTCTGGGCTGTGAGTGAGCTCCTGTCCCCAGCCATTCAGAAAGACTGAGGATGGGAGCGCGAGCGCTGCTGGACATGTGACCACAGCACTCTCGACTTCTGAAGCCCTACATGTAAACAGAGCTGTTTGCTGATCATTACATATGCATGGTGAATGGCTTTGATTGGACCAGAATCTGCTGATGTGCCATAGGATGGTGAGGGGCTGAGATGTTCTGGACGATCTGGGGGGTTTCACACAGTGGAACATATCAGTTCAAGATGCCTGGAGGAATTTCAGTCAAATCCATTCCATATTTTAAGTTTCTGTGTTTGACAGACTAGACCGACCCTATGAGAAGAGAAATATATATCCCATGAAAAATTGTTAATGCAACCTTTTTCTGTAAGCTGATACAGAAAGGAGCTTCCAAGCATATGACAGCTCCCCCAAATCTTAAGGTACATTGAGACAGTAGAGGCCTTCTGTGGTGGGATCGTGGAGGAGGTCCTGAAGCCTCAGGATTCATTACAAACAGAAGGCCTAGGTTTTGTTATCTGCACTATTGCTCCTGTTCTGTCACATGTTTCTGGACAAGAGAATTATTCATCATTTATTGGCTAGAGGTAAAAATCATTTTGCTCTGTTGGCAGCCAGATGGTCTTGGGATCCCATACAGAGGTCAGCTGAGTTGACCTACAATTGAATTGTACAATTGAGGACAGAGCTGACCTAAGTGTGATATGTTTCAGTCCGTTTCACTCACTGTGGTTATGTTCTGTGTTCTCTTCACACTTATTCATGTACTCAGGGATTTCTCATTCTATGCGGGTAGGATATGTCTGTATGAGGAGGTGACTGGACAAGAATTCCTCCAACAGTTACAGAGATTATGCTGAGGCTCAAAAAGCTCCAGAGACGGTCACTGGGAAAGTGTAAGTGTGAAGAAGGACCATCAGACATGGCGGCTAGTGTTATTATTTTACCAAGGATAAGGAAGCAGGTTCCCCCTACGTACAACAGTATTTAACTGGCAGTGGTGTATAACTTGGATAAAGGTTATAGACAACATGGAGGTTGGGTGGGTGGTATATGGACATATGCCAAGCAACATACAGGCATGTGAGAAAACTAGTACATGAATGATTAACCTATGACTTAAAATATACAGTATGACCAAATTGAAAATACAACAGCCATTTTTATTAGGCCTTGGAGACGCCTTGCCAAGCGAATGAAGTGTTTGAAGTTGGGGGATTTCGATGAAGCTGAAGACTATGATAAAGATCCGGACAGAAGAGAGGAGGAAAGACATGTTAGAAAGCTGCTGTCGAAATTGGAATGGTTTTTCTGTATTGAACTGCAATCAGACAATGCAAGCAAAAGTTTTTTGTACAGAGGAAACATAAAAACACCCCAAGACATCGCGTCAGCTGATGTAATAATAACATGATAAAAAAAAGTTTATTCATGTATAATAAAAAGACCTTCTGAACTTACTCTTCTCTTCTTGTGTGTGTAGACATGTAGAGTTATTGTGACATTTACTTCAAAAGTGAACAATAAAGCAATCTGGATAAATATACTTACCCCACATGGTGAAGAAGTTACATAGTTACATAGTTAATACGGTTGAAAAAAGACATGTCCATCAAGTTCAACCAAGGGTGTTGGGGTAGGGGAAGTTTTTATTTTATTTTTAGGGGAAGCTTTTAATTTAATTTAATTTTTTTATAACCGCTTATAGTAACTGTTAATGTTATTTTCTTCTAAATAAGCATCTAATCCTTTTTTGAAGCTGACAGCGGTTGATGCTGTAACAAGCTTCTGTGGGAGGCTATTCAATAGATTTATAGGGCCTGATGCAGAGCCTTCCCCGATCTGAGCTTAAAACCTTCCGATTGTCCGGGGCTCCCGTTTGAATCGTGGCTCAAATGTGATGCAGAGCCTCCGTCGGAATGGCTCCCTAACCGATACGTCAATTTGTCTTCACTCGGGAAGTTTTTTTTGCTCTCTCGAGTGCCTTCAATTTGATCGGGGCTTCCGTTCCCGTTCACACGGGCGGCCCGTTTTTCCCTGCTTTTTCCTTGGTTTTTGAACGTACCTGCTTGCCTTCCGTCGTATTTGACCTTCCATTTTTGTGGTTTTTCAAGTATACTTACATCTCCATGGCTCTTCAGTTGCCAATCTGGCTACACGCAAGTGCACATCCCTAAACCTCCATTGGAATATGCATATGGCACCAACTGCCAATTTGACACATATATATATTGTCATATTTATTTTTGGGTGTTCCTTGTTCCTTGCCATTAATGCATACCTTAATCTCCTTGGTGTTCCTTGTTCCTTGCCATTAATGCATACCTTAATCTCCTTGGTGTTCCTTGTTCCTTGCCATTAATGCATACCTTAATCTCCTTGGTGTTCCTTCCCATTAATGCATACCTTAATCTCCTTGGTGTTCCTTGTTCCTTGCCATTAATGCATACCTTAATCTCCTTGGTGTTCCTTGTTCCTTGCCATTAATGCATACCTTAATCTCCTTGGTGTTCCTTGTTCCTTGCCATTAATGCATACTTTAATCTCCTTGGTGTTCCTTCCCATTAATGCATACCTTAATCTCCTTGGTGTTCCTTGTTCCTTGCCATTAATGCATACCTTAATCTCCTTGGTGTTCCTTGTTCCTTGCCATTAATGCATACCTTAATCTCCTTGGTGTTCCTTGTTCCTTGCCATTAATGCTTACCGTAATAGTTTGATAGTTTTTCAGATTTATTGGCCTTTATCTAAACCTTTTGTGTCATGTAAATGTGTGATGATGTTGTGTGATTGTACATTTGCAGGAAAGACAACACACCAAGTCTTTTTTGTTTTGTTTATTAAAACGTTGTGTAACTTTTTTTGGTGGCATTTTCAGATAAAATTTTTTTTTTTGTAAAAGAAATAAAATGTGAACATTCTCCTCTCAAATCCCAAAAATTAGGCCTCGGGGTCTTGACCATGTCGTTTTCTTTTATCTGTGAATGAAAAACAACATTAGTTAAGCATTGTTTTTATGGTTTGGTTGGGCGTGGTTTTTATGGGGCCCTTTTTAAACCGGACCTTCAGCGTGATTTAAGGAAAAGCCCAAACTCTTCAAAAACGAGTCCGCAGCATCTGAAATTTTGATTTTTAAAGTTTTGAGTCACTAACTTATTATTCTTTCCCCCACTGGGCTGCAACTCTGTTCAGGAATTTAGGATACGGACGCCGCCATCTTGACTCAGAAGCATCACACTTACTGAGGAGAGGAGAGTGGGATAAGGTACAGGGGGTGGGTTATAGCTTTGCTCAGACAGAGCAGAGCTGTGCTCTGGAAAAGGTCAGCAATCCCAGAATGCAGAGCAGCACAGTTAGAAGGCACTTCCTGTTTGCAGGCTGCCTGATAAGATGGCGGCTTCCATAATCCGCCATCTTGGATGTTTCAAGCCTCATAACATGCACTAGGTGCAGGTAGGATGGTTTTTAAGGTGGGCAATCTGTATGTACAGGGTGTTGGAAACATATAAGATAGACTGTTATTCTGAGTGAAGGTCCGCTTTAAGGGCTTTTTTAACAAAGTCTTTGGTTAAATTTTTTGGTTTTTAAATTTTGGGGCCAATGGAATTGTTTGTTCATTTACTTTTGTACTAAAAAACGCCACTTACAAGGTTTTGGGCGCACATTGCGTCGGGGGCGGAGTCTCTATTCTTGCTCCCTTGGTTGCTGCTGTGAATCTGTTTGGATGACAAACACACTGATATTAGAGATATTAGAGATATTAGAGACTGTTGTTGTCTCATGAATATCATAATAAGTTAGTCTTCTAGGTATCAATCTACTCACCTTCCCCAGCCACCTCTTCCTCGTCGCCCCCTTACCTCGCTCATCCCTTGGGATGTCCCTGCGATGTCTGAATCTACAACTAACAATAGTGCACATGAGTATATGTATTTAATGCATGTATTCCCACATATCTAACTATATTTCCCTTACCGGAGTCAGGTTGAGGCTCATTTCGGCTCGACTCCCTGCCGTCAGATTCCCCCCTCCCCTGCATGCTGAGGTCAAGAGCCTCCTCATACTTACTTGCAGAGGAGGGGGTGGCCGTTGACACTGGCGGTGGACCACCTACACCTTCACCTGTTTCGCCCTGTTGTTTTGCGTGTCCTGGTCCGGGTGGGGCGGAACCGCATATTCCATTCATGGGCTGAAATACAAACACAATCATTAAAACACACCCAGGCGATGCCAGGGTTATAGGTGCATTTACATTTTCAACACTTACATGGGAAATGTTTGGCGAAGTACCGCCTCACCCGGTGCTTATGCCTTCTTTTTAAATCAGACCAGTGTTGGGCGATCTGGGTGAAGGTATAGGTGGTTTGTGATCGTCGTGCAATCGCGTCCACCACCGCCAGGGCCAACGTGCACTTGTCATAATCTGACGGCAGGAAGTCGTAGCGATTCCTCAGCATCATCTGTCAAAAAAAGATACAAGGACCCACCATTAAGCCACAAAATACATTAACAAATTTCTTGGCCTAACTAAAGTCACTTTATTAACCTCTTGCTGCCTCACATTGCCCTAGTTCTGCTATCTGCATGTAGCCTAGTTTGTAGCTGCGTACATATGTTAAACTAAGGTGGGCTTGTATGTAACGTGACAAACTAAGTTGTTTCAGACTATTCTTGCGTTTTTTTTTTTTTTTTTATTACAAGGAATGTGTGCGTGCACATAAACGCACGCTCGCATACTCACATCCATGATGATGTCGTCCTGCTCCGGGGTAAAGATGGCGGGCGACATCTTTTCTGGGTTTGCAAGGTATAGCTCTGACGTTCCCCCGCGGTGACGTGCGTGCGCGCAGGCGCGCACCCGCTGTTGACCACGCCCACACGGGAAACATATTTAAAGCACAAGGCACTCAGCTCTGTGTTGGATACCATATCAATATGGGCAGACCTAAAGGGAGCAAAAAGAGCCAACCAAGGGCCGAGGCACATAGCAGCCGCACACATGCCTCATCCTCCAAAAGACAGAAGAGCAGGCACCAGACACATGCCAAACATGCCCCCACTAAAACGATGGATACTCCACAGAAACAGGCACATTCCAAAAAACGCAGGACCAAGGAGACATTAACCCATTCACCACCACCTGCCAAAAAACCATGAACACACAAGGGTGCCAAATCTAGTCAGACCATGCAGCATCCTCCACCTCCACACACCAAGCATACCCACAAATCCAAACACATAAGCAAGGGTAAGCGTATTGCAAAACCCACCACCCCACCAAGGTCACCCACCCCTCCACCTCAACCCTCTGGTTCTCCCAATTCCAGTACCTCAGATTCCACATGCAGCTCAACATCTGATAGCTCAACAGGAACCCAGACATTAAGCCAGAGAAGCACACACACAACATCACCCTCCCCCATAAGCCAAAGAACCACACACGACTCCCCAGATAGCCAACCATCAATTTCAACAGATGCAGGGGACACCACACACCCATGTGGCAGACAACTACGGCGTGGCTCACTAACTGCACGATTTTGCGATGCTCAAAGCATGGCTGTGGCAAATGCAGTTTGCGAGCATTATGATGCCCTATTTGGCCGCACCTCCAAAACAACCACTAAGCAGGCTAAGCTGGAGATCTGGACTAATATTTGCAGGCAGGTAAATAGTGTGGGATCAGTCCGGAGAGATATTCAACAAATAAAAAGGAAATTTGGGGACCCGACAGACCTCACAGACCGCAATGTAAGGTCCCAAGGGGAGTCTGACTTTGGCATGACCTTTTAGAAAAAGATCCAAAAGGCAGTGTTATGCTACACAACACACTGTACGTGGCCATTTAGCTAATCTTACATTCTTCATTCAAAGGCCCAAGTCAACAGGACACACAAGGCCCCCAAACCCCTGCGTTATCACCGAGGCCAAGGGCACACCAGGATTCAACACAACGAACCCAAATTGTGGTTTTGGATGAGGTAAGTCAATGGTCCTTGGTGTGTACTTTTAACATTGATCTTTGAGAGCTTGGGTTGATATAAATAAAGTAAAATGAACCTATATTTATTTACAGGACACAGGAAGCCCACCCATAATCGAACAGATACGAGATTTGGAGGAGGACACAACGCATATGTCACTAACCACTACTGAACCAGTGGCAGCAACGCAGTCAACCCCGGCACAACCACCACATCCACAACCACCTTCCGAACCTGCACCAACCACCCGTCCCACTGCTCGAACCCAGTCCAGGTGCCATATTAGCCAAAGAAGGCAACTGCAGATTTTGGAGGAAGAGTGGAGGCAGGAAAATATTGCCTTTTCTGCTAGCACACAGCAATTCAATGACACTGTGTGCACCCAACTAACAAGCATCAACGCCCAATTAGAGGTATTAAACAGGAATGTATCTGCCCTAACCAGCCATATGGGTGAGATTAATCAAAGCCTGGCCCACATTGCTGCCAATTTGCAGCCACAACATCAGTCCACGCCATCATCCGACCCAACATACCACTAATTTTTTTGGATTATATTTTGTGACCCCACGTGTCATTTTTCTTTGGTTAAAAAAAAAAACAAAAAAAAAATGGGTGAAAAAATTAAGTTCACATGATAAATAAATATTCTGTTCTATGAAAAAACATTAAACACAAGTTGTGCACAGATGTTTTGCGCGGTGCCACTTTGGGTGCAAGAAAAAGGAGGGGTGGGGTCGTCTGAAACCAAAACATGCTCATCCTGCAGGTCTAGATATCGGCCAATACTGCTCCTAATGGCCAGGTTGCGGAGTAGGCCACAAGCCATGATTAGTTTAATGACCTTTGCAGGCGTATATTGGAGTGCCCCCCCCAGTCTGATCAAGACAACGGAACCTCATCTTCAATAGACCAAAGGCTCGGTCCACCACAGAGCGAGTCCTCCTGTGGGCAGTATTGTAGGGCTCCTCTGCCTGTGAAGATGGGTGCAGGATGGGGGTCAGCAGCCAGTGGAGCAAAGGATAGCCAGAGTCTCCTGCCCAAAAACACAAAAAAAAACAAAATAAACATAACATAAGGTGTGCATTGCAACAATAGAAAAGAGGGACAAATAGGTGAGCGGGGTAGGGTTGGAGTAAAGGACATTTGTAATGAGCATACATGCACATCCAACCTGTACACTCATTAAAAAAGTCTGGGGAATACTACTTACATAAGAGGGCAAGAACATGACGCAATAGGGCTCAATCACTTAACCCAGTTAATTTAAGGTTAAAAAATTAGGCTAAAAATATAGTAACCAAAAAATTACTAAATAGTGTGTTAAGGGAAAAAAAAAAAACAGACAGGGTGGGCAACCAATACAAGTTTCATACACATACCCAGTAAGGCGGGTGAGCTCAAATAGGTGCAGCCTGGTTTCTGCCATACTCAGCAGGACAAGACCGCCGAGCTGGCGCCGCTGATGTGCTCCAACAGAGGACTGCATATTATTGCCCGAGTGCAAATACGGCTGCTCTGACTGCCCGTAAGTGAAGGCTCGGCGGCCCCGTTTTATTAGGCTGATTTCAATCGGAAATCAAGGCTCTGCATCACTGGAAAAAACGGGCCAATGAACGAGGCGTCCGTTTTGCCGGAAAACAGCCTCGTGCGAGCCGACAATCGGAAAGGCAGCTGAGCGCACACCTGAGCGCATAAACGCACACTAAAATCAACGTAGCACCCTTTCCTGACTCGATCAAAGCCCAAAACCAACGGGAAAACGCACGGGATAGCTGAACGGGGAGACTCTGCATCAAGCCAATAGTTCTTATGGTAAAAAACGATTGTCGCCTCCGGAGACTAAATTTCTTTATTTGCAATCGAAGGCAGTGCTCCCTTGTCTTTAGAGAGGATTTTACCTGAAATAGTGTTTTCCCATATTGTTTTTATGGGCCATTTATATATTTATTAAAGTTAATTTATTAGTTAATCATGTCCCCCCCATCAGCCCTCTCAAGACTAAACAGATTTAATTCTCGTAATCTTTCCTCATAACTAAGATCTTTCATTCCCCTTATTAGTTTGGTCGCTCTTCTCTGCTCCCTTTCCATAGTCAGAGCATCCTTTCTATGAATGGGTGCCCAGCACTGGACAGCATATTCCAGGTGAGGGTGCACCAGTGCCTTATAAAGAGGCAAAATAACATCTCTATCCCATGATTCCATGCCTCTTTTAATGCATGATAGTATCTTGGTGGCCTTGGAAGCAGCTGCTTGGCATTGCATGCTGTTATTTAGCCTGTGATCTACCAGTACCCCCAGATCCCCAGATTAGGGGCAGTTGTGACCGGAGGGTGGCAGGTTTGAATCCCGTTCCTGGGACATGACTGAAGTACTCTTGAGCAAGGCACCTAACCCCCAACTGCTCCCTGGGCGCTGTAATTATGGCAGCCCACCGCTCCGGGCATGTGTACACTCACTGCACCTCCATCTCTACTTCTACTTCTGGCCTCTAGTTTTTTGCTTTGACTCCAATCATCCTCTAGTCTTCGTTATGTTCTCTGCTGCTGTTGTATGGTCCAGCTCTACCACTATAGACCTCACTGTCTTCTTTCTCCACTGCTGATTGTCACCTGGCCTTCATCACTGTTTAAAAACTTCAGTCGATCCCCCTCCATTCCTTGACATCTACTCCATTGCTGCTGCAAGTCCATTGGTCATGAAGCCAGCCGAAAGTCTGAGTGGGCCCTTAAAGATGCTCCAGCACTTGCCCAGTGCTAGCGGTGGTAAGCTGGTAGGCCTCACTTGTTTGAAGTAAAAGAAAGCCTGAAATTGGGTAATAATGGTGGTGGTGTCACCTGCACCTGGTCCACACTTCTGCACTTATGTGCAGGCCTCAAACAGCATGCCCGGTCTGCACACTCACCGCACCAAGCAGCCTTCAGTATCTGGTTGGCATGCACAGGCGTGCCACAGGCTGAAGCAGACATGATGAGCGCACTTAAATGCTTAGGATAGACCTAACCAGAGGGTACTGTGTCATTTTCAGGTGATTTTAAGCAGATGCACCTCCCAATTTGGCGGGATAGTGCAAGGACCCTGGTAGAGTTTAGGTCCAATTTGGATGCTGCCACTATTATGGCTGGGCCTGGGCAAATGGCTGCTGACCACAGTGTTGGTACTGGCACCAGCATCCTTATCCTTAGTGGTAGAAGGAATTGCAGGGATGTATTTTCCCTTATCACCCCTTCCTTTCCCAGACATCTGAAATTATTCAGAGCAGCACACACTTGCACAGCCCAGCTAAAATGATGATAAAAAGATATGACCTAAAATATCACTTGGCAGATTGTTTTCTTTTAAACTATATTAAACGCTTAGGCACCGTGGACCCCAGATGGTGGGTACACGTGAGAGATGGTGTGTACACACTTAAAATAGAGCTGCCTCCCCTTGTTTTTTTTAAACTGTATTTAACAGAGGCACCATGGAGAGAGTTTGGGCATGCACACTTAAAACAAAGCTGCTCCCCCTTGTTTTTGTTAAAACAAGACACTGTGGACCCCAACTTAAAGAGATGGTGCCTGCAGACTTAAAACAGAGTTGCATCCTTGTTTTTTCTAAAAATGTATTATAAGATGAGGCACCGTAGACCCCTACTTAGAGAGAGATGGGGCCGGCACACTTAAAACAGATCTGCCCCCCCAAAAAAAATCCTTGACGGGTGAAACATTAAATCCCACCAGGTTTGCCTTCCGTGCTTCACTTTGGAATTTTAGTTTGAAACCAGATTCTACCGGTTCGGTTCGCTCATCTCTACCAAACACACACACAAAAACAAGTCAAACATCCAGGGAAGTACAGGAAAAAAACATGAGCCACAACACACTAAAGGGAGCAGGGAAATAACACATTTGCCATATGACAACACAGCACAAGACAAACACGCTAAACTGAGTCGGTCAAAGAGGAACAAGGGAAACATAGAGCACAGACCAAAGCAGTGAGTCCACCAACGATTTTAAGCCTAAACACACCCAGTAAAACTCACCTCTCCCCAGTCTAACAGTGCTTACATGGCTCTCATCTTATCAGCTTCTCTGGCTGTGCATATTAATGTGCAGCTGAAGAGACTGAATGGAATCATAGCCTCACACATTGGCGGTGTGCGGCATCAATTGGATCCTCGCACAGCCATTCGGTGGGTGTGGTCGCGCACATGAAAGAGGATGCAAGTGATGCTGTTGGCTGCACATGTGCCATGAACTCGTAATTTGGATAAGAATCCTGGGTGAATGGTGGGAATTTACACAGCAGGGAATCACTCGGCTCGAGTCTATGAGAATGAGGTTTTGGTTTGCTTTGATGGAATTTCTACAGATTAGTAGATTAAGTCACAAGGTCGAAAAGGTTCTGATGTGATTTTTTCAATTCTTGGACCCCATCAGAGGAAATCATACTTGGGCCACCAAATGAAATCACTCTTGGGCCCCACCAGATGAAATAATTTTTCAAACCCACCAGAGGAAATCATTTTCAGGGGGCCCACTGCTCCAAGAACACCCCAGGCAAGGTTCTTGAATCCCTTGTACTGTCCAGATAGTATCACTGGGTCAATGCCTGGGGCCCACTGAAGGATCCTCTGGTGCTCTGCTGTGCCAGTTCAACACTGATTGTAAGAGGTGTGTAGAGTATGTTCCAATTTTGGGCTCCGTTTAAGGTGGTAGAACGGATCCCCAACAGGCGTTCCCCTTGACAAAGCAGTTGGATAAACATAGAACGTACACAGGGGATGAGACAGCACCAGCTACAGACAATAAAATATATCACTGGTTATGGCCATTTATATTATTTGATTGTGCGCTTAAAGTGGACCAACACCCAGGATTTTGACTATCCTGGGTTTTGGTTCACTTCGGCGGGGCACCCCGATCGGGGGTGCCCCGCTGTGTGAAACCCCCCAGAAAGCCCCAAAAACTCACCTCTCCCCTCTCCCACGTGAACGCTGCTGCCAATCCCTGCCGACGGACAAGTGGGAGGCAGCGACGGACAAGAGAGCGCACGCGCCGCCGCCGTCTCCCGCGCATCACTCCTACAGGGCGCGCGCCCGCGCCGGCCATTCACAAACTGCCGGCGCGGGTGCGCGTCCTGCTAGAGGGACGCACGGGAGGCGGCGGCGGGTGCCGCTGGATCGAGGAGCAGGTAGGGATTTAGGGGTTTCTGGGGGGCTTCACACAGATCGGGGTGCCCCGCTGTCAGGGGACTGATCAGTCCGGGAATCTTATAGATTCCCGGGCCGATCAGTGGAGGGTGTTGGTCCACTTTAATGATATTTCACTGTGCATTATATCTATAGAATATGGATTTGTGATGTTTATGTAAAGGAACATAATATTTTTAAATCAAAAGCAATTTTATTGAAAACAAATATTCAACAGCCAAAAGTCTCTTACTTCAGAGAAGGTTGCAGCCTACAATGCAGTACATCAAGCGGTTACCTCACCAGCTCTAGTAAAGTCCAGGGTAGGATAATCCAGCAAACTGCAAGTTCTTGTTGTAACAGGTCTGCTTACAGGGCATACAAGTCCACGCTGTTAATCTACAACTCCAAGTTGGGGGACATCACAAAATGTGGCGGTATGAGGTGCTAGTGATAAATTGATCTGCATGATCGATCGAAAAAAAACATAATGCATATGTGTCTAGCATAAGACAAAAGCATACTCAAGTGACTCCATTCTGTATGACAAGGACCAGTGTCTTCATCAAGTTTCTAGTCAAGTCTAATGAATTTCTGGGCAAGTTACCACCTATACTCACTTTAAGGCAAAAAAATAAATAAATCCAGTTGGTGGTCACATAGAATCTAAGAGCCTTATTTAAGAAGCACTAGCGCCACACAGCGCCACATTCTTGGCCTCAGCGGCAATTAGCATGGGATTTAAGAAACAAAGAAATATCAGTGCTGATGTGGCCACCGGCACATCATGGTAGGAGAAGTAAACTCATAGGGCCTACGGGCTTGGCACTTAAACGGTTAGCACTAGTGTCGAAAAGGATGCAGCATCGGGCGCTCTGGTTGAAGCAGCGCCAGATGAAACCTGGCATTGTAGGTCAAGACCCCACAGGTCATTGTAGGTCAACTGGATTGAAGTGTTTAATGCTTATAATTAATATTAAACACATTTATTTGTACAGAACTTGGATTGGCACTTGTCAATAATTGAAACGCAGGACCTAGATGGCCCAAAATGTTTTTGGGTTTTGGGGGTTTTTTAAATTGTGTTATTTTAATAGCCTATTTTGGGTAACAGTGTGTAATTTGGACACCAACAACTAAAATTCAACCTTAATGCACTGTAAAGTTTTTCCACCTTGTCCACAGCAGTGATTTTTTTTGTAACTGTAAGTAAGAAATGCTGACCAGTATTATAAAGTGGCGCCCAGTGGAGCTGGAATAATCGCCTGCAGGACCAACAGCCATTGACATAAACCAATACCTAAGGGCAACAATTAAATCTAATTAGTGTTTGAAACATCGACTACTAGCTCTAGTGTAGTGCACAGCGCCAGATAAGACGTGAATATCAGTGCCATAGTAGATGCTGAAAGGCCAACATCATAAATGAGGCCCCAAATATACTAACGTACTGTTGACATTTAAATGATTTTGTGTAAAATTCAAAAAGTTATCGGCATTGATCATTTTTAAGATGTTTGCCTTAAAAAAACAATTTTGCTCCTGCTCTTCCTTTGGCTGGTTTCTTTCTTAGTCTGTGACGGCGCATAAGTAGTATTATACTTGTTATGAATACGTTTTGAATTATATTGGCGGGAGGTTTCTGAAGCAGACCCAATGTTTCTGAAGCAGACCCAATGTTTTGTTAACAGTCAGGTACCTAAATCTATTTCTTAATTTACCATCTATTATAAAGTTTTAAAGACTCCCTTCTGGCTCCAGCCGGCTCTTTCATTAGGCTTCCGCTTATACTTTTTAAGGTGAACTAAGTGTAACCCACCAGTGGGTGTATCTGGAAAATGTTTCAGGATTTTTGCCTCTGCCTGAACTGTGGTGATACCTTTTTAAATTCTCTAACACAATTATCATTATCACCAGTATAGAATTAATGCTAGAGCAATGGCACAAACAATATACATCCAATATGCAGTGGCATACCAATAGTTAAATCAACGCTTAATCTGGTAATGGAACAATAATGTAATATCAAACTAGTTATTACTCTACTACCTTTGTGTACAAACCCCAAGTACCCAAATATATATCATAGAAAAATTTACAGTGACAGAAACAACAGTCTCCTTGGTGAGCATTACACAAACTCTTCTTGCAATAATATACACTGTCTCTTTAACCCTTTAAGTGCCAGCCTACCTGGAGTTTTTGTCACACTCTGTTGCCAGACCATTTTGCACTATTTTGCACTCCCCATGTTCAAATGTGATTTTTGAAGGGATTTCCAGGGATTTCCCAGGAAAATGATATATTGTTTTTTTCAGCAGAGTCTGGGCTTTAACATGAAATGTCTTGTTTGTCATTTTTTAGGTGTATTCTCAATATTTTTGGGTGAAATATGTGCAAAAAAAAAATAAAAAATATTTTTTACAATTTGTAGTTTTTTTTGTAATAAAAAATGTAAGTTTGTCAATAAAATCTTATTGCGTGTGAAATCCCAATTTCTCCCGGTTACAGCGGTACCACATATGTATAGGTAGACACCCTTTCCTGCCCAGGAGACTCCCTCAAACTGAAACAGCGCTTTAGGGGATTTTCAGATAAAATACAACTATGCTACGCAATATGCGCACCTTGCAGTTTTTCCAGAGAAACAACCCTTTAAATTTGAAATACCCCCAACAAACTATAGATTCTCTGGAAGTACACACCTCAGGCTTTCTAGGCGTACCAGGCTTGTTGATGTGGCCATAGTTTTCTGGAAGTAATCCCTCAATGGATTCTTTGGTTGCAAAGAGTTTCCCTAAAAAAAGGATAAAAAACCCCAAATTAAGCATGTGCGTAACGGTAATTTTACTTGAAAATTTCAGCTATGCAGACAAAGTGCGCACCTTGCGATTTTTCAACCAAAACAACCCTTGATATTTGGAATATCCCCATAAACCATATATTCCCTGAAAGTACACACTTTAAGCTTTCTAAGGGTACCCAGCTTGTTCTAGTGGGCTCATCTTTCTGGAATTATTACCTCAAAGAATTCTTTGTTTGCGCAGGGTTTGCCTAAAAAATTTATTAAAAAGCTGAATAAAAAACACCTTTTCCTAAAATATAAATATGCAAACCAGAAAAAACAAGCTAAGTCTGAAAGCGCAAGGTCCCCCGAACAGAACAATACCCAACATGCATAGGTACTATTAAACTTTTTTTTTTGTGCAATATATCTTTATTGAGTTTTATATAGACTTTACATACATACGAACAACAAGAAATGTAGCAAGCACATGGTCACAGCGCTTGAAGTATATAATAAAGATATCAAGTATGGGCATAAAAATAACGAGACTGTGGAAAGTTGCTGGTAAAGATAACAACAATGGTGTCCACGTAACATCTTCACTTGCCCACTATGTATTATTTGGACCGTAATGCCCATATAATAAGGCGCTAAATGGAAATAGAAGCATAGAAGATATGCACGAAGAGAGAGTGTAGGAAAGCAAAAGAAAGGAAGAAAGAAAGAGAGAAAGAAAGAAAGAATGTCCACCTCACCTATTCCTCTCCAGCAACTCCCGAATCTTCTGGGAGCTCTTAGACACTTCCCATATTGTCCAGGTCTTATAGTGTTTTTCAACCCCTCCCTCGACCCCGGCAAGCGCCAACTCCTCCATCCTTTTGATATTCTCTAGCTCCTCGTACCATTCCATTAAGGAGGGTACAGTACTGGAACGCCAGTGTCAGGGTATTATTGATCTGGCTGCTGTAAGCATGTGCCTTAGCAGGCCCCTCCCCCCTGCCGCCACCGAACCCGGAATCATTGAAAGGAGGGTCACCTGAGGGGAGTTGGGGACACTCAGAAGCGTTGTGCATTCAAATATCCTCAACACCCCCTCCCAAAAAGTATTTATAGCGGGGCATTCCCACCAGACGTGTGTTAGGGTCCCACGTGCTCTGTTACACCTCCAGCATTTGTCGGTCTCTGTGCCCCGGTATCTTACCAGGTCAGCCGGGCTCCTATACCATCTGGTCAGGATTTTGTAGTTCCTTTCCTGGGCCCTACAAGCCATCGAAAGTTTGTGTGTTAGAGCAAAAGACTTTTCCCACTCCTCCCTTCCAAACGTCTGACCCAATTCTTCCTCCCAACTTCTACAAAATAATGGGAGACCCTCTTCCATACCTCCATCCTGATGAATCCTATATAAGGTTGAGATTGCCCGGGAGGGGGGCGACCGAGCCCTGAGGATCGTCTCCAGAGCTGTTAATGGCCGAGACAGGGTGTTCCCATGGGCTACCGAGCCGATGAAAGCATTTAACTGGGCATATAAAAACCAGGACAATTTCCTCCCCTCCCCCCCGATCCCTCAAATCCGATAGTGGTGGCAGGCCAGATCCAGAGGTAATCTCTCCCAATCTTGTGTCCTGAGACGCTTCCCACACAAGAAACGTTTTGGCCCCCAATCCAAATAAATGCAGGGTTATCAAAGAGCGGGGTGAGAGGACCCGGTCTACATGATATGCCCCTTAGTTTCAGTGACCTGTCCCAGAGGGTCAGCAGGGGATTCACAAGATAGGGAAGTTCCCGCCTCTTTGGACGGAGCTCAGGGTCCACCCAAGGCAAGGCAGTCAGACTGATTGGAGAGGTATCGTTTTCTAAGTCCACCCATTGCTTACTCCCCTTATGGTGGAACCAGTCTACGAGCCTCACTAGGACCGCGGCCGTGTGGTATGACTTCATGTCGGGGACCCCCAGCCCCCCCGCAGATTTAGGTCTACACAGCGTCTTCCTGCTAACCCTAGGCTTTTTACCATCCCAAACGAAGTTGAAAAAAGCAGCCTGTACCTGTTTAAAGAACCCCCGTTCAACAAGAATCGAGGCAAGACGCCCATTTTTAGGATATTAGTCCTCCCCAGCCAGGAGTATTGTTTTTTAGCATATGTTTTCAGGCTTCCCATGGTGCTGTTGAGGAGTGGCACATAGTTCAGTTTATAGAGTTTCCCCAGATCCGTGGACACTTGTACCCCCAGGTATTTTATTGATTCCTTCTGCCACTTGAACGGGAAGTTTGCCTGTATTAATTCTTGGGTCTGTTTCCCTAGGGAGATGTTCAAGATCTCCGTTTTAGCCATGTTGACTTTAAAGTTGCTCAACTTACTGAATCTTTCAAACTCCTTAATGACAGACGGCAGGGAGGTATGTGGAGAGGTTATATACAACAGGAGGTCGTCGGCAAAGAGGGAGAGCTTATATTCCCTCCCCCCGCATGGCACCCCTTTTAAGGAAGGGTTGGCTCTCAAGGCGTTCGCCAAGTGTTCCATTACTAGGACGTAGAGCAAGGGGGACAGAGGGCATCCCTGCCGTGTGCCATTCCTTATGTCGAAAGATCAGAGAGGGTGCCGTTGATTTTAACTTTAGCAGTAGGGTCATGGTATAAAGCCATAATTCTATCCCTCATGACTGGTCCCACCCCCACCTGGGATAGCGCGGCCTCTAAAAACCCCCAATGTACCCTATCAAATGCCTTTTCTGCGTCCACCGCCAGAAGGCATGATGGGATTCCCCTTGATTGAGCGAAATGAATCAACGAGACTGTCTTGATCACATTGTCCCTGGCTTCCCTGCCCGAGACAAACTCAACCTGATCATTGTGTATCAATGAGGGTAACAAGGGCTGGATCCTGGTCGCCACAATTTTGGCGAACAGTTTGATATCTACATTGATCAGTGAGATCGGCCTATAATTACCCGGAAGGGTATTATCCCTCCCGGGCTTCAGGATGACCGTTATGTGGGCTTCTAGGGTCTGTCTCGGGAAGGGGCAGCGACCCGACACAGAATTAAATACTCGCGTCAGGAAAGGGGCAATCAGAGGTCCCATCACTTTATAAAACCTGGGGGTAAACCCATCCGGTCCAGGACTTTTCCCTGCAGGGGTTTCCCTTATGGCCTTCTCCACCTCTACCTGCCTAACCGGATCCTCTAAGGCCTCACTGTCCTCCGGGGGAATGACTGGTAGGGCCGTCTCAGTTATATAATTGTCCAAGTCCCCTGTTAATCTCCCCTGCGGATCGTTTCCAATGTTGTATAGGCCGGAATAATAGGATTGGAATTCACCTGCAATTTGAGGTGTCTTATGTACCTCCCCTCCATCCGCCGTTTTCAGGCTGGGGATAAATGAACAACCCTGCCTTGGGTGGAGTGAGCTAGCCAGCAGCCTTCCGCATTTATCTGAGTATTCATATAGGCGTGCCCTGTACCTATCCCTATACCTAAGGTAGCATTGGTCGTATAGCCCCTTTAACTTTTGCCTGGCTTCTATCAGTTCTCGCAGTTTCCCAGGGGACGAGAGGGTCTTATGCGTCCTTTCCAACTCCTGTATGTGTCCCAGAGTCTCCACTATCAGTTGGGCTCTCTCCCTCTTGAGCCTCGCGCCATGCTTGATAAAGACTCCCCGCAGTATACACTTGAGCGCCTCCCACTGTATCGGCAATGAGGTACTGTCATTGCTATGGTCGAGGTGGAAGTTAGTTACCACAGCCTTGATCTTGGCCATGCATAGAGTGTCTTTCAGGAGGTTGTCATTCAGGCGCCAAGTGAACTGCCTGGGAGTTGCGTCCAGCACCGGGAGGCTCAGGAAGACCGGGGCATGATCCGACCATAACATCTGGCCAATCGAGGATTCGGGGTCTATTGCAAGGGCATGGTGGCTCAGGAGGAAATAGTCCAGCCTGCTGTACGAGTTATGGATATGAGAGAAGTACGTGTAGTCCCTTTCCCCCCCATGGAGGATCCTCCAGATGTCCACCACCTGCAAGGACTGGAGGGCTTTGCGAAGTCTGTTAAGTTTAGAGTGGGAGATTGCAGATTTCCCCTGAGAGGAGTCGATCCTTGGGTCTAGGACTAAATTGAGATCCCCTCCTATGATTAGCGTTCCTTCCCTGAAGTCCTCTAGCAGGCGTAGTATTCCCAATCCCGCCTCCACCTGTCCCTGGTTGGGTAAGTACAAATTAGCCAGGGTATATCTCGCTCCACACAAGGTAAGTTTGAGGAATAAGTACCTGCCCCCCGGATCCACTTTAGCCTGGGCGTTTTCTACTGGAACATTTTTGTGTATGGCGATGGATACTCCCTTGGATTTACCCTCAGGGTTAGGACAGTGGTACCACTTATCATAGTATCTGTTTTTAATTTCCGGGATTTTCCCCTGGCAAAAGTGTGTCTCTTGTAGGAGGGCGATGTCCACTTTTTCTTTATGGAACCCATACAGGATTTTTGCCCTTTTCTCAGGGATATTCAGCCCCTTTGCGTTAAAAGTACAGAGTTTAAGACTCATCGGTGCGGTTAAGTGACAGGGAGATAAGAGGACGCCCGCCCGGTCAGAAAGTGTCACAAAGTCTTATTCGGGTTGCGTAATCCCAGCCCTGAGAGGCATGACCAGGGGCCCGGACAGTAGTGAGGGACAACCAGAGAGAAAGAGAGAGAAGCGAAAAAGTCACAAGGAAGCTAGACAGAGAAAATAGACAGAACTAACAATGCAAACAAAACTGATAGGCCTTCCTTAAAGAGGGGGCAATGGAGAACTAAGAGGGCCGCAGCCCTCAAAACCACGCGAATCCCTTCGGCACACAGCCAATGAGATGGCGCGGATACCTACTTGGAGAAGTAGCCTCGACACTTGGGAGCATGCTTCCGCTGATTCTTCAGCGTCACGAGTTCAAACACCCATCCAACCCACCCCCTACCCATCAAGAGGTCACGGGCCGGCCACATTTTAGGCCCCATCTCAGAGCCCCAACAGAGTCTGACAGGATGAACTCCGAATAGCCCCCCATGAACCACCAGCGACCATGAGATCAGACCGCCACGGCCCGCCACCCCACCAGGCAAGGACATGTAATCGCCGCTCCAGGGGAGAGAGCGAGCCCCAGCAGAGCCGCCCCAGGCCACCTCTGGTCCAATCTGTACAAGACCATCTGCTTTGGTTATTGGCCGCCGCGAAACATCAAAGGGGAGATACGCGACCCCAGGGGGCAAACTAGCCCCGCACCTCTCAGCCCCCGCCAGGATCACACCAGACCAGGGGGAGAGACGGGGGGGGCGTCCAACGAGTTGGTCTCGGCCAGATCACACCTCCCTCCACTCCAAAATTCAAAACAACTAACCCTTTTCCTCAGACAAAAACATAAGTTGAACAGTATTAACATAAGACCATATACATATATCAGCCATCCTGAGCTCTATGCCGGGATCCTGCGATCCCCCTGCTGCTCTGGGTCCCTTCTGGGTCTCCCCCCCCCTCGCCCCCGGACCCACCTAGGGCGCATAGGGACCCTTTGCGGGAGCGGAGGGGGCAGGCCGAAGTCTAGCCAATCCGGGACCGGGAAGGGATCCAAGCCCAGGAAACCAAACATGTCTGGTAAGTCCGCTTTGCTGCGAAGGGCGAAAGCAGCGTTGTCCTTGCGAATTATTAGATGGAACGGGTGCCCCCACTTGTATGAGGCCCCCATCTCCCGGAGCTTGTCGAGCAAGGGTCGGAGCATTCTCCTCATCAACAAAGTGCGGCGAGACACATCAGGTAGTATCGCGATCTGCGCTCCCCTCCATTCAATTCTACCTCGCTCCCAAGCCCGCCGCAGGATGTCTTCTTTGACGGTAAAAAAATGCACTCTGCATAGGACGTCTCTGGGGGCCTGGGGGTCCCCGGCCGGCCGGCCCACTACTCTGTGGACCCGATCGATTAGTAGCTCAGCGTCCAGAGGCCTCCCCAACAGGGAGTTAAATAATTCCGTTACTGAAGAACGCAGATTGTCCGCTGGAACCGATTCAGGGACGCCACGGATCTTCAGGTTATTACGCCTGTTTCTGTTTTCCTGGTCGTCCACTTGAAGCCGGAGGTCGGTCATCTGCTGCTGATACAGATCTTGCATTCTCTCCAGGTGCGTTAACCGCATCTCGTGGTCTGCCCGAGAGTCTTCAAGAGTGGCAACTTTGGTCTCAAGGGCCGAGGATTTCTGTTGGATATCTTCAATCTCTCTTCTCAGGGCCCTCTCGATTCTGATCGCCAACGCCTCCAGGTCAGCTTTAAGCTCAGCTTTTGTCGGCAAGTATTGCAATATTGCCTGAAGGCTTGGGTCTAGCGCTGGGGTTGGGGAGGGTCGGCTGCTTGGGGGGTATCCCGCAGGGGATTCCGGGGGAGAGCCGGCTAGGCCGTCAGCGCAGTGCTGGTGAGTATGGGTGTCGGGGTAGGAGGAGCCCAGATCTTCTGTATGTCCCTGTCCGGGGGGGATAATGCTGGGGGACCCAATACTGGACCCCGACGACCACTCCGCATCGACCACTTTGAAAGGGCTTTGGGCCTGATTTGAGGGGGGATTCGCCCGGTCATCCCCAATGCAAGCAACTGTCGGGGCAGGGTGTAGCTCTACCTGCACCACCCTGCTGGATCCTGCTGGCGCTCCACCCCTGTCATTAGGCGAGGGGTATCCTCTGTCTGCATAGGAGGGACCAGGCTTACTATCCTGTGGCCATTGAAGTTTGCAGAGTCTGCCCTTTATCCCAGGGCAAGGTCCCGCCGGGTGCTCCTCCACCTGTGGGTTCCGTATGGCCAATCCGCCTCCCACATGTCTCTCTCCCCCTCCTCTCCCCGGGCTGGACAACATGTCACTGTATGCCTCCATCCCCTCCCTGCTGCACACTGAACTTTCTTCTCCCCAGCAACTAACCTCCGGGCTGGCGCCGTCATCACTGGGCGCATCGGCTCCCTCCTCGCAGCAGTCAGATCGCGGCTCCTTCACCACGCTGCCGCGCCGTCTCCTCTCACCTCCACTCTCGCCGCTTCCTGGGCTTGGGGCAGGACGCAGAGCCCCCACCACCTCCACCGCCCGGCTCACATCACTGGCTCCGCCGTCGTCAAAGGTGGGTGCCTTCCCCGTCCTTCCGGTGTCCGTCCCGGGGGGTTTACAGGGGAGCAGACCTGCCTCTTCGCGCCCTCCTGCTCCTTCCCGGTCTCCCTGTTCAGCGGCCGCCATCTTGGATGGTGGGATCTCGGATCCCGGCTGGGATTTGGGGTGGAAATAACTCCCGATGGCGACTTTAGGGGGGCCCCGGACGCCGCCCCCGGTCTTCCTCTTCTTATTCCCCCTCATCTATGCAGTTTGGGTGGGTGTCAGGGTTTCCAATCAGCTGAAAAAGTTAGGATCAGACGGGAGCTCCTCCACTTGCTTCCTCACTCCCTCATGCCGAAGCCACGCCCCACTATTAACCCTTTTAATTGCCAGCCTACTTGAGATTTTGTCACCCTCTGTTGACAGGCCATTTTTCCCCATTTTGCGTCATGTTTTCCGCCATTTTTGCTGGAACTTTCAGGAAAATTATATATATATTTTTTTGCAGCAGCATTTAGGCTTTAACATGAAATGTCTTGTTTGTAAATTGTATTTTTTTTTTTACAATATTA
Source organism: Gastrophryne carolinensis (assembly GCA_027917425.1). Lineage (NCBI taxonomy): Eukaryota > Metazoa > Chordata > Amphibia > Anura > Microhylidae > Gastrophryne > Gastrophryne carolinensis. The sequence continues at coordinate 32,817,984 of CM051237.1, read as the reverse complement.
AGTAAAAAAAATAAAGAAAATTGACTCCTTTATTTTACATAAAAAATTTATTTTATTAAGGAAAAGCATATTGCATGTGAAAGGCCCATTTCTACCGATTAGAACGGTACCACATATTTATCGGTAGCCCCCTGTTCCTGCCCAGGAGACCCCTCTAACTGAAACAAGTATTTTATAACATTCACAAATAAAATACAAATACCATCCACACTACAAAGGGTTAAATCGAGAAAAAAAATGACATGGGGTCATTTAGGGTCAGGGGACCCCATTTTTTTTTTGATTTTTAAGGGTTAAAAACCCTTAAAAATCAAAAAAAAATTGACGTGGGGTCCCCCTTACCCAAAGTAACCAGCCCAGGACCAGCTATGCAGGGCTTGTAGGAACAGGGCGCAGGGGCCAGCTTTTGTGGCCCCTGGTCCTGCAGGCTACAAGCCCGCATAGCCCGTGGGCCCGGGCTCTTCTGCCTCCTGAAGACGGAGGACGACGGGGGGGCGATCGGATGCCCCCCGCAGGAAGAGGGGACCCCAAGCTTCACGGGGATACCGGAGGTAAGTGGGTTTTTTTTTCTATTTTTTAACTGTTAGGGGTAAATGCCAGGCACGTGAAATTTACGTGGCTGGCACTTAAGTGACGGAGAGGCAACCACGTAAATTTTATGTGGCTGGCATTTAAAGGGTTAAGAACAACTTGTAGAAAGTTCCAGGCTGTGTTAATCAACTTCAGTTTCTATAGCTGCAGCAAAGGAACATTGATATTTCTCTAGAAAATATATAACAGTTCTACTTCAACGTAGATCACTCGCTTGAGCTATGGGTAATTCTGTGTGTGTGCATGGTGAGATTTCCACTAAACAGGGAAAAGCAGAAGACACATTCACTGACTCCAAGTCAGGGGAGTCTGGGGAAATCCAAAATACCCCTAATACCCCAAAATATCCCTAGGGGTAGGGTATCTAAAATACCCCTCCCCTAGAATAACACAAGACTATCTCCTATGCCCCTTGGAAACTCCCAAGAGTGCCCTATGTGGTGTGTAAGGTAGTAAATAAGGTAGTAAAAAGGAGACTTTTGCCAGAAGAATTTAATCCGAGGGCATTCCCAATATTGGTGGTAGATACAGCAATCCTAAAGTTCTGCGTACAACCGTATTTAACTGGCAGTGGTGTATATTTTGGGTAAAGGTTATAGACAACATGGAGTTTGGACATATGCCAAGCAACATACAGGCATGTGAGCAAAACAGTACATGAATGGTTAACCTATGACTTATAATAAACATTATGACTGAACTGTGCCCCCAAAATACAACAGCTATTTTTTTTAGCCCTAGGAGACGCCATGTCCTGCTAAAAACGTGTTTCGAAGAGGAGGATGACGGTGAACCTGAAGCCTATGATGATGATCCAGGCAGAAGTGAGGAGGTGGAAAGACATGTTAGAAACATGCTGTCGAATACACCATACGATGTGGAACTGGCTTTGTGTAATTTACTGAAATTAGCCAAAAAGGCAGAAGCACAGTCATTAAGTGCATTAGGTGCTTTGTTGGGAAGAGATATAAATTACAACACCTCTAGACATCTCGCCAGCTGATATAATAATAACATGATAGAAAAAAAGTTTTAATCGTGTATAATAAAATGACTTTCTGAACTTAATCTTTTTTTCTTGTGTGTGTAGACATGTAGAGTTATTGTGACATTTACATCAAAAGTGAACAACAAAGCACCAATTTCCCAGTTAATGCAGATTAGGACATCTCTAAGCTGGTAAAATTTTGCATTTTTGTGGCTCCATGATAAGGCACCCTGGTGACTGCTAAGTGGAAGTTAATAATATTATGATCACTATATCCAAGGTGTCCCCCAACCTGTACCTTTGTTACTTTGTCTGGTAGTCTGGTTAGTATTAGGTCCAGTATGGCTCTCCCCCTTGTTGGAGCTTGTACTTGTTGTACTTTTGTTTTAGACAAAAAACTATAACTTTTATAAGATTCACAGGGTTCAGCATCCCAGTAATTAAAGTCCCCAATAATAATGACTAGGGATGAGCGAACCGGTTCGGACGAACCGGAATTCGCTCCGAATTTCAGGGAAAATTCAATTCGGCACGAATCCGAATTTTTTTTGGTTCGTGCCGATCGAATTTTCCCTGAAATAAAAAAAAAAAAATGCCGGCATGGTGGGAGCGGGCAGGCCGGCTACGCTGTCAGCGCAGCCGGCCTGCCCGCTCTCACCATGCCGGCATTTTTTTAAAAAGCAAACACTTACCTGCATGGTCGGAGCGTGGAGGCCCGCGCCGCTCTCAGCTGTCATCAGAGGACACGTCATCAGAGGGCGCGTCATCAGAGGGCGCCTGAGAGCGGCGCCGGCCTCCACGCTCCGATCATGCAGGTAAGTGTTTGCTTTTTAATTAGGTCGTTATTTTCAGATGAGCGATTTGTGAAAGTTCAATTCGGGAGAACCCGAATTTCTTGGGGAAATTCGGCGAATCGCCTGAATCGAACTTTCAAGAAGTTCGCTCATCTCTAATAACGACCTAATTTAATTTAGCAGCTATGTCTATTTGCCTTAGCATCAAGTTTTTGTGGATTCAGATATATCTGGATTTTATTTTTGTTTTTTCCTCCATGTATTTCTACCCTTACAGACAGAAAAAAATTGGACTCTACCAGGGTCTTTTCACTATCCCACCAAATTGGGAGATCCATCTGCTTAAAATCCCCTGGAAATGACACGGTACCCTGTGGTTAGGTTCAATCCTAACGTATGTGCAGGCCTCTAATGGCATCCCCAATCTGTGTGCTTGGTGGATTTGAGTGGCTGGAGGCTCATGTGCACAGGACAGAGGGAGTGGGTGCTGCAGCAAAGACCTAAGCATTCAATTGCACTTATCATATCTGCTGTAGCCCGTGGCACGCCTCCGCACGCCAACCAGCAGCTACTGAAGGCTGCCTGGTGCATTAAGTGTGCAGACCGGGCATGCTGTTTGAGGCCTGCACATACATCTTGGGACTACTGGATTGAGGTGAATTACATACAGTAGATAATTGAATAGGTAAATGAATACTTACCTTAGGCTCCATCCCATGTAGTGCTTCAGGCTGAAGTGGTCTGATTGTGGTGAGCTGCATCGAGCCAGCTGATCGTCAGGTAATGAATGTTTTTTTTTTATTTTTTTTTTATTTTGCTGCAAATAGACTGTAATACAATATTTTTCTATCCACTCAGCTTTTTCTTCACTATTCAATATCCTGTCTTCCAATCTCTCTATTTGTCCTAACATGCTGTTCCATCTCTCCTTTTCAGCCCGTCCTCTTCCTCTCTTGCTATTCTAGCTCTAGCTTTTTGCTTTTCTATTCTAATGTTTCTTCCTCCCACGTGCGTCTCCCCCACAAGCCGAGACAGTTACTTACCGATACTCCGGAAGAAGCGAGCGAGGGAAGAACCCCTCAGCATTCGTCAGCACCAGGCACGCTATACTGCAATCAATCAGAAACTGACCAGATGTCCCACTTTTGGTGGGACAGTCCCACTTTGAGAACCACTGTCCCTCCAAAAACTCTGGGAAAATCTAAAAGACACAGATTCTTGTTTCTCCTTGCCCAACATCTGTGCTTCTTACTCTGCAGGTTGGCCCAGCTAAGTTTGCATCTGCAGAGGAGGGTGAGAACGTTGGCACCCCTGGGTGCCCACCTACATGTCCACCAAGTTTTCCCAGCATTGGCCAGACTCTTCACTTCCAGGTGGGCCGGATCCTCTGTCTGTGTATCACGTTCGCCTCAGCCTAAGAGAAGGCTTGGTAGGAAAAGTTTGCCTGTTTGCTGATGATACAAAGGTTAGTAATAGGGTGGACACTCCTGGAGGTGTCTGCAAAATGGAAAATGATTTAGTTTTACTGGATAGATGGTCAAAACTGTGGAATCTAGAGTTTAATGTCTCTAAATGTAAAATCCTGCACTTGGGTAGAATGAATCCCTGCTCTGAGTACTGTATGGGCAGTACTGTGTTAAAATACAAAAAATAAACTCACCTCCTTCCTAGATCAAAAGCTAAAGGGGTCTCCTCTTCCTCCCTGGGGCATCTGATTTCCACCCTTGGGTCTCCCGGTTATAGGAGGGTGCCCAAAATAGTCCCCCCCACTTCCACTGCTGCTGAAACTTGCTCTGCAGGCTTTAGGTGAGGACCCAGAACAGGGTGCCCCCACCACTTCTGATGGTGCTGGCCACCTCCCCTTGCCATGCGTTTTTATTGGAGGAGTGGAATGACGCAATCCCACTCCTCGTAGTTTCTGACACAGCTCCGGCTTTGACAGATGGCGGCGGGTGAGAGGTGAGAAGACCTGATCTGCTGCCCCCACCTGCCTTTCTCCGATCACTACCGGCATCTGTCACTGGCAGCTGGCATCGGCGAGGGACAATGTGATAATAATAGGTAAACTGGCAACCTGGCCACCATTTTGTCTGGATCTCACCCTCCATCTTGTACTTTGCTCCACCATTTTGTGCTTTGAGAATGGATGCCATCTTACAACTGGCAGACATTTTGTGATCATTGTGCTATGGCGTAGCAATTATAAGTCAGAAATATGTCTTGACATGTCCAGGATGAAAAAAACAACCATGATACAGTAAGAACATATTTATCAAAATATACAGCTTCAAAAACACTTGTGACAGGGCATGGGACATGGGGGATTATCAGCACAGCATATGGATTCATGACGGATGTTCTTTGCTTACCTTAACTGGAAATTTGGCCAATTCTTGGGTGAGATAGGTATGGAAAATTAGATAAACTCTTATCAAATAAACAAGTTGCTTGTACCCCTTAGATTTCGGCCAACTCTTGGATGCGATAACCATCTTAAATGGTATAAATATGAGAAGCAAATCACTGTGATGTCAGGATGCTCGGGGGCCATTGCAGAGGGATACCCGTCATGGACAGTGATCTGTGGGGCTGAAGACCCACCGACCTACCAAGCTTAATCCTGACATCGCTGTGCCATATTAATGTATCAGCCCGTGGAGCTCCTTGGGTAACAGGACCCATGATTAACCATGTGCATTCTGGGTAGGTAAGCCAACGTTCCATGAATGTAGTCATGTTTCAGTTGTTGTATCTGAAAGATATAGGATACATGTAGTTGTATCTGAAGGATATAGGATACATGTGGTTATTGTATCTGAAAGATATAGGATACATGTGGTTGTTGTATCTGAAGGATATAGGATACATGTAGTTGTTGTATCTGAAGGATATAGGATACATGTGGTTGTTGTATCTGAAGCATATAGGATACATGTGGTTGTTGTATCTGAAGCATATAGGATACATGTGGTTGTTGCATGTGAAGGATATAGGATACATGTGGTTGTTGTATCTTAAGGATATAGGATACATGTGGTTGTTGTATCTGAAGCATATAGGATACATGTAGTTGTTGTATCTGAATGATATAGAATACATGTGGTTGTTGTATTTGAAGGATATAGGATACATGTGGTTGTTGTATCTGAAGGATATAGGATACATGTGGTTGTTGTATCTGAAGCATATAGGATACATGTGGTTGTTGTATCTGAAGCATATAGAATACATGTGGTTGTTGTATCTGAAGGATATAGGATACATGTAGTTGTTGTATCTGAAGCATATAGGATACATGTGGTTGTTGTATCTGAAGCATATAGGATACATGTGGTTGTTGTATCTGAAGGATATAGGATACATGTGGTTGTTGTATCTGAAGGATATAGAATACATGTGGTTGTTGTATCTGAAGGATATAGGATACATGTAGTTGTTGTATCTGAAGGATATAGGATACAGTTTGAATAACTTAGAGGTACCATTAAGCAGTAAGGATTGAAGTTGTTATGAAATGTTATGTTTTTGCTATTATCCAAGGTCCATGATATTCTTGTGCTTTAAGATGTCGTTATATCTTTGCTATTATTAAAGTTACATTTTGTGCAACATTTTGGAGTTTTAGCGCGTCCTTCTAGGCGGGAATGCGAACAAGCACCCCGGTTAGTGGCCCCTTACCAACCAGGAATGTCACTTCCGGCTCTGGCTGCTTCCGGTTCTAGTTCTTTCAAGCTCAGGCAAGAAATATCAGATATGGGATTTCATAAACTGCTCCACTAAAAATGTTATATATCTCCTGAAGTGCCCTTGTGGAAAAGATTACATTGGTAACACCAACCGTGAACTCAGGCAGAGGATCTGTGAGCATAGGTCTGACATCAGGAACGGGTGCATGGAATCCTCTGTTGCAAGACACTTTTTGGCACAGGGACACCACATTAGCCAGCTTAGGTTTGTAGGCATCGAAGTAGTTAAATTGCCCTATAGAGGTGGGGATATTGAAACAAGATTACTACAGCGTGAACTATCATGGATCTTTAAATTAGATACAAAAAGCCCTAAGGGTCTAAATGAGGAATTGGACTTCACTGTTTTTCTTTAATTTTTCTTTAATTTCCCTCACCTTTGCCCACTTTCCCTTTTTTTAATTTTGCCATAGTTCTGTATTTTCTCTGGAGTTTTGTGCAGTAATGGTAAATAGGGACTGTGGATTTTCCATAACCCTTTACTGTATCCTTTTTATGGGTTGTCACTAATGGTTATATTTTTATCTCTCCCGCAGCAGAATTACATAGCATATTGCATGTCTTCTGGCCTCTCTATGAGGTCTCCAGCCTGGTCTTCAGCTGCCTACCTTCCTTTAACTGGGATTTGGCAACATCAGACACGAGCAGCATGCCCTCTAGTGCCGCACAGACCCAGCACTTCCTGTCTATACCCGTCGCCGATGAGAAAGCCGCCATGTTTTAGGTTATCTACTATGTGTCACGGTCCGCCATTTTGTTGGTGTCTGTCGCCACACTCTGTTCCGCCATTTTACAATGACATCTCTGGCGCGAATCCGTGCCCGCCCCACGTGTCATCCTCCCTATGGCTGACAACCTTGCCTGTCGCCATGAGGATGATCGGCACACCACACGGACGTCGCTGGTGATGTCAGGATCTGGCGCCCGCCGCCCCTGGCGCCATTTTCGGCTCTGCTGGAGACCTCAGTTCTATATAAGGCCACTCTCACTTTGCATGGATACCGCATCCTCTTGACAAAGGTCGTTCCAGACCGGAACGTTGAGGTTATATTGCGCCCTGCAGTCAGCCTGTAAGCTTGATATCTTGTATTCTTGTCTAGCCTGTGTTATGCTTTCTGAAGTCTCATGTTTAAAGGGGCATACTATTAAGAAGCATTGCTACTGATCTCGAGCTGTTTGTATATAGTTACCTTATTTCTACTGCATCTGTATTATCCCCTGTATATGCTGCATATGGATACCCTCTGTCTTGGGTCTTCATTGTTTTGCCATAGAACCTGTTGTTTGCACTTTATATAGATTACACTTGTTTATATGAATTCACTTATGGGCATTAAAACATAAACTGTTTTGCAAAACCCTCTTTCTTGGTGTTCATTTCTTCCCCTTCTTGGTATCTATGGTATATTTCAGTACATGTCGGAGCAGAGGTACTGGGCAGTTGAATCCATACTATTACATTTCTCTTATGTTATTAACGTTGAATTTTTATCAGTGTGCTACAACCTCTCCTAATAACCTGTCTGTCTATTTTGCCTACCAGGTTGTATTAGCACCTGAATCGCTTGCTACTACTGAGGATGTCTTTTGAGGACATCATCACCCTCACTAGTGAACAGGCTGACACCCAGGTCCAGGTCGATACCATTATTGCACAATTCTCTAGAGCTGAAAGCCTCTTGGTTAATGATCAAACTGCTATTAAAAACAGCATGAACAACTGTCAAAGAAATCCATCCAGTACCAATTACATTCCGACACCTTAATTGAATACCTTAAATCTAAACGTATCCCTAGAGGCCTACGTTTACCTATCAAGCCCACTTTCTGCCAACATAACAAGGAGTTTGTGGCAGATTGGCAAAATATCTTGAATAAGTGCAGTCATTTAATAGCCTTAACCATCACTGGCATCCAGACTGAACTTAAGACCATCAATAATTCTGTGCAAACCCTGAAGGCACAACTTGATACTAAACTACCCATAGACACCTTTAGAACATTCTTGGAAACCTGTAATAGCAGCCTTGACCAATACAGGCAAGACATTATTCAATTTAAATTGGGCAAGTATAGAGGCAACGCCCTTGACTATCAGGAGGGCCGCATCTACACTTGGCGTGACCATAGAAGACAACACACATATAATATTAGTACTCGCCAAACCACAGACTCAAGCACGAGTAGCTCTTCTTCTACATCCAGCAGTGATTTTTTAGAGCCAGGTCCATGGGACCAACAAATACACAGACGAAAAGAAAGAAAACAAGGAGGGGCAGAAGGCAGTCGCCATCCACCACTTCAAATCAAGTACAACACAAGGAGCAGGACTGCTCCACAGTAATTAATATATCGGACTACATGCTATTGGCTGTCGAAACTCAGGTACTGTCTAAAGGTCTCACATTTGCACCTACGACTATGGGTAACCACTTTGATATCCAGATTGGTCTACAGCTATTTTTTAGATCCTTGCACATCAAGTCCTTTTTCTCCTACCACCCTACACCTGATACCCAAAATGTTAGACCTTTACCAGGGATAGACCTGAGTATGTGCAAACCAAAAAGCACTTGGTATCTTCCACCCACATCACATGCTGTTGAGACCTTTATCAATTTGGTCCAACACGACATAGATTCTTTAACCCCCCCCCCCCCCCGTACGGCTGGCCATCAGAATTTCTCCTATAAAGAAAAACTGGCCCTTAGGTCACTATGTGATAATCCCCATATAACCTGCTGACAAGGGTGGGGCCATTGTCGTCATGAATTCCATTGATTATCGTCTTGAAATCATCAATCAGCTGAGTGACAGCCCCGTCTACACATGTATAAATAAGGACCCTGCACAAGACATTAAAACTAGTATAGACACCTTAATTGACAGAGCCCTGAGCAACTTGGTCATTGAAGAAAAAGTGGCTAAATTTTTGAAAGCAGAACATCCATTGATACCCTTATTCTACTGTTTACCCAAAGTTCACAAAAGACTGCATAATCCTCCTGGACACCCGATTGTGGCAGGCGCCAATTCCGTTTTCCAAAATCCAGCCATCTTCATAGACCGTCTCTCTACAGGACACCACAGATTTTCTTAATAAAATTAATTCCTTTGGTACACTTACACCTGATTGCATACTGGTCACAATGGATGTCACCAGTTTGTATATCTCCATCCCACACTCTGGCACCTCTGTCCCCTTAGGCATACAGACCCTCGCTCGAGAATTGTTGACCATTATTCTCACAAAAAACAATTTTGTCTTTGATGACCAGTTCTACTTCCAAGCCCAAGGCACGGCAATGGGCTCTAACATGGCCCCGAGCTACGCCAACCCTTATATGGCCGATTTAGAACCAAAATTTGTTTATCCCACTATAGCCTACATACAAAACATACTTACCTGGCTATATTACATTGATGATGTTTTTCAGGATTTGGCAAGGCAACCCTGATGAACTTATATCATTCCATGCTTACCTTAACAGATGCACTCCGACCATTACTTTTTCTCTTGATCACAGCACCACTGAAATACATTTCCTAGATGTATGCATCACACTGGTCGATGGTTCCCTAGTCACGGATGTGTATAAGAAACCAACAGACCGTGACACATTGTTGTATGCCACCAGCTTTCACCCACCATCTCTTCTAAAGGCACTACCTTTTGGCCAGTTTGTAAGGATACAACGTATTACGACCTCTGATGAGTCATGTTCAAGTGAATTAATCAACAATTTAAAACAACGGGGCTATGACCTGAATGACTTTCAGGCAGCACAGGCCAAGGCCTGTACCTGAACGACGGGTCAGTTTTTAACTTTTATATTATTTTCTGTGGGGGTTTTAAGTCAGCTGCGTAGGTCTCACGTAGCTGGCAATTAACAGTACATTTTAGAAGTGGGTTTAACATTTTAGACTATATTCATAAATATTTATTTTTTACCTTTTGTGTATTAGTTTCATGTGATGAAAGCCAGCACAAACAGGTTGTTTGAATTTAACCCAGGACTAGCATATGACTGGCAATATTTACCCCCCCCCCATATTTAATAATGATTTGCAAACAAGTTAGGTTAGCATCCTTTCGGTGCACAACAGACAACTGAACAAATATGTTGTTTGATTCTTCTGTGGGAAAGTAAGCATGTCTCTGTTAGACGTATGACAGACAACTGATTCGATCAAGTATTTTTGCCCTTTTTATTTATATTGCTATCTATTTATTTGTACCATGTTTTATAGTTAATCCTGTTTTATCACCTTGTTTTTCTTGTTTTTCTTGTTGTTTTGTGTTTTTATGTTTTTTTCTTAAATAAATCCTGAAAATGCAGCAGAGGGTCACTAATGGTCTTAATCAATGATCCAAAAAGCTAGTTCTGAAGAGCCTAGCTACATTACTTGCCTAAGATGCTCGATCGACACCTGCCCGGAAGTGGTTGTAGTTCGATCGATTAGTTTGATCTGATTGTGTTGTGTGTGGCTTAGTGGTGAACACTGTTTGTGTTCTGGTGCCAGCATTTTATAGCCAAGCATGTGGCCAATTGAACGACGTCTAACATTACGGTGACAAACGTGGGGTATTTTGGCCGGTTTGATCAGATGAACGATCAATAGGTCTGATCCACCTGTGCAGTCATCACCCTCACTAGCTCCATCATTTACACCAATTGTCCGCTAGTCCTTATTGCTTTCTCTGCTGCTTCTACTGATCATCCTCTAGTCTACTCTGCCCTCTCCACTACTGCCAAAGAGTCCTCAACTGCTGCCAATTGTGCTCTGGACCTCACCAACTTCTAAAGAGCTGCAAATTGCTCTCTATTCTTTGCCACCTTCTCCAGTGATGCTGATTATCCTATTAGCCTAAAGCCAGCCACAAGCTGGTCTGCCCACAGCACACCCAACTCGCTCTCTGGTTGGTGGGGCCCACTGGATAATCACCCCATGACCCAGCCTGAATGGGACCCTAAAGATACTAAAAGGCCTTGGCACTTGCCAGGGTATGCCCAGTAATGAAAACTGGAGCTGATCATCCTCTAGTCTACAATGCTTTCTCCGCTGCTGCCAAAGAGTCCACCATTGCTGCCATTTGACCACTGAACCTTGCCACCCTCAGAGTTGCTGCCAACCCATGACATCTCTACTGAGCCCCACTCTCTATGTGCCATGCGACTAAAGCTTAAACTGGACTAACCGCCATTTCTTTAACGGGTGTTCATTACAACAAGCTCAGAGGGGGCATCCTTGATTGGCCGCCAGGTGTTCACGTGGTGGCCACTGCAGAGGATGTAACCGTCCGGCAGCCAATCGTGGAACTCCTTTCCCGGCGCTTTCCCTTGTGGGCCTTTGGGCCTTTCTTAGTTCATGTCTTGTCTGGGCTGGGGCTCGCAGCCATTCATAGTTTCTGTCTCCATCTGTACTGGGCCTCACTGCCCTTCATAATTTGTGTCTTTGTCTTTGCTGCCTGTGCTGGGTCTTGTGGTATCTCCTGATGAAGACATCACTGTCGAAACGTTGAGAGAAGCTCCAGCTGTTGTTCCTACCTGTAAGCCTCTTTTTTGATCTATTTGTCTTGGACTACATGCATTGCAAATGGGATTTTCTGGATCTGGCTTGCCCATGACTATACTGCCTGTCAATCTGTTTATTAGACATTATCCCTGAATTCCTTTTATGGGTAACAGAACCTGAATTGTGAGGACTTATACAACAGCGCCACCTAGCGGTCACTCTGATAATCATGTATATATATTATGTCTATCTCTGAATTATGTTTTCACGATATTAAATCACTTTTGTTAATTGCAATTATTGTTTTGGGTGTTCACTCTTCCTACATTTTGGTCTTTGTGAGCTACTTACTGCATGCTGGGCGGATGCAGTTTGGAATGGTTTGAATCCTTCTCAGAAATATATTGATATCAGTAATTTATCTATCTGATTTGGTGTGCTACAACCCCCCATTAACATTGTACTGGGTCTTGTGGTTCACCATAGTTTTGTTCTTGTCTATATTGGGGCCTGCAACCCTTCCAGTGTCTAGCTGTGTGTCTTGGGCCTGGTCCTTTGTTGTAGGTTACTAAACAAATAAGACCACCAGAAAGGTCCCTATGGAGCAATATATGCGGCCGCACACCCAAGGATAATATCAAAAGTCTATTTTATTAATCATAAAAAAATATATGTAAACAAATATAGCTAGTCCATACACGTACAAATAACAAACATTTAAAATAAATTAAAAATTAAAAAAGACAGGCGGAAAGGGTCAGGCTTAGTAACCAGGCTCTACTACAAATGCATGTATATAAATATATATATATATTTTCAGCACATATGCCACAGAGTATGTGGCACAATATATGCACCGGTATAAATACAAATACAAGCCACCCCTGATGGTAAACGACACTAGGGGCAGAATATTAAATACTGCCAACTGAGCGCAATGTGAAAGTATCTACAGTACAAAAAACGTGAAAAAAGTTACACTCACGCTAGGAAATAAAGTGCCAAAGTGCCAATGAGTCAATAAGAAAATACAGTACACATTCCTACGAAACAAAGTGCTAAGTGCTAAAGATAAACCAACTCACATATCAAAGAAACACATCTAAAAATTGTCATTGTGAAAAAAGTGTGAGGAATAATATATACACATGTACTAACAGGGGCAACTAATCATGAAATGAAAAATTAGAATAATGAAAGTATCACTAGTATCTATGGGAGCTCAGGTCCGACCACCGCACAGCCTGGCAACACCGACGCGTTGCGTGGTTTCCAATGGCAACCACTTCGTCAGGGTGTGTGCCAGCATGTTCTCCAATCTGCCTTAAGTACCGCACTAATGGCCCCGCTAGTTCCGGTGTGTGGCGACGCATCACTCCGGAGACGTGACGACAGCGTCATGACGCGGCCCGTGAGCCGAATTAGAACGCGTTTATCGGTGGTAGCCAAGGGGACACGCGCGCGCATCCGGCGCCCAGCGCACACTCCCCTGCAGTAGGAGGCGTCCGCGCGCCAGGCGCCGGGAGCGACGCGCGCGCCCCACGTCGCCACCACCGATATCAATGAATGGGCACCATTGCAAGGCACAGCAGATTGGAGAGTGGGTTTTGGATGTTAAACCTTTGTAAAAACAAGATTACACAAAACATGGCATTGTACATAAGGACCAACAATAAATACAAAAATGAATGGTAACAAAAATCATATCAAAGCCATACAAAAACCAGTCACAGCGGGTATATAGAGGATATGCATGAATACATACACAATCGGAGTACAATGATTACTATTCACTGAGACCCAAATACAATAAATGATGACTGAGTAGTCTTGATTAACACACCGACAGGTGCCATATCCCTGACTCCTGGCTGAGCCGGGATCTGTGCCACTTTATCTCAAAATGCAGCATTGTATATGCTATAAAGGATATAGGCATATGTCAATGGCTGTTATTCTAATTAACAAGCTCTACATCCCAGACTCTAATTGAACTGGGCCAACAATCACATTAGCACATGTGCAGCGGAGTGGTATCCATTATTATCCTAAGCAACTAAGTAAACATCAGGGAAATCCTATTAGAGCAGCCAAACCTTATATGAGGTTAATCATAACCATTTTAAATATTGGCAGCTGTGCACTGACTACTATTTACATGCATTTGTGATTGGCTAATTCTGAACACAAACACATCCCTAGTTGTAAGAGGATGGTCACACTTGCAACCACATTATTCAGGTTTTTTTTTAATTTCCCCTTTACAATATTTTGGTTGATTTTCACTATCCCAGATTTTGGTCTATTCCCCTGGGACACCCTGGTTTGGGAATCCCTGCTGGTAAAACTCCCCAGTCTAACAGTGCTTGCGTGGCTCTCATCTAATCAGCTTTTCTGGCTGTGCATATTAATGTGCAGCTGGAGAGACTGAATGGAATCCCAGACATACACATTGGTGGTGTGCGCCATCAATTGGATCCTCGCACAGCCATTCAGTGGCGGTGGCTGTTGCCTGCACGTGAAAGAGGATGCAAGTGATGCCGCTGGCTGCGCATGTGCAATGGACTCGTAAGTTGGGAAAGAATTCCCGGTGAATGGTTTTACACAGCAGGGCATCTCAGTTTGGAATGCCCCAGTGAGAGGGAATTCACTTTAATGGAATTTCTACAGATTCACAAGGTCGAAAAGGTTCTGATATGATTTTTTCACTTGGACTTGGAGCCCATCAGAGGAAACCATACTTGGGGCCATGAAATGAAATCTTTCTTGGGACCTACCAGAGGATATTATCCCTGGGCCCCACAAGATGAAATCACTCTTGGGACCCACCAGAGGAAATCACTCTTGGAACCCACCAGAAGAAATTATCCCTGGGCCCTACCAGAAGAAATTATCCCTGGGCCCCACCAACTGAAATCATTCTTGGAACCCACCAGAGGAAATCATTTTCGGGGGGTCCACTTCCCCAAGAACACCCCAGGCAAGACATAAAAACTCTTTGTTCTTGAATCTCTTGTACTGTTCAGATAGTATCACTGGGTCAATGCCTGGGGCCCACTGGAGGATCCTATGATGCTCTGCTGTGCCAGTCCACCACTAATTGTAAGAGGTGTGTAGAGTAGGTTGCAATTTTGGGCTCCATTTAGAGGTTTGGGTTTACTTTAAAGGTGGTGGATCGGATCTCTGACAGATGTTCCCCTTGACAAAGCAGTTGGATAACCGCAGAACGTACACAGGAGCTGAGACAGCACCAGCTATGGACAATAATATAAACCACTGGTTATGGCCATTTATATTTCATTGTGCATTATATGTATGGAATATGGATTTTATTCGTACTTTTTAATGTTTATGTAAAGGATTATAATATTTTTATTTAAATATATATTGTGTATTCACTGGGGGCTAGGAAAAAATTTCACGACAAATGAGCATATGAGCATATGTGTTTGCTGTGACTACCTCCCTGATCTATATGATTTGGATCATGTTTTTTTTATTTTTATATAGTTAGTGTGTTTATAAATTGATTAGTAGTAAAACAATACAATTCATAAGTTAAACTTTTTTGGTCTAAGTTTACATGTGGCGTTTAAGGGATCGGGGTTCATTTTAGAAGTGGCTTTACCATTTTAGATTGCATCTGTTATTTTTTACCTCTTGTGTATTAGTCTTATGGGATGAAAGCCAGCACATACAGGTTGTTTGAATTTACCCCAGGACTGGCATATGACTGGCAATATTTACCCCCTGCATATTTAATTACGAGCTGCAAACAGGTTAGTACCACCATGAATATGTTGTTTGATTCTTCCTGGGAAAGTAAGCATTTCACTCTAAGGTGTATAACTGATAATATCTACCTTCCCCCATAAATAATGATGAGCTGAGATCATTGAGCCCTATGAGAAGGACACTGGAGTTCTCCAACCGCATGTAACGCCAGCTCTCTCTGTATTGTACTGTAAGTAATAGATGCTTTATACTATTTTATAGGAGAGGTGGCTTTATAGAATATACTATACTGGTACTATACACTATGCTTAGAATTCCCCATGGGTGTATAAATCATCACAAAATGTGGCCCTATGGGTCGCTAGTGATAAAATAATCTGTCGATCAAACAAAACATAATGTGTCTAGCATAAGACAAAAGCATACTCAAGTGACCCCATTCTGTATGAGAAAGACCAGTGTCTTCGTCATGTTTCTAGTCAAGTATTAATGAATTTCTGTGCAAGTTACCGCCTATACTTACTTTAAGGCAAAAAAAAAATCCAGTTGGTGGTCACATAGAACCTAAGATCCTTATTTAAGAAGCACTAGCGCCACACAGCGCCACATTCTTGGCCTCAGCGGCACTTAGCATGGGGTTTAAGAAACAAAAAAATGGCAGTGCTGATGTGGCCACCGGCACATAATGGTAGGAGAAGCAAACCCATAGGGCCTACGGGCTTGGCACTTGGCACTAGTGTTGAAAAAGAAGCAGCGCCAGATGAAACCTGGCATTGTAGGTCAAGATTCAATAGAACACAATGGGCAGAACTGGATTGAAGTGTTTAATGCTTAAAATGAATATTAAACGCATTTATTTGTACAGAACTTGAATTGGGACTTGTCATTAATTGAAACGCAGGACCTAGATGGGCCAGAATGTTTTTGGGTTTTTGGTGTTTTTAAAATTGTGTTTTATTTTTTTTTATTGTGTATATTTTGCTAAATAGTGCGTAATTTGGACACCAACAACTAAAATGCAACCTTAATGCACTGTAAAGTTTTTCCCCTTGTCCTCAGCAGTGATTTATTGTAACTGTAAGTAAGAAACACTAACCAGCAGTACAAAGTGCCGCCCAGTGGCGCTGGAATAATCGCCTGCAGGTCCAACAGGAATTGAAATAAACCGGCCAATACCTAAGGGCAATCAAATCTAATTAGCGTTTGACGCTAATCGACGGGGAATGTCAGCTAAAAAGCTAAAAGGCCGACATCATAAATGAGGCTCCAAATATACTAACGTACTGTTGAAATGTAAATGATCTTGTGTTGTAAAATTTTTAAAAAAAGCTACAAATGCTGTTTCATTTATTTTCTCTAGTTATCGACATTTAAAATTTTTTAAGATGTTTGCCTTAAAAAAAGCAATTTTGCTCCTGCTCTTCCTTGGACTGGTTTCTTTCTTATTCTGTGAGGGCGTGTAAGTAGTATTATACTTGTTATGAATAAGTTTTGAATTATTAAGTATATTGTCGGGAGGTGTCTTAAGCAGGCCCAATGTTTATTAACAGTCAGGTTTATCAGTACCTAACTGTTAAATCAATTTCTTAATTTACCATCTATTATAAAGTTTTAAGACTCCCTCCTGGCTCCATCAGGCTCTTATACGTACGGGGAGGCCGATTCATTAACAGCGGCAGGTAGCGACAGTTGAGCGACTGTAGCGGCATTTTCAGAGCGCCCGCTAGTAGTCGCTGTGCTTGACCGTTGTTCGGTAGTTGATAGCGACTCAGTCGGTTGTTGAATATTGTTGAATATTGGGTGAGGAGTCGCTATTTGACCGGTTCCGCGCTGTATGGGAGCGCATGATAGCGACTGGCCCTAGCGACCGGCTCCCACCATATTCATTAAAAAATCACGCTCAAAAAATGTTCGCGCTGTAAAATGCATGTTTAAACCCCAGTTCGCTGGCGGCGATGGGTTAAAAGTCGTTTTTTAACCCCCAAACAACCATATTTTTGCAAACCAAAAAAAACAAGTTTTTAAAATAATTTTGTAATATGAATACATTAATATCAGACCTGTAATATCAATTCTGTACAATTTTTTTTTTTTTTTTTAACTTAAAAAAATTATTTAAAATGGCAGACGTGGTCACAGAATTTTTCACATTTAAAAAAAAAAAATTAATAACAATTAATTATGAATATTTAAAGATTGTTCCATTGAAATGCATTGGAGAGCGCCAGGTAGCGAGAGGTCATACCTATCGCTGTTCAAGGTCGGACGCTGGCGCTGTGGGCTGAGGCTGGAATAATGATGAATGATTCGCTATCTGGCGCTAAGCAGGATTGGCTTGATAAATGTGTGATTGTGGTGGGGAGCCGGCGTTCTCGTGGCGGGGCCCGTCATTACCGGCCGCTCACCAGTCGCTACCTGTCGCTATCCCTTGTTAAATAAGGGCCTAAGTGTAACTACCAGGCAACCAAGGGTACTTCCACCAAAAGTGCTAGGGCAAAGCAGAGCAGTGGTAGGCCATGTACTAGGGCAAGATATAGCAGCTCCACCAACAACCCCATTAACCAATGGAGCTTGCACTCCTAATTCATACTGTGTCAGACACAGCAGCAGCAGGGCAGCTACAATCTGGACATCCCACTCTCCCCATCAGCATCCACTTCAGCCTCATCATGGCGGACCCCGGGATATACACCCAGCCCCCCCCAGCTAGCCCTGTCCAGTCACCAGCCAATGACCAATTTACCCCCTCTGGATCTTCAACACCCAGAGCACAAATGTCCTCTATTCCCCCAAGTACACAGCGAGATGATGGGCAATCCTATGTTGGCTGACACCTACAGTGGGGCACCCTGAGTGGCAGGTTTAAAGATGCCCAATGTATGGCTTTAGCAACTGGTGGGTCTGACCATTTTGATCAGCTGTATGGATGCAGTTCATAAACTACACCATAATCTGTCAAGTTCCACCTGTGGGAGGCCATCACCAGGCAGGTTAACAATGCTGCACCAGAGCAAAAGGATCATTAATAGTTTAGTGACAACAATAAACAAAAAAAAACAGAAGTGGCTTTTTTCTTTTAGTTCGCTCACTGAATACATGAAAAGAGGGTTTGAAGCATCCAGAACAATCCTTAAAGTGGACCAACACACAGGATTTTCACTATCCTGGGTGTTGGTCCACTTCCGCGGGGCCCCCCCGATCGCCATTCACAAACGGCCGGCACGGGTGCGCGCCCTGCTAGAGGGACGCGCGGGAGGCGGCGGCTTATCCGTCGCTTGTCCGTCGCCGATAAGGTACGTTTTTAGGGGCTTTCTGGGGGGTTTCTCACAGCGGGGCATCCCGATTTCGGATGCCCCGCAGGGAGGGAGCTGATCGGCCTGGGAATCTTATAGATTCCCAGGCCGATCACGGGTGGGTGTTGGTCCACTTTGAATGGCAGGACTTGCCTCAAATCCAAATTGACATTATAGACATATATACATAGACACGCCACAAAAATTACTCTGGGGGAAAAAAACATGCAAAAATTAACTAACATGAGATGAGACAAGGGGATTCCACACAGACTTGAAACATTTTGCGTGTCCTACTACAGCTCAGCAGGGACATCCATCTTGTCTGCAGAGGGGGCCACGTCCACATAATGTGGAACCTGCTCCTGGATAGCCTGATTGTGGAGTATAGGGCAAATATACTGGCCACTATTATTTTGGTCACCTTCTGTAGATGGTACTGGAGCCCCCCCCCCCCCGTATGGTCCATGCACCAAAACCGGGTCTTCAGCAAACCAAATGCCCGCCTGACCAATTCTCTGGTCTTGCATGAGCCTGGTTATATTCAGCATGTGGCTGAGTTTGAGGCCGGAAAATGGGAGCCATAAGCCACAGTAGCAGCGGGTAGCCCGAAATTAGCCACATACATCAAACTTACATAGTTAATACGGTTGAAAAAAAGACATATGTCCATCAAGTTTAACCAAGGGTGTTGGGGTAGGGGAAGTTATTTTTTATTTTTTTTTTTTTTTTTTTTTACTGATAACAGCTAAGAGTAACTGTTAATGTTCTAAAATCCTTTTTTGAAGCTGTCAGCAGTTAATGTTGTAACAAGCTTCTGTGGGAGACTATTCCACAGATTTAAAGTTCTTATGGTAAAAAATTGTCACCTCCGTAGACTGAATTTCTTTTTTTCCAGTCGAAGGGAACGTGCCCTTGACTTTAGACAGGATGTTACCTGAAATAGTGTTTCACCCATATTTTTTGTATTGGCCATTTATATATTTATACACATAAATCATGTCCCCCCTCAGTCATCTGCTGACAGATTTAATTCTTGTAATCTTTCCTCATAACTAAGATCTTTCATTCTCCTACGCACCCTTTCCATAATCCGAGCGTCCTTTCGATGTACGGGTGCCCAGAACTGGATGGCATATTCCAGGTGAGGGCGCCCCAGTGCCTTGTAAAGAGGCAAAATCGCATCCCTATCCTCTGATTCCAGGCCTCTTTTAATGCATGATAGTATCTTGGTGGCCTTGGAAGCAGCTGCTTGACATTGTATGCTGTTATTTAGCCTGTGGTCTACCAGTACCCCCAGATCCTTCTCAGCAAGTGTTTCTCCCAGTTTTACTTCCCCAAGGAGATATGTTGCCATCAGGTTGTTAGATCTCAAGTGCGTGGCTTTAATTTTCTCCACATTGAACTTCATTTGCTAAGTGGATGCCCAGCCTGAAGCTTTGAACATCTTCAATAGACTGCACTGTGTTACATATCTTTGTGTCATCTGCAAAAATAGAGACAGTGCTTTTAATTCCATACTCTATGCCATTTATAAACAAGCTGAATTATAGTGGGCCCAGCACTGAACCCTGAGGTACACTGCTTACAACTGGTAACGATTAAGACTAGGCATCATTAACCACAACTCTCTGCAGACGATCCTTTAGCCAGTTTTCAAACTAGTTACAAACTGTATTTTTTAATCCTGAAGATCTCAATTTCCCCAATAAGCGTCTATGGGGGACAGTGTCAAATGCTTTTGCAAAATCCTGAAAAACTATATATACAGCCGCCCCTCCGTCCAGGCTTCTACTCACCTCCTCATAGAAGCCATAAGGTTAGTATGGCAGCTTCTGCCCTTAGTAAAATATTATAGATAGTTACATATTCATGTATATAGTCCTTCAAGCAATTTTTCCACAATAGATGTTAAACATACCTAAACGTCTGTAATTGCCCGGAGAAGACCTAGAGCCCTTTTTAAAAATGAGCACCACATTTGCCTTGTGCCAGTCCCTTGGTACTATACCAGTTGTTAGTGAGGTAAAGTCCATCTGGTCCTGCAGTCTTATTCACATTTAAATTAATTAGTCTTTCTTGGATAATATCCACGTTTAGCTTGTTAAATATTATACTTGAGCTATTGCTATCAGTGACATCTCCTGTGTTGGCTGCTTGATCCTGTCTTGTGTTCACAGAGCTAAAGAATTCATTCAACAACTCCTCCTTCTCTCCATCCCCAGTGACCATTCCCCCATTATCATTAATTAGGGCACCTACCTGTTCTAATTTAGTTTTCTTTGAATTTATATATTTAAAAAAAGTTTAGGGTTTGTTTTGCTTTCTTTGGCCACATCTCGTGCTTTTGCCAACCTTATTTCTTACCCAGCACAGCAGCCCCCCTTCCATTCAGGTGCAAATTATTTGTAGAATCCAGTTTGTAACCCAATGAAAAGTGAGCCCAGTGCTCTAGGAACCCTGCAGCAGGACTTAAGCCATGCATTTAACTCTCTAAGCTCCCACTGTCGTTCATGTGTAGCACATGGCACAGGCAGTATTCCAGAAAATACAACCTTGAAGGTCCTTCTCTTCTTAAGGATCCTCCTTCTCCCATTAATTCTGTCATTGGTCCCCATGTGGACCACGAAAGCTGGGTCATCCCCAGCCCCTCCCAGTAATTTGTCTACCCTTTCCACCACATGCCGAACCCTGGCACCAGGGAGACAGCAAACCATTCGGTTAAGGCGGACTTGGTGACAAATTTTTCTATGAGTCCGCCTGATAATAGAATCCCTACCTGCAGTCCTAACCACTAGCTGGGCTGTCCTCCCAGCTGTTAGGGAGAACAGTATCTGCTAGGGCCATTTCTGAGACTGACATTCTTGCATCATTCATTACCCAACTTGGCAACTTTGCTAGGGTGTAGAGACACAGGTATGGCCTTCCTTTTCTGTGCACCCTTTCTACTCCTTCTATCAACATTTACCCAGCTACTTATCTGCTCATCCTAATCCATTACTCCGCCCTCTGTATCTACCCCACTTAATGCCTGCTCAGTGAGCAGAATGTCCTTTTACATATTGTCAATCCTCCTCAGTGTTGCATTTTGCGCCCCCAGATCTATAACCCAAGCTTCCAAGGTTGCAAAATGCTTACATTTACCACAGCGGTATTCACCCTGGAACTGCTGCTCCTGAAGTGTATACATATGACAAATTGTGCACTGAACTAGACCTCCAATGTTGCAGAAACAGCAGTAAAACTCAATTTTAGTGCTTGCAGTTGCAGCACTTTGGCTTTTAAATTATTTTAGCGCCATAGTACTTAGGCAATAAACATTTAAAGCCCCCCAATATAAAGTTCCTTAATTAATAGTCCCCTCACTTATAAAAATACCTCACTTGAAAATACAATGACAACTGAACTTATCTTATCAATCTTAACAATCTTATTTATAGCAAAGCAATTCTTCCCTTCACCAGTGTCAGTCTATGCCTGATCTGGCAAACAGTCAGAAGACTGGCCTCAGGTGAAATAAATAGGCTTCTAATTAGCCAGGAACACTCCCACCCAGTTAACTGCTCTCTATCAAAAGGAAGCAACCAATGTATTTTAATGCAGGGCTAAACCCTGCAATACAAGACAGAGATTAAAAAAAAACACAGTAAACAATGTTTTTTTGTCCCCTCACTTGTAAAGCAACCTCACTAGAAAATACAACCAGAGAATGAAGTTGAAGTACACTGAGAGGTCCAGTTATTCACTTTTGCTTTCACTCCAGCTTGCTGGATCTCCAACCACAGCGTGAGATTCACCTGGGGAAATTCACTACTGTAAAATATCTGTTGTGTGTAAGGTAGTAAATAATTCATTAGAAATTTCAGTCAAAAGGATATAATCTCAGGCCATTCCCAATATTGTCTGTAGATACAGTAATCCTAAAGTCCTGAGATATCTCTATCACAGAACACAGAAGCCATTCAAAAGCATAAAAGATTTCAAGATATCATTATTTACTTAAAGGCGAACAAAACCCTTGGGGCACAGCCCTGTAATCTAAAAACTTCCCCCCTGGAGCAACCTGATCTGGAATCTTTTAGATTCTCAGAACATAGGAGCTATTCAAAAGTATGAACAATTTAAAGATATCATTATTTGCTGGCCGCTGTCCTTCCCCTCTGGGCATCCCAGATTGGAAGGCTCCACTGTGTGAAACCTCCCTGAAGACTCACCTTCCTCAGGGCTCCCTTGCCAATGTAAACATCCGGCGGCTGCATCCTTGCATCTCTGGGCTGTGAGTGAGCTCCTGTCCTCAGCCATTCTGATAGGCTGGGAATGGGAGCACGAGCACTGCTGGAGATGTGACCTCTGCGCTTTCAATTGCCGAAGCCCTGCATGTAAACAGAGCTGTTTGCAGATGATTATATATGCACGGCAAATGGCTCTGATTTGGCTCATGCACCATAGGACGGGGAAGAGCTGATATGTTCTGGTCGATCTGGGGGGATTCACACAGTGGAGGATTCCTGTTCAGGATGTTGAGGGAATCTCGGTCAAATCCATCCTGCATTTTAAAGTGGACCAACACCCAGGATTTTGACTATCCTGGGTCTTGGTCCACTTCGGTGGGGCACCCCCGAACGGGGTGCCCCGCTGTGTGAAACCCCCCCGATCACCCTAAAAACTCACCTCTCCCCGCTCCCAGCGCAGACGGACAAGCGATTTGACAGCCGCTTGTCCGTGGCTCCTCCGCCGCCGCCTCCCGCGCGTCCCTCTTGACGCGCGCGCGCGCCGGCCATTCACAGACGGCCGGCGCGGGCGCGCGCACGCCTAGAGGGGCGCGAGGGAGGGCTAAGCTAAGGTGAGGGGGTTTGGGGGTTTTGGGGGGGTTTCACCCCGCGGGACATCCCGATCTCGGATGTCCTGCGGGGAGGGAGGTGATCGGCCCGGGAATCTTATAGATTCCCGGGCCGATCACCCGAGGGTGATGGTCCACTTTAAGTGTCTGTGTTTGACAGACTAGAGCGGCCCTATGAGAAGAGAAATATATATCAATACAATATAGGAGTAATGCACACCAAGACGTAAGCTAATTATTTGAAAATGAATTTATATTCAATAATATTGAGAATACACTTCATAAATGAACACTGTCATAACACATATTTCACAGTACAAAAGAATATTACATATTTTACCAAGTAAATCCTGGTACCATCAAAAATTCACAGATAAATCTTATGAATGCTGCGTCAACAAGAAGGCTACCTCTCGGGGAGAGCAGAGATTGTGCAGGAGAAGGATGTATATAGTGAAGCCAGGCAGGGAATATTGTTTCTCTGCTATAAGAACATTGATAAGCACACTCTGCGTTTCCCAGAGAGTAGCACACAGTTATGGTTGAACACTGCCCTCTGGCTGTAGTGAAAGTTAAATACATGTAGGTGGCCAGCAATTCAATGTATGCTTCTCATGCATGTAATCAGTAAGATCTGGAAGCAGACATATGCCTAATAGTAACAGTAATATAGATTAATCCATACACATTGAGACAATCATCATCATGAGCAAAACAGAAATCTGAGGGCTATAAACTGACATATGGAACAATGAAATCAAATGCGCCAATGATCATAATGAAAACAGTATAAAAACCGCAATGTATTGCATCAAACAGCGTTGTACATCTCAAGATACCATCAATGTCATTACCAGGTATGAAGATCGCTCAAGGAACGTTTCGGGGCTGAGTCCCTTCCTCAAAATCGCTCGGTTGAGGAAGGGACTCAGCCCCGAAACGTAAAATATGTAATATTCTTCTGTACTGTGAAATATGTGTTATGACAGTGTTCATTTATGAAGTGTATTCTCAATATTATTGAATATAAATTCATTTTCAAATAATTAACTTACGTCTTGGTGTGCATTACTCCTATATTGTATTGTTGTGTCCATAGACCGGTTATGGGTAAACTGGTTGTGGGTAATAGCACCCTGTATTTGATTGTAGATAATTCGTTCATCTTGTCTGTCTGGTGTGCTGGGCCTAACTAAATATATTCTTCCTTTTAAGAGAAATATATATACCATGAAAAATTCTTAATGCCACCTTTTTCCTGATGCAGGGAGGAGCTTCCATGCATGTACCCCCCCAAATCATAAGGTACATTGAGATGGTAGAAGCCAACTGTGGTGGCCTACATGAATGATTAACCTATGACTTATAATTATACAGTATGACTGAACTGGGCTCCTAAAATACAACTTTTTTATTAGCCCTAGGAGACGCCTTGCCAAGCGATTGATGTGTTCCAAAGGGGGGGATTTCGATAAAGCTGAAGACTATGATAAAGATCCAGACAGAAGAGAGGCAGAGAAAAGTCATGCTAGATCGCTGCTGCATAATCTACTACGCATTGTGCTATGTAATATGGATAATGTACCTCAATCAGACAATGCGGCAGATGCACTGCCACCAGGAGTTGTTTGTGAAAAACACAAATTTTAACACCCCAAAACATTGCGTCAGCCGATGTAATAATAACATGATAAAAAATGTTTTAATCATGTTCATGTATAATAAAATGACCTTCTGAACTTACTCTTCTTTTCTTGTGTGTGTAGACATGTATAGTTATTGTGACATTTACATGAAAAGTGATTAAAGCAATCTAGGTAAATATACTTACCCCACATGGCGAAGTCGTGTCAAATCAAAGCAGGCCTTCAAGTAAATATTACTGGACATCTATTGTCATCCCAATTTGCAGGGCCAGCACCAGGCTGGTGTGGACCCTCGGCAAAGAGAGTCCCAGTGGGCCCCTTTGTGGTGTGTTGCATCACATCATGTCACCCTTCAGCTTCAGCTGATAGTTTACCCCCAGTCGCAGCTGCCTTTTGCACTGCCACCAATCATCCTTTAGCCTTCACTGCCTTCCCTGCTGCTGTTGTATGGTTCACCTCTACTATCGGCCTCTAGTCTTTTTCCGTGCCGCCTTCCCTGCTGCTGTTGTATGGTTCACCTCTACTATTGGCCTCTAGTCTTTTTCCGTGCCACCAATCATCCGCTAGCCTTCACTGCCTTCCCTGTTGCTGTTGTATGGTTCACCTCTACTATCGGCCTCTAGTCTTTTTCCCTGCCACCAATCATCGGCTAGTCTTCACTTCCTTCCCTGCTGCTGTTGTATGGTTCACCTCTACTATTGGCCTCTAGTCTTTTTCCGTGCCACCAATCATCCGCTAGCCTTCACTGCCTTCCCTGTTGCTGTTGTATGGTTCACCTCTACTATCGGCCTCTAGTCTTTTTCCGTGCCACCAATCATCCGCTAGCCTTCACTGCCTTCTCTGCTGCTGTTGTATGGTTCACCTCTACTATCGGCCTCTAGTCTTTTTCCGTGCCACCAATCATCGGCTAGTCTTCACTGCCTTCCCTGCTGCTGTTGTATGGTTCACCTCTACTATTGGCCTCTAGTCTTTTTCCGTGCCACCAATCATCCGCTAGCCTTCACTGCCTTCCCTGTTGCTGTTGTATGGTTCACCTCTACTATTGGCCTCTAGTCTTTTTCCGTGCCACCAATCATCCGCTAGCCTTCACTGCCTTCCCTGTTGCTGTTGTATGGTTCACCTCTACTATTGGCCTCTAGTCTTTTTCCGTGCCACCAATCATCCGCTAGCCTTCACTGCCTTCCCTGTTGCTGTTGTATGGTTCACCTCTACTATTGGCCTCTAGTCTTTTTCCGTGCCACCAATCATCCGCTAGCCTTCACTGCCTTCCCTGCTGCTGTTGTATGGTTAACCTCTACTATCGGCCTCTAGTCTTTTTCCCTGCCACCAATCATCTGCTAGTCTTCACTGCCTTCTCTGCTGCTGATGTATGGTCCACCTCTACCACTATAGTCCTCACTGTCTTCTTTCTCCACTGCTGATTGTCATCTGGCCTTCATCTGCTTTTAAAAATGGAGAAGGGGGGAGATTTCCCTGGTTTCTAGAAGGGAAATCTAAAAATTGGGGGGCTTTGTTGGACCCTAGGAGGGCGTCCCAGTCCTCCTTGTTTGTGTATGTAGTAGAACAAAAATACAGTAATTCAGTATATCATGCTTGTGTCATACAAGTATAACAAAAGAATATCAAAAGAATATCAATGGCCAATATTTACATCTTGTGCAGTTGGTGGTGAGGCTGTTAATTAGTAAAAGGACCACCAGGCCCTCCACGGACGGGTGCGCTCCATCCGACAGCCACACTCCTATACCACCCAGGGACCACACGGGAATTACTACAAGTTTCACTCGAACTACCCCACCAAGGCGGTACCCTTACCAAGTGGTATGCAACATTATTCTACCGCTTTTATTAATTAACAGCCTCACCACCAACTGCACAAGATGTAAATATTGGCCATATACACTGAGGAAGCGCTAAGCCGCGAAACGCGTCTGTATAAAGCCCAAAACAGGATCATTCCTTGCTACAAACTACATTTGCTACAAACTGTTTAGACAGTACCCAACGGATACCTACCTTGCTACAAACGCTACTTGCTACAAACTGAATTTATAAGGACTCAATAAAATTCCACAGATTTCTGTGAGAACCATTTTGTACCCTAACGCAATCCATTGATATTCTTTTGATATTCTTTTGTTATTCTTGTATGACACAAGCATGATATACTGAATTACTGTATTTTTGTTCTACTACATACACAAACAAGGAGGACTGGGACGCCCTCCTAGGGTCCAACAAAGCCCCCCAATTTTTAGATTTCCCTTCTAGAAACCAGGGAAATCTCCCCCCTTCTCCCTTTAGGGGAGTAGGACCCCATTACTTACCCAACACACCCAAGACACCAGACCCCCCGGGGCTCCAATACCAGGTTCTCCCGGGAGGAAACCCCCCCCCCCAATATGCTTTTAAAAATGTACGTCAATCCCCTTCCATTCCTTGACATCTACTCCATTCCTGCTGCAAGTCCCTTGGTCATAAGGCCAGCCGAAAGTGGACCCCTGAAAATGCCTCCAGCACTTGCCCAAGCTGGTAGGTCTCACTTGTTTGAAATAAGATAAAGCCTGAAATTGGGTAGGATTGGTGGTGATGTCAGCTGCACTTGGTCCACACTTCTGCAACACTCTCCAGTGGGTTGATTTGCCAAATTGGGGGCTTCTTTTTTATTGCCTAGTGGAGCGTTCCAAATTGGTATACCCCGTGGTTGGAAGTGGGAGTGGAATTTTAGTCACTTGATATTCCACAAAAAGTATGTTTTTAGTCAGTCCGCTCTAGGCAGTGGTGGACTGAGGTCAAAAAACAGCCAGGAATTATCTTGTTGGACTGGCCCTGCTGTACTGTGTACGCCCAGTATAGTCTGTCTGTCTGTCTGTCTGATTTTCTAATTCTGTATCCATTTTTCATTGGATACAGTTTTTACGTAATGAAAAATATTTTTTTATTGTATTTTTTTCAGTTTTAGGTGTTACTAAATGCAGCTAGTAAAGGGTTTATTTTTTATTTTTGGTAATTTTTTTGCCGTTTTTCGCTTATCCACTGAAAAAATGTTTGTCCAATTTTTTTTGTCAATTTTGTGTTGTTTTAACAAATCGACTGCAAATATATAGTGGGGGTCCCCACATGCCCCCAGAAAAAAATGGCCAAGAAAATAGCACTACCCTCCAAAATATTAATAAAAAATATTATTTTATTGAAAATACATATACGGTAGCTAAAAAGACAACAGATACAATACATTTAAGACTACATCACATATACACAATAGACATCGGGGGGGCGCCAGAGATCCATCATAGTAATTCATAATAATACATATAAATGAATAGCCTAATACCGCAGTTGGTTAGTACAATAAGGCTTAAATAGTCCTCACACAAAAATAAAAATCCTAAGCTAATCCTATAGAAAAATTCATATAACAATACACAGTGTGCAAAAATTCAATAAATGTGCAAAATAGTGCAAAACAAATTTTATGTATAAATAATAAAGCTAATAAAGTGCCTGTGCCAAAGATACTGTGCAAATTTCATGAAGATAAAAGGACCAACCAGGGTAAGCAGCAAAGATATATAACAACATGATATGCATACAGACCAACTGGGCCTCCCGCCGTAAATATGCATATTTACGGGGAATTTCAAGGAAAATTATATATATATATTTTGCAGCAGAGTTTAGGCTTTAACATGAAATGTTTTATTTGTAATTTTTCTGTTTTTTTTAGATAATTGTCTCCTTTATTTTAAATTAAAATTTCTTCCGATTACAAAGGTACCTACATATGTATTGGTAGCCCCCACTATTCTTGCCTAGGAGACCCCCAAACTGAAACTAAAAAATAACGACATAGGGTCCCCCCTTCTGGGGGTACCCATTTTTTGGGGAATTTTAAGGGTTAAAAACCATTAAAAATCCCAAAAAATGACATGGAGTCCCCCTTACCCATCATAACCAGCCCAGGACCAGCTATGGGGGTTTTAAGGAACAGGGCGCAGGGGCCAGCTTTGGTGGACCCCTGCCCTGCCGGCTACAAGCTCCGTGGGTCGGGTTCTTCTGCCCCCCCCCCAGGCTTTGGGGAAGCAGGTAATTGGGGGTGCCGGGGGTTAATGGCAAGTCACTCGCTAGCCGCAGGTGACTTGCTAGCCCCCAGCCTTGTGAACTGGTATAGGGGTCTCATGGATCCCTTACCAGTTTACAAAGGGTTAAGTGTAACAAAACACACAGAGACAAGGAGAAAAAATATTTTATTTATTTTTTTTTTTTTTCTTACCTCCCATCCATCCCTGGGCACTGTGTCCCACGCGGATCACTCTGGCTTCTGCTCTCCTGCTGATGCTGGAAGCCTTTTATAGTTGCTGGACGACAGAGCATAAGGGGTTAATTTAAAAAAAAAATACATAGGGTCCCGCTTACCCAGCATAACCAGCCCGGGATCATCTATGGGGGCTTGTAGATCAGGGCGCAGGGGCCAGCTTTGGTGGCCCCCCGCCCTGCCGGCTACAAGCTCTGTGGACCCGGGCTCTTCTGCCCCCATGGGCTTTGGGGAGGCAGGTAATTGGGGTGCCAGGGGTTAATGGCAAGTCACCCACTAGCCGCAGGTGACTTGCCAGCCCCCAGCCTTGTGAACTGGTATAGGGATCTCATGGATCCCTTACCAGTTACCGATGTCCAGATCCTGTCCCAAGCTGCTCCGATGACAGCTCGGGTGATCAGTGGAGGAGGGTTGGGGGGCCATAGATTAGAGGCATCTCACCCCCTCCAACCTTCCTTCTCCAAGCACCCGAAGAGACTGAGCTTTTCGGGTCGGCCGGGTGCCGGGTGACAGGTGTGTGGTCATCGATGACGTCGACCCAGGAAGTGAGGGAGAGGGCGATTTCTCTCTCTGTCTCTCTCTCTGCGAGACTGTCAGTCCATGTGTGTGTGAGTCCCTCTCTCTATCTCTCTCTCTCTTTCTCTCTCTCCCTCTCTCTGTGAGACTGTCAGTGTGTGTGTGTGTGTGAGTCTCTCTCTCTCTCTCTCTCTCTGTGAGACTGTCAGTCTGTGTGTGTGTGTGAGTCTCTCTCTCTCTCTGTCAGTCTGTGTCTCTCTCTCGCTCTCTGTGTCTGTGTGTGTGTCTCTTTCTCTCTGTCTGTCTGTCTGTGTGTCTCTCTGTGTGTCTGTTAGACTTTATATGTTTTGGCTATGGTTTGGATGATGGAACCCTGTTTAAAGCAGGACAAAACCCAACAGCGGCAGGTATGGAATCTAAAAGATTCTAGGGCCAGCCGCTGGCTTTTCCCCAAATTGGGATGCCCCACTGTGTGACACCCCCCCCCCCCCCCAGGGTGCTCTCGTCCAATGAGAGCTGTCTGCTTTGAGATCATTGGGCCTGCGGCTCTCATTGTTTACAATGGAGAGCACGCTACCACATTCCCGGCATCATGTAAACGCTCCTACCCCAGCCATTCGGCACAGCCAGCCATGCTCCCCATTCTAGTAAATGAGAACCGCTTGTCATATGACTTAGTTACAACAGGCAGCTCTCATTGGATTAGAGCCCGCACATGTGTTGTTGGAGCCTGGATAGGTGAGTTTTTTTGGCTTCACACAGCAGGGCATCCCACTTCAGGATGCCCCAGGGACATAGAACAAACCCTGGGAAATTCAAAATCCTCAGGTTTGGCATGCCTCCCAACTGTCCCGACTTTCACGGGACTGTCCCGATTTTCCGAGAATACCCCCGGTCCCGGATGATTACCAACTGTCCCTCAGAAAAGTTTATGGGGTCACCATCCATCCCCATCCCTGCGCCCCAAAACAGCCTGTGTTTCTTTTCTTACCTCAGACTTTCCTCCAATATTCATACAAACACCAGGAAGGGAAAGTAGTATTATGGTGAAGGCCGTCATATGCTAATTATTTCAGTTACAAACTGTCACATAATGACAGTTAGATTGAAGTGCTCCCCATTGCTGAGCTGTGTGACGGTGGCTGATTGCATCATTACTAGGGGGCTCTGAGCCAAAATGGCCGCCTGCATCTAGTTTGTGTTGTTATGGATACTGGGCAAAGGCTGAGGTAAAAAAAGAGACACAGGCTGTTTTGGGACACACGGCTAGGGATAGAAGGTGACCACATATACTTCCCTCTGAGTATAGGTGCACTTTAAAGAGAAACAAAGTTCAGTTACAAACTGTCACATAATGGCAGTTAGATTGAAGTGCTTCCCATTGCTGAGCTGTGTGACGGTGACTGATTGCATCATCACTGGGGGGGGGCGGGGCTGCTCAGCCAAAATGGCCGCCTGCATCTAGTTTGTGTTGCTATAGATACTGGGCAAAGGCTGGGGTAAAAAAAGAAGCACAGGCTGTTTTGGAGCACAGGGCTGGGGATAGAAGGTGACCACATATTCTTCCCTCTGAGTGTAGTTGCACTTTAAAGAGGAACAAAGTTCAGTTACAAACTGTCACATAATGGCAGTTAGATTGAAGTGCTCGCCATTGCTGGGCTGTGTGACGGCGACTGATTGCATCATCACTGGGGGGCGGGGCTGCTCAGCCAAAATGGCCGCCTGCATCTAGTTTGTGTTGCTATAGATACTTGGCAAAGGCTGGGGTAAAAAAAGAAGCACAGACTGTTTTGGAGCACAGGGCTGGGGATAGAAGGTGACCACATATACTTCCCTCTGAGTGTAGTTGCACTTTAAAGAGGAACAAAGTTCAGTTACAAACTGTCACATAATGGCAGTTAGATTGAAGTACTTGCCATTGCTGAGCTGTGTGACGGCGACTGATTGCATCATCACTAGGGGGCGGGGCTGCTCATCCAAAATGGCCGACTGCATCTAGTTTATGTTGTTATGGATACTGGGCAAAGGCTGAGATAAAAAAGAGACACAGGCTGTTTTGGGGCACTGGGTTGGGGATATAAGGTGACTACCTATACTTTCCTCTGAGTATAGTGCATTTTAAACAGGAACAAAACCCAAGTACTTCACTTTCTTGGGTTTTGTTCCTCTCTGGCAGGGCATCTCAATTTGTGATGCCTCACTTCCTTGTTCCCATGTGGGTCACTCAGCCAATCAGCAGCGCTCGTTCCATTCAGATATCCTTTGCCACACTGATGTCAGTGCAGCAAAAAGATATGATTAGAGCCAACGTTGCCGGCCACATCCCTGCTCACCTCTAGCTGTTGACACGCCATTCAGAAAAGCCTGACGGGGGCGCACCCCAGATAGAGTTATGCTGGAGATACGGTCACGGCACAGCGAGAGCTCCAGGAAGAGGTAAGTAAATCGGGGTGATCCAGGGGATCTGACACAGTTGGGGCATCCCAATTCTTGTAGACTTTAGGCTGGTTTGTTGCTCCTCTTTAAAGTGGACCAAAACCACCTTTTCTTATCTTGTAATTGCTATCTAGATTATTTTATCGTGTTGTATAGTTAATTATGTTTTTATCACCTGTTTCTTGTTGTTTTGTGGTTTTCTGTTTGTTTAAATACATTCTAAAAATGAGGGTCTTTGATGCTCTGAATTGAGGATCTAAAAAGCTCACGCTAGTTCTGCAGAGCCTGGATACCTTACTTGTCTTGGATGCTCACTCGCCCCCGCCTGGAAGTGGTTGTGAGTCAATCAATCCGTTCGATCTGATTGTTTTGCGTGTGGCTTAGATAGAGGCGAACACGGGGAGGCCGATTCATTAATAGCGGCAGGTAGCAACAGTTGAGCGACTGTAGCAGTATTTTCACAGCGCCCGCTAGTAGTCGCTGTGCTTGGCCGTTGCTCGGTTGTTGACAGCGACTCAGTCGGTGTGCAGTAATGTTGAATATTGGGTGAGGAGTCGCTATTTGACAGGTTCCGCGCTGTATGGGAGCGCATGATAGCGACTGTCCATAGCGACCAGCTCCCACCATATTCATTAACAAATCACGCTCAAAAAATTCTCGCGCTGTGAAATGCTTGTTTAAACCCCAGAGCGCTGGCGGCGATGTGTTAAAAGTAGTTTTTTAACCCCCAAACAACCATATTTTTGGAAACCAAAAAAAACAAGTTTTTTAAATAATTTTGTAATATGAATACATTAATATCAGACCTGTAATATCAATTCTGCACAATTTTTTTTTTTTTTTTTACCTTAAAAAAAATATCTAACATGGCAGAAGTGGTCACAGAATTTTTCACATTTAAAAAAAAAAAAAAACATTAATAACAATTAATTATTAATATTTAAAGATTGTTCCATTGAAATGCATTGGAGAGCGCCAGGTAGCGAGAGGTCATACCTGTCGCTGTTCAAGGTCGGACGCTGGCGCTGTGGGCTGAGGCTGGAATAATGATGAATGAGTGGCTATCTGGCGCTATCTCAGTCGCTAAGCAGGATTGGCTTGATAAATGTGTGATTGTGGTGGGGAGCCGGCGTTCTCGTGGCGGTGCCGTCATTACCGGTCGCTCACCAGTCGCTACCTGTCGCTATTCCTTCATAAATAAGGGCCTGTGTGTGTTCTGGTGCCAGCATTTTAGAGCCACACGTGTTGCCGATTGAACAATTGCGGTGACACAAGTGGGGTACGATTGGCAGGTTTGATCAGATGAACGATCAATAGGTCTGATCAACCCGTGCAATCGCATAAGTGAATGGCCGGCAGGTGCGCGCACAGCCACCCGGCGATGCCCCAGAAAAGATTGCATAAATATGCATGGCAATCTATTCTGACTGGACAAAAGTCTGAGCATGTGAGAGCATGGAACGAGGTAAGATTTGCAGCTATCCAAGGGGTTCACATGGAGGGGCATCCCAAATCAAGATGCCCTTGTGAAGCAGACCAAAACCCAGAAGGGTAAAAATCAAGAGTTTTGGTCCACTTTAATAGACTCATCTACTGTATACTGCTGTACATATATTGGTCATGTTGGCTAAGCTGGGTTTTGGAAGTTGCCCCTCAAGCACCCTGATCTGGGGTGGCCGGCTGTGTAAAACCCCCCATATCGCCCGATATGTTTTACACTTCCTCAGTCCTACGGCACCTGCCCAGCCTCTCGTCCAATCAGAACGCTCTTTCGATAAATGGCTCTGATTGTTTACAATGGGGAGCATGCGCTGCTGCGTCCCCCACATCCCTGGTGGTCTGCATGCGCTCCTGCTCCCGCCATTCAGATAGGTCCGGTCAGAAGCGTGCACACCGCCGGGGATATGTCAGAGCGCGCTCCCCATAGAAGGCAATCAGAGCCCTTTGCCGAAGAATGTCAATGCAGCAAAGGGTTCTGATTGGATGAGAGCTCGCAACTGTGCCGTTGGACCAAGGAGAGGGAAACTGGGGGTTTCAGATAGCGGGGCATCCCAATTCAGGATGCCACAGGGAGCGCTAAACCAAACCTCAAAAAGTCATTCAGGCGCGGGGCAAGTCAGCTTAAACCGGACCTTCAGCATGATTTAATGAAAAGTCTAAACCCTTAAAAAACTATTCCCCAGGATACGGGCGCCGCCATCTTGCCTCAGAAGCATCACATACCGAGGAGAAGAGAGCGGGATAAAGTGTAGGGGGCGGGGTTATAGCCGTGCTTTGCACAGACAGAGCTGGGGTCAGGAAATGGAAAGAACAGCAATCCCAGAATGCAGAGCGACACATTCAGAAAACACTTCCTGTTTGCAGGCTGCCTGATGCTCCATGAGCCACCATCTTGGATGTTTAAAGGCTCAGAAAATGCAGTAGATGCAGGGAGAATGATTTTTAATGTGAGCAATCTGTCTGTACAGGGTGTGGGGAACATATAAGATAGGCTTTTATTCAGGGGGAAGTTATTTTTTATTTTATTTATTTATTTATTTATTTTACTGATAACAGCGAATAGCAACTGTTAATGTTATTTTCTTCTAAATAAGCATCTAATCCTTTTTTGAAGCTGTCAGCGGTTGATGCTGTAACAAGCTTCTGTGGGAGGCTATTCCACAGATTCATAGTTCTTATGGTAAAGAATGATTGTCGCCTCCGGAGACTGAATTTCTTTTTTTTCAGTCGAAGGGAGCGCGCCCCCTTGTCTTTAGACAGGATGTTACCTGAACTAGTGTTTCCCCCATATTTTTGTATTGGCCATTTATATATTTATACAAGTTAATCATGTCTCCCCTCAGTCGTCTCCTCTCAAGACTAAACAGATTTAATTCCCGTAATCTTTCCTCATAACGAAGATCCTTCATTCCTCTTATTAGTTTGGTGGCTCCTCTGCTCCCTTTTCATAGTCAGAGCGTCCTTTCTATGAATGGGTGCCCAGAACTGGATGGCATATTCCAGATAAGGGTGTGCCATTGCCTTGTAAAGAGGCAAAATTACTCACCTATCCCAGGCCTCTTTGAATGCATGATAATATCTTGGTGGCCTTAGAAGCAGCTGCTTGGCATTGCATGCTGTTATTTAGCCTGTGACCTACCAGTACCTCCAGATCCTTCTCAACTAGTGACTCTCCCAGTTTCACTCAGTTTTGCATGAGTTCATTATTCCCGCCAGTGGCCATGTGGTTACGGAGCCGTCTTCTGGGATTCCGTCTCTTGAAAGGCCACTGGCGGTCAGTTGCAGGATCCCATTTTTCTGAGGGAGAGAAGAGGAATACAGGTCTTGGGTGTTGTTCTGCTTTAATATGATAGGGCTACAGGTGAGCTGGTGCTTTCCTTCATTTGTGGAACCCATCTGGTCCACGCTCCTACATCATTTCATTGCTGGTGGCCAATTTGGGGTTTCTGGGCTGACTGCATTTGTGGGGGTAATTATGTATATCTGGAGGCATCCCCCACCCCAGGGCATGCTGCTCCACCTCCCAAGAGAGCAGTGTGGGGGTAATTATGTATATCTGGAGGCATCCCCCACCCCAGGGCATGCTGCTCCACCTCCCAAGAGAGCAGTGTGGGGGTAATTATGTATATCTGGAGGCATCCCCCACCCCAGGTCATGCTGCTCCACCTCCCAAGAGAGCAGTGTGGGGGTAATTATGTATATCTGGAGGCATCCCCCACCCCAGGGCATGCTGCTCCACCTCCCAAGAGAGCAGTGTGGGGGTAATTATGTATATCTGGAGGCATCCCCCACCCCAGGGCATGCTGCTCCACCTCCCAAGAGAGCAGTGTGGGGGTAATTATGTATATCTGGAGGCATCCCCCACCCCAGGGCATGCTGCTCCCCCTCCCAAGAGAGCAGTGTGGGGGTAATTATGTATATCTGGAGGCATCCCCCACCCCAGCGCATGCTGCTCCCCCTCCCAAGAGAGCAGTGTGGGGGTAATTATGTATATCTGGAGGCATCCCCCACCCCAGCGCATGCTGCTCCACCTCCCAAGAGAGCAGTGTGGGGGTAATTATGTATATCTGGAGGCATCCCCCACCCCAGCGCATGCTGCTCCACCTCCCAAGAGAGCAGTGTGGGGGTAATTATGTATATCTGGAGGCACCCCCCACCCCAGCGCATGCTGCTCCACCTCCCAAGAGAGCAGTGTGGGGGTAATTATGTATATCTGGAGGCATCCCCCACCCCAGCGCATGCTGCTCCCCCTCCCAAGAGAGCAGTGTGGGGGTAATTATGTATATCTGGAGGCATCCCCCACCCCAGCGCATGCTGCTCCACCTCCCAAGAGAGCAGTGTGGGGGTAATTATGTATATCTGGAGGCATCCCCCACCCCAGCGCATGCTGCTCCACCTCCCAAAAGAGCAGTGTGGGGGTAATTATGTATATCTGGAGGCATCCCCCACCCCAGGGCATGCTGCTCCACCTCCCAAGAGAGAAGTGTGGGGGTAATTATGTATATCTGGAGGCATCCCCCACCCCAGGGCATGCTGCTCCACCTCCCAAAAGAGCAGTGTGGGGGTAATTATGTATCTCTGGAGGCATCCCCCACCCCAGCTCATGCTGCTCCACCTTCCAAGAGAGCAGTGTGGGGGTAATTATGTATATCTGGAGGCATCCCCCACCCCAGGCATGCTGCCCCACTTCCCAAGAGAGCAGTGTGGGGGTAATTATGTATATCTGGAGGCATCCCCAGCCCAGCGCATGCTGCTCCACCTCCCAAGAGAGCAGTGTGGGGGTAATTATGTATCTCTGGAGGCATCCCCCACCCCAGCGCATGCTGCTCCACCTCCCAAGAGAGCAGTGTGGGGGTAATTATGTATATCTGGAGGCATCCCCCACCCCAGCGCATGCTGCTCCACCTCCCAAGAGAGCAGTGTGGGGGTAATTATGTATCTCTGGAGGCATCCCCCACCCCAGCGCATGCTGCTCCACCTCCCAAGAGAGCAGTGTGGGGGTAATAATGTATATCTGGAGGCATCCCCCACCCCAGGGCATGCTGCTCCCCCTCCCAAAAGAGCAGTGTGGGGGTAATTATGTATCTCTGGAGGCATCCCCCACCCCAGCGCATGCTGCTCCACCTTCCAAGAGAGCAGTGTGGGGGTAATTATGTATATCTGGAGGCATCCCCCACCCCAGGGCATGCTGCTCCCCCTCCCAAAAGAGCAGTGTGGGGGTAATTATGTATATCTGAAGGCATCCCCCACCCCAGGTCATGCTGCTCCACCTCCCAAGAGAGCAGTGTTGGGGTAATTATGTATATCTGGAGGCATCCCCCACCCCAGGCATGCTGCCCCACTACCCAAGAGAGCAGTGTTGGGGTAATTATGTATATCTGGAGGCATCCCCCACCCCAGGTCATGCTGCTCCACATCCCAAGAGAGCAGTGTGGGGGTAATTATGTATATCTGGAGGCATCCCCCACCCCAGGCATGCTGCCCCACTACCCAAGAGAGCAGTGTGGGGGTAATTATGTATATCTGAAGGCATCCCCCACCCCAGGTCATGCTGCTCCACCTCCCAAGAGAGCAGTGTGGGGGTAATTATGTATATCTGGAGGCATCCCCCACCCCAGGTCATGCTGCTCCACCTCCCAAGAGAGCAGTGTGGGGGTAATTATGTATATCTGGAGGCATCCCCCACCCCAGGCATGCTGCCCCACTACCCAAGAGAGCAGTGTGGGGGTAATTATGTATATCTGGAGGCATCCCCCACCCCAGGCATGCTGCCCCACTACCCAAGAGAGCAGTGTGGGGGTAATTATGTATATCTGAAGGCATCCCCCACCCCAGGTCATGCTGCTCCATCTCCCAAGAGAGCAGTGTGGGGGTAATTATGTATATCTGGAGGCATCCCCCACCCCAGGTCATGCTGCTCCACCTCCCAAGAGAGCAGTGTGGGGGTAATTATGTATATCTGGAGGCATCCCCCACCCCAGGGCATGCTGCTCCACCTCCCAAGAGAGCAGTGTGGGGGTAATTATGTATATCTGGAGGCATCCCCCACCCCAGGGCATGCTGCTCCACCTTCCAAGAGAGCAATGTGGGAATGGGAATGTTGGGCCAAATGTGACAGGCGTATATAAACAAAGACAAGAAGTGTAAGTTTAGGAGGTCCTTTTATTATACATGATACTTTCTTTTTTTATCATGTTAGCATTACAGTGGCTGACGTGATGTTTCATGGACCATTGAGGGGTTTCCATTTATGTCTCTTTACAAAATCCCCTTTGGCAGTGCGTTGCCTTTCACTGTGCTTAATGGCAACACCTTATCCACAGTGTCCCCCACCAGCAGTCTTTCCACCACCTCTTCAGCTTCATCGTCCTCAGCTTCTCGCTTTGTCCTGGATTAATAAAAATAAAGGCTGTTATAATATTGAAGCACCATTTCATTTATTATAAGACAGGGAGGCTGATTCATGACTAGAGCCAGGTACCGGCAGATGAGCGTCTGTACAGTGGTGCTAAGAGCGACCGCTAGCGCTGATCGTCCGTGAGCAGCTATTACAGACGCTATTACAGTCACTGGCCGGCATTGATGAATTTGATGTGTGAGTCGCTCTAACACCAGTACAGCGCTATATGGGAGCGAACGGTAGTGACTGGTCATAAAAAAAAACAGCCTCACACAGCGCCGGTGCTCAAAATTGGGTCGCTGTAGCCCAGAGCGCCAGCCGCTGTGTAATTATAGTCCGTTTTTTAACACATATCCACTAATAACAAAGTGAAACCACATGGAATGACATTGTTATAACATTGTGACATTAACACTTTAATACCTGGCACTCTATGCTGCCCAGATTTAGAGCGCCGACGCTGTTTGTGTGTAGTATGGTGTGAGTCGCTGAAAGTCGGTCGCACTGAGCTAGCGCTACCTTTCGCTCCCGCCAGCGCTGTACTGGTGTTACAGTGCCCAACATACATCACATTCATCAATGCCAGCCAGGTTAGTAGAGCCGAGAGACGCTCTGTTACAGTGTCCGATACCGAGCGTCTACTACCGGTCGCTCTAAGCGCCATTATACAGACGCTCATCTGCTGATACCTGCCGTTAGTAATGAATAATCCTCCACATAGGAAAGCAAAGCATAGGCCCAGCCACAATATGAGCTGTATAGTGTCTGGTCTCCACACCCCCAAACCTATTGGTGATGACTAGCTTGACTTGGGGCCCAGCCATCACATATAGGCTATGCAGGGCCCAGATTCTGAACAGTGTGATAATCATGGTCCTTATTATTTAAAATAGAGGAACTTGCTGGAATGTTACCTAAGATTGTGTTCCTTGTGACATAGAATGGGGGTCACTTGACTAGGTTTTTTTTTCAATGAGGAATGACTACAGATGTAGCCTACAGTAAATTGCTTAGCTTAGGTATCCATAATGCAATACAAGAGAGCACAACAAAATATCCCATCGTAAATTCAACATCTGGATTATCTACCCAGTGACTCACAACACTATATAAAGAACACATTTGAAATTTGATATAAAGCCTTAAATGAATCATTGCCTATGTAACTAAGTAAACCAGAAAAAAGGAGAAAAGAAAAAGATAGAGAAAAGAGCAGAGGAAGAAGACGAAAAATAGAAGGGATCATAAAGATTAGGGAGGATCAGAGAGGAGGTGGAGATGCCCCCCCCCAACACCCACACTCTTCTTGTGCCTCTACAATATAAGTAGTTGTCTGATTGAAGCCTTGTACAATGTAGTTATCTGTCCATGGTGCCCAAGTTTAAAAGAATTCCCAGAACTTGAGCATATTTTAATTTATGCTGGACACCCATTCCAAGAACGTATTCCATCTTATCTAATGGTATAACAAGCAAGCAATTGGGGTCCCCACACACCCCCAAATCCCGCCAAAGACCTACAAAAAGTACTAATAAAATACCATTTTATTGAAAATACATATGGTTACCAAAAACAACAAATGACAATACATTTAAGACAGCATCACATATACACTATAGACACCGGGGGGCGCCAGACATCCATCATAACAATTCATAATAATTTAAAAGTCAATAAAATATCCAAGTGCTAGACATAATGGTGGCCCATAATAATTTTATAGACAACCACAAAAAATATGTTAAATCTAAACTCATCTAATAAAAGTACATTATATACAATAATACACAATTAGGGATGAGCGAATCGATCCGGACGAACCCGGATTCGATCCGAATTTCATGAAAAATTCGATTCGGATCGAATCCGAATTTCCCCGCGATTCGATCGATCGAAGTTTTCCTGAAATTTAAAAAAAAGGCCGGCCTGGTGGGAGCCGAGGAGGCCGGCTACTCTGTCAGCTGTGCAAACCAGCTTCCGCCTCCCGCTGACAGTGCAGCCGGCCTCCCCGGCTCCCACCATAACGGCATGTAGCACACACTTACCTACATGCCGGTATGGTGGGAGCGGAGGAAGCTGGCCGCACTGTCAGCGGGCGGCAGAAGCCGGGTTGCAAAGCTGACAGTGTGGCCGGCTTCCCCGCTCCCACCATGCCGGCATGTACACACTATAAAAACACTAGAAAATAAACTAAAATACCTGGAGCATAAAATAAATAGATAAACATTTAAAGAATGAATGAACAGTTAAAAATGTATTCACATATATAAAAAAATCAAACATTGAAAGAATGAATGAGCATTGTAAAGGGTTTCAAGATGGTGCCAGGAGGCTGTGCTGTTGCAGTCCTCAGGCTTGTTTGTTACAATGTATTTACCTGGGAAAAGGCAGTATGTATATGTAACAGATTATTATACAAATGTCACAAGGTATTGTAATTAAGTGTTCAGCTGTGCACCCGACTCTTCTGCAGAGATTCTGCGCATATAAAAGTATTGTGTTTGTACTCTATTTTGGATCCTGCTTGTGTGTGGAAAAAGGGGAATCATGTTTATAAATTCTGTATATAAATAGAAGTGTTATATTTGTGTGAGGGAACTTAGATTTAAATAAATATATATATATATATATATATATATATATATACCTATATATATATATATATATATATATATATATATATATATAAATACCTATATATAGGTAAATGTTATAATATATATATATATATATATATATATATATATATATATATATATTTTTTTTTTTTTTATAAAAATATATAGTTACAACTACAAGCATAGGATAAATATAAATATAATATAAATATTATTTATTATAATTAGAAAGATATATAGATTAATTAGATATATAGATTAATTAGATATATATATATATATATCTATATAGATAGTACAAGTTTGTTTTGAGGATAAAGCGCAACTGGATAATATGAGCGGCTCCTACAGCAGGAAAACCTGTGATTCCCAGGAAAAATTGTAGTGTGTTAATCAATTTCAATTTAGGTGTAGCCCTAGAAGGAAAAAGATTGGTGTAGGAGCGCTGTGGATACACAAAGGTTGGTTGAATCATTACATGTGATAGAATGTATTATCACAGATTAAAAGTAGTAGGATGATAACTTATCATGGAAAAAAAAATAAAGAAGTACCAATATGATATACTGAATATAGTGGAACATCTTAAATAATTGTAGATAATATAAATTAATAGTGGATAGTATAAATTAATGATTAAATAATAAATTATTGATTGATCTAATAAATAAACAATAATTTTATTAAAATTTTGGTAGGGGGGCAATTCATTAGAAAGTTAGATACTATAAATTAGTGTATATTAATAGTGGGTACTGTAAGTTCATAATTAAATAATTAGTTATTGGTTGATCAAATAAAAAAAAAATAGAAAATGATTAAATCATTAGTAGAGGGACAATTCATTAAATAATTAGATGGAGGGATGTAAAATTGAAACTGGGTAGACGTGAATAGATAGAATGGATATATAAACTAAGGATATGATAAAAATATGATAAGAGTATAAATATATAAATATATAGGTCATTGTGGATGAGGAATAAATTACTAGAGGATTAGTAAGAAGTAATTGATAAAAAACGATTTGATGGATATATAAAGTAATGATATTATAAAAATATGATAAGACTATAAATATATAGATCATGGTTGATGAGGAATAAATTATTAGAGGATTAGTAAAAAGTAATTGATACAAAATGATTTGAGATGATATGAAAATGATAAAAAGGTGGTGACATTAAGGATTTAAGGGTGTAAAAATGTAAAAGTTAATTAATTATGATTGAATAGTAATGTTAATGTTAATGGAAATAGTGTAGTCGAACATTGCGGTAAAGGAGTAAATTAATAAGTTTGATGAGTAGGGGGAAAGTCCAGACAAATATTTTCTAAGGAACAGATCAATATTGAAGGGGAACCAATCTAGTTAGTTGTTTTCTAAAAAGCAATTAAAATCCAAATCTATATTTTGTCCATGTGGTGAGAGTGTGTTTAATTCAAAAATCCAGAACGTTTTTTGAATAAAATCCTATTAATAGGTTATCATTGTCTCATTATTTTATCTATTATTATTTTTTTACCTATAAATAATCAATTTACCTATAAATAACTTATTTTATATCCACTGTTCACACATTCTTACATAATTTTCACTTATTTTATTCAAATTACCTCCACAGCCATATAAAGTCCATATTTTAATAATATATATATATATATATATATATATATTATATTTTACTAATCATTCCATAGACTAATAAGAATATAAATTAATCCAGACATCTCTTTCATGTCCCACTCACAAATTACCACATACATTTTACTTGGATCATGATATTATATTATTCTCCTAATATTATTAATAGTGATGATGAAAATAATAATGATATTAATATTAGTGTTGTTATTATTATTATTATTATTTTTTCATTATATACATCCTCTAGTGCATAAACAATCTTTTCTAAACAATTTCTTTGATCACTTTCTCATTTTTTATCCAACTTCTATTCAATTTTTAATCATATCAATTTTATTCACTTTCATTAATTTATTCATTCTTATCAGTTCCATTCATCCAGATCTAATTCATCCAGTTATTTAATAATGTATTTATTTATTGAATTATTTAAACACTTAATCATTATAACCAATTTGTTAATTGCGTCAACTATTTTTTTCCCAATTATCTATTATGATAATCATTTATTTATTATATAATCATAATTATGATAATCATTTATTTATTTGAATCAATAGTACAATTAACTGTCACAATTCACAGTCCTTTATTTAAACAATTGATTATTTCATTCAATTCATTTTTGATTAACCATATAATTATAACTATAATACCACCAAAGAAGACCCCGCCTTCACCTTGAAAGCGTTGGTGAACTGAAATACTCAAGTACAGCAGAAAAAAAGCCGGTAACCGGCTTTTCACTAGATAAGACTATAAATATATAGATCATGGTTGATGAGGAATAAATTATTAGAGGATTAGTAAAAAGTAATTGATACAAAATGATTTGATATGATATGAAAATGATAAAAAGGTGGTGACATTAAGGATGTAAGGGTGTAAAAATGTAAAAGTTAATTAATTATGATTGAATAGTAATGTTAATGGAAATAGTGTAGTCGAACATTGCGGTTGTCAGGTCCCGGAGACACCCACCTTCCAATAAACCAGCAACCCCCAATCTCCGCTGCTTTCTTCACCTATAGTAAGCCCCCGTTTGCCGGGACGCTAGACACGCCTCACCGGACACGGTTGCCCCCAGGTCTTATTAGCACAAAGGATGCTGATTTATGCAGGGGAAGGCAGATGAATCCAAGGACTAGACTGAGTAGCGAAAACGGACAGGGGTCATACACGGGTGGTCAATCCGAGGTGGCACGGTACAGAAGGGTTAGACGGAAGAATGGTCAGGGGCAAGCCAAGGGTCACAACGGGAGGTCAGAAGTTCGCGGTACCAAGGAGCAGGCAGAATCGTAGTCAAGGGGCAAGCAAGGTCGGTCCAGGCGGCAATCAGGGATGGTCAAAAACAAGGCAAAATCACAAGGAGAAGAGCAATCCAAATCACACCCAGTAGCACGCTATAACGGGCAACGACTAACTGCAGGGTGTATACCTATATAGGATGTGGGCTGACTGGATTGGCTGAAGGGGGGGGAGTGTAGTGATTGGAGCAACTGGGATCTCTGGGCTGATTGCCCAGTTTGAATAAGGAGGCGGAGTGTGTAATAGGGCACATGCCCTTTAATAGCAAGGGCTCATTGGCCCAACTAAACATAGGGGGGCGGACAGTGTTTGGGCACATG
The DNA here is from genome assembly GCA_027917425.1 of Gastrophryne carolinensis. Taxonomy (NCBI): domain Eukaryota; kingdom Metazoa; phylum Chordata; class Amphibia; order Anura; family Microhylidae; genus Gastrophryne; species Gastrophryne carolinensis. The sequence goes on along the minus strand of CM051237.1, from coordinate 32,773,273 downwards.
CCTTTTAAATAACAAGGGCTCATTGGCCCAATACAATCACCTCCGGCGGGCGCGCAGTGCGCAGCGCCGCCGGAGGGCATAGAATGAAGTCAGGCGCGTGCGCGCGCGCGTGTGAGGACGCGCGCCGGGAGCGCGCCGCACAGAGAGCGGCGCGGCCGCTCCCGACGCTGCAGGGCCGGAAGCCGCCCGAGCGGCTGCTCGTGACAGCCGAGCGGCGGGCGGGCAGGAGCGACGCCGACCCGCCGCCGGCTGCAACGGACGTGCAGCCCGCCGAGAGGAGTCGGCGGAGGAACGAGGGTCAGGTAAGGAGGTGGCCGTGACACTACCCCCCCCTTCACGAGGGGCCTCTGGACCCTTATCAGGCTTATCCGGATTCTCACGGTGAAACCTATTAATAAGGGTTTTGGCATGGACATCCTTGGCCGGTACCCAACACCTTTCCTCTGGACCAAAACCCTTCCAATCTATTAAATACTGTAAAGAGTTTTGAAACACCCGAGCGTAGAGTATTCTATTAATCTCATATTCAGGCACATCCTCCACTATGATTGGGGAAGGAGACGATACCTGAATATTTTTGGCAGATTTTAACAAAGAAACATGAAAGGACGACGGAATTCTCATGGATGAAGGTAACTTGACCTTAAAGGTAACGTCGCTTAGTTTATCAATAATAGGAAACGGACCGATAAATTTAGGCCCTAGCTTAGACGAGGGTTGCCGAAGGGCAATATTTCTAGTAGAGACCCAGACCAAATCACCCACCTGAAATGGTGGTTCTAGCGACCTATGTCGGTCCGCAAAGACTTTATGAGTTCTAGAGGCTTTCTTTAAGTTAGTCTGTATCTCAGACCATACTTTAGTCCTTTCTCGTAGCCATTCCTCCAAGGCCGGCAAGTTGGAGGAAGGACCAGAAAAAGATGATGCCTTAGGGTTTCTCCCGTAATTACAAAAAAAAGGCGAAAACCTAGTAGATTCACTCGGCGCATTGTTAAAGGCGAATTCTGCAAATTCGATGAATTCCGCCCATTGTTCTTGGCGATCGGAGACGAAACAGCATAGATATTGTTCTAAACATTGATTTACCCGTTCAGTCTGTCCGTTAGACTGAGGGTGATAGGCGGTAGAGAGCGACACTTTAATACCTAAACGATTGCAGAAAGCTTTCCAAAAACGGGATACAAACTGAACTCCTCGATCTGAAACAATATTCAGTGGTAAACCATGGAGGCGAAAAACGTGCTTAATGAATAGCTGTACTAAATCTGGTGCCGACGGAAGTTTTATCAATGGAATAAAATGTGCCATTTTACTGAAGCGATCCACCACCACCCAAATTACAGAATTCCCCTGTGATGGAGGAAGATCAACAATAAAATCCATGGATATGTGCGACCATGGTTCAGCGGGGATTTCTAAGGGAACTAATAGTCCCGCAGGGGACCCATGAGTGGCCTTACTTTGAGCACATACCGGACATGCTTCGACAAAGGCGGAAGTATCGCGTCGGATGGTGGGCCACCAAACATGACGTTTGGCGATAGCCAAAGTCTTCCGAACACCTAAGTGACCAGCCGACTTGGCATCATGTAGTTCCTGTAAAACGGCCAGACGCAAATGAGGCGGAACAAATAAACAATCAGAGGGTTTACCCGGAGGAGAATCAACCTGAAATGGCACTAACGAGCTAGACAGGTCAGGGAGAAGAGTCGCCACAACACAACCTAAAGGTAAAATCGATTCTGGAGGACCGTTCTGGTCCTTACAATCCCCGAAATTACGGGATAGGGCATCTGCTTTGGCATTCTTCTTCCCCGGCTTATAGGTGATAATAAAATTAAATCGAGAAAAGAAGAGTGCCCAGCGTGCCTGACGGGAGTTGAGTCTCTTGGCTGACTCTAAATACTCCAGATTCTTGTGATCAGTATACACAGTGATGGGGTTTAAGGAACCTTCTAGCCAGTGGCGCCATTCTTCAAAGGCCAGTTTAATACCCAAAAGTTCCCTATTCCCAACATCGTAATTGCGTTCAGCAGGCGAAAACTTCCGAGAGAAGAAAGCACAAGGATGTAGTTTCTCAGGATTGCCCGCATACTGAGAAAGAACAGCTCCTACTCCCAGTTCCGAGGCGTCAACCTCTAATAGAAATGGAAGCCGGGTGTCGGGATGTATCAAAATGGGAGCGGAGGTGAAAGTCTCTTTTAACACTTGAAAGGCGTTTTTAGCTGAGGGAGGCCACTCCTCAACAAAAGCGCCCTTACGAGTGAGATCTGTTAAAGGACTCACTATGGACGAGAAACCCCTTATAAACTGCCTGTAAAAATTCGCAAATCCTAGAAATCTCTGTAGCGCCTTTAGGGTTCTAGGTTGTTCCCACTCCAGAATAGCAGAAACCTTGGAAGGATCCATCACCAATCCCCGTTTGGAGATTATAAATCCTAGGAACGGGATTTCAGACACTTCAAAAACACATTTGGAGATTTTAGCATACAGACGATTTTCCCGCAATCTCTGCAACACCGCTTTGACATGTTGACGGTGCTCCACCAGAGAGCGGGAAAAAATCAGTATGTCGTCCAAATAGACCACGAGAAATTGACCCAAAAAATCACGAAATATGTCATTGACAAAATCTTGAAACACTGCAGGAGCATTGCATAACCCGAATGGCATCACTAAATATTCATAATGCCCATCCTTTACATTGAAGGCCGTTTTCCATTCATCCCCCTGCCGTATGCGAATAAGGTTATATGCTCCTCGAAGGTCTAACTTAGTGAAGACCTGGGCCCCAGAGACCTGATTAAAAAGGTCATTGATTAATGGAAGGGGATATCTATTTTTTACAGTAATCTTATTTAACCCTCGATAATCTATACAGGGGCGTAAGCCGCCGTCCTTCTTCTCAACGAAGAAGAACCCAGCACCGGCAGGGGAGGTGGAAGGGCGGATAAAACCTTTCTGGAGATTTTCGGTGATATAATCTTTCATGGCCTGTTCTTCAAATCTAGTGAGATTATATAGTTTCCCCCTAGGGGGCATAGTACCTGGGAGTAAGTCAATAGGACAGTCGTAGGCCCTATGGGGAGGAAGAATGTCGGCGGATTTCTCCGAAAATACGTCTGCCCAATCTGCATAGACTGGAGGTAGACCATCAAAGACAATCGGTGTGGTCCTAAGGGATATAGAGAAACAACGACTTTGACACGAGGGACTCCACTTCACCAGATCTCCAGATCTCCAATCTATCATGGGGTTATGGACTTTTAACCAGGGAAATCCTAAAACAACAGGGGAGACGGGACTTTCAATAATCAAAAATTCTATTTCTTCCGAGTGGGCAGATCCTACAACTAAATTTACCCAAGGGGTCTTGTGGGAGACCAACCCCCCCTCAATGGGCTTATTGTTGACTGCCAGGACCCGAAGGGAATTTTCTAATGGGATTAACGGAATCCCTAGAGTAAGGGCTAAGGATCTATCCAGGAAATTGCCAGCCGCTCCACTATCGATGAAGGCGGAGGCAATAGTCCGGAAAGGACCCCAAGAGAGTGTAACGGGTAAGAGTATACGATTGTCTGGAGGGAACGATACCTGACCGCCTAGACGAGGTCCCTCTGCAAGATCTAGGCGTTGAAGTTTCCCGCCACCGGAGCCTTGTTTGGGCAGGTCTTGGCAAAATGACCCGGATTACCACAATAGAGGCAGAGGCCTTGGGATCTGCGCCGAACCTTCTCCGCCTGAGAGAGATGGGTAACGCCAAGCTGCATTGGTTCCTCATGCGACAAGGAAGGAGAGGAAACGGCTGCCCCCTTAAAGCTTGACTCTTGACGTGAGGATCCCCACGGTTGGTCCTTGCCTCTTTCCTGGCGCCTTTCTCGGAGACGTCGGTCCACCCTGATGGCCAGCTGCATGTATTCGTCTAGGTTTTTGGGCAAAGGATAGTTCACCAGGATGTCCTTGATGTTATCGGAGAGTCCAATTCTAAACTGGCTACATAAAGCCGGATCGTTCCACTGGGAATCTATAGCCCACCGCCGGAATTCTGCGCTATATTCTTCAGCAGAACGTTTGGCCTGTCTCAGGTTCCGCAACTTAGAATCCGCCGTTGCGGCTCGATCTGGGTCAGCATACAGAAGTTCCATGGCCAAAAAAAAAGAAGAGACCGACTGCAAGGCTTCATCAGTCGGAGCTAAACCAAACGCCCAGGTCTGTGGATCGCCCTGGAGGAGTGAAATGACTAGCCCAACGCATTGCGCTTCGGATCCAGATGCGTGGGGTCGAAGGCGGAAGTAGAGTTCGCAAGAATTCTTAAAGTTAGAAAACTTCGCCCGATCCCCCAAAAATTTTTCCGGGAGAGGGATCTTGGGCTCGACGGCCGGACTAGGATCCACTGGCGCAGGCATCTGACGACTCTCTTGCGTGGCCACTCGTTGAGCCAGCTGATTAATGGCAGTGGCCATAGCTTGAACCTGTTGGATCAATTCTTCCATCTAGAAGATATTCTTTTTTCGACGGCCCGTTATAATGTCAGGTCCCGGAGACACCCACCTTCCAATAAACCAGCAACCCCCAATCTCCACTGCTTTCTTCACCTATAGTAAGCCCCCGTTTGCCGGGACGCTAGACACGCCTCACCGGACACGGTTGCCCCCAGGTCTTATTAGCACAAAGGATGCTGATTTATGCAGGGGAAGGCAGATGAATCCAAGGACTAGACTGAGTAGCGAAAACGGACAGGGGTCATACACGGGTGGTCAATCCGAGGTGGCACGGTACAGAAGGGTTAGACGGAAGAATGGTCAGGGGCAAGCCAAGGGTCACAACGGGAGGTCAGAAGTTCGCGGTACCAAGGAGCAGGCAGAATCGTAGTCAAGGGGCAAGCAAGGTCGGTCCAGGCGGCAATCAGGGATGGTCAAAAACAAGGCAAAATCACAAGGAGAAGAGCAATCCAAATCACACCCAGTAGCACGCTATAACGGGCAACGACTAACTGCAGGGTGTATACCTATATAGGATGTGGGCTGACTGGATTGGCTGAAGGGGGGGGAGTGTAGTGATTGGAGCAACTGGGATCTCTGGGCTGATTGCCCAGTTTGAATAAGGAGGCGGAGTGTGTAATAGGGCACATGCCCTTTAATAGCAAGGGCTCATTGGCCCAACTAAACATAGGGGGGCGGACAGTGTTTGGGCACATGCCTTTTAAATAACAAGGGCTCATTGGCCCAATACAATCACCTCCGGCGGGCGCGCAGTGCGCAGCGCCGCCGGAGGGCATAGAATGAAGTCAGGCGCGTGCGCGCGCGCGTGTGAGGACGCGCGCCGGGAGCGCGCCGCACAGAGAGCGGCGCGGCCGCTCCCGACGCTGCAGGGCCGGAAGCCGCCCGAGCGGCTGCTCGTGACAGCCGAGCGGCGGGCGGGCAGGAGCGACGCCGACCCGCCGCCGGCTGCAACGGACGTGCAGCCCGCCGAGAGGAGTCGGCGGAGGAACGAGGGTCAGGTAAGGAGGTGGCCGTGACAGCGGTAAAGGAGTAAATTAATAAATTTGATGAGTAGGGTGAAAGTCCAGACAAATATTTTCTAAGGAACAGATCAATATTGAAGGGGAACCAATCTAGTTAGTTGTTTTCTAAAAAGCAATTAAAATCCAAATCTATATTTTGTCCATGTGGTGAGAGTGTGTTTAATTCAAAAATTCAAAAATATATATATATGAGTATAAAATCGGTATTCAATAGTAATAACTAGTAATACAATTATATAAAAATTTATATAAACAGTGGTCAGTAGATGGAGTTATATTAAATTGATATGAAAGAGATATATGTGTATATAATTGTACCGGTGATATCATTGATGGTAATGCTCATAGAAAGGTAGCAATAAATTGATGAGTCTAGAGGTAATAGTTTAAATTCACTTTATATATATATATATATATATATATATATATATATATATATAAAACCTCTCACTCCATCGATTTTCTGGCATATTCATATTCTCAAACTAATTAATTTTAAATCAATCTTAAACCAATTTCATAAAACTATTTCAAGAAGGGGCGGGAATGCCCTTGCTGTCTTTTTGAACCAGGTGTTTCCCAGTGCTTGCTGGGAAATGGGAAATGTAGTTGTAGGCAGTAGTTCTATTGTCAGCTTTTCTTTGATAGCTCTATTGCCGGCTCTACTTTATTAGTTCAATTGTTGGCTTTTCCTTATTAAAAGCATAAAAAAAACTTGGTAATGTTTTGTAGTGGAAATAGGACAAACCTTATGTATTTATTACTTAATTAACTGATGATTAAAATTAAATTGATGATTGAAAATAAAATGAAAGTCAAATGGAAAGGAATATAAGTTTCGGGGACTTGATTGTGGTCTGATTTATTTAGTTGATTAGCGGGAATTCGTTTTGTTTAGTTAATTGATAGAGTATGAATTTAATGGATGATAATAGAGAATTAATTTGGCGGATGATAATAGAGTATGAATTTGGAGGATGATTTTTGTGAATGACAGCTTGGAAAGAAAGTGGGCTCCTGCCTGCTGGCCCCGTCCGCTGTCATTCCAAGCTGTCATTGCCTCCCCGCCCGCTGTAACTCCTCCCTCCCGCCTCGCCCACTTTCTTTCCAAGCTGTCATTCATTACCTCCCGCCCCGCCCATTTTCTTTCCAAACTGTCATTATCTCCCGCCCCGCCCACTTTCTTTCCAAGCTGTCATTACCTCCCCGCCCGCTGTCAGTACCTCCCTCTCGCCCCGCCCACTTTCTTTCCAAGCTGTCATTCCTCCCTCCCTCCCACCCCGCCCACTTTCTTTCCAAGCTGTCATTCCTCCTTCCCGCCCCGCCCACTTTCTTTCCAAACTGTCATTATCTCCCGCCCCGCCCACTTTCTTTCCAAACTGTCATTACCTCCCTGCCCGCTGTAACTCCTCCCTCCCGCTCACTTTCTTTCCAAGCTGTCATTACCTCCCCGCCCGCTGTAACTCCTCCCTCCCGCCCCGCCCACTTTCTTTCCAAGCTGTCATTCCTCCCGCCCCGCCCACTTTCTTTCCAAGCTGTCATTACCTCCCCGCCCGCTGTCAGTACCTCCCTCTCGCTCCGCCCACTTTCTTTCCAAGCTGTCATTCCTCCCTCCCACCCCACCCACTTTCTTTCCAAGCTGTCATTACCTCCTCGCCCGCTGTAATTATTTTTTTACCTATAAATAACTTATTTTATATCCACTGTTCACACATTCTTACATAATTTTCACTTATTTTATTCAAATTACCTCCACAGCCATATAAAGTCCATATTTTAATAATAATAATAATAAATATATATATATATATATATATATATATATATATTATATTTTACTAATAATTCCATAGACTAATAAGAACATAAATTAATCCAGACATCTCTTTCATGTCCCACTCACAAATTACCACATACATTTTACTTGGATCATGATATTATATTATTCTCCTAATATTATTAATAGTGATGATAAAAATAATAATGATATTAATATAAGTGTTGTTATTATTATTTTTTTTTTTCATTATATACATCCTCTAGTGCATAAACAATCTTTTCTAAACAATTTCTTTGATCACTTTCTCATTTTTTATCCAACTTCTATTAAATTTTTAATCATATCAATTTTATTCACTTTCATTAATTTATTCATTCTTATCAGTTCCATTCATCCAGATCTAATTCATCCAGTTATTTAATAATGTATTTATTTATTGAATTATTTAAACACTTAATCATTATAGAAAAAAGATAAAGTCAGCTCTACCTGTATTTCAATCCTGTGGCGGTGAACAACACATGGGTCTGCGGCCGCGGAAGCTCACTCCGTAGACAATCATAATAAGAAATGTTGAGCCAGCCCAAAAATGTCGTAAAATCTTGTGCTTTTATTTTCTTCCATTAAAATCAGTAATCCAACAACTTCAAAATGATAGATATGTACAAGATGGGCCCTAACGCCAATGCGTTTCGGACAATAGGTCCTTAATCATGACATCTAATGGTAACAATGAGTAGAAACCTTTTTATCCAATACCATAAAGGGGACACTCCTACCAGTCATGCGCTCTCAGGATAACCTGTGGTCAATCAGGATAATTATTCTGTCCCGGGCGTAACACCCGGGATCACCCAATTAACTCCATAGGATCCACATTCTTATATGGGATTAATAATCCCTATCTTTATAATAGAAAAGTCTTAAAGGGGCCACAGCACTCAAACCAGTTAGCTTGCTGACCAGCCTACAATCTGTCTCTAAACTAGGTTAAAAACAGGGGGCTCGGTCACACACATCTGCAGAAGTATGCTTAAGCTGCACCACCAGCGCCAAGGTGCCCCTGTGAGGTGCAGTCCTAACTCTAGTACTAATTCTAGTCTCTAAGAGCCCCATTTGGGACATACAATGCAATAGATAAATTGGGAGCAGGCTTACCTGAGGTTGCCCTAAACCTCAAGTGCAAGCCATGGGGTGGAAGGGTCAAAGACCTTGCAATACAGCCTAGACCCCACACTCCATGTGCTTGCACAAATTCAAAAGAAACAAAAGGGGGGTGGCAGCCGCTCAGACCATTTTATAACTAACCAGGGAGGTGCACATTAGCAGGGCAATTAGAATACAAAAGTCTTAAAGGGGCCACAGCACTCAAACCAGTTAGCTTGCTGACCAGCCTACAATCTGTCTCTAAACTAGGTTAAAAACAGGGGGCTCGGTCACACACATCTGCAGAAGTATGCTTAAGCTGCACCACCAGCGCCAAGGTGCCCCTGTGAGGTGCAGTCCTAACTCTAGTACTAATTCTAGTCTCTAAGAGCCCCATTTGGGACATACAATGCAATAGATAAATTGGGAGCAGGCTTACCTGAGGTTGCCCTAAACCTCAAGTGCAAGCCATGGGGTGGAAGGGTCAAAGACCTTGCAATACAGCCTAGACCCCACACTCCATGTGCTTGCACAAATTCAAAAGAAACAAAAGGGGGGTGGCAGCCGCTCAGACCATTTTATAACTAACCAGGGAGGTGCACATTAGCAGGGCAATTAGAATACAAAAGTCTTAAAGGGGCCACAGCACTCAAACCAGTTAGCTTGCTGACCAGCCTACAATCTGTCTCTAAACTAGGTTAAAAACAGGGGGCTCGGTCACACACATCTGCAGAAGTATGCTTAAGCTGCACCACCAGCGCCAAGGTGCCCCTGTGAGGTGCAGTCCTAACTCTAGTACTAATTCTAGTCTCTAAGAGCCCCATTTGGGACATACAATGCAATAGATAAATTGGGAGCAGGCTTACCTGAGGTTGCCCTAAACCTCAAGTGCAAGCCATGGGGTGGAAGGGTCAAAGACCTTGCAATACAGCCTAGACCCCACACTCCATGTGCTTGCACAAATTCAAAAGAAACAAAAGGGGGGTGGCAGCCGCTCAGACCATTTTATAACTAACCAGGGAGGTGCACATTAGCAGGGCAATTAGAATACAAAAGTCTTAAAGGGGCCACAGCACTCAAACCAGTTAGCTTGCTGACCAGCCTACAATCTGTCTCTAAACTAGGTTAAAAACAGGGGGCTCGGTCACACACATCTGCAGAAGTATGCTTAAGCATGGATTGTATGCTTTGTATGTCCCAAATGGGGCTCTTAGAGACTAGAATTAGTACTAGAGTTAGGACTGCACCTCACAGGGGCACCTTGGCGCTGGTGGTGCAGCTTAAGCATACTTCTGCAGATGTGTGTGACCGAGCCCCCTGTTTTTAACCTAGTTTAGAGACAGATTGTAGGCTGGTCAGCAAGCTAACTGGTTTGAGTGCTGTGGCCCCTTTAAGACTTTTGTATTCTAATTGCCCTGCTAATGTGCACCTCCCTGGTTAGTTATAAAATGGTCTGAGCGGCTGCCACCCCCCTTTTGTTTCTTTTGAATTTGTGCAAGCACATGGAGTGTGGGGTCTAGGCTGTATTGCAAGGTCTTTGACCCTTCCACCCCATGGCTTGCACTTGAGGTTTAGGGCAACCTCAGGTAAGCCTGCTCCCAATTTATCTATTGCATTGTATGTCCCAAATGGGGCTCTTAGAGACTAGAATTAGTACTAGAGTTAGGACTGCACCTCACAGGGGCACCTTGGCGCTGGTGGTGCAGCTTAAGCATACTTCTGCAGATGTGTGTGACCGAGCCCCCTGTTTTTAACCTAGTTTAGAGACAGATTGTAGGCTGGTCAGCAAGCTAACTGGTTTGAGTGCTGTGGCCCCTTTAAGACTTTTGTATTCTAATTGCCCTGCTAATGTGCACCTCCCTGGTTAGTTATAAAATGGTCTGAGCGGCTGCCACCCCCCTTTTGTTTCTTTTGAATTTGTGCAAGCACATGGAGTGTGGGGTCTAGGCTGTATTGCAAGGTCTTTGACCCTTCCACCCCATGGCTTGCACTTGAGGTTTAGGGCAACCTCAGGTAAGCCTGCTCCCAATTTATCTATTGCATTGTATGTCCCAAATGGGGCTCTTAGAGACTAGAATTAGTACTAGAGTTAGGACTGCACCTCACAGGGGCACCTTGGCGCTGGTGGTGCAGCTTAAGCATACTTCTGCAGATGTGTGTGACCGAGCCCCCTGTTTTTAACCTAGTTTAGAGACAGATTGTAGGCTGGTCAGCAAGCTAACTGGTTTGAGTGCTGTGGCCCCTTTAAGACTTTTGTATTCTAATTGCCCTGCTAATGTGCACCTCCCTGGTTAGTTATAAAATGGTCTGAGCGGCTGCCACCCCCCTTTTGTATCTTTATAATAGTAGAGCACATGGCTGAATGGAGTTAAAATATAAAATGACCCCTGTATTCTTAAACTATTTTCTCTTCAAAATGCCTTCACTATACATTTAATCTTTATTTCATTAAATACACTACACAACAATTAAACTCCTATATATTAAAAAGCGGAGACATATTTAATTAAACGGCTGAGCTGTGTTTCACCTCAGTCAGCCACAGTCTTTACAGAAGAGACAGTAATATACTTCTGGTCAAAGCAAATAACAAACCGCAGATTGTAACAAGATGTCTTTACATTGTAACTGCTGTTGACATATTGATGTATCTCATTTCTACAGCTAAATCAACACTGCAGAGATGAGATACATTCATTCAAAGGGCTCTAAGAGCTGCTGCTACATTTCTAAAGGAGATTCCAGCAGCACTTGTTACATTTAAACATCACTTGTAACATTCAAAGATTACTAGTCTGTACTTGGCAGTCTGCCCAGACAGCTCCTTATTGAGTTTTACTCGCTCACATACAGAGGTGAATGAATGAAAGTACATTTAACGGCAAAAGGATGGCGGCTTTCTGTGTCTTAATCTTTACATTATCTCTAAATTCCTATATTTTCTTAGTCTAGTTAGGCTGTAGTCATTTATTATTAGCAAAGCATTTTATGAATATATTATTTAAAAACATTTTAATATGTGAATATCATTATAATCTATATTTTACACTATTTTGTTCTAATAACCCTAACTCTCATATATACAATTGAATACTCCAAGTTTCATTCCATTATACTGTTATATTTCAGGGAAAGGGGGAAGCATGTTCTATTTCAAGAATAAATCGACATCCCATCGTGAGTTTAACCCATTAGGGATGCGTGTTCTGAGATGAAAAATCCAATAAACTTCTCTCTGAAGTAATTTCTCTCGGATATCACCTCCTCCTTATATTTGGTGTTATTTTCTCTATCCCCTTGCATCTAAAACTGCTGGTATCCCCCCCATGTATGTCTCTAAAATGTTTACTAACATTGGAGGGGGAGGAGGTCATACGATCTGATTGTGCTCCTGAAAGATGTTCCCATATCCTGCGTTTTAGAGGTCTGATCGTGCAGCCTATGTATTGAATCTGGCAACTTTCACAGGATACCAAATAGACCACATATGAGGTATTACAATTAATGAAACTATTAATTTCATACATCTGTTTGGTAACCTGGGATGAAAAATGTGTGCCTCCGGCTACAAATTTGCACAGACCACATCGTGTGCCCCCACATCTATAAAAACCTTTGCATGAAAGCCAGGTTTTATTACAGGTGTCCCTTTTCTTATAAAGGCTCAGGGATAACTTTTGTCCTAAGGTAGGACTGCCCGCTTACTTACCACCTTGATTCCATTACCAATAATCTGTTTCAATTGGGGATCGCACTGCAATAATGGCAAGTGCTTATAAATAATTTGCTTGATCTTGGAAAATGACATACTATAGGCAGTGGAGACAACAAGTGCTCTGTCTTGAATATGGTTACCGATAACCTCATTTCTTTGTCTCCCACCTCTACGTGGACTGCATATCTGATCCGCTTTCAGCATATTATCCCTCTTTTTAGATCTTGCTATTCCTTTGGCTCTTTCTAATAGATTCCTATTATAGCCACGTTGTGACAATCTATGTGATATGGTTTCTAGTTCTTTCTCAAACACACCCTCCTCAGTACAGTTCCTACGAGCCCTAATCATCTCTCCCACCGGAATGGCTTTAATAGTGTGGGCAGGGTGGCAACTCTCCGCTCTCAGCGTGGTATTGCCTTAATCATTATAACCAATTTGTTAATTGCGTCAACTATTTTTTTCCCAATTATCTATTATGATAATCATTTATTTATTATATAATCATAATTATGATAATCATTTATTTATTTGAATCAATAGTACAATTAACTGTCACAATTCACAGTCCTCTATTTAAACAATTGATTATTTCATTCAATTCATTTTTGATTAACCATATAATTATAACTATAATACCACCAAAGAAGACCCCGCCTTCACCTTGAAAGCGTCGGTGAACTGAAATACTCAAGTACAGCAGAAAAAAAGCCGGTAACCGGCTTTTCACTAGATAAGACTATAAATATATAGATCATGGTTGATGAGGAATAAATTATTAGAGGATTAGTAAAAAGTAATTGATACAAAATGATTTGATATGATATGAAAATGATAAAAAGGTGGTGACATTAAGGATGTAAGGGTTAATTAATTATGATTGAATAGTAATGTTAATGTTAATGGAAATAGTGTAGTCGAACATTGCGGTAAAGGAGTAAATTAATAAGTTTGATGAGTAGGGTGAAAGTCCAGACAAATATTTTCTAAGGAACAGATCAATATTGAAGGGGAACCAATCTAGTTAGTTGTTTTCTAAAAAGCAAATCCAAATCTATATTTTGTCCATGTGGTGAGAGTGTGTTTAATTCAAAAATTCAAAAATATATATATATGAGTATAAAATCGGTATTCAATAGTAATAACTAGTAATACAATTATATAAAAATTTATATAAACAGTGGTCAGTAGATGGAGTTTTATTAAATTGATATGAAAGAGATATATGTGTATATAATTGTACCGGTGATATCATTGATGGTAATGCTCATAGAAAAGTAGCAATAAATTGATGAGTCTAGAGGTAATAGTTTAAATTCACTTTATATAAGTCATATATATATATATATATATATATATATATATATATATATAAAACCTCTCACTCCATCGATTTTCTGGCATATTCATATTCTCAAACTAATTAATTTTAAATCAATCTTAAACCAATTTCATAAAACTATTTCAAGAAGGGGCGGGAATGCCCTTGCTGTCTTTTTGAACCAGGTGTTTCCCAGTGCTTGCTGGGAAATGTAGTTGTAGGCAGTAGTTCTATTGTCAGCTTTTCTTTGATAGCTCTATTGCCGGCTCTACTTTATTAGTTCAATTGTCGGCTTTTCCTTATTAAAAGCATAAAAAAAACTTGGTAATGTTTTGTAGTGGAAATAGGACAAACCTTATGTATTTATTACTTAATTAACTGATGATTAAAATTAAATTGATGATTGAAAATAAAATGAGAGTCAAATGGAAAGGAATATAAGTTTCGGGGACTTGATTGTGGTCTGATTTATTTAGTTGATTAGCGGAAATTCGTTTTGTTTAGTTAATTGATAGAGTATGAATTTAATGGATGAAAATAGAGAATTAATTTGGCGGATGATAATAGAGTATGAATTTGGAGGATGATTTTTGTGAATGACAGCTTGGAAAGAAAGTGGGCTCCTGCCTGCCGGCCCCGTCCGCTGTCATTCCAAGCTGTCATTACCTCCCCGCCCGCTGTAACTCCTCCCTCCCGCCTTGCCCACTTTCTTTCCAAGCTGTCATTACCTCCCGCCCCGCCCACTTTCTTTCCAAACCGTCATTATCTCCCGCCCCGCCCACTTTCTTTCCAAACTGTCATTACCTCCCTGCCCGCTGTAACTCCTCCCTCCCGCTCACTTTCTTTCCAAGCTGTCATTCCTCCCGCTCACTTTCTTTCCAAGCTGTCATTACCTCCCCGCCCGCTGTAACTCCTCCCTCCCGCCCCGCCCACTTTCTTTCCAAGCTGTCATTCCTCCCGCCCCGCCCACTTTCTTTCCAAGCTGTCATTACCTCCCCGCCCGCTGTCAGTACCTCCCTCTCGCCCCGCCCACTTTCTTTCCAAGCTGTCATTACCTCCTCGCCCGCTGTAACTCCTCCCTCCCGCCTCGCCCACTTTCTTTCCAAGCTGTCATTCCTCTCGCCCCGCCCACTTTCTTTCCAAGCTGTCATTCCTTCCTCCCACCCCGCCCACTTTCTTTCCAAGCTGTCATTCCTCCCTCCCACCCCGCCCACTTTCTTTCCAAACTGTCATTATCTCCCGCCCCGCCCACTTTCTTTCCAAACTGTCATTACCTCCCTGCCCGCTGTAACTCCTCCCTCCCCGCCTCGCCCACTTTCTTTCCAAGCTGTCATTCCTCCCGCCCCGCCCACTTCCTTTCCAATCTTCATTACCTCCCCGCCCGCTGTCAGTACCTCCCTCTCGCCCCGCCCACTTTCTTTCCAAGCTGTCATTCCTCCCTCCCACCCCGCCCACTTTCTTTCCAAGCTGTCATTACCTCCTCGCCCGCTGTAACTCCTCCCTCCCGCCTCGCCCACTTTCTTTCCAAGCTGTCATTCCTCCCGCCCCGCCCACTTTCTTTCCAAGCTGTCATTCCTCCTGCCCCGCCCACTTTCTTTCCAAGCTGTCATTCCTCCCACCCCGCCCACTTTCTTTCCAAGCTGTCATTCCTCCCTCCCGCCCGCCCACTTTCTTTCCAAACTGTCATTATCTCCCGCCCCGCCCACTTTCTTTCCAAACTGTCATTACCTCCCTGCCCGCTGTAACTCCTCCCTCCCACCCCGCCCACTTTCTTTCCAAGCTGTCATTCCTCCCGCCCCGCCCACTTTCTTTCCAATCTGTCATTACCTCCCCGCCCGCTGTCAGTACCTCCCTCTCGCCCCGCCCACTTTCTTTCCAAGCTGTCATTCCTCCCTCCCACCCCGCCCACTTTCTTTCCAAGCTGTCATTACCTCCTCGCCCGCTGTAACTCCTCCCTCCCGCCCCGCCCACTTTCTTTCCAAGCTGTCATTCCTCCCGCCCCACCCACTTTCTTTCCAAGCTGTCATTCCTCCCGCCCCGCCCACTTTCTTTCCAAGCTGTCATTACCTCCCCGCCTGCTGTCAGTACCTCCCTCTCGCCCCGCCCACTTTCTTTCCAAGCTGTCATTCCTCCCTCCCACCCCGCCCACTTTCTTTCCAAACTGCCATTACCTCCTCGCCCGCTGTAACTCCTCCCTCCCGCCTCGCCCACTTTCTTTCCAAGCTGTCATTCCTCCCGCCCCGCCCACTTTCTTTCCAAGCTGTCATTCCTCCCGCCCCGCCCACTTTCTTTCCAAGCTGTCATTACCTCCCCGCCCGCTGTCAGTACCTCCCTCTCGCCCCGCCCACTTTCTTTCCAAGCTGTCATTCCTCCCTCCCACCCCGCCCACTTTCTTTCCAATCTGTCATTACCTCCCCGCCCGCTGTCAGTACCTCCCTCTCGCCCCGCCCACTTTCTTTCCAAGCTGTCATTCCTCCCTCCCATCCCGCTCACTTTCTTTCCAAACTGCCATTACCTCCCTGCCCGCTGTAACTCCTCCCTCCCGCCCACTTTCTTTCCAAGCTGTCATTCCTCCCTCTCGCCCCGCCCACTTTCTTTCCAAGCTGTCATTCCTCCCTCCCACCCCGCCCACTTTCTTTCCAAACTGCCATTACCTCCCTGCCCGCTGTAACTCCTCCCTCCCGCCCACTTTCTTTCCAAGCTGTCATTCCTCCCTCTCGCCCCGCCCACTTTCTTTCCAAGCTGTCATTCCTCCCTCCCACCCCCTTTCTTTCCAAGCTGTCATTACCTCCCCGCCCGCTGTCAGTACCTCCCTCCCGCCCCGCCCACTTTCTTTCCAAGCTGTCATTCCTCCCTCCCACCCCGCCCACTTTCTTTCCAAACTGTCATTACCTCCCTGCCCGCTGTAACTCCTCCCTCCCGCCCACTTTCTTTCCAAGCTGTCATTACCTCCCCGCCGGCTGTCATTCCTCCCTCCTGCCCCGCCCGCTTTTTTTCCAAGCTGTTATTACCTCCCTCCCGCCCGCCCAACTTTGCGGCTGGGCTTTTTTTTTCAAATGACAGAAAATCAGGGGGGGGGGGCTTTTCCGGGGGCTTTCCTGGGGCCATCCGAGCCCCTAGGGGGGATCGGATGGCACCAAATGAAAGAGGATACCCGGCCAATTCGATAGAGGGGTCAGGTGAGTATTTTTGTAGTTATTTTTTTACTAGCAGCGGGGAAATCAAGGGTGGTTAATAGCGATTCGCCGCGAATAAATTCGGATCGAAACGATTTTTGTCAGAAAATTCGGCGAATCAGCCGAATCGAATTTTTCAAAACTTCGCTCATCTCTATACACAATGTGCAAATATAATAGTGTGCAAAGAGTGCAAAGAGCAATCATATATGCAAATAATAAAGTGCCAGTGCTATGAATCTATATTCATTTGATACGGATATAAGGACCAACCGAGGTAGATGAAAAAACATAGAACAAAACATACATAAAAATACAGACCAACTGGGCCTCCCCCCGTCAATATAACCGCCAACGCGTGTCATAACGTATGCCCGTTACTTCCTCAGGACGACAATGAAAAGGGCCATGTATGCATTCCCTATATACTCACAGATGTAATTGTTTGGGAGGTGTCCACCAATGAGCCGCCGAGTAGAATGTAAAGTGAATTCCCTCCCACCCATCCATAGGGCGCCCAAGTAAGCGTCGCACCTGTATGCTAATGATTTTTAATAGTCCACACCACCCACAGGCACGGCTAAATGGCGGAAACAAACAAGCTGCATGGCCCACTCTGGCCGGAAGTGTGCCGCAGCAGCAAATGCGTTCCAGCGTTGCCGTGTCGGAAGTGCGCCACACAGCAGCATGAAGGAAGGCAGAAAATGGTCAATACATATCCCACCAACATGGAAGGGCACAATAAATAAAAAACGCCGATATAAAAGCATAATTTGAGGTGCCAGGGTAGTGAGACATATTTAGGGCTGGGCGAGAAGATCAAAACCCCGCCCACATCAATACCCAAATGAAAGCCAGCGGCGGGAGTGTGCGCACCCAAAAGGAGGGGGGGAAGGGGCAAACACAGCGCGTGCGTCAGCACCATCGGACACTGGAGCAGACGGGCACGCGCGACCGGCCCACAGAGCGGCAGCGCGCGGACGCTCCAGAGCAGGGGCGACAGCGGAGGGTAAGTATCTAGGGAAGGCACCTAACGGCAAAATTAAAAATAAGATACAACAATAAAAGACCATAAATAAACAAACTATATACAAAGCCTATACATTCAAACAAATACATTTGGATCTATACATGAATATAATTACCTAGGATATAACATATAATATTAGAGCAATATAGTATAGTGGGGTCAGAAACAGATAGACACCCATCACATACGTGTTGTACTATTCAGCAACATAATGGATTACAAGAAACCCAAAGCATCAGAACCAGAATAGGACAATTGTACAGATTCATAAAGCAGCTAGTGAAAAAACATGACCAATACAGGAAAACACTATACAAAAGCAAAGTGAGAAATGGAGCAACCCACATGGTCAGCAGAGGGGGCTCCCCAGTAGACCAGCAATATAATGGGGGTCAAGAGGCGTGGGTAAAAGATGATGGCCCTCTTACAGATAGAGGGAAGGGGGGAGGAACAGAGCTAGAACCAGGGCGAGCATCCGCAACGGCAATCCTGAACCAGATGGAGCCCGCATGAAGTTTCTTCCATCGGTGCTATGCAGATTTCCATCCCTCACAGGGACAAAAGACAGGGCATGTGTACTTTCTCCCATCTAAACTCAAAGCAAAAATATCAATAAAAAAAAATAAATAATACCATAAAAGATGATTGAAACGGTGCATGGTGGTCGAATGGCCAATAAAGAGTGCCAAACCTGCCAAACAATGAAGAGGCACAAAAGTGCCATACCTCACACTTCAAGTGACCACCCTGAAAAACCAAAACAAGTGTATCTAAAACGAGAGGAACCAGACAAGTGACCCGAATCCCCTATGTGCCCCCCAAAAAATGGTGTGAAGGCCACATCCTCATTAAGACCAGAAAAGAAAAAGAAATACGGGGACTCTGAGATTAGATTCTGTACTCGATACAATCAATATTGGGGTAATCTGAGGCGGATCCTACAAAAATACTGGGATATTTTGGGTTCAGATCCAGATCTCACTAGGTGGACCCAAAAGGGACCTCGGATGGTGGCACAACGTGCACCAAACATTAGGGACATTTTGTGTCCCAGCCATCTGGTTCAGAATTGCCGTTGCGGATGCTCTCCCTGGTTCTAGCTCTGTTCCTCCCCCTTCCCTCTCTCTGTAAGAGGGCCATCATCTTTTACCCACGCCTCTTGACCCCCATTATATTGCTGGTCTACTGGGGAGCCCCCTCTGCTGACCATGTGGGTTGCTCCATTTCTCACTTTGCTTTTGTATAGTGTTTTCCTGTATTGGTCATGTTTTTTCACTAGCTGCTTTATGAATCTGTACAATTGTCCTATTCTGGTTCTGATGCTTTGGGTCTCTTGTAATCCATTATGTTGCTGAATAGTACAACACGTATGTGATGGGTGTCTATCTGTTTCTGACCCCACTATACTATATTGCTCTAATATTATATGTTATAACTTATAACCTAGGTAATTATATTCATGTATAGATCCAAATTTATTTGTTTGAATGTATAGCCTTTGTATATAGTTTGTTTATTTATAGTCTTTTATTGTTGTATGCTATATTTAATTTTGCCGTTAGGTGCCTTCCCTATATACTCACCCTCCGCTGTCGCCCCTGCTCTGGAGCGTCCACGCGCCGCCGCTCTGCGGGCCGGTCGCACGTGCCGTCGGCTCCTGTGTCCGATGGTGCTGACGCACGCGTGTCCGCCCCTTCCCCCCCCCCCCCTCCTTTTGGGTATGCACCCGCCGCTGGCTTTCAGTTGGGTATTGATGTGGGTGGGGTTTTGATCTTCTCGCCCAGCCCTAAATATGTCTCACTACCCTGGCACCTCAAATTATGCTTTTATATCGGCGTTTTTTATTTATTGTGCCCTGCCTTGTTGGCGGGATATGTGTTGATCATTTTCTGCCTTCCCTCATGCTGCTGTGTGGCGCACTTCCGGCCGGGTGCGTCGCACGGCAACGCTGGAACGCACTTGCTACTGCGGCGCACTTCCGGCCGGAGTGGGCCATGCAGCTTGTTTGTTTCCGCCATTTAGCTGTGCCTGTGGGTAGTGTGGACTATTAAAAATCATTAGCATACAGGTGCGACGCTTGCTTGGGTGCCCTATGGATGGGTCGGAGGGAATTCACTTTACATTCTACTCGGCGGCTCATTGGTGGACACCTCCCAATCAATTACATCTGTGAGTATATAGGGAATGCATACATGGCCCTTTTCATTGTCATCCTGAGGAAGTAACGGGCATACGTTACGACACGCGTTGGCGGTTATATTGACGGGGGAGGCCCAGTTGGTCTGTATTTTTGTGTATCTTTTGTTCTATGTTTTTTCATCTACCTCGGTTGGTCCTTATATCCGTATCAAATGAATATAGATTCATAGCACAGGCACTTTTTTTATTACTATTATTTGCATATATGATTGCTCTTTGCGCTCTTTGCACACTATTATATTTGCACATTGTGTATTATTGTATATAATGTACTTTTATTAGATGAGTTTAGATTTAATATATTTTTTGTGGTAGTCTATAAAATTATTATGGGCCACCATTATGTGTATTGTCTAGCACTTGGATATTTTATTGACTTTTATATTATTATGAATTGTTATGATGGATCTCTGGCGCCCCCCGGTGTCTATAGTGTATATGTGATGTTGTCTTAAATGTATTGTAATTTGTTGTTTTTGGTAACCATATGTATTTTCAATCAAATGGTATTTTATTAGTACTGTTGAGTGTAGTGCCACTTTTTGTAGGTCTTTGGCGGGATTTGGGGGTGTGTGGAGACCCCAATTGCTTGCTTGTTATACCATTGTAGTTTTCTTGCCAGGACCAGTGAGCACTATTTTCTCTGATTTGAGATACTGGTGCTGTCCACTTTCCTTCCTGGCATCTTTTCTAATGAACATCAATCTTTTTCTATTTCAGATAGAAGCATATAGGAAAGCAAAGCATAGGCAAGAGGCCCAGCCACAATATGAGTTGTATAGTGTCTGGTCGATCTCCCCACTACCTAAACCTATTGGCGATGACTAGCTTGACGTGGGGCAGTAAATACAATTGGAAAAAAAGCACACCTAACTACAAGGGTTGTAAACTGCAATCAGGGCCGGCTCCAGGTTTATGTGGGCCCTTGGGCGGCAAGGTCTCAGTGGGCCACCTTGTGGTGAGTCATGTCACATCACCGAGGGATGTCCCAAATCTGGATGCTCCCTAAGGATCCCTAAGGAGCACACTAGTTTTATTCGACTTTGAAGTGCACCAAACCCCTTTAAACTTGGCCTCGGAGTCTAAACGAATCTAGATATTCTTAGTATACAGTACGTCCTGCTCCAGAAGATTAATTACGTCTGGGTATTACTCCGCCAGATGGGGCTGAACTGCAGAGACAGCGAGATTGGCACCTCCTGGCCCCTCAAATACCCGGGACCTCCCACAAATCCCCCCAGATTTTCTCTGCAGTCTGGACTGCGAAGGACAAGAAGATGGGTCTTTCTTCTCGCAGGTGAGCGGGGCTATTAAGCTGCGGCCCTGTAGGACTATTCCCACCCGTTCCATTTTTAATTTGCCTCCCAGCCTTGGCTGAGCTGGTTCGGGTGATGGTAGGCAGCACCACTGTCAGGTGCTTAGGAGCGCTGCTCCACCGCAATCCCCCACCAAAGGGTAGGCGGTATAGGCACATGGTGAGCCTTTATGGGATGCCCCTCCCGCCCTATTGCCCCTTGCCTCTGTCTATCGGTGGGCCCTACGTTAGGTGGCCGCTGTCTTGTACATTCTCCTTGTGCAGGGTGTGCTTGGTTATACATTCCTGATATCACCGTACGGCTTGGTTGCACTGGTTGCCTTTTTGCATATGCCGCATTACCTGCATTACCTCTGGCGCTGCTGCGCCATTATTGGTTCTTTTTGTCACGTGTGCGGCTTCGCGCTCTTTGGGGGGGGCGGGCCTTGCGGATGGCGCGTTCCGCATCACTATCTCCGCGGCCCGCCCCTCGAGGTATCCTCGGCGCCATTGTGCTTCCTCGTGCTGCGTGGCTGGCGCCTACCTACCGCGGTCCGTGAGTGCCCCTGCGGGCTGTTGCTTACATTTTTCTGTTATGTATGCATGTCGCTTACGGTGCCCCATTTGCTTATGTCTTACAGGCAGGTCAAACTCAATTGGTGTCTCCCGGCCCTGCCCCCTCTATTAGTAATTAAACTTATTGAGGCCTAGTGTGCTAATTCCTCCCACTTCCCTAGCGGGTTATTGGGGCATCCCGGGTTGATTTTATAGCGTGAATCCCTATCGGCAGATTGTGCCGCTATAATCGCCATATGGTGGCATCTCAGGATAATGTGCTTGGGGTTCCTTCGGGACAAGCCCGGCTGTGTGTGGCGTGTGGGGTGTCCCCTACAAGTGTTGACAATGTGCGGGTCTGTATACCTTGTGCCCAGCAGGTGCTTGCGCTGCAGCCTGGTTTACCGGCAGCTGGGCCTGAAACTCGTATGGCTTCGCCTTCTCCCCCACGCTTACATCTGACTCCCAGTGAGCTGCATACCAGTGGGGAGTCCCAACCTGATGTGTCTACTAGACTGGCTAGTGTTGAAAAGTTGCTTGCTAATACTAAGGGGCGTAAGACCTCTGCTAAGAGGCGGCATTTGGTGCCTGATGTAACTTTTTTTCCCATGGAGGCTGAAGAGTTCTTTAATCTGTCTGGTTATACTCCTCTGGAAGAAGGGGAATTGTTCTCTGATGAGCGGCCAAGGGTTATGATGATTCTGGCTCTGATCCCTGGGCCCCGGATGATACTGATAGGCTTTTGGCTCAGATCTTTGAAGTGCTTGCTATCTCTCCCCCGGCCGCGGCTCCTAAGCAGCAGGGGGAATTGTTTCATATTGCTAAGCCACGCTTAGAGTTCCCTGAACAATCTCACTTTAATAATCTCATGCTCAAAGAATGGGAACGTCCTAGCAGGCTTCCCGGGCTCCCTAAGAGTTGGGATAAGAGGTATGCCTTTCCTGCTGATGTGGTTAAACGTTGGTCATCCCCTCCCGAAGTGGATGCCCCAATTCTAGGTTTGCCTAACACCTCTGTTATGCATTACCTTGACTCTACTACCCTGAAGGATAGTGGGGACCGGCGTATTGATCAGCTGGCTTCCCATGCCTTTGCCTGTGTGGGGACGGCGCTGCGCCCGGTTTGTGCCTCTGCCATTACAGCTGTGGCTATTAGGACTCTGCTTAAACGTGTCCTGGATGGGGCTCCTGATGATGTTTCTAGTGAAGAGTATAATGCACTTTCACATTGTGAGGTATTTGTGGCTTATGTCCTCTCTGCCTTGGATGATACCATTAGGAAGTGTGGCAGAGCCTCTGCCTTGGTGGTGGCTATACGCCGCTCGGTTTGGCTGTGCCAGTGGGCAGCTGACAACGCTGCCAAGAAGGCTCTCACGGGTCTTCCCTTCAAAGGACTACGCCTATTTGGGGAACGCCTTGACCTGTTTGCTAAGGGAGGTAGGTTACCCCAGCGCAGAAGACAGTCCCGGCCCTTTCGGGGCCCGGGCTCCTTTCCTTCCCCCTACCGTGGATCCAGAATGGGGAGAGGGGCCTCCTTTACTGGGGCCCGAGGAGATATCTGGGGTAGGGGCAGAGGATGTGGCCGCCCTGGCCTATCCTGGGGATCCAAACCTAAGCCTTCTCCCAAGCCCCCTCAGGCATGAAGGGGCGCCCTCACCCATCCGTGTGGGGGGACGGCTTCAGCTCTTTGCTCATGTCTGGAGGCATCATGTCTCAGACCGGTGGATTCAGGAGGTAGTGTCCTCCGGTTACAAGATAGAGTTTGCTGCCTGGCCGCCCCCAAGATTCATCAGATCCCGGATGTCTCAGGACCCCATGTTAGCTTCGGCTCTGATTCTGGCGGTGCAAAGACTTCTGGAACTGGGGGTCGTCTGTCAGGTCCCCTTATGAGAAAGGGGCAAGGGGTTTTATTCCAATCTTTTCACCGTACCCAAGAGAGATGGGTCAGTCAGGCCCATCCTGGATTTGAAGATCCTCAACAAATTTGTCAGATACAGGCGCTTTCGCATGGAAACTCTGCGCTCTGCTATCAGTTCCCTGCGTCCAGGGGACTTCATGACCTCTGTGGACATCAAGGATGCTTACCTTCATATTCCCATCTTCCCTGGTCATCAAAGATTCCTCAGGTTCGCCCTGGGAGATCAGCACTACCAATTTGTGGCATTGCCCTTCGGTCTCACTTCGGCTCCCAGAGTGTTTACCAAGGTGTTGGCGGGGGTGCTGGCTCTGCTAAGGTCTCAGTCTCTCCAACAGGCAGAGCAGGATACTCAACGAGTAGTGTCCACCCTGGAGTCATTCGGCTGGGTGATCAATCACCCCAAATCTTCCCTGTCTCCCTCCTTGGTGACGCCATTTCTGGGCATGAATATGGATACAGTTCAGGCAAGGATCTTTCTTCCTCAGCAGAAGGTGGACAGTCTGCAGGTTCAGTTCCTTCTATCTTGCCCTCATCCCTCCATCAGGCAGGGAATGCAGTGGGTGGGCCTGATGGTGTCGTGCATCGAGGCGGTTCCTTATGCCCAGTTTCACATGAGGCCTCTGCAACTCCACCTATTGTCAGTATGGGACAAGGATCCTGCGTCCCTAGACCAGGTCCTTGTTTTGTCCCCCCCAGCCAGGCGGTCCCTCTCATGGTGGCTGGACTCCAGGAACCTGCTGGCGGGCAGATCCTTTCTGGCCCCCTGCTGGGAGACGGTCACCCCGGATGCCAGTCTGACGGGTTGGGGGGCTTCTGGAAGTCCCTACAATTCCAAGGGTGGTGGGGCCCTCGGGAGGCCCACACCCCTATCAACATTCTGGAACTGAGGGCGATCAGGTTGGTTCTGGCCCACTTGACCCAACACCTTTGGGGCCGGCCTGTTCAGGTACGCTCAGACAACCAGATGGCGGTTGCCTACATCAATCATCAGGGAGGGACCCGGAGCAAGGGGGCCCTCAAGGAAGTGTCTCTGATCCTGTCCTGGGCGGAGGACAATGTTCCCTGCATCTCAGCTGTGTACAGGGGGTGGAGAATCTGCAGGCAGACTCTCTGCGCAGAGGGACCTCTCGCCTAGGAGAGTGGTCCCTCAGCGACAGGGTGTTTCACTCTCTGTGTCACCGGTGGGGTCAGCCAGATGTGGATCTGTTTGAGTCCCGTCACAATCACAAGCTCCCAGTCTTTGTCTCGCTGTCCCAGGATACTCTGGCCTTGGCCACAGATGCTCTAGCAATGTCATGGCAGGACATTCAGCTTCTGTATGTCTTTCCCCCATTCCCCCTGTTGGGCAGAGTTCTGCGCAAGATAGCTCTGGAAGGGGTCCCGGCAATCCTGGTGGCTCCCTGTTGGCCAAGAAGGGTGTGGTTCGCAGACATAGTGCAGCTGGCGGTAGATCAGTACGTTCTGCCCAGGGTTCCAGACCTACTCACTCAGGGACATTTACGCCACCCCAATTTACCAACGCTGGCTTTGATGGCCTGGCTGCTGAAACCTCCATCTTGATGGAAAAGGGGCTGTCTGCCTCTGTGGTTGACACCCTGATTAGGGCTAGGAAAAAGTCTTCTTCTGCCATTTACTACAGAGTTTGGCGTGCCTACATGGTGTCTGGTGACTGGTGTGAGGCTAGGTCTCTCCCCTGTTGTGTGTTCTCTATCCCCAGGATTCTGGAGTTCCTTCAACATGGTTTGGATCTGGGGCTTCAGCTCAGTACTCTGAAGGGCCATGTCTCGGCCCTGGCTGTTTTCTTCCAAAGGCCTTTTGCTCAGCATTCTCTGGTTAAGACCTTCTTTCAGGAGGTTACTCATGTGCGTAAGAGCAGTGACACTATGGAACTCGCTGCCAGAGGAGGTAGTAATGAAGGATACAGTAAAAACGTTCAAAAGTGGCCTGGATACCTTTCTGGAATGTAATAACATTTCCAGCTATGGCTACTAGATCACTGGAAGAAGATAAATAGGCTGAACTGGATGGCCTAAAGTCTTTATTCAGCCGCACATACTATGGTACTATGTTACTATGTAGTATACAGGTGACCATCAGGCTTTCACAAAGTAGGGGCATCCCAGATCAGAAGCCCCAAGCTGAAACCGGTCCTGGAGTCTTTAGAGTCAGGTAACATGGGTTTTGAGCTACGTTATATAAAAGTGCATCTATTACATCGTCTATCACCCTAAGCCTTACAGTGATTCGTACTAACCTTGTCTCTGTGAAAAGTGGACAGGAGCAACCAGAACCCCCTATTGGAGGCATCTTTGGCCCCAGTGTGTCCCCTGCTTTGGCTCCTGATCTCCTGGAGACCCAGACCTGGAACAAGCTAGTTTGGCTGACTACAGACCTGGGGCGGGGGGGCAGATCTGCATAGAAGTGGGAAGCCCCGCTATATGAAACCCCTGGGATCACCTGCAAAACTCACCATTCCAGGATAATGCTGGTTTAATAGTTTACAATATAGATTAGAAGACAAAATCTGTAAAATGAAGTATCTGCTCCAGAAGCCTTCTGCCAACATAAATAGAAAAATATAGAGCTTTCTAATAATGAGTCTAATACTACTTACATATAACAGGCAGAGAAAGCGACCAGTCCAAGAAGGAGCAGCAGAATAAATGATTTGTTTAAAGTGGACCAACACCCAGGGGGGATCGGCCCGGGAATCTATAAGATTCCCGGACCGATCAGATCCCTCCCCGCGGGGCATCCGAAATCGGGATGTCCCGCGGGGAGGAACCCCCCAGGAGGCCCACAATCCTTACCTTACCGGCGATCCAACGGCGCATGCGCGAGACGCGGCCGCGTCTCTCGCTTCTCTCTAGCAGGGCGCGCTCCCGCGCCGGCCGTTTTGTGAATGGCCGGCGCAGGCGCGCTCCCTGTTAGAGGGAAGTGAGAGACGCAGCCAATGACAGCGCTCTGGTATGCGCGTCCAAGCGGCTTTGGACGCGCATACCAGAGCGGCTCTGAGCGCTGTCATTGGCCGGACGAGGTCACGTGGGAGCGGGGAGAGGTGAGTTTTTGCGGCGATCGGGGGGGTTTCACACAGCGGGGCACCCCCGATCGGGGTGCCCCACCTAAGTGGACCAACACCCAGGATAGTCAAAATCCTGGGTGTTGGTCCACTTTAAGGCAAACATCTTAAAATGGATCCCAATCAGTAGCTGCAAAAAAAGGAAATAAATTAGATTTGTAGTGAATATTGAAATGTTTAATTAAAGTTTTATTTAAAGTGCAACCACCCATTGGTATGTTTAGGTTCTATGGAGCCACCAATTGGATTTCTAAACTGGATTTCTGTTCAATATAACATTTTCCTATGATTTCTATTTCAGTCAACTTTACTAATCATGGTTCTGATTTTTTAAAATAGAGGAACTTGCTGGAATATTACCTAAGATTGTGGTTATCGTCATATAGGATGGGGTCACTTGAGTAAGGGGGTTATTTAAGAAGGGATAGCGCCAGGTAGTTCCTCATAGCGGCAGGCAGTGTCTGGTGAATGCGGGGCGCTGTACGCAAAACCACATTTATGAAAGCGAATCTGGCGAGCGCCTCTAACAGCGCCATTATTACAGGCGGCTCAGTGCATAGCTCGAGCGCTCTAGCTTCCAGAGCGCCAGGTATTACCTTTCGCTCAGTGTCGCTCTCCCATATATTTCAATTTAAACAGTGTGTTTGATGATTTTTCTTTTGTTTTTATTTTAAACAAACACTTTTCAGAACTTTTTTGACTTTTTAGATTTTTATGCAGAATTGTCATTACAGGTCTGGCACTAAAGTGTTATTGTCACAGTGTTAAAACTATGGGCCTTATTTATCAAGGGCTAGCGCCAGGTAGTGTCTGACGAGCGCCAGGTACCGCCAGCTATCGGCAGCTACCGACTCAAGTACGCCCGGCGGAGGTCACAATGACGCATTTATCACGCTAAATGAGGCTAGCGCCGGCGAGAGCGACAGCTAGTGCGGGATTCATCATGTAGCCGACTGCAACGAACAGCGCCGCTGCTAATCCCATCACAGCGCCAGGTATGACCTGTCGCTCCCTGGCGATGTCCAATGCATTTCAATGGAGCAATCTTTAATTAATCATAATTAATTCCTATTAATGTTTATTTTTTTTTTTTTAATGTCAAAAATTCTGTGACCACTTCTGCAATGTTAGGTTTTTTTTTTAAGGTAAAAAAAAAAAAAAATTTGTGCAGAATTGATATTACAGGTCTGATATTAATGTATTCATATTACAAAATGTTTATAAAAACTTGTATAATTTTACAATCAAAAAATATGGTTGTTTGGGGGTTAAAAACTATTTTACACCCATCGCCGCCAGCGCTCTGGGGTTTAAACAAGGAATTCACAGCGCGAAAAAATTCGGAACATGTTTTGTTAATGAATCTGCAGCAAGCCGTTCGCTCTGGCCATTCGTTGTCAGGCGCACCCATACAACGCTGAACCTGTGAAACAGCGACCCCCCAGCCCGTATTCAACATTACCGCACACCGACTGAGTCGCTGTCAACAAGCAAACCCCGGCCAAGCACAGTGAATACTGGCTGGCGCTGAGAAAATCACGCCACTGGCGCTCATCTGTCGCTACCTGGCGCTATTAATGAATCGGCCTCCCCGTCATTCCATGTGTTTTCGCTTTTTTACTGGTGTATATGTGTTCAAAAACAGACTTTAATCACACAGCGTCTGGCGCCGACGCTGTGTGTGTGTCATTTTTTTATAAGTATGGTGTGGAGCGCCAAGTGCCGGACGCACTGAGCTGGTGCTACCTCTCGCTCGCTGCAGTGCTATACTGGTGTTAGAGCACCCAACATACATCACATTCATAAATTCAGCCAGGTTACTACAGCGACTGAGGCGCTCTGTTACAGCGCCCGATACCCGCTTATAGGGTCTACTAGTGGTCGCTCTAAGCGCTGCTATACAGACGGTCATCTGGCAATACCCAGTGTTGGTAGTGAATCAGCCTCTAGGTTTTGCTTTAAATAAGGAATGACTACAGCTGTAGCGTACAGTAAGTTGCTTAGCTTAGGTGTCAAAGTAACTAAGTAAAACAGAAAAAAATGAGAAAAGAAAAAGAGAGAAAAAAGAGCAGATAAAGAAGAAGAAAAAAGAAGGGGTCATAAAGATTAGGGTGGATCGGAGAGGAGGTGGACACCCACATCAATAACGTATTCCATCTTTTCTAATGAACATCAATCTTCTTCTATTCATGAAGAGGGCATTTACATAAAAATAAAGAAAACTAGATAAAACTTGAAGTTAGAAGAAAAATAAACCTTCTACACTTGTAATTTATCCATGCTGTCCAAGTTTTAAAAGATTTGGGCTCGGAATTCCCAGCATCTATGAGTATAATTTTATCTCATTGTCTTAGACACACACGTATTAAGGTAACATTGATATTTTACATTTTGTTCAGCGTACATTTAATCGAAAAAGGCGAAACTAAATGAATTTGAAAAAACTCAATAAAACTTAATATTAGAATGAAAATAATCATTCAATATTACACACAAATTATCATACAGATGTAACTTTAGCTTTAGCCACCCTGACTAGCATTCGGGGATGCTCTACACAAGACAAATTGATGGAATAGTCATTCTGTAGGAAGCCAGGAGATATTTTAAGAATTCCTGAAAATAGTGTATAGTACAATAGATAGATAGATAGATAGATAATAAGACCTATCCTATAACTTAGTAGACACCTTCTAAACACCTATACTCAAACTGAAATACAGAGAGAGACGGCGTTACGCTCGGGTGGAGAACTCCAGTGTTCTACTGAAAGGAAGACACTGACTTATCAATATGT
This sequence comes from Gastrophryne carolinensis, assembly GCA_027917425.1. Taxonomy (NCBI): domain Eukaryota; kingdom Metazoa; phylum Chordata; class Amphibia; order Anura; family Microhylidae; genus Gastrophryne; species Gastrophryne carolinensis. The sequence goes on along the minus strand of CM051237.1, from coordinate 32,743,740 downwards.
TCAACTCCAAATGAATTATGGGGGGGCAAATATTACCAGTCAGATGCTCTACAGAAGCAAATGTACTTTCCCAGGGAAGATAACAACATATCATTACAGTATTTCACCATACTTTACCTAAGGCATGACTCTGATCTGTGTGCAGGCCATGATTAAATATGGGGCAAATATTATCAGTCAGATGACATACAGGGTCATGCTTACTTTCCCAGGTGGAATTCGACTCTGCATCAAATAAAGATAGAATATCAAACTATATAAACATAAAAATATTGTCCCACTTTAGAAATATTGTCACAATTTAGAAGTACTAAACCTTAATCTAAAATGAAAAATAATTCCTTATCCTTAAATGGCATTAAAACAACTAACTTGGTCTGTAAACGTAACACTAACCTCTAACCTGGGCCCTGAAATAAACTATGACATGTAAACCCCCCCCCCCAATACCTTACCAAATGTTTTCATGGGAAAATAACTGTCACCGACAAGTCCATTTCCCCAACAATACTGGATCTGGATTTCCTTGATCAGAATTAGAATCATTTCATTATTTGCATTGCCATCGTGTCTGCCATGAGACATGTAAATGTTACATACATGCTCAATGGCAGACACGATGGCAATGTACAGCAGAATTGGGTAATAAATAGAGATGAGCGAACTTCTTGAAAGTTTGATTCGGGCGATTCGCCGAATTTCCCCAAGAAATTCGGGTTCGCCTGAATCGAACTTTCACGAATCGCTCATCTGAAAAAAAAAATGCCGGCATGGTGGGAGCGGGCAGGCCGGCTACGCTGTCAGTGGGCGGCGGAAGCCGGCCCGCTGACAGCGCAGCCGGCCTGCCCGCTCCCACCATGCCGGCATTTTTTTAAAAAGCAAACACTTACCTGCATGGTCGGAGCGTGGAGGCCGGCACCGCTCTCAGGCGCCCTCTGATGACACATCCTCTGATGACAGCTGAGAGCGGCGCCGGCCTCCACGCTCCGACCATGCAGGTAAGTGTTTGCTTTTTAAAAAAATGCCGGCATGGTGGGAGCGGGCAGGCCGGCTGCGCTGTCAGCGGGCCGGCTTCCGCCGCCCACTGACAGCGTAGCCGGCCTGCCCGCTCCCACCATGCCGGCATTTTTTTTTTTTATTTCAGGGAAAATTCGATCGGCACGAACCAAAAAAAAGGTAAAAAATTACAGCAGGAGCACAGCATAGGTAATATAATAAGCAAGCAGCCCATTTTGTGAATCACAGGGTTAAAATGCTGAGGGTGGGAGCAGAGGGGCTGTTGGTGGTAACAGTGGCATTGGCAATACTGAAAGACTAGGTACAGTGACAGGAGACCTGTGGTGGTTGTGTAGGGCTGGTAGTAGACGGCAAGCCCCCACGAAATGATCCCCCTTTTACGGCGGTAGCAGAAGGATTGTCATCTTGACATGGTGAACTTGAACATAGGGGAACAAAGATATTCCCTGGTAGGCCACTACTCCTCCTTGTTCTCATGGTGCTAATGGCTCAGTGCTTTCTCCGTTGAGTATTGAAGAACAACATGGACAGCTGTTTTTTTGTTTTGGCCCTGTGTATAGTCCCAGTACTCTACTAATATGGCACAGATGGTGGCCGCGGCGTTTCTTTTATGCTTGGAATACTGAATAATGAAGGACTGTCATTTCATATAAAAGAGATAGGAAAGTTTATTAAACATAGCTTGGGTAATCAGAATCATCTTTATTTTCCCCAAGTATATATGTGGATACATACAAGGAATTTACCATGGCAGGAGCAAGGGACGGCTACACACAGTTAACTAGAATAATAAAAGCATTGTACTCACAGCTAGAGGTGATTCCACCTATTTACTGACCATGCATAGCATGAACGCAAATACTCATATTTATTACTGCAGTAATGAGAACAGAACAGAATAGCTGTTCTTACTGCAATAGCGCTAAACTGATGGAAGTCTCTTAAAAACAGAGTAGCCAGGGTTAGAGATGAGCGAACCGAACAGGTGAAACCTGATTTCGACCAAGATTTAAGGAAAAGTTAAGTTCGCCATGAACCACATTTCAGGTTCAAAGACGAACCTGGCGGGATTTCATCGCCACCACTCCATAGGTCATGGCCAGCCCAGAAGAAGCAGAGCGACAGGGTTACATTGTCGCAGCTCAAGAGGTCAGGGTAGCTGGGCCAATCAGGAGGGGCTATTGCAGGAGATAGTCACGTGATGCGCCATCTATCCACCATTAACGGGCTGGCTGTTGCAGAGAGAGCATTGCTCTTAGATAAGGGACAGTTTAGGGAAATTTGAACTACAGCCTAGGAGAAAAGAAAGGACAAGAAAGGAAGTGGGCACAGTGGGATGCAGAGGGGGTGTGTGCTGCACAGTAAAACTGCATCTGCCTGCGCTGGGATCTGCTGGTCATTCTAGTCCACCCTGTAGAGTCTGAAATCTTCAATGAGGGCTTTTTTTTATCTTTTGGCCACATCTGTCTGGTTTATCTATTTTTGGGGGGGTCAGTTCCGTTTCAAGTTTTAAGTGTGCACACACCGTCTCTCTCTAAGATGGGGTTCACGGTGCCTCTTTGTTAAATGCAGTTTAAAAAAAAAACAAGGGGACAGCTCTATTTTAATTGTGCAGGCCCCATCTTTCTTTATTTCGTGTCCAAGGTTCCACTTTGTGACATACAGTTGAAAAAAGAACAATCTTTTTCACCTACCAAGGATTTTTTGGAGTGGACAGCTCTGTTTTAGCTGTGCAGGCCCTGTCTCTAAACTGGGGTCCACGGTGCCGCTTTAACAACATATGTTGGTTTGGCCGATGTTCTGGACATGTCCAGGATGGTATGTGTTCGCTATAGCTTCTAACACGCTCTTCTAGAATTGCAGCGCCAGAGTGGTCTTCCCGAACACCTCTTAATCTGCCATGTCCCCACGCGTTGGAATTCCACCCTACATATTTTGGACCGCCCCTACCACTGCAAAATGGTGAATAAATTCTTCATGCAGCAAATGGCCAGCTTTTCCAGCCAGTGTGATTTTCAGCTCTAGCTTAGGATCAGATGATCAGAGACATGTGTCGCATGCTGAGGCCTTTTGAAGAGGCAACATTTGTCAGCAGGGACAGCGGAATCAATGATATTATGCCACTGATATTAATTTTGGAGCAAACACTCACGGCCATGATTCAGCAAGGGATGGCGGAAGGATCCCCTCTGTCTCCTGGCTCTCTGGATCTACAAGAAGAGGTGGAGGAGGGTGAGGAGAAGGAAATCAGACTCCAGGATGTGGATTTGGAGATGGAAACAACCAACTTATCACAGGAAATGATAGGGGAGGAGGTACACAATGATGAGGATGATGATGACGATGGCTGTCATGATGGTGGTGGTGATGACAATTATGATGATGAACAAACATGGCAAAATGGAGGGGAGGTGGAACCAACCGGGCCCTCAGAAATGCTGGAGAGGATGGCGAGCTATATGCCCGAGTGCTTGCGCACTGACAGCCGCATTGATAGCATTAAGCAAAAAGACGAGTACTGGATCGCTACACATTTAGACCCTTAGTATAAAGCCAAAATAGGGGAATTTTTTACACCTTCTGAGAGGAAGGCAAAAATGGCTTATTACTGAGAGAAGACATGCAGCCAGTTTGCCATAGATTTCAAACAGCAGACACCTGCCGCAAGTCAGACTGGGTGTCCACGCTCTGCTCCCCACCGAGTCAATGCTCTACCCCTTTAACAGGCGGCGGCAGCAGCAGCACCACGGAACTCTTGACAAGATGATGTACAAGTTTTTACATCCCATAAGCCCACCTGTCACACATCGTCATGGAAGGGATGTTCATCACCAGCAACACAACCACCAACTGAACAGCCAGGTGCACTTCTACCTCGACTGAACCCTTTCTTCAGGAGATACACTAGGCTCAGACCCCTTGAAATTCTGGGTAAGCAGATTGGACCATTGGCAAGAGCTAGCACAGTTGGCCATGGGGGTCCTTTCTCGTCCCCCCTCAAGTTGGAAAAGATTTTCAGCGTGGCTGGTGGTGTCGTCACTCCTAAGCGGACAAGGTTGCATGGAAAAACTAACTTTTGCAAAGATGAATCAGGCGTGGATAGGTGATGATTGTAAAACTCCTGATGCTGCCTGATGCCACTGATTAGCATACCACTATGACCACCAATAGCGCCTCCGCTGCCAGCCTGCCCCCTCTGCTACTGCCAGGCCACACACACAGGTCAACACTTCAGCGCTAAAATTTAAAGGGTGCCAATCCCGCTGCTTACCCCTGTTACAAGTGGGACAATTTTTTGAGGACATGCTCGCTACTGCCAGGCCTACACAACTGCAGGTCTACCCCCTTTGATGCCCAAAATGGGTACATTTTTAAATTCTTGTAAAAAGCCATTACTATAAAAGACAGTCGTCGGGTATTGAAATGCGAATTAGGTGGTGGGTGTTTCATATGCTAATTAGCTGTGGGCAATTCGAATGCTAACTTGTCCACTAAAACATGTTTCTATACAGCCTTGGGTGACTTCAGAGTGTTATAAAGGACTTTTAGGGCAGCCAGTCATGGTTTTCCTACGGTTTTATGCGAAAGTCCATCCCAAAGTATTTCGGCAAAACCGAACTTTTGAAAGTTTGCTCATCTCTACCCAGGGTGGGTGAAGTCACCAATAATTTTGGCAGCCCATGTTTGCTGTCTGCTTTTAAACAGATCTCCTAGGAGATTGAGAAATGACCCAATTACTTTCTCTGTCGTTCTCCTAATCAGGAACAATCCAGACCACAAGACAAACCTAGGAGGAAAAAAAGGCAAAGAAAAATATTTGAACCAATATATGCTGAAATTTGATATACTAAAATCCCCCCTCCACCAAGAACCTAAGAGCAGGCAGTGTGAAGACCCCCACACACAAAAAAACCCGGATAACAGCCATTTTGCACAATCCGCCCAATGACCCCATAACACATAGTATACAGAATACCCCCATAAAACACGTGCAATTTTACTGGTGATCACAGGAGACACACACAGCGGGGCACTGGCCATCCAACGGCTCTTGATGCTGCAGCCTAAGGCGGCTGGGCTGCAACACAGAAAAGAGCTTAAGTTCCACATCTGCGAGCATTCAGCACAGACAGACGCTGAAAGCTGCAAGTGGCCAGAACATAAGCTGTTGGCTGTAATAGGCTGCAGCACGGTCGCCGAAAGCCACCAGATGGCCATCGCCTGCCCTTCATTCACCCAGCTCACACACGGAATGTTGGAGATACAATACTTTTGCAAGGAACTCTACAGTTGCCCATTGGTCACAGTGCCATCTAGTGTCACATTTGTATTTTACTGCTGTGTTGTCTTTCCTAGCTGTGATCTCTATGACTGCTACTTCCTTCCTCTTCTCTCTGATTTAGCCACCATGTAAGGTGACATTTTCTTACTGCATTCATGTTCTAGTACAGCCAGTTCCTGGTACACCACTAATGTCTATCTAGATTACGACTCCGCTGCACCCAGCGCTCACACTCTTCAACAGGTTATGGGCCCAGTGACCGAATGAAGTCCCAGTGACCAAAGGAAGCTACAGTGAATGGAAAAAGGCCAGTGACCAGACGCAGCCCAGACAGAGCAAAGCCCAAAATTGGAGACAGTGCAGCTGATGCAGAGATCGACATAAGGAAGCTTCCACAGAGACATCTCCTGTATACAAGTAAGACTGTTCTTATATTTAAAGGAGAGAGAATGGCTGACAGCTCTGAGCTTAAACTCTCAGTGGCAAAGCTGAACAATGACAATTAACAGCAATGGAAGTTTAAAGTGGAAATGCTATTATCCAGAGATGACTTGTGGGAGGTTATCACCACAGAGAGGCCACAGGATAATTATCAGAACTGGGACAGGAAACATACAGGCACTGGCCACCATAAGCTTACTTGTAGAAGACAGTCAGCTTATTCACACACGCAGAGAGAATGTGGGATGTACTGAAATAACTGCATGAGAGATCCAGCTTAAACAGCAAGTTGTTTCTCTTAAGAAAACCTTATGATTATGAGGAGGGCACAAGGCCTCCCCCACTGGCCCTGCAAATGAAGCCTCCACCAACTTTTGGGTTATGGTCTGGTCCAGGAGGCTTTTCACTCTTTGGTCTGATGGGCCATGGGGACCAGCAACAAAGCTAACGTCGGCAGTGCCCATCCCCCGCCTACACCCCCCCTGGCACCTGGGCAAGCCATTTATTGTTTTTACTAACCTGCAGCCAAAGTCACCACAGGGCAGGCTGAAGAGTCTAGAGCAGCAAAGCCGCCGTCAGTAACGCTACAGTGATGGGTGCGTGCAGAGCTCTCAATTGGTGGCCGCTCACTGCAAGTAAGTCAACAAGCCGCTGGCAGCTCAATGCAGGTGAAAGGGTGCTGAGGTAACAAAATGGCTGCTGCAAGGCTTGGTAACAAAATGGCTGCTACAAGGCTTACATTTAGAAAACTGTCGCTTTAAGGTTCAAACTGTGAGAACAGTGCAGTGTCCGTTATCTGGGTGCTAGGAATGTGTTGGCCACAAGAACATGTGAACATAACAATTCTTTCCTGTGAAAACCTTGGTAGAGAACCCAAACAACTGTTTCCTGAGAAGTCCTTGGTTAGGTTGGTTCTTGGAATATTCCCTCACGTGTAATGACGTGCCATGAACCAATGTATGGCCACACCTTATACACACCCCATACACACCCCGGACATCAATATATTGACATAATTGAACCAATCAAGAACTGATTGGGATAGTCTATTGCCTTTTTCCCGCCTATGTCTTGATTTTGCTTTTTATGCTGTAACCCACGCTAAAATAAACAGTTCACACCGAGAATAGCTGTTATGTGTCTTTCTTGCGCTTGGTGTGGGCTCCGGAATTCCGAAGTGTGAAGGTAACTCTGGTCTACAGACAAATAAGGTAATCCCAGGTAGAGGACTCAGTGGGAGTCGCTCTTAGGTGTCTGCCAGTAATAGGGGCAGATATTTTTTCAGTGGTGGAGTTTATGCGGGGCAAGTCTCCTTGAAGGGGGTAAGTGATTTATATGCTTAACCCCGAGGGAAGGTTAAAGGACTTGTGCCCTTGTGCCTCTCGCAGTCTTGGCGAGGTGTTGCGGGGTTCGTAGGGAATCGCCGCTTGGTTATTTGAAGCGCTCTATATAAATTGTTGATTATTTGTGTTTGGGAACAGATTTGTCTGTTAACTGTGAGTTTACCTGACCACTGAAACCTTTCTCTCTCTTTCTCTCTGAAACATAGTGTGTTAAGATTATTTGTTTGTGTGGATTGATAAGTGTGAAGGTGAGCACGCTTTAAACCACGGATATTGTCATTTGTTTATTTGTCATTTGTTAACTGATAATGGGTCAGTCTGAGTCTAAAGTGCCCCATGTGGGAGAGAATTGTATCCACTATGTAGAGAGGTTAACTGGAGGAGCATGTTACACGCTGCCTTTTGTTGATAATTTGGCGAGGTGGACTGGAAAGGTTCCCGTATTATCAAGGAGACCCAAACTGGGATAAAGATTATATAAAGAAGGGAGGTGGAAATGGGTTAAAACATGCTTCCTATTGGTTTAAAACTAGTTATAAACTAGATGTAGAGGACATCCAATTCAGGAGACAAAGAGTCCCCTGGGTTTCATGCCCTGGAACACAAACTAGGAACACATTTAAAATAAAATGTAAACAAGAGTTTAGGGCTAAAAGTAACTGCCCCTCACCTTACGTGCCACCTAAGAAAAACAGCCTCTATCCCTCCTCTACTCAGGAAGAGATAGAAGAGTCAGGAAACAAATGAGCAGCGATAGACAGAAGCTGTCTGCTGATGTTTTCTCCGCTAGATAAATAGGAACAAAGAGAAAAATGAACTAGTTAAAGATGACAGCTGGGTTTTCTATTGGGGTCCCGCTGCAAATACTAGGAGTAAAATTAGTTGGAGAAAGTTAATATAAAAGCCTAACTGCTGAAGTCAGGTCAGGATACAATGTGATAGAATCATAAGATGCTTTGTTAGGATCCACATAAGATTGGGCTAATATGAAATTATTTTAGAGACATCCCATGCTGTGTGACAGTGTATGGGTTAAATAGCACGCAGGCTGGCAGGAACGGAATGTGTGTTTGTGTGGGAAAGACAGCGATAATACGCACTAGAGAGTAGCAGATTTCAGCACAAGCAATGGAGATAAATACACCGCCCTTACTAATTTCTGACCAACTTCATGCTAAACAGGGAATCATACATATTTTCACAATGAAACTTAAAAGGTTGCATGTAGACTTAAACCAGATAAGCCCTGGATGTGTGATTTTATTACCAGAATATTTTTTTAATAAAACAGCGACATTGAAACCATGAGATTTGTCTCAGGAACTATCCTTTTAGTGTCTGTCTGCCATCTCCTCTCACCTCATGACACGGGCTGGAATAGCAACATTGATTTAAGAAATCGTTTTTTTCAGCGTCCCAGTGGACAAGGAGACACAGCCCACCTTTGCTTTTAGGTCACATTTGCCCTAGGCTTATGTGTATTGGTAAATAGTAGTTTTTTGTGTAATGATACAATATTCCTCCTCTTAAAGTCTGGACACCCAGCCATGGTTCTGTCCTACTGCAGACAGTTTTCTCCTCTGCAGTTTTGATTGGGAGGCCACCCTGTGGGACAAGAGGAATCATTTGAATTGTCTTTTTGTAAGTGATTATAAAGTGTCTAAAGAAAAGTTGTAATGGTGTCAGAAAAAAGCTTGAATACCTGGGTTTTGTGCTTTCCCAGGGACAAAGAGAAATGAGCTATAAGAGAATAGCTGCTGTCGTGGGTCTGCCCTGCCCACTTACCAGGAAGGACATGCTAACCTTCCTTGGTATGATTGGCTGCTGCCACCAATGGATTCTAGATTGTTCATGTTATGACAGCATATTGAGAGCTGAAATGTATGTTGATAAACCTGACACCCTAAAATGGTTAAATGAAATGTGTAATGTGCAATGTTTTGTGTATTTGAGATATGGTAATAGCCCCAGGGTTAGGGTTTCCCGATTATGGCAAGATGTCATTTAGTTGCCAGGATTTGTAAAACCGTGTGCATGGGCCCAGTATAAGAACATGGAGGTGCCCTGTTGTTTTTTTTCCTCAAAGGTGGTCCCTGGGCAGGTACAGGGCAATGCCTGTGTGTCTCATAGCCCTGGCCTTGTGTGTAGTGTTAGTAGGAATGGCAGAAACCTTTACTTTTTGTGACATGATACAAACTTACTTTACTACCCTCAATTTGTTTTTCCTTCTTAAGAACATACACGCAAACAGCAAACATGCAAACGCCCATGCTAACACCAGACATACCCCTCCCTGACCAGACTTTGACTGACTTACGAACATATGCTAGTACAAAAGACAGGGAGGATTGAGGAAAGGCAGGAGTGCACAAATGTCCATGGATTTTTTTGTGATAAGGAAAAAACTAGGGAAACCGCGCAGCTGCTAGTAGTGCACCTTTCTTTTTTAACCCACAGAAAGCAAGAAATGAGCACCTGACATTCCAACAACCCTGTTCACACATCTGCGGATTGACTTTACTCACATGCTTAGTTTAGGGAAAGACAGGAGTACCTTTTTGTGATAGTGGATATGTTCCCAAGGTGAGTTGAACTTTTTGTGACGACAAGGGAAGATGCCAGGACTGTGGTAAGAATTCTCACACAAGAGAATATTCCTAAATGGGGATGCCCCTTAGTGGGTAAATGGGTAAATCCAAATAGGCTGTCCCTCACTGTGAAGGTCTGTCAGGATTTAGTAGAGAACCCTTAGGATAGAGTGGAAGTTTCACATCCCTTACCACCCTCAGAGCCCTGGAATAGTTGGGAAAAAATAAATAAATAAATAAATAAATAGGACCAGAGAGGATAAATTATCAATTAAGCCACAGGAGGGAACTTATGCTAAATGTAAAAGGGTCCTTCCAGGAGTAGGATTGGTAGGAATTAGAATGACCCCCCCTAAGGTCACTGGGTAGTCATCATTCAAGGTTTTAATGGGAAGACCATTCCCCACCCCCTGGGCTAGGGTGCCCCTTTATGTTAGAAAGAGGGGACCTAGACCTGATATAGGAAGAATATGTGAGGAAGCTGATTAAAACTTTGGAAAATGTTGAAAGAAATATGGCTTGCACCTCTCTGTCTCGTATCTCTCCTTTTCTTCACAGATGTCCCTCATCCATCCATCCATCCTTCTGAAGTAGGTGCCATGGTTGTGATCCAGTAGCTGAATCGCAGAAAGAAGCAAGGCTGCCACGGTGATCGCAGTGACTAGAAACAGTCCTAGTGGAGGATTGCCAGTCGTGGGTGCAGAGTGAAGAAGAGCACAGGAAAAGCATGAAGATGATGACTAATGCGGGGGATCTAGGGTCCCCGAAGATGGAAGAACAGACGAAGCCCTTGACCAGGCCTTATTTGCTGGACTCTGGGGCTGAAATGGCTAAACTTTTGATACTTGCTTTTATTCTTTTTGTGACAATATATGTGCTTACTTTATGCATTTATGACCCACATGTGTTAGGCCCCACTCAAGGTGTATGTGGGAAAAGTAAAATTAGAGAAATTAAGTAAAAGAGGGACAAGTGAAGGCGACCTCCTAAGATGCTACTTCTAAAGTTCATAGATGCCTATGCCTGAAAGTCAAGTGTTGGATCTGTAGTAAATTACACCCTGAAATATTACAGGTCATTTGATATCTAAAAAAAGATTTTGAAAAAAAAAAAACGCAAAAATTTGTTATAGTGTTTGCAGACAAGTGTTGTTATGTTTTACAAAGGAGAACTGCTCAACGTGCTATGACCCAAATATCCCAGTAGGTCCAAGGTTGATAGTGATGTGGCACAAAGCAAAATAGGAATAGGCCGCTTAGAGCCCCTGCATGTCCAAAAGTGTCCAAACAATGAATCCAACGTTGATAGCTATGCCTTTAAATCTCATTCAGACCTTTAATTTATAAAAACCAAATGAGAAATGATTGGGTTTCAGATATAAGACCCACAACCCAGACTGCTGGTTTTAAGTTTGGGAAATCTAATAGGGAAGTAAAAATCCCATTCTTAGTTTAATATTTCTAAGCCAGCTGAGAGAAATGCCCAGTACAATGCAACTGGCTGGAATTTCATTTTGATTAATCTGTAATCTGTAATCTGCCTAACTGAATTTCTTATAATTTCTGCATTTCTTATAATGTTCTTCATGAAGGAGAATATAAAGGAAATTTAGAAATAAGAGCATAACACAAGATATGAGCTTGTGTAATAACATCTACATTTGTTGTAGGGAAAGTGTGTTACCCCTGGTTCCCACTAGAGCTGAAAGGATGGTGCTATATGGCTGTCCTAATCCTAATCCCTGTAAATGGTCGTGGATCACGAGGGAAAGTGTTATTTTGAAATTAGTCAATATCAATACTAGTCAATACTTTTAATAATTCAACTTTTATATTTGCTGTTTAAAATGTTTATGTGTATGATAGGGATAAATAGGGATGGGATTCCCACCCCACATATCTGCCGCTTTCAGGCCAAAGGGAGAGATCCCTGCTCAACTTTTCCCCTCACTATAGGAAATCCTTCCCCCTCAGACAATGGGACCTATTGGTTTTTTGTTCCTGTAGTGGCTGCTCAGATTGGGGAAGAAGGTTTTACTCCCGGGATATGTCCAGTTTTAGGGGTAAGCCCCGAGCCCCAACACTTCCCCCAAATGACCCCTTGGATAAGAAAATTGTCACTGCAAGAGGTCCAGGTCATGACCAACCCTTCCCCTGAGAATACTTTTGCCTCTGAGACAGGGTTTGACAGTAACACCAATTTATGGGTTAAATTGGCTCATTATACAGCACAGAGCCAGAACACTATGTTTGTGCAGCCGCCCGTCCTCATCTAGGCCCTGTACCTTTGACCTTGCTCCCGGAGGAGTAGGGGTGTTTCCTTACACATATACAGCAATAGGACCTAAGAGGGGGAGTGTGATATCTGGAAGAGAAAATATCCTATACTAACCCAGACTGTTTCCCCGGGACCTGGAATAGAAGTTTACCCCGGGAACTACACCTGTTATTCCCTGCCTAGTGGCACTGTGAATGTAAGCATTTTCAGTCCAGATTTTTGTGCCAATAATGGTAGTTCCACCATCCCTGACTTATTTTATTTGTTTAATCAGTCACATGGTGTGGGAGATGTGTTCAGGCTATGTGGAGATGGGAAAATAAGACATAAACTTCGACAATCATGGAGAGGCCAATGTACCTTGGTGAAAATTATAATGCCTTTCCTTATCACCCCCTCCAATACCGTGACAGAGCAGGTACATTTCCCCTTGCTGACCGAGGGTAGACGAAAGAGGCCTAGGGGGAAATTTCGACCCCCACGTGTACCTGGATGCCATAGGAGTCCCAAGTCCCAAGATGAGTTTAAGGCCCAGGATCCTGTTAAGACAGGATTTGAGTCTATTATTCCCCTTATCACTGCCAATAAAAATGCTGATTGGATAAACTACCTCTACTACAACCAGCAGCGTTTTGTTAATGCAACGCGAGATGGCCTTAAGGGGATGGCAGAGCAATTGAGTCCCACGTCCACCATGGTATTCCAGAATAGAATGGCCTTAGACATGCTCTTAGCAGAAAAAGGGGGTGTATGCAAATTAATAGGTGAATGTGGGATGTGATATTTATCCAGATATATACTAATATCCAGCCATATACCAAGACTAAGGCTTGCTTGAATCAGTTTGCTCAGGCTTAGAATAAAGGTGAAAGTTTCACTTTAAGACACTTACATATCCATGCAATCATTTAGCAGAAACTGGACATTTCATTATTATTATTATAACCTAGCTAACGAGATGTGCCCTATCTAATGTCAGTCTGTATGCTTCAGGAGACAGCATTAAGGCTGCCTCTAATTCCTTCTCTTGTTTAGGAACTTACTGTATTGTATTGTTTATGCCTACGTGCAAAATGTCCCGTTAATAGTTGCTCCCCGAAGGGAGGGGTAAGGAGAAATTCTGTATACTGCCCTATATATTCTCAGAGGTGAACATCCCGACCCCGGGGAGATACCGAAGAGGTATTGGGCCTACACTAGAGACCCAATTGACCTGTGAGGATGGGGTCCCTGTATTCTGGTACAACACGTCAGCAAAGGTTGTAACTTATACCTTTGATCTGTGTACGTTGTTCGAGTGTAAAGGGAGTCGACAGATGCTCGAATATGGAAGCCCCAGCACAACATATTATATATGTGTAACTGATGATTATTGGGGACAGAATTTTGACTGTTGGGGGGCGGTGGGCTGGAACACAAATCCTGAATTCCCTAAAGGCAATGGAGACTGGGGATGCGGGTAAATACTGGCTGGGAATCTACCCCACAGGAGGGTGTAATAAAAAACTGTCATAAATGCTTACAGAGTTTCCTACTTAAAGACATTAAGGACAAGCCAGTTGTCCCCACACCCCTGCCTTCTGCAGAGGAAACAGAGAAAAGGATAGCTGTGGAGACTGATATTACCCCTGAAAACACTCTAGAAACAGAGACGGGGTTTAATCCTTCCCGAAACATTTGGGTACAATGGGCCCACTATACAGCACGCCAACACAATAGGTCTGACTGTTATGTGTGTGCGGGAACTAGCCCACATCTTGGTACAGTCCCCTTACCTTTACCCCAGGAGGACCAGGAGTGCTTGTTGAAAATTTACAAGAATGAGTCTTTAAGCAATAATGAATGTCGAGTGTGGTCTCAGCATTTTCCCCGGCTGGATCACCCTGCCGCCGTGGGGTCGGGTATACATGCCTATAAGGGGAATTATACCTGTTATGAGAGAAAGGAGGGCACCATAAGTGTAGGTAGGATGCCCAAGGGATGGTGCTCAGGGATAGCAAGCGTGACAGAGGATAAGCTTGGCCCATATAAGGTTGCACTGGGAGATATTTGGTGGCTGTGTGGCGGTAGTGTGTTATATCCGAGACTGTAATTCAGTTGGCAAGGACAGTGCGCACCAGTAAAATTGATTATGTCTTTTGTAATTTCCCCCGCACTGCAATGGGAGCTACAGGGAACCCTGTCAGTGGAAATGAAAATGAATGCCGGTTCAGAACAGGACTGGGGAAACTGGTTTAAAGATTTCTTCTCCGGCTGGAAGGGATTTTTAACTCAGTTGGTGGTCATCATCATGCTCATCATAATCGCAGTAGTAGCTTTTAAGATTATAATGTGTGTAATCGCTATGCGTGCTAGTAAGGCTCAAAGTACTTATGCTGCTTACTTAGCCCATAACCAAGAAGAGTATGAGAAAGCGAGTCAGCGACTTAAGTAAGTCTTGACTCGAAAGAGAGGGCTGAAAGGGTGCTGAGGTAACAAAATGGCTGCTGCAAGGCTTGGTAACAAAATGGCTGCTACAAGGCTTACATTTAGAAAACTGTCGCTTTAAGGTTCAAACTGTGAGAACAGTGCAGTGTCCGTTATCTGGGTGCTAGGAATGTGTTGGCCACAAGAACATGTGAACATAACAATTCTTTCCTGTGAAAACCTTGGTAGAGAACCCAAACAACTGTTTCCTGAGAAGTCCTTGGTTAGGTTGGTTCTTGGAATATTCCCTCACGTGTAATGACGTGCCATGAACCAATGTATGGCCACACCTTATACACACCCCATACACACCCCGGACATCAATATATTGACATAATTGAACCAATCAAGAACTGATTGGGATAGTCTATTGCCTTTTTCCCGCCTATGTCTTGATTTTGCTTTTTATGCTGTAACCCACGCTAAAATAAACAGTTCACACCGAGAATAGCTGTTATGTGTCTTTCTTGCGCTTGGTGTGGGCTCCGGAATTCCGAAGTGTGAAGGTAACTCTGGTCTACAGACAAATAAGGTAATCCCAGGTAGAGGACTCAGTGGGAGTCGCTCTTAGGTGTCTGCCAGTAATAGGGGCAGATATTTTTTCAGCAGGGAACTGTTTTCTGCTGGACCAGGTGAGGGACTACACTACCCCCCGCCCACAATGGCGAAGCAGGAGTTCTCAAGCAGCACGCACCCGCACAAGGGGGGCACAAGGGACTCAATCTCTAGTAAGTAGGCGGGTGCCAGACAACCACCAATCAGCTACTTGGCTGGACTATTATTTTAAAGGAAAGAAATTCTGTATCTGGGGCCTCCACCTGATTTTGTGCCCAGGGGCCTCCACCACACTTAATCCGGCACTGTGTGTAAGCATACTTTGATTACATGATTTCATTATTTCCGCAGTCGCCATGTAGTCCGGAGTCATCTTCTGGGATTCTGTCTCTTGAAAGGCCACTGGCGGTAAGTTGCAGGGCCCCATTTTTCTGATGGAGAGAAGAGGAGGTAAGAAAAGTGGTGCTTGCAGAGGGAGTGTGCACATGGGAGGCATTGGTAAGCAGGATACCCCTCCTCACTAAATACAGGTCTTGGGTATTATTCTGCTTTAAAATGATAGGGCTACAGGTGAGCTGGTTCTTTCCTTCATTTTCGAAACCCATCTGGTCTACGCTCTTACACCATTTGATTGCTGGTGGCCAATTTGGGCTTTCTGGGCTGACTTGCTCTGTGCTCACCCATGTAAAAGTGATGCAGAAGTGTGGACCAAGTGCTTTTGCTGATGAATCACAGAAGGGTATTTTAATGCATTTTGGCCTTTCGTCTTATATTTATCCAGTAGGGGGCATCCCAAATCGGTATGACAAGGATGTGGGCAGTTATTTCTGACCTTAGACCTGAGCCCACCGCTGACTTCAGTGGCAATAGTAACACCCGAATATCCTAACCATGTGGGGGGTAATTATGTATATCTGGAGGCATCCCCCACCCCAGGGCATGCTGCTCCACTACCCAAGAGAGCAATGTGGGAATAGGGATGTTGGGCCAAATGTGCTTGAAATGACATGACATGACAGCGGTGCCCTGATTTCTGCTGCTTTGATGGTAAAAGAAAAATGGTCCAGCAATCGTCACATTGCTCACCCCTGCGGTGCCTCCTGAGGCGGCTGCCTCACATGACCTCATTACAGGTGTCTGGAGGCCTCTTATCTGAATTGCTGTAGTGTAAGTGACAGGCGTATATAAACAAAGACAAGAAGTGTAAGTTTAGGAGGTCCTTTTATTATACATGATACTTTCTTTTTTTTGTCATGTTAGCATTACAGTGGCTGACGTGATGTTTCATGGACCATTGAGGGGTTTCCATTTATGTCTCTTTACAAAATCCCCTGTGGCAGTGCGTTGCCAGCTGCACCTTCCACTGCGCTTACTGGCAACACCTCATCCAAAGTCTTCCCCACACTGCCCAGGGGCTCCCTCAGCAGCCTTTTAGCTTGTCTTTCCACCACCTCTTCAGCTTCATCGTCCTCAGCTTCTCGCTTTGTCCTGGATTAATAAAAATAAAGGCTGTTATAATATAGAAGCACCATTTCATTTATTATAAGACAGGGAGGCTGATTCATGACTAGTGCCAGGTACCGGCAGATGAGCGTCTGTACAGTGGCGCTAAGAGCGACCGCGAGGCCGCGAGTCGCTATTACAGAGCACCTCAGTCGCTGGCTGGCATTGATGAATTCGATGTGTGAGTCGCTCTAACACCAGTACATCGCTATATGGGAGCGAACGGTAATGACTGGTCATCAAAAAAGCAGCCTCACACAGCGTCGGCGCTCAAAATTGTGTCGCTGTAGCCCAGAGCGCCAGACACTGTGTGATTAAAGAGAGCACAAAAAATATTCAATTGTAAATTCAACATCTGGATTATCTACCCATTGACTCATGACACTATATAAAGAACACATTTGAAAATTGATATAAAGACTTAAATGAATCATTGACTATGTAACCAAGGGCCTTATTTATCAAGGGATAGCGCCAGGTAGTGTCTCACTAGCGCCAGGTAGCGCCAGCTATCGGCGGCTACCAACTCCAGAACGCCAGGTGGTGGACACAATCACGCATTTATCACGCTAAATGAGGCTAGCGCCGGCGAGAGCGTCAGCTAGCGCGGGATTCATCATGTAGCAGACTGCAACGAACAGCGCCGCTGCTAATCCCATCACAGCGCCAGGTATGACCTCTCGCTACCTGGCGCTCTCCAATGCATTTCAATGGAGCAATCTTTAAATATTCATAATTAATTGATTTTAAGGTTTTTTTTTTTTTTTTTTTTTTTAAATGGCAAAAATTCTGTGACCACTTCGGCAATGTTAGATTTTTTTTTTAAGGTAAAAAAAAAAATAAAATTTGTGCAGAATTGATCTTACAGGTCTGATATTAATGTATTCATATTACAAAATGTTTAGAAAAACTTGTTTAATTTTTAAATCAAAAAATATGGTTGTTTGGGGGTTAAAAACTACTTTTAAGCCATCGCCGCCAGCGCTCTGGGGTTTAAACAAGCATTTCACAGCGTGATAATTTTTTGAGCGTGATTTGTTAATCAATATGCTGGGAGCCGTTCGCTCTGGCCATTCGCTGTCAGGCGCACCCATACAGCGCGGAACCTGTGAAACAGCGACTCCTAACCCCGTATTCAACATTAACGCACACCGACTGAGTCGCTGTCAACAAGCGAACTACGGCCAAGCACAGCGAATACTAGCTGGCGCTGTGAAAATCACGCTACTGGCGCTCATCTGTCGCTACCTGGCGCTATTAATGAATCGGCCTCCAAGTAAAACAGAAAAAAAGGAGAAAAGAAAAAGAGAGAGAAAAGAGCAGAGGAAGAAGACGAAAAATAGAAGGGGTCATGAAGATTAGGGAGGATAGGAGAGGTGGAGATGCCTCCCCCCCAACACCCATACTCTTCCTGTGCCTCTACAACGTAAGTAGTTGTCTGATTGAAGCCTTGTACAATGTAGTTATCTGTCCATGGTGCCCAAGCTTAAAGTGGACCAACACCCAGGATTTTGACTATCCTGGGTATTGGTCCACTTCCCCGGGGCACCCCGATCGGGGGTGCCCCGCTGTGTGAAACCCCCCAGAAAGCCCAAAACTCACCTCTCCCCGCTCCCACGTGGCCGCGCCATCCAATTGGCGCCGACGGACAAGCTGATTGACAGCAACGTACAAGCAGCTTGCCCGTCGCGCCTCCCGCGCGTCACTCTTGACGTGTGCGCGCCCGCGCCGCCCATTCAGAGACGGCCGGCGCGGGCACGCGCACGCCTAGAGGGGCGCGAGGGAGGCAGCGGCAACCAGGTAGGTGGATTTGGGGTGTTCAGGGGGGGTTCACCCCGCGGGACATCCCGATCTCGGATGTCCCGCGGTGTGTGAGGTGATCGGCCCGGGAATCTTATAGATTCCCGGGCCGATCACCTCAGGGTGTTGGTCCACTTTAAAGGAATTTGGGCAAAGAATGTCCAGCACTTGAGCATATTGTGATTTATGCTGGACACCCACATCAAGAACATATTCCGTCTTTTCTAATGAACATCAATGATTTTCTATTTCATGAAGTGCATATAGGAAAGCAAAGCATAGGCAAGAGGCCCAGCCACAATATGACCTGTGCATTAATGTGAATAGAAAGGTACTACATTATATACAATAAAACCTCCTGCCACAATTGGAGGCAATAGTCACCCAATAGGAAAGTCAGTTTTACACAGATTACCATGCATTCATATGTCCAATTCACAGTAAAATATAAGAATAGTTGCAATATGGATTATGGCCACACGGTAGCATTCAGTTCATATCAGGCTCAATATAAATGGCAATAAATGAATAGCACAGGAGTCCAACACAATACAATGCAATTGTATAGCAACCCGATGATTGCATAAATCCTCCCTGAGGAAAGACCCAGCGAGGTCTGAAACGTTGGAATCCTGTTTCTGCTTATGCTGTAATGTATCTTTGCCTAAATTGAACTTTATTCAATCATTGGGTTGCTATACAATTGAATTGAATTGTATTGTGTTGGACTTCTGTGCTATTCATTTAGTGCCATTCATATTGAGCCTGATATGAACTGAATGCTATTGCAACTATTCTTATATCTTACTGTGAATTGGACATATGAATGCATGGGAGAAGGCTTGGTAGGAAAAGTTTGTCTGTTTGCTGATGATACAAAGGTTAGTAATAGGGTGGATATTCCTGGAGGTGTCTGCATCATGGAAAATGATTTGGCTTTACTGGATAGATGGTCAAAACTGTGGAAACTAGAGTTTAATGTCTCAAAATGTAAAATCCTGCACTTGGGTAGAAGGAATCCCTGCTCTGAGCACCGTATGGGCAGCACTGTGTTATCCAGGACCTCGGAGGAGAGAGATTTAGGGATACTGATTACTGATAGCTGCAAGATGAGTGGACAGTGTAGCCAGGCAGTGGGAAAAGCAAGCAGGATGCTCGGCTGCATAGCTCGAGGCATCACCAGTAGGAAGAGGGAGGTTGTGATGCCGCTGTATAGAGCCCTGGTGAGGCCACAGCTAGAATACTGTGTGCAGTTCTGGAGACCTTACCTGCAAAAAGACATTCAAATAGAACGGGTCCAAAGGCCGGCAACAAAAATGGTGGAAGGACTTAAACTTAAAACTTATCAGGAGAGACTTAAAGACAGTTGTACAGTCTGGAGCAAAGAAGGGAGAGAGGGGACATGATGGAGACCTTTAAATATGTGAAAGGATTGAATAAGGTTCAAGAGGGAAGTGTTTTTAAAGCAGACCAACACCCAGGGGGGATCGGCCCGGGAATCTTATATCGGCCCGGGAATCACCGTCGCCGGTGATTGGACGAGCGAGTCACGTGGGAGCGGGGTGAGGTGAGTTTTCGGGGCTTTCGTGGTGCCCCACCTAAGTGGACCAAAACCCAGGATAGTCAAAATCCTGGGTGTTGGTCCACTTTAAGAAGAAACTTAATGATAGAACAAGGGGGCACAACCTGAAGCTAGTCGGGAGGGAAGATCAGGAGCAATGTTAGAAAATATTATTTTACAGAAAGAGAAGTAGACGCTTGGAACAAACTTCCAGCAGGTAGTTGAAAAATCAACAGTCACTGAATTTAAACATGCCTGGGATAAGCACACATCTATCCTAAGATAAAGAGAACATACAGTACACACATAAGGGCAGACTAGGTGGACCGTATGGTCTCCTTCTGCCGTCAACCTTCTATGTTTCTATGGTTATCTACGTAAAACTGACTTTCCTATTGGAGGACTATTGCCTCCAATTGTGGCAGGAGGTTTTATTGTATATAATGTAGTACCTTTCTATTCACATTTATTAATACACATTTAAATTGCAGTTTACAACCCTTGTAGTTAGGTGTGCTTTTTTTCAATTGTATTTACTGTGGATATGGTTGGATCTGTTGGGGAATAGATCCTGTTGAAAAGTTATATGCACCTATTAATAAGCATTTTCATTTTCTATGGTGTGCGGGATTGCTGAACTTATTTGCTTCTAGCTTGACTTGGGGCCCAGTCATAACATAAAGGTTACAGAGGCCCCAGATTCTGAACAGTGTCTTGAATCTAGGTCCCTATATACAATAATGTGATGTCTGATCGCTCGTTTCAATGTCCTTTACAGCCTGAATACCAAGACAAGCCTTGTTTCCTAGTTGTCAGCCATCACATATAGATTATGGAGGGCCCAGATTCTGAACGTTGTATATTGTGTCTAGGTCCCTATATGCTATAATATGATGTCTGGTCCCTTGTCTCAACTTCAATGTCCTTTACAGACTGAATACCAAGACAAGCCTTGTTTCCTAGTTCGCAGCCATCACATATAGGTTATGGAGGGCCCAGATTCTGAACAGTGTATATTGTGTCTAGGTCCCTTTATACTATAATGTGATGTCTGGTCGCTCGTTTCAAATTCAATGTCCTTTACAGACTGAATACCAAGAAAAGCCTTGTTTCCTAGTTCCCAGCCATCACATATAGGTTATTGGGGCAATAGATACTGGGTCCTTCTGACAGGGTGTGTGTATGTGCCTCAAAATGTACTGATACTGATTTACTGACACATAAAAGGCTTGATTCAGCACCGAGCGCTATTTCTCAGTGCCTGTGCACAACCCCTGGTGCATGATTCAGCGACACACACACCACAATAACGCATGTGCGCCCAAGTCATGAGTACATTTTCTCCTAATGCGCCAATTTACAACTCACATGACAGTTGATTGAATTGTAAATTATTTCATTGATAAGAGCCATGGCACTATAGCCGAGTTCTGAATGGAAACGATTGCCAGATGCTTCCTGCTGGTGAAAGCCAGGGCATGTGCCATAGAGCCATAGAATCAATTTCCAAGGTGAGTATACAGATGACCATCAGGCTTTCACACAGTGGGATAATCCCAGATCAGGAGCCCCAAGGTGAAACCGGTCCTGGAGTCTTTAGAGCCAGGTTACATGGGTTTTGAGCTACGTTATATAAAAAGTGCGCCGATTACATCGTCTGACTACCACCCTAAGCCTTACAGTGATTTGTACTAACCTTGTCTCTGTGAAAAGTGGACGGGAGCAACCAGAACCCCCTATTGGAGGAAGCCCCAGTGTTTGGCTTCTGATCTCCTGGAGACTCAGATCTGGAACAGGCTAGTTTGGCTGACTGCAGACCTAGGACAGGGGGGGCAGATCTGCATAGAAGTGGGAAGCCCCGCTATATGAAACCCCTGGGATCGCCTGCAAAACTCACCATTCCAGGATAATGCTGATATAATAGTTTACAATATAGATTAAACGATCTTAGACAAAATCCGTAAAATGGAGTATCTGCTCCAGAAACCTTCTGCCAACATAAATAGAAAAAAGAGAACTTTCTAATAATAAGTCTAATACTACTTACATATGACAGGCAGAGTAAGCGACCAGTCCAAGAAGGAGCAGCAGCATAAATGATTTCTTTAAGGCAAACATCTTAAAATGGATCCCAATCAGTAGCTGCAAAAAAGGAAGTACATTAGATTTGTAAGTGTTTATTTAAATGTTATTATTTAAAGTGCAACAGCCTGTTGGTATGTTTAGGTTCTATGGAGCCTCCAACTGGATTTCTAAACTGTATTTTTGTTTTATCTAAGTAAAATTTTCCTATGATTTCTATTTCAGTCCACTTTACTAATCATGGTTCTGATTATTTAAATTAGAGGAACTTGCTGGAATGTTACCTAAGATTGTGATCCTTGTCATTTAGAATGGGGGTCACTTGGGAATGACTACAGATGTAGCCTACAGTAAATTGCTTAGCTTAGGTATCCATAATGCAATACAAGAGAGCACAAAAAATATTCCATTGTAAATTCAATTCAACATCTGGATCTACGCAGTGACTCACGACACTATATAAAGAACACATTTGAAATTTGGGATAAAGACTTAAATGAATCGTTGCCTATGTAACTAAGTAAAACAGAAAAAAAGGAGAAAAGAGCAGAGAAAGAAGACAAAAAAGAAGGGGTCATAAAGATTAGGGAAGATAGGAGAGGAGGTGGAGATGCCCCCCCAACACCCACACTCGTCCTGTGCCTCTATAACATGAGTAGTTGTATGATTGAAGCCTTGTGCAATGTAGTTATCTGTCCATGGTGCCCAAGCTTAAAGGATATTGGGCAAAGAATTCCCAGCACTTGAGCATATTTTGATTTATGCTGGACACCCACATCAAGAACTTATTCCATCTTTTCTAATGAACATCAATCTTCTTCTATTTCATGAAGTGTGCATTTGCATAAAAATAAAAAAAACTCGATAAAAGTTAGAAGAAAAATAAACCTCCTACACTTGTAATTTATCCATGTTGTCCAAATTTTAAAAAATTTGGGCACAGAATTCCCAGCATGTATAAGTATAATTTTGTCTTTTTGTCTTAGACACACACACATTAAGGTCATAACATTTATATGTTACATTTTGTTCAGCGTGCATTTAAATGACAAAGGCGAAACTAAATGAATTTTAAAAAACTCAATAAAACGTAATATTAATGTAGATAATCATTCAATATTACACACAAATTATCATACAGATTTAACTTTAGCTTTAGCCACCTCGGCACTGACTAGCATTCGGGGATGCTCCACACAAATGGGTGGAATAGTCATTCTGTAGGAAGTTAGGAGATATTTTAAGAATTCCTGAAAATAGTGAATATTACAATACACTCATATAGAGATAGATAGATAGATAGATAGATAGATAGATAGATAGATAGATAGATAACGAGACCTCTACTATAACTTAGTAGACACCTTCTAAACACCTTTACTCACAGTGAAATACAGAGAGAGCCGGTGTTACACTCAGGTGGAGGACTCCAGTGTTCTACTGAAAGGAGGCCACTGACTTATCAATGTGTTCAACTCCAAATGAATTATGGGGGGGGGGGGGCAAATATTACCAGTCAGATGCTCTACAGCAGCAAATGTACTTTCCCAGGGAAGATAAAAACATATTTTTGCAGTATTTCAGCATACTTTACCTAAAGCACGACTCCGGTCTGTGTGCAGGCCATAATTAAATATGGGACAAATATTGTGAGATGACATACAGAGTCATGTTTACTTTCCCAGGATGAATTCAAACTATTTTTGCATCATATGAAGATAGAACACCAAACTATATAAACATAAAAATATTGTCACACTTTCATTTAGAAGTACTAAGCCTTAATCTAAAATGAAAAAGAATTCCTTATACTTAAACGGCATTAAAGCAATTAACTGGGCCTGTAAGCGTAACGCTAACATCTAACCTGGGCCCTGAAATAAACTATGACATGTGACCCCCCCCAATACCTTATCTACTGTTTTCATAGGAAAATATCTATCATCAAGGTCCATTTCACCAACAATAATGGATCAGGAATTCCTTGATCAGAATAAGAATAATTTCATTATTTGCTAAGTGTATATGTTACATACATGCTCAATGGCAGACACAATGGCAATGTACAGCAGAATTAGGTAAAGAAGGTAAAAAAATTACAGCAGGAGCACAGCATTGGTAATACAGTAATCAATCATTCACTAAGGATTAGGTCTGAGAGAAGGATCTCCTTGCTCAACATACCCAGGTAACTGTTCCAGACACTATTCATAAGCGCTGAAGAATTTGCCCATTTTGTGAATCACAGGGTTAAAATGCAGAGGGTGGCAGCGGAGGGGCTGTTGGTGGTAATAGTGGCATTAGCAATACTTAAAGACTAGGCAGAGTGACAGGAAATCTGTGGTGGTTGTGTAGGCCTGACAGTAGCGGACAAGCCCCCAAAAATAGATCCCCCTTTTACGGCGGTACAGTCGGACTGGCATCTTGATTCGTCCAAACTAGTTTGAAAACTTTCATCTAAAAAGCATGGAAAACAATGGCTGGCTGCCCTAATTAGCATTTCAATAGCCAGTGTCTGTCTTTGATAGTTTAAAGCACATAAAAAAATGGGGTGAAGCAACAGGTTTTGCATTTCTGCAAAGTGAAAAGAAGTAATGGCTTTTTACAAGTTTTTACATTTCCCTGTTTTGGGAATCCTAGGGGGTTGACCTGCACATGTCTAGGCCTGGCAGTAGTGAGCAAGTCCTCAGAATCATCCCATTTGTAACCGGGGGTAGCAGCGGGATTGGCACCCTTACATTTTAGCTGAAGAAGCAATGTTTTTTTTACAAGCACTGAAAAATTAGCCCATTTTGGGCATTACAGGGTTAAACTGCGGTTGTGTAGGCCTAGTAGTAGCAGAGGGTGGCAGAGGGGCTGTTGGTGGTGGTAGTAGCATTAGCAGTACTGAAAGACTAGGCAGAGGGACAGGAGACCTGTGGTGGTTGTGTAGGGCTGGTAGTAGAGGGCAAGCCCCCACGAAATGATCCCCCTTTTACAGTGGTAGCAGTGAGGCTGGCATCTTGACATGGTGAACTTGAACGAAGGGGAACAAAGATATTCCCTGGTAGGCCACTACTCCTTCTTGTTCTCATGGTGCTAATAGTGCTTTCTCCATTGAGTATTGAAGAACAGCATGGCTTACTGTTTTTCATTTCGCTCCTGTGTATAGTCCCAGTGCTCTACTAATATGGCACAGATGGTAGCCACAGCGGTTCTTTTATGCTTGGAATACTGAATAAGGTAGGACTGCCTTTTGTTATAAAAGAAATAGGAAAGTTTATTAAACATAGCTTGGGGAATCAGATTCAACTTTATTTTCGCCAAGTATATATGTGCATACATACAAGGAATTTACCATGGGACAGCTACACACAGTTAACTTGAATAATATAAGCATTGTACTCACACCTAGAGGTGATTCTACCTATTCATTAACCATGCATAGCATGTACACAAATACTCATATTTATTACTGCAGTAACAAGAACAGAACAGAATAGTAGAGATAAGCAAACTTTTCAAAAGTTTGGTTCGGCAGTTCGCCAAACTTTTCTGAAAAAGTTTGGGTCGTCCAAACTAGTTTGGAACAAACTTTCATCTAAAACGCATGGAAAACAATGGCTGATGGCCCTAAAAGTCCTATATAACACTCTGTTGTGACCCAAGGCTGTAGAAAAACATGTTTTAGTGGAATAATTAGCATGTGAATCAGCTGCGACCTAATTCGCATTTCAATAGCCGGCGTCTGTCTTTGATAGTTTAAAGCACATTAAAAAATGGGGAGAAGCAACAGGGTTTACGTTTCTGCAAAGTGAAAAGAAGTAATGGCTTTTTACAAGTGTTTAATATGTTCCCCTTTTGGGCATTCTAGGGGGTTGACCTGCAGTAGTGTAGGCCTGGCAGTAGTGCGCAAACCCTCAGAATTGTCCCATTTGTAACGAGGGGTAGCAGCAGGATTGGCACCCTTAAATTTTAGCTGAATAAGAAGCAATGGTTTTTTACAAGTGCTGAAACATTAGCCCATTTTGGGCATCACAGGGTTAAACTGCGGTTGTGTAGCCCTAGTAGTAGCAGAGGGTGGCAGCGGAGGGGCTGTTGGTGGTAGTAGTCACATTTGCAGTACTGAAAGAGGGACAGGAGACCTGTGGTGGTTGAGTAGGGCTGGTAGTAGAGGGCAAGCTCCAATAAATGATTCCACTTTTACGGGCAGTAGCAGCGGGATTCTAATCTTGACAACTTATTTTTTTTTAAATTGTATTAAACGCTGAGGAACCCGGGAGACAGGGCTAGCTAAGCTAAAACAGAGCTGCCCCCCCCCCCAAAAAAAAAAATTATTGGCAGGTGAAATAGATTCATTTGTTATTTAAACTGTATTAAACGCTGAGGCATTGTGGACCTCAACTTGAGCTGCCCCCCGAAAAAAAATCCCAACACATTGACAGGGGCCGGCTAAACCAGACAGATGTGGCAAAAAAATAAAAAAAACCTCACTGAGGTTCTCAGACTTTACTGTGTGGACTACAATGACCAGCAGATCCCAGTGCAGGCAGCATACAAACACCCTCAGAGTCCTACTGTGCCCACTTTTTTTTCTGGCCCTTCTTTACCCCATGCTGTGGTTCAAAATGCCCTTAGATGTCCTTAAACTGTCCCTGCTCCAAGAGCAATGCTCTCCCTGCAACAGCCAGCTCCATAATGGTGGATAGTCGGCGAGTCACGTGACAATCTCCTGCAATAGCACCTCCTGATTGGCCCAGCTACCCCGACCTCTTAAGCTGTGACCATGTGACCCCGTCTCTCTGCTTCTCCTTGGGTGGCCGTAACCTGTGGGTGGTGCCAGTGAAATCCCGCCAGGTTCATCTTCCATCTTTTTGCTACAAACCAAGTAAAGTTTGGGTTTGCGGCATACCAGATTTTTTCTGAATAATAGCTGTTCTTATTGCAATAGCGCTAAACTGATGGAAGTCAGGGTGGGTGCAGTCACCAATGATTTTGACAGCCCTTGTTTCCTGTCTGCTTTTAAACAGATCTTCTAGAGGAGTGAGAGGTGACCCGATTACTCTCTGCCCACATCACCGACACAATGACTGAGGTATAGAACACTAGTAGCTTCCTTGATAGGCCAAATTTCCATAGCATTCATAGGAAGTCAGTAGTTAAGGCTGGGCCTCCTTAACTACTGAGCTAATGAGAACACTTAATTTTAAGTCCTATGTGATAATGGTTCTCAGGAATTTGGTTTAGCAGAGCAATTATGGTTTTGGCCTGGCATAAATGATGTGCCTCCCCTCATCTTCGGAGCAGTTGCATCCCCTGCACCCCTTCAAGTTATGCCCCTGAGCATACCCAAACCCCGGAGAGTATGCAGGTGACTCCGAATCAGCTCTGGATGCCCCTACCCACTGCAGACACACAGGAACCTAGGCCACCTACCAGCTCACACACCCAGGACCATGAGCAGGAGTCTACTAGCAGCACCTACACTGAGCGCCCGGGACCCAACAAGCCATGACCTGAAGCCAAATGCCACGGCACGGTTTTGCCAACTCATGAAGGCAAACTGGGAAGCCTATAGCACTACTTTTCATCACAGTTCAACAAGTAAGGATAATACTGGCATTGGACCACCAGTTTGATACATGAGGGCCTGGCTGCAGGGGTGGTGGGGCAGCAGTGCCTCAATACTAACTTGGAGGTGGTTAACACCAGCTTTGAGGCGCTGCTGGGCCAAATTGTGATTCAAAACCAAAATGCCTCCTGAAATCTGGCCCTCATGGAGGCCACAAAACAACCTCCAAGGGAGGACCAGACAACCCAGCATCTAAGAGTTCCTCTTTAAAGTTTTTCTTTACTGGCTGCATGTAGGATTGGTTTACGTCTGCTTTATTTGTAGATGTAAGGGATGGGGCCACAGATTTAGATTGTATGGGGCCTAGAAATTTCTAATGGGGGCTCTGAGGCAACCTCAACATAAACAGGCCTAGAGGGTTTTTTAGTGAACCTTTTTTTGTGCCATTCCACCCTCTGTTGGCTGTTAGCAGCCCAATTTGTGGGGCACTGTGTCTTTGGAACCAAAATAAATTACACTTCAAAGCAAATAGTTAGGAATGTTGCTTTACTCACATCCAAACCAAAACAAAGGTGGGTGCAGCATAAAAAGAACAAGAAACAGAAATAACAACAAGTTGAGAAAATGAATTAACCAAATGTTGACGCATGGATTGTCCTTCCTGGCTCTGTGTCCTGGAATAAAGGTGTCCGGGAAACTCTGGAGCTGTGGCGGGGGTTGCCTCCTCAACATATGCGACCACCCTCCCTATCAACACAAAGTTGTGAAGGGCAATGCACACCACCTTTTAGGTGTGATCCAGGCACCGGAACCTACTTTTCAGAAGTCTAAATGCCCACTCCACTACTGCCCAAGTGCAACAGTGGGCACTGTTGTAGAACTCCTGAGCTTGAGTATGCGGGCACAAAAAAGGCGTAAGGAGCCATGGCAGGAGTGGGTAGCCCAAATTGCCTAAAAGTAAAACATAACCCCCAAAAAACAAAAACAATCCCCAGAGAGGTACTAGTAAGAGGAACCACAAGTGCAAATAGGCCCCCTACCCCCTACCACAATAAAAGGAAGGATGAGGAGACAGGGGACCACAGTTGAAAGGAGGACCAGATTTAGATGGAGTTAGAAACAGGGCTAATGGGAACTGAAACTAGACACATTAGCACACTAGTTCAGAGGGAGGGCAGGGACACAAATAGGCAACAACAAGAGAAACAACACCCAAAAAATACTATGGGGGTCAGAAGATAGCAACATTGCAAGTGCAAGGCTAACAATAGAAACGCAGAAGAACAACAAGAATACACACACTTACCCAGAAGCCAACCACCACTCAGATCACCACAATCAAAACGAGTGCACAAATTGAAGCTCTGCAAGATGACTGCAACGTAGGATGATCCAGGGAATTCAGACAAGACACTGAAGAAGCGCAAATCTAGACCCACAACGCATTGGACATTTAGGGAGTGCTCCATCTTGCTGGAGGAAAGGGAGAAAGACTCCAGCAACAATACAGTATCAGGCAAAGAACAAGCAGATATATGGGCAGCTTGGATACAGAGATCAAGGGCACAATGAGCTACAAGGATTAGCAAGCTTAGGGGAGCAGAAAAAAGGCTAGTCTAAACACCGGAGACTGATCAGGAAGGAGCACTAATGAGTAACTTAACATACCGAAACAGCCTGAGGCACAGTAGGCACCAGCGACACATGCGTACAATCAATGGTGCCCATGACATTCTTCATATTCGCCAGGTTCAAAAAACCCAACCTCACCTAGTTCCAGGCTGCCATGCTGCCGGGAAAAGAGATGTATTTCTCCTGCAAGACAACCGTGCTATCAAGAAAATAAGTCAAAGTGCAGCTTAGCGAAGGCTGAGACATACCAACAGACAGTGCCCCAAGCCTCTGGATGAACTATTCCATAGAAATTGAAAGCAGTCAACCAATTTGGTTATACCATAAGTTGCATGGCGATTTCTTGTGGAGGGGGCTAACTATAGTTGTCGGGTCAGTTCGAACATCTGTTGATCGGACATGTGATTGACGTCCAGGAGAAGACGGGTATGCCTAAGCTCTGGAAGGTACATGATAAGTGTCACGGACCGGATGGAGCGGACTCGGGTGTGGATCCGCTTTAACTGTGGAACCGATGGCGGGTACCGTGTCAGGGGAGCGGAGTCTAAGAGGCCACCGGTATTCACCAGAGCCCACCGCAAGGCAGGTTGGTCTTGTGCGGCGAGTGACCCCCAGGTCGCTACCCCCTAACAGCGGCCCAGTCCCACAGTCAGCCGAGCTTCAGTGAGGTACACAAGTGGCAGGCAAAAAGGCGTAGTAAGTACAGGCAGAGATCGGGGCTGGCAGCACAGGTTCGTGGTAAAGGTGAGTAGCTGAGGTCGGGGCAGGCAGCAAAGGTTCAGAGTCGGGGACAGGCAGAGGTCAGTACACGGGTGAGCAATCCAAGAATGTCTGACTTTCAACAAGCATGGAGAGACCAAGATCCGGCACTGAAGGAAGGGAGTGCCTGTTTAAATAGGGGAAGATGATGCAGGATTGGATGACATAAACACCAATCAGTGCTGTACAGGCCCTTTAAATCTCAGGGATCCTGTGCGCTCACCCTCTAGTGGACGGAGACGTGTGCGCACCTGACCATGCAAGGAGGAAGCATTGGGGGAAGGGCGGCAGCCGGAAGCAGCCCTGAGAGAAGATGGATGACGGCTGCATGCAGCCATGGAGGTAGGTGAAATGCTGTGAGACGGGCGTGCAGCGCTCGCCCTAACAGTACCCCCCCCTTGGGTCTCCCCTTCTTCTTGGGACCAAGAAAATCTGAGATGAGACTACGGTCTAGAATATTCTCTTCGGGCTCCCAAGATCTTTCTTCAGGTCCACAGCCTTCCCAGTCGACCAAGAAATATATTTTTCCTCGGGAGAGCTTCGAAGCCAGAATCTCCTTCACTGAAAAGGTATCCTCGGTGCCCGAGATTGGGGCAGGCACCAAAGTTTTAGGAGAGAATCGATTGACAATAACTGGCTTCAACAGAGAGACGTGAAAAGAATTGGGAATTCGCAGTGAAGTCGGTAGGTGAAGCTTATAGCAAACTGGATTGATCTGTTGTTTGATCTTGTATGGCCCCAAGTAACGGGGGCCCAATTTGTAGCTAGGAATTTTGAAGCGGATGTATTTTGCCGACAGCCACACCTTATCTCCTGGAGAATAAACAGGCGGAGCTCTTCTCCTTTTATCAGCGCTAACCTTCATGCGGGCGGAAGCTTGACAAAGGGAATGCTGTGTTTCTTGCCAGATGGTGGAGAAATCCTGTGTGAGATCGTCCACGGCGGGCACTCCTGAGGACGTGGATAAAGGCAAAGGCGGAAGCAGTTGACGGCCGTACACCACCAAAAACGGGGACTTCCTTGTGGACTCAGAATCCTTAAAATTATACGAGAATGGCAACAGATCGACCCAATCGTCTTGACGCGCTGAAACAAAATGGCGAAGATAATGCCCGAGAATCTGGTTGACTCTTTCCACCTGGCCGTTAGACTGCGGATGAAAAGCGGAGGAAAAGTCCAGTTTAATTTTCATTTGTTTACAAAGAGCTCTCCAGAACTTGGACACAAACTGCACACCTCTGTCAGACACAATATGTGTAGGTAGACCATGAAGTCGAAAGATATGCTTCAGGAAGTATTTTGCCAACAGAGGAGCTGAAGGGAGGCCGGGCAAAGGAACAAAATGCGCCATCTTAGAAAACCTATCCACTACCACCCAAATTACAGTATTGCTATGCGAAGAAGGGAGGTCGGTAACAAAGTCCATAGCAATGTGTGTCCATGCGTTCCTGATACCGGCATGGCCGGCTACATGGGAAGAATTCCCCCATTCTAATATTTTGCGACGTTGGCGGGCTGGCACAAAGGTCTTTCCCGGCGGTGCTTGTACAAGAGTAACGGGGGCAGAGTGGACAAGGCGTTCAGGCGGGATGATATGTTGTGGAGTGGATTCAACACCAGAGATGTCAGAGGAGCGAGAAAGGGCGTCTGCCCTGATGTTCTTAGCGGCTGGCCGGAAGTAGATTTGAAAATCAAATCGAGCGAAAAACAACGACCAACGAGCTTGTCGTGGATTCAATCGCTGGGCAGTTTCTAAATAAGATAGATTTTTGTGATCAGTATAGATGGATACTTGATGGGCAGAACCTTCTAAGAGGTGTCTCCACTCCTCCAATGCCAACTTGATGGCGAGTAACTCCCGATCTCCGATGGAGTAATTCCTCTCCGCTGTCGAAAAGGTCTTCGAAAAGAACCCGCAGGTGAGAATTCTGCCAGTAGACGATTTTTGAGTGAGCACCGCTCCGGCTCCAATGGAGGAGGCATCTACTTCTAGGGCGAATGGCCGAGATGGATCTGGCCTAGACAACACTGGTGCAGAGGAGAAGGCCTTTTTTAGAGCAATGAAGGCCTCTTCCGTCTGAGGAGGCCAAGACTTCGAATTGGCGCTCTTCTTTGTGAGGGCCACAATAGGCGCCACTACAGTGGAAAAGTGAGGAATAAACTGGCGATAGTAATTGGCGAAGCCCAGAAAACGTTGAATAGCTCGCAGGCCAATAGGACGGGGCCAATCCAGAACTGCTTTCAACTTGCTGGAGTCCATCTGAAGGCCACGAGCTGAGACAATATATCCAAGAAAGGGTAAGGCGGTTTGATCAAATAGACACTTCTCCAGCTTGGAGTAAAGATGGTGTTGACGGAGACGAGACAGGACTTGTCGGACATGACGGTGATGTTCTTCTAGATTAGATGAAAAGATGAGTATATCATCCAAATATACAACAACACAGGAGTAAAGCAAGTCCCGAAAAATGTCATTTACGTATTCCTGGAATACAGCGGGTGCATTGCAGAGACCAAAGGGCATCACTAAATATTCGAAGTGGCCATCGCGGGTATTGAAGGCGGTCTTCCATTCATCGCCCTTGCGTATACGTATCAAATTATAGGCTCCCCTCAGGTCAAGCTTGGAGAAGACTCTGGCCCCACGCAGTCGGTCAAATAATTCGGCAATCAAGGGCAAAGGGTAGCGATTTTTAACGGTAATCTTATTGAGGCCGCGGTAATCAATACAAGGGCGAAGAGAGCCATCTTTTTTTGCCACAAAGAAGAACCCCGCGCCTGCTGGAGAGGAAGACTTCCGTATGAACCCTTTCTGAAGATTTTCTCGAATATACTCCGACATGGCTTGAGTCTCAGGAGCCGAGAGAGGGTAAATTCAGCCACGTGGAGGAGTGGTACCCGGAAGGAGGTCTATAGGGCAATCGTAGGGGCGGTGAGGCGGAAGTACCTCCGCTTGTTTCTTGCAGAATACATCAGCATAGGTCAGGTAGATCTCAGGCAAGCCAGGTAATGGTGCTGAAGCAGGAATGGGTCGAACAGGGACAGACTTCAGGCACCTCTTAAAGCATGCTGCACCCCAAGTCCTTATATCGCCAGTGGTCCAGTCAAGCGTGGGATCATGACGTTGGAGCCAAGGAAGTCCTAGAAGAATCTGAGAGGTGCAATTAGGGAGGACGTAGAACTCAACATTCTCTTGATGGAAGAGTCCAATTCTTAATAGGAGGGGAACGGTGCGATAGCACACAGTACAGTCCAGCCTATCACCATTGACTGAGGCGATAAATAAGGGTCTTGCAAGGCGATTCACCGGGATATTATGTTTATTGACCAAGGCAGCCTCTATAAAGTTCCCTGCGGAGCCAGAGTCCAAAAAGGCGGTTAAATTCAAGGAGGTGGTAGGTGAGATGGAAAGTTGAACAGGAACAGTGAGCCGTGGAGAGGAAGCACATACACCCAGGGATGCCTCTCCCACCGCCACTAGGTGCGCCCATTTTCCCTGACATGGAGGGCGAATAGGACAGTCCTTCAAAAAATTCTCAGAACCACCGCAGTACAGACAAAGTTTCTCATTCCTTCTGCGAGTTCTCTCCAATTGGGTCAAGTGGAATCGATCGACCTGCATGGCCTCCTCACTGGGAGGTACATGTGCGGACAAAGGGTTTTGAAATACTGGAGCCAAACGGGATGCCCTCCTAGGGCGCTGAGAGTCTCTTTCTTGGCGGAATTCCTCACGCCTCTCAGTAAAGCGCACATCAATGCATGTGGCCAGATGGATGAGATTGTTGAGAGATGAAGGCAAGTCACGAGCCGCAAGAGCATCCTTAATTTTACTAGAAAGTCCTTTCTTAAAGCAGGCACACAAGGCCTCATTGTTCCAAGACAATTCGGAGGCAAGAGTGCGGAACCGAATGGCGTATTCACCAATGGACAACTCGCCCTGGACCAAGTTCAAAAGGGACGTGTGATGCCCAGCGGGACACCAGCCTTCTGTAAGCAGGCAACCCCCAATCTCCACCGCCGCTTCTGCCTATAGTCAAGCCCCCGCTTGCC
Organism: Gastrophryne carolinensis; assembly: GCA_027917425.1. Classification (NCBI taxonomy): domain Eukaryota; kingdom Metazoa; phylum Chordata; class Amphibia; order Anura; family Microhylidae; genus Gastrophryne; species Gastrophryne carolinensis. Next base: position 32,709,833 of record CM051237.1, on the reverse strand, counting down.
GGGACGCTAGGCACGCCTCACCAGACACGGTTGCCCCCAGGTCTTAATAGGCGCAAAGGATGGCTGCTTACGGTGAAGGCCGATGAACCACGAGGGTATCCCGAAGCCGAGGTCGTTCACAGGTAGTCAATCCGGAGGGTGCGTCAGAGTACAGGGATGAGACAGGTGCGTAGTCAGGGGTAGCCAATGGGTCAAGCCAGGAGGTCAGAGATCGCAGGGTATCCAGAGGGGCAGGCAGGTTCGCAGTCAGACAAAGCAGAGGTCGGTACAGGCAGCAGACAGGGATGGTCGATCAAGCCGGGTCAGGATCAGATAACAGCTAACAGAATCACACCCTAATCACAAGAGACTATCATGGGCACTGAGTGCTGGGCTGACTCCATATTTATTTGGGAATCGACCAATGGCCACCCTGGGGGGGAGTGTATGTGCTGATTGGTGTAACTTACAACACTGTGAGTGATTGGACACACTATCCAGGGGCTGGTCAGTCTTGGCTGCAGGGCTGATCAGCCCCTGATTCCCATCAGGTGTGGATCACTCTGCGCTGCCTGCCACTCACAGCACAGCGCCTCCTAGTGGCAAAATTTACAGACTGCGGGACGCGCGCCTGCACAGCTAGAGAGGGGCAAGGGAGGCTGCCAGAGTGACGCGCCACGCTCCCAGCAGCAGGAGTGCTGCGTTGCCCCGCGGACGCTCGCCGCCGGCCCCCTGGCAGAGGTAAATTCCTTACTTTACCCCCCCCCCTTGAGGAGGGGCCCCAGGACCCTCCACCCTGGGTTTAAGAGGATTTTATTTATGAAATCTTTTAATTAAACGGTCTGCATGCACATCTCTAGCTGGAACCCAACTCCTCTCTTCTGGCCCATATCCCTTCCAGTCAACTAAATATTGCAAGGAATTCCGGAGGAAACGGGAATCCAGAATTCGTGCGACTTCAAACTCCTGCTCACCATCAACTAGGATAGGAGAAGGAGAGGAATCCTCCTCCACTCCCCTGGCAGGCTTAAGGAGGGAAACATGAAAGGAATTACAAATCCTCAGAGATGGTGGAAGTTTGAGTCTGTATGTGACTTGGTTAATTTTCTGTAAAATGGGATAAGGGCCGATATATCGTGGTCCCAATTTTACAGAGAGTTGGCGTAGCGCTAAATTTTTGGTAGAGAGCCAGACCAAATCCCCCACTTTATAATCTGGATTCTTGGATCGGCGACGATCCGCAAAGACCTTCTGCTGACTCGATGCCTGGACCAAATGCCGCTGAATCTTGGCCCATAAATCTGGCCACTGGGACAACCAATCGTCTAAAGAAGGCAAACCAGAGGACGAGCCTGAAAGTGCTGAGAACTTAAGATCCCTCCCATATACACATCGGAAGGGCGATACCCCCGTGGAGGAGTTAACTGCATTATTGAAGGCAAATTCAGCAAAGGGAAGAAATTGGGACCACTCTGACTGAATATCAGAGGTGAAGCAACGGAGATATTGTTCTAATGACTGGTTGGTCCTTTCCGTCTGCCCATTGGACTGAGGGTGAAAAGCTGAAGACAGAGAAACAGTGAAGCCTAGCCGGGTGCAGAATGCCCTCCAGAAGCGTGACACAAATTGGACCCCCCTATCTGAGACCACATCTTCTGGAATTCCGTGAAGTCTAAAAATATAATCTAAGAAATATTGAGCCAATTCTTGGGCTGTGGGCAGCTTTCTTAGGGGGACAAAATGCGCCATTTTGCTAAATCGATCTACCACAACCCAGATAACGGTATATCCCTGGGACTGTGGTAAATCATTAATAAAATCCATTGCCAAGTGCGTCCAAGGCTTTGAAGGAGTGGACAGGGGCACCAGAGGTCCGTCAGGAGCTGACCTGGGGGTTTTGCTATGGGCACAGATCTTACAGGCCTGAATAAAGGCCTGGGTATCTCTCCTGTAAGATGGCCACCAGACATGACGGGCTAGAAGGGCCAAAGTCTTTTTAACCCCTGGATGACCCACCGTCTTGGAGTCATGAAACTGCTGAAGTACTGCCGGACGGTGGGACAGGGGTACAAAGAGGAGGTGATCGGGTTTGCCCGGAGGAGAATCCGATTGAAACCGACTTAGTTCACTTGACAGGTCAGGTTGGATGACAGCTATGACCTTGTGTTGTGGGATTATGGGAAGGATCTCCTCTACGGGGACTTTATCAACTCTGAAACTTCTGGAGAGAGCGTCAGCTTTAACATTCTTTGTTCCTGGTTTGTATGTTATGGTGAAATTAAAACGGGAGAAGAAAAGAGACCATCGGGCCTGACGGGGGGTTAACCTTTTAGCTGATTCGATGTATTCTAAATTCTTGTGATCTGTGAATACCGTAATTGGGAACTGGGCCCCCTCTAACCAATGTCTCCATTCCTGAAAGGCTAATTTCACAGCTAGAAGTTCTCGATTGCCAATATCATAGTTCCGCTCAGCGGAATTAAATTTTCTCGAGAAAAAGGCACAGGGATGTAGCCGTTCAGGAGACCCACTGTACTGTGAGAGAACTGCCCCTACCCCGAGCTCAGATGCATCTACTTCGACTATGAAGGCTCGGTGGATATCAGGGTGGGTCAACACAGGTGCCGAACTAAAGGCAGACTTAAGGTTCTCAAAGGCTTGGATGGATCGGCCCGACCAAGTAGAGGTAAACGCCCCCTTCTTAGTGAGGTCGGTGAGTGGGGCTACCAAGGTGGAAAAGTTTTTTATAAAGCGCCTATAAAAATTAGCAAACCCCGGAAACCTTTGTAAACCCTTCCAATCTTTAGGTTGTTCCCACTGGAGGACTGCAGACACTTTGGCCTGATCCATTGTTAACCCAGTATCGGCAACAATGTATCCCAGGAACGGAACCTCAGAAACCTCAAAAACGCACTTTTTTAGCTTGGCGTAGAGGTGATTTTCTCTCAATTTCTGTAGAACCATCCGCACATGCTCTCTATGCTCGGTTAAGGTCGGGGAGAATATTAGGATGTCATCTAAGTAGATGACCACAAAACGGCCCAAGTATTCTCTAAAAACTTCGTTAACAAAGTCCTGGAAGACTGCTGGGGCGTTACATAGGCCGAATGGCATAACAAGATATTCATAGTGCCCATCCTGAGTATTGAAGGCAGTCTTCCACTCGTCTCCCTGACGGATCCTGATTAAATTGTAGGCCCCCCTCAGGTCAAGCTTAGAAAAAACCTGGGCCCCAATGACCTGGTTAAAGAGTCCCTCTATTAAGGGAAGGGGGTATTTATTTTTAACTGTAATTTTATTCAGGCCCCTATAATCAATACAGGGGCGCAAGCCGCCATCTTTCTTTTCCACAAAGAAAAATCCGGCACCCGCTGGTGAGGTAGACGGCCGAATAAAACCTTTCTGCAGATTCTCAGCAATGTATTCTTTCATGGCCTTATTCTCAGCTTGGGTTAAATTATAAATCTTTCCCCGAGGCGGCATAGTTCCTGGGAGAAGATCAATCGGGCAGTCAAAAGGCCTATGAGGAGGGAGTTCATCAGCGGCTTTTTCAGAAAACACGTCTGCGAAATCTGCATAGGGGGTAGGGATGCCCTCAGCAGTCAAGCGAGTGGCACGTGCAGGGAGCTCAAGACAAGACTGGAAACATTGTGGCCCCCACTTGATAACCTGCCCAGAGACCCAGTCAATTTGGGGATTGTGTTTAGACAGCCAGGGGAGTCCCAGAACCAAAGGGGTAAGTGGCATCTTAAGGAGCAGGAAGCTCATTAGCTCGGTATGTCCCGCCCCCACTCTAACAAACACTGGAGGAGTACGGTACTGAATCAGGCCCCCCACAAGGGGGGTATTATCAATGGCTTTGACTCTAATTGGATTGACTAAAGATTGCAGCGGAATCTTTAATGCTTGAGCCAGGCCCCAATCAATAAAATTCCCGGCGGCCCCACAATCCAAAAGAGCCTCCACAGACCTGGACTCAAAATCATGAGTAATCTCGACAGGCAATGTAATTTGTGTGCAACACAGAGGAAATACCTTGCAGCCTAGGTGGGTTTTCCTCGACCCCACCTAGGCTCTGAAGTTTTCCGATGCCTGTTTCCGAGGGCAGGAGCGGACCAGGTGACCGACTTCTCCGCAATAAAGGCATAGACCTTGCGACAGACGCCGACGCCTCTCAGCTTCAGAAAGCTTGGTGGCCCCAAGCTGCATGGGTTCTTCAGAAGAAGAAGGGACTAAGGCCTCAGGCTTCATACTGACTTCAGACTGGGCCCCTTTTTCCAGGCGTCTTTCTCGTATGCGTCGGTCGATGCGGATAGCCAATTGCATGGTTTCATCCAAGGTGTTAGGTACTGGGTGATTTACCATGACATCTTTTATGACCTCTGACAGACCTAGCCTGAACTGCCCACACAATGCTGGGTCATTCCAGCGAGAATCCACTGCCCAGCGTCGGAATACAGAGCAATATTCTTCTGCCGGTCTTCGCCCCTGTCTAAGAGATCGTAGCTTGGCATCAACAGTTGCACCTCGGTCTGGGTCATCATACAGGATCTCCATGGCCTTGAAGAATTCCTCAACAGATTGGCGGGCGTAATCCTGAGGGGAGAGGCTAAAAGCCCAGGATTGGGGATCCCCATGCAAAAGGGAGATGATAAGTCCCACCCGTTGCTCCTGGGAGCCGGAAGCATGAGGGCGAAGCTGAAAATAGAGCTTACAGGCATCCCGGAAGTTGGCAAATTTACTCCGGTCCCCTGAAAACTTCTCTGGAAGGGGAATCTTGGGTTCAACTGGAAAGGCGGCTATTGCCCCCTGGGGCACAGAGGGTGCAGGAGCTGGACGGTTCTCCTGAGCCGCCACTCGAAGTGCCAGGTGCTCCACGGCCGCGGTCAGGGCCTGCACCTGTTCCAAAATTTGGTCCATTTATTGGGCCCGTGATAATGTGATGCCCAGCGGAACACCAGCCTTCTGTAAGCAGGCAACCCCCAATCTCCACCGCCGCTTCTGCCTATAGTCAAGCCCCCGCTTGCCGGGATGCTAGGCACGCCTCACCGGACACGGTTGCCCCCAGGACTTAATAGGCGCAAAGGATGGCTGCTTACGGTGAAGGCCGATGAACCACGAGGGTATCCCGAAGCCGAGGTCGTTCACAGGTAGTCAATCCGGAGGGTGCGTCAGAGTACAGGGATGAGACAGGTGCGTAGTCAGGGGTAGCCAATGGGTCAAGCCAGGAGGTCAGAGATCGCAGGGTATCCAGAGGGGCAGGCAGGTTCGCAGTCAGACAAAGCAGAGGTCGGTACAGGCAGCAGACAGGGATGGTCGATCAAGCCGGGTCAGGATCAGATAACAGCTAACAGAATCACACCCTAATCACAAGAGACTATCACGGGCACTGAGTGCTGGGCTGACTCCATATTTATTCGGGAATCGACCAATGGCCACCCTGGGGGGGGAGTGTATGTGCTGATTGGTGTAACTTACAACACTGTGAGTGATTGGACACACTATCCAGGGGCTGGTCAGTCTTGGCTGCAGGGCTGATCAGCCCCTGATTCCCATCAGGTGTGGAGCACTCTGCGCTGCCTGCCACTCACAGCACAGCGCCTCCTAGTGGCAAAATTTACAGACTGCGGGACGCGCGCCTGCACAGCTAGAGAGGGGCAAGGGAGGCTGCCAGAGTGACGCGCCGCGCTCCCAGCAGCAGGAGTGCTGCGTCGCCCCGCAGACGCTCGCCGCCGGCCCCCTGGCAGAGGTAAATTCCTTACAGGACGATTCAGCAGATGAAGCCCGGGCAGGTTCCTCAAAGACCTGGCGAAACTCTGAGACAAAGGTGTGAATACTGGAAGAGACAGGGTCATTGCGATCCCACAAGGGAGTGGCCCAGGCCAAAGCCTTTCCAGAAAGCAAACTGATGACAAAGGCCACCTTATCTCGTTCAGTGGGAAATTGATCCGTCAACAACTCCAAGTGCAGGGAACATTGGGCAAGGAACCCTCGGCATAACTTGGCATCCCCATCACATTTAGCTGGCAAGGAGAGATGGATTCTGGCAGGAGATGTTACCGGGGGCTGTGGCGGTAATGCTGGAGCCGGTGATGGAACTTGCTGTTGCTGAATCGTTAATAATTGCTGCATCATGGCAGAGAGTTGATTAATCTGGCGGGACTGCATAGCCACTATAGCAGGCAATTCAGTGGCATCCGGCAGCGGCACCTCAGCGGGATCCATGGCCGGATCTTACTGTCACGGACCGGATGGAGCGGACTCGGGTGTGGATCCGCTTTAACTGTGGAACCGATGGCGGGTACCGTGTCAGGGGAGCGGAGTCTAAGAGGCCACCGGTATTCACCAGAGCCCACCGCAAGACAGGTTGGTCTTGTGCGGCGAGTGACCCCCAGGTCGCTACCCCCTAACAGCGGCCCAGTCCCACAGTCAGCCGAGGTTCAGTGAGGTACACAAGTGGCAGGCAAAAAGGCGTAGTAAGTACAGGCAGAGATCGGGGCTGGCAGCACAGGTTCGCGGTAAAGGTGAGTAGCCGAGGTCGGGGCAGGCAGCAAAGGTTCAGAGTCGGGGACAGGCAGAGGTCGGTACACGGGTGAGCAATCCAAGAATGTCTGACTTTCAACAAGCATGGAGAGACCAAGATCTGCCACTGAAGGAAGGAAGTGCCTGTTTAAATAGGGGAAGATGATGCAGGATTGGATGACATAAACACCAATCAGTGCTGTACAGGCCCTTTAAATCTCAGGGATTCTGTGCGCTCGCCCTCTAGTGGACGGAGACGTGTGCGCACCTGACCATGCAAGGAGGAAGCATTGGGGGAAGGGCGGCAGCTGGAAGCAGCCATGAGGGAAGATGGATGACGGCTGCATGCAGCCATGGAGGTAGGTGAAATGCTGTGAGACGGGCGTGCAGCGCTCGCCCTAACAATAAGCAGCCCAAGGTGCTGAAGACGCTCATACTCGTCACAAAACTTGCCAAGGGGTACCGTAGTCCGAAAACGGTCAAATCAGGGCTCAGAATAATAAAGAATTACGTATGCGAGAACTCCAAAGCTCGGCTTGACCCGAATAAATACATCGAATACTCTGCTTTAGGTACATCAACAGAAAAGTCCCGGAAAAAAAGACAACTCGGCCAAAAAAACCATGGCCCTGAATAGCATGATCAGGGAAAGGCCAAACACCCGGCTTTTAGGCTATTACCGCATGCTGGAATGCATGCAACACCCCCTGTTGCTAGATATGAGGTGAGTATACAGAGCAGCGGAGAGAGTGGAATCGAAATTTATCAGATGGGGTTGGATAATAAAGAAATAAAAGAGGAGCTCAGAGGCAAAACCAAAGATTTTTTTTTTTTGATGACAAGTTTCTCAGCAGCAACATTATGGGCCACCTGGGGTGTATACTGTCAAGTTGCATCTAGGGAATCAAAATTAGGAAAGAAAAAATTGTCAACATTAATAGGCCATCCAAGATGCCTAGAGACAATACATAAACAAAATCAAGACCAATATATTTGTACCGTATTTTCCACCCTATAACACACACTGACATTTCCCCAAAAGTGGGGAGAAATGTCAGTGTATCTTATCAGGCAAATGTAAAAACAAAAAAAGTAAACTCACATGTTATGGGTGCTCCTGTGTTGTTGACCGGGCTGCCTGCCACACTGCGGGAGGCCAGAAAAACATGGAGGAGCAGCGGGCTCTGTCCCCATCGCTGCTACCGCTGTCTCTTCTGGCAGCGACAGTAGCGGGAGGGACAGTGACAGTGCCTGACGCTCCTCCGTTTTCTTCTGGCCTCCAGCTGCTGCTGCCTCTTCTGGCCAGGGCACATGCAAACACCCAGCTCCGGGCAGCATGTGGGCATAGGCCACACCCACCCACTGTACGGAGCCGGGTGTTTGCGTGTGCAGTGTGAAGGTGGAATGCAACATTGTCTATTGGGAATGGGAGGGGTGTTTGCCACGCTGTCTATGGGAATGAGAGGGGGAATGCCACACTGCCTATGGGGAATGGGAGGGGGGAATGCCACCCTGCCTATGGGAATGGGATTGGGGGAATGCTACACTGCCTATGGGGAATGGGGATGCCACACTGCCTATGGGAATAGGAGGGAGCATGCCACACTTCCTATAGGAATGGGATTGGGGGAATGTTACACTGCCTATGGGAAGGGGGAATGCCACACTGCCTATGGGAATGAGAGGGGGAATGCCACACTGCCTATGGGAATGGGAGGGGGAATGCCTGTAATTGGAGGATTCTGCACCTTGCCTATTATTTGGTTCAGAATATTATTTTCTTATTTTTCTCCTCCAAATCCTAGGTGCGTTCTATAGGGCAAAAAATACAGTATATATAAGGAAATGAATATTATTAGGAAATCACTAAATACATATCCGTCAAGCTAGGAAAAAAAACAACATTAACCAAGATATCAAATGTCCGCAACTATTAAGGAAAGGAAAGCAGCAAGCAAGGAATTTCTAGATTTTTTAATCAAATATATGCATCAGATAGTGGGAACAAGCAAAACATGGGTGAATATGATATTCTTTGAGCTCCCTAACTGTGCGCCAATACCTATTGATAGCTTACTCTGGATGGATCAGGGACATAGGCCCAAGGCGCTCAGCACATTAATGAAGCATTCTTTTGCCGTGTGGGACTCGGTGAGGTATTCTGCCTCTTTGATGTCCCCTCATACCCCCCTGGTTCATTTATGGGATAACCCAAACTTCCCATCAGGAGAACAGAATAGATTGGCTTTTAAGTGGTGGCAAGATCGGGGCATATACAAGATAGCGGACCTGCTCACGGTGAGGGGTTTCGGGTCTTTTCAGGACCTGCAAGAAAAGTATGGTATCCCTGGCAGTGAATACTTCTGATACATTCAGTTAAGACACTGGATCCTGCCCCTGACAAAACTACACCCCCCCTTCCGGGCGAGGACCCCCTTTGAGGAATTATGTGCTAGTAACCCCTTCCAAAGAGGAACAATCTCCTTAATATACTCGGCGTTAAATGTAGCCAGACCGGAGACACATGGGTACGTATGTAGCTGGGAGAAGGACCTGGGCCCATGCCAGGGAGAAAGGGGATGGTCAGAAACATGGTCCAACATCTCTAAATGCTCCGTCAACGTCCTGACAGTTGAAACGGCCTACAAGGTAATGCTTCGCTGGCACCTGGTGCCGGGCCGCCTTAGCAGGATGTTCCCGGGACAAACCAGGACGTGCTTTAGGGGCTGCAGTGCGGAGGGAGACTTCCTGCACACATGGTGGACTTGTCCCATGTTAGCCTGCTTTTGGAACCAGGTATATAGGCTGGCCAATGGAATTTTCCAAACCAGCATTAGAAAAGACCCCTGGGTTGCCCTCTTGCACTGCAAGCCTCAGGAGCTCACCAGCAAACAGCACAGACTTTTTGTCTACCTTCTCCTAGCGGCTAAACAGGCCATAGCTAAGGCCTGGAAAAAACAATTTACCCCAATCTCAGAGGTGTCGGCTAGAATGAACGGGTTCCTCATCAACGAGAGATTATCCAGTATCCTGACTGACTCCCACGATAAATTCCTCTCAATATGGGAGCCCTGGATAAGGTTTTCCTGGCCTGGTGAACCCCTACAGAGGCTATAACGACAATTTGCAATGGCTGGTGGAGCGCGGGAGTACCACAGTCCCCCCTCCCCCCTACACCCCGATCCCCCCTCTTTCTCTCCCCCAACCTTCCACCCCCCCACCCAGTTCTTTGTTCTTCCTCCTCATAAAAATATGGTCCTAAAAGGTTTTCAGCACCTCTTTCTCGTCAGCGCACTTGACAATGCCTGATAGTCTGGCGTGGCTGTCGTGGAGGCCGTGGGACAGCAGGCACACAGGTGGCGATGTAGCCGTGGGGTCTGGGAGATCCCGCGATCCGCATGGTCTCAAAAATGGATATAAATAAACCATAGGTGAAGTTGGTCTTACTATGATCAGTGTATAAACTTATGTAACATAGATTGTTAGCTTCTTTTCTCTGCCTCCCCTGCGTGGGATGGCGATACAATGCATAAGCTTTGTGTATCTGTATTGTTGAAAACTCAATAAAAATATTGAAACAAAAAAAATCATGGGTGAATATCTTATGAATCTTAAGTTACGAAAGATTAACATCAGTACTAAAAATGCTCTTGAGAAGCCAATCTCGAACAGGGAGAGTCACATGGTAATTAAATCATTAAAGCCTGTAAAAAAAGCAGGGCCCATGTGAATTTTTACACATTCCCACTCACGATTTTATTATTCAGTGGAGTAGTGCTGCCTTCAACCGGCCAGCATTCGTGCTGTCCTGGTTTTGTATAGTTTCAATTGAGTTTTGGCTTGGCATGCCCATGGTGTGAAATCGTTTCAGCTGTGCGACATTTTTATTTTTAATATAACACCATAAAGTGACGTTATTTTCATGAAGGACGACATTGACTTGTGTGCAGGCCATGATTAAATATGGGGGCACACATTACACTGGTCAACAAAAAAAATCAATAGCAAAGGTAGTATGTCAGTTTTATGGAGTTTGAGGGCATGATTCTGAAAATATGCGTAAATTGTACATGGTGCCATCTGATCCCCCAAGGGGGCTCTTCATGTTAAAGCCTAAACTCTGCTGCAAATAAAAATATATAAAAACACCCCATAAAAGCATTAAACACAACAAATATAAAGATGGCCACTTAAAGATCTGCCTGATTCCAAGATCATATATATAACATCATGCGCAAATTATCACGGAATAATAATCAACCGATTCCCCATAGATATGGCCTACCAAATCCTTCATCACTAACAATATATCAATGCAATAAAACAAAACATTACTACAGAAAAGAAAAAGTAGAAAGAAAAAAGAAAAAAAAAGAAAAGCGAAACAACAAAACCTGAAAAAAAAAAGAGAAGAAGCAAAAGCTGTGTCGTGCTCCTGCCTAACCACTACGGAAGCTGCGCCAAGGATCCCAAATCAGTTCAAAAACCTCCACAGCATCACATAGTATACTACGTAAATGTTTATTAACCCAAATCTAATGCGTCTTAAGTAGAAGAGCCCGCCAACATCAAAGTCTGTCGCTAAGCCTTCGCAATCATCAGCTATGTGGCCATGGAAATATAGATGATCAACCTCCAAGAATGCCTTGGTAAGCCTATTACTTGTCCTCCCAGCAACGCAGTCCATGGCTCCTAGATGTACTTTCAGTGTCCACTTGGTGATCAAGATAAAAATCTGGGCCCATCATGTGATATCCTCAAGTTGTTCAAATGGTCTTTGTGACTTGGTTTAATATGAGGAACTGGCTATGCCATTTGCTGTTCCCATGATTTGGAGAGAGCCCAAAAATCATAGTGATGACTGCTACTTTTGTTTTGTCAAACGTAAGGGTCTACAAGAACAAACATAAGATGAATTACCCTGAACTTGAATCTGCAATTAGGCCAGTTACACATGATGATACCTTGCCAGTTCCTGTACCACCAGTGTCTGGATTGGATGAAATTGAAGTAGAATATGAAGACTGTGGAGCTGTGTGTGTTCAGGAGCTGCTAAGGGGGTTGTTTAAGAAACGCTAATGCCAGGTAATGCCACATAGCACCACGTAGTGTCGGGTGAAGGCTGGGCGCAGTATGTGAAAACCATATATATGAAAGTCAATCTGGTTAGCGCATCTAATAGCATCATGTAGTGTCAAATGTTTTACTAGCGGTGGCTCAGTGTAAATTGCCGGCGCTGTATGTTCAGCAGCCACATGTAGTACCTGTCGCTCAGAGTCGCTCTCCCATACATTTCAATGGTGTTTTAATTGGTTGTGTATAAATAGCGCTTTCCTAAAGTAATGTTCTAAATTTTTGGTTCAAATCATTGTATGTATTTCTGATTTGTGATTTTTAAAAAAAAAATGTATGCAGAATTGTATGTGCAGGTCGGCCATTGCAGTATCATTGTCACAGTGTTAAAACAATGTCATTCCATATGTTTTTGCTCTGGTGCTGGTGTTTGTGTGTTTAGAAACAGATCTTTAGAGCGCCAATGCTGGTTGTGTGTAATTTTTTCTTAAATATGGGCTTCAGCGCTGAGAGCCGGATGCGCTTAGCTGGTGCTACCTATCAGTCGCTGCAGTGTTGTCCTGTTGTTAGAGGTAGCTTAGTCTTGGGCACTTTGACCTCGGGACACCACCTAGCATTCTTGATTAGCTCTGCAGTGAATCAGGGAGAGCGCTTCTACAGCGCCCCTTACAGACATCACATTTATCAATGCTGGACAGGATAGTACAGTGTCACTTGTCCGGCCACTAAGCTAGGTCACAGTGCCCGACATCCGCTTGCGACCACCTGCGGACACTCTAAGCGACGATACATAGACGCTCACATGGCAATACGTGGCACTAGTCTTAAATTAGCCTATAAATGTATACCAATCTTGGATGTCGCATGTCTTCTTCCCTCCAGTGTAAGCGATGAACAAGGCAAGCAGTTTAACCAGGACATTAAAATAATGGAACACAGCTACCAGGGTTTTTGGAATGAGTCAATGATGACAGATTACTGTTCTGTAATACAGGGGCAACCCTGAAAAATCGTATCAACAACAGTTCAATGTCAAGCACTTTTAATGTTTGCTCATACGTTGGTTTCCATTTTTTGAGATTAGTCTTGGAACTGGCACCTTAGACCAATTGGCCATCCTGACAGTTAGAGATTAGTCTTGAGACTGGCACCTTAGACCACTTGGCCATCCTGACAGTTAGAGATTAGTCTTGAGACTGGAACCTTAGACCACTTGGCCATACTGACAGTTAGACATTAGTCTTGAGACTGGCACCTTAGACCACTTGGCTATCCTGACAGTTAGAGATTAGTCTTGAGAGATCCTGACAGTTAGAGATTGGTCTTGAGACTGGCACCTTAGACCACTTGGCTATCCTGACAGTTAGAGATTAGTCTTGAGACTGGCACCTTAGATCACTTGGCTATCCTGACAGTTAGAGATTGGCCTTGAGAGATCCTGACAGTTAGAGATTGGTCTTGAGACTGGCACCTTAGACCACTTGGCTATCCTGACAGTTAGAGATTAGTCTTGAGACTGGCACCTTAGACCACTTGGCCATCCTGACAGTTAGAGATTAGTCTTGAGACTGGCACCTTAGACCACTTGGCCATTCTGACAGTTTGAGATAAGTCTTGAGACTGGGTTTCCATTTTGCATGCAAAAATATTTTGGTTTTATAAGGTCAAGCATTTTTTCTGATATGTAGATTACAGTTTTTTTAATGTCCTATACCTTATAATGATGATGATACTCAGTGTAAACTAAACATGCTACAGAAAAACTTAGACATTTTTGAAATCGGGACAAAAAACTGGTTCAGAAAAGTACAAAGTCATCTGCGTTGATCACAACAGGTATTTTAATTTTAAGCTTGTGTTATTAGTCAAATGCCATACAGAACCCTGCTCACTTTTCCAGGATAAATACAAACCGCATATTAATGTGTCATATGAAGATAAAACACCAAACTGTATAAACATACAAATATTGTCACACTTTCATTTAGAAGTACCAAATCTAAAATGAAAACTGAATCCCTATCCCTTAGACCTTTGGAAGATCTAATTTGGCCTTTAAATGTAACACTAACCTCTAACCTGAGCCCTGAAACTAACTCTGATGTGTGTCAGAGGGGCAGCTGTAGATTTAGTTTTTCTGGATTTTGCAAAAGCATTTGACACTGTCCCCCATAGACACTTATTGGGAATTGAAAATTGAGATCTTCAGGATTAGAAAATACAGTTTGTAACTGGATTGAAAACTGTCTGAAGGATCGTGTGCAGAGTTGTGGTTAATGATACCGTACATTTCGCCCTATAATGTACCTGCCCATAGAACGCACCTAGGATTTGGAGGAGGAAAATAAGAAAATAAATATTCTGAACCAAATGTTGTGCTAAAACTCCATGCCCTCAAGAACCAAATAATAGGCAATGTGCAGAATCCTCTCATTACAGGCAAAGTGGGATTCCCCCCTCCCAATCCCCATAGGCAGCATGGCGTGGCATTCCCCTCTCCCATTTCTCATAGCCAGTGTGGTATTTCCCCCTCCCATTCCCATATAGGCAGCGTGGCATTCCCTCCTCCCATTCCCATATAGGCAGTGTGGCATTCCCTCCTCCCATTCCCATATAGGCAGCGTGGCATTCCCTCCCATTCCCATATAGGCAGTGTGGCATCCCCCCTTCTATTCCCCATATAAGCAGTGTGGCATTCCCTCCTCCCATTCCCCATATAGGCAGTGTGGCATTCCCTCCTCCCATTCCCATATAGGCAGTGTGGCATTCCCTCCTCCCATTCCCCATATAGGCAGTGTGGCATTCCCTCCTCTCATTCCCATATAGGCAGTGTGGCATTCCCCCCTCCCATTCCCATATAGGCAGCGTGGCATTCCCTCCCATTCCCATATAGGCAGTGTGGCATTCCCTCCTCCCATTCCCCATATAGGCAGTGTGGCATTCCCTCCTCCCATTCCCCATATAGGCAGCGTGGCATTCCCCCCCTCCCATTCCCATATAGGAAGTGTGGCATTCCCTTCTCCCATTCCCATATAGGCAGCGTGTCATTCCCTCCTCCCATTCCCTTATAGGCAGCGTGGCATTCCCCCCTCCCATTCCCATTTAGGCAGTGTGGCATTCCCTTCTCCCATTCCCATATAGTCAGCGTGGCATTCCCCCTCTCATTCCCATATAGGCAGTGTGGCATTCCCCTCTCATTCCCATATAGGCAGCGTGTCATTCCCTCCTCCCATTCCCCATATAGGCAGCGTGGCATTCCCTCCCATTCCCATATAGGCAGTGTGGCATTCCCTCCTCCCATTCCCCATATAGGCAGCGTGGCATTCCCCCCTCCCATTCCCCATATAGGCAGTGTGGCATTCCCCTCTCATTCCCATATAGGCAGCGTGTCATTCCCTCCTCCCATTCCCCATATAGGCAGCGTGGCATTCCCTCCCATTCCCATATAGGCAGTGTGGCATTCCCTCCTCCCATTCCCCATATAGGCAGCGTGGCATTCCCTCCCATTCCCATATAGGCAGTGTGGCATTCCCTCCTCCCATTCCCCATATAGGCAGTGTGGCATTCCCTCCTCCCATTCCCCATATAGGCAGTGTGGCATTCCCCTCTCATTCCCATATAGGCAGCGTGTCATTCCCTCCTCCCATTCCCCATATAGGCAGCGTGGCATTCCCTCCCATTCCCATATAGGCAGTGTGGCATTCCCTCCTCCCATTCCCCATATAGGCAGCGTGGCATTCCCCCCTCCCATTCCCATATAGGAAGTGTGGCATTCCCTTCTCCCATTCCCATATAGGCAGCGTGTCATTCCCTCCTCCCATTCCCTTATAGGCAGCGTGGCATTCCCCCCTCCCATTCCCATTTAGGCAGTGTGGCATTCCCTTCTCCCATTCCCATATAGTCAGCGTGGCATTCCCCTCTCATTCCCATATAGGCAGCGTGTCATTCCCTCCTCCCATTCCCCATATAGGCAGCGTGGCATTCCCTCCCATTCCCATATAGGCAGCGTGTCATTCCCTCCTCCCATTCCCCATATAGGCAGCGTGGCATTCCCTCCCATTCCCATATAGGCAGCGTGTCATTCCCTCCTCCCATTCCCTTATAGGCAGCGTGGCATTCCCCCCTCCCATTCCCATATAGGCAGCGTGGCATTCCCCCTCTCATTCCCATATAGGCAGCGTGGCATTCCCTCCCATTCCCATATAGGCAGCGTGTCATTCCCTCCTCCCATTCCCTTATAGGCAGAGTGGCATTCCCCCCTCCCATTCCCATATAGGCAGCGTGGCATTCCCCCTCTCATTCCCATATAGGCAGCGTGTCATTCCCTCCTCCCATTCCCTTATAGGCAGCGTGTCATTCCCCCCTCCCATTCCCATATAGGCAGCGTGGCATTCCCCCCTCCCATTCCCATATAGGCAGTGTGGCATTCCCCCCTCCCATTCCCATATAGGCAGCGTGGCATTCCCCCTCTCATTCCCATATAGGCAGCGTGTCATTCCCTCCTCCCATTCCCTTATAGGCAGCGTGTCATTCCCCCCTCCCATTCCCATATAGGCAGCGTGGCATTCCCCCCTCCCATTCCCATATAGGCAGCGTGTCATTCCCTCCTCCCATTCCCATATAGGCAGTGTGGCATTCCCCCTCCCATTCCCATATAGGCAGTGTGACATTCCCTCCTCCCATTCCCATATAGGCAGTGTGGCATTCCCTCCTCCCATTCCCATATAGGCAGTGTGGCATTCCCTCCTCCCATTCCCATATAGGCAGCGTGTCATTCCCCCCTCCCATTCCCATATAGGCAGCGTGGCATTCCCCCCTCCCATTCCCCATATAGGCAGTGTGGCATCCCCCCTCCCATTCCCCATATAGGCAGTGTGGCATTCCCCCTCCCATTCCCATATAGGCAGTGTGGCCTTCCCCCTCCCATTGCCCATATAGGCAGCGTGGCATCCCCCCCTCCCATTCCCATATAGGCAGCGTGGCATCCCCCCCTCCCATTCCCATATAGGCAGTGTGTCATTACCCCCTCCCATTCCCATATAGTCAGTGTAGCGATAACCTTTATCGCCGGAGGGCTTCCCCGCCAGAGACGTCCTTTTCCCAATGGTGAGAGGTCCTGCAGGAATTCCAGAGTCATCCGTGAGGGAAACAGGAACAGCCCTTACAAGGGCTAGTGAATTGTAATATAGCGTTTCCCCCAATAAGAGACAGAACTCAGTATTGAGGGTGAAGATGAACTTTCTTTTATTAGTGCCACCATGTGCCTTATATGCAAGGCTCCATGCAAGGGGACCTCCCCCGTGGACCTGATGGAGAACTGCATGACAAACGCACAGACCAATGGGAGCAGGCCACACAATCCCTCAACTCTGCCGGTAACACAATCAGTAGAACAATAGCAGTCTGTAACACAATCAACAATACAATTACAGTCTGTAACGTAATCAATAGCACAATGACAATAGCAGTCTGTAACACAATCAACAATACAATGACAGTCTGTAATGTAATCAATAGCACAATGACATTGTCTGTGACATGCTCAAGAAACTGAAAGTAATGAGTCTATGCAAAAGTCCAAGGGCAGAAACAGGGCCTTAAAAATCCAAAAGGCATAGAGTCTGTCACAGCCAGTGTGGCATTCCCCCCTCCCATTCCTCATATAAGCAGTGTGGCATTCCCCCCTCCCATTCCCCATATAGGCAGTGTGGCATTCCCTCTTCCATTCCCCATATAGGCAGTGTGGCATTCCCCCCTCCCATTCCCCATATAGGCAGTGTGGCATTCCCTCTTCCATTCCCCATATAGGCAGTGTGGCTTCCCCCCTCCCATTCCCCATATAGGCAGTGTGGCATTCCCCCTCCCATTCCCCATATAGGCAGTGTGGCTTCCCCCCTCCCATTCCCCATATAGGCAGTGTGGCATTCCCCCTCCCATTCCCCATATAGGCAGTGTGGCATTCCCTCTTCCATTCCCCATATAGGCAGTGTGGCATTCCCCCTCCCATTCCCCATATAGGCAGTGTGGCATTCCCTCTTCCATTCCCCATATAGGCAGTGTGGCATTCCCTCTTCCATTCCCCATATAGGCAGTGTGGCATTCCCCCCTCCCATTCCCCATAGGCAAAAGTTAAAAAAAAAAAAAAAAAGTAAACTCACCTTTCCATCCTTCTCACTGTCCCTGCTGTCTTCACACACACACACACACACACACACACACACACCTGCTTGGTATAGTGTTGGGTGTGAGAGGACGAGATATAGGCTGTATCTGCCCCCTCTGCCGCATCCTCTTTGCGGCGCCAGCATACACCCGGCTTGGTATAGCAGTCGGCGCAGCCAATGCTCGAGCATCGTCCACGCCCACCGCTGTGTAGGACCGAGGGTCTCTGTGTGCTGGCGCCCGTGGAGAAGACTGCAGACAAAGCTGCCCCCGCTGCTTCCTCTCCGTGGGGACAGCACAAGCGGGAACGATGAAGAAGTGAGTTTAAATCTTTCCTTTTTTTCTTACATTTGCCCGATAAGACACACTGACATTGCCCCCCCCCCCCCCACACACACTTTCGGGAAAAAATAAGTGTGTCTTATAGGGCGAAAAATACGGTACCTACTCTGAATGGTTACTGGTTGTATGTGGTGCACCCCAGGGTTCAGTGCTGGGCCCTTGATTATTCAACTTGTTCATAAACGACATTGCACTGTCTCTATTTTTGCAGATGACACCAAGATATGTAGCACAGTGCAGTTTATTGAAGATGTTCACAAGCTTCAGGCTGACTTGGACACTTTGAGTGTCTGGGCTCCACTTGGCAAATAAAGTTCAATGTGGAGAAATGTAAAGTCATGCACTTGGGGTCTAATAACCTAAAGGCCACATATGTCCTCGGGAGAGTAAAGCTGTGAGAATCTCTTGTTGAGAAGGATCTGGGGGTACTGGTAGGTCACAGGCTAAATAACAGCATGCAATGCCAAGCAGCTGCCTCTAAGGCCACCAAGATATTATAATTATAGATGAGTGGACCTGTTGAAGTTTGGATTACTGACTTTGGCCTAACTTGCAGCTAAAGTTCAGTTTGGTTCCCTTGACTCGATCTGAACCCTTTTAAAGTGAATGAGGGGTCCAAAAATGGCTGGAAAATGGGAGCAACAAGGGCTAGAGGGCTGAAAATTGAGGGGGAACACCAAGGTGATTGCCCTGCACAAAAGGGGATAGGGAAAGTACTCAACAATATAACAGTACACTAAAAAATGTAGTACACTAAGACATTTTTTTTCAAATATTTATTTTTAAGGGTATCGGAGGCCAAATTGTGGGGGAACACCTCAGCAATTGCCCTGCACAAAATAGGTGTAGGGAAAGTTCTCAAAATAATCCCACTAAAAAAATACACAAATAGATACAAAAAGGGATAGATACACCACGCACAAAATTTAAAATTAAAAGTCCAATTCCAAAAGTAGATTCACTTCAACGTGCCAAACTCCTCATCCCAATTAATTCCCAAAAGATATATCAAATAAAAGCACAGAGCGAGGTGCCTTGTTTTCAAATAGCACATATAAATGATATCCTATCGTGCATGCACAATGAAAGCTGGTCACACGTGCCCACCACCTTTTAGGTATCCGCTGACCAGACTCTTCAATTGCAAGCGCTTTTATAAGCTTCGCAGAGCCTTAAAGTGGACCAACACCCAGGATTTTGACTATCCTGGGTTTTGGTCCACTTCGGTGGGGCACCACCGGGCGTCCAACCACAGCGGCTCTGAGCGCTGGAGGCTGCATCTCGCGCTCCCCTCTAACAGGGAGCACGCCCGCGCCGGCCATTCACAAACGGCCGGCGCGGGTGCGTGCCCTGCTAGAGGAAAGCGCGAGACACGGCCGCGGCCCGCGCATGCGCTGTTGGAACGGGGTTAAGGTAAGGTTTCTGGGCTTCCTGGGGGATTTCACCCTGCGGGACATCCCGATTTCGGATGCCCCGCGGGGAGGGATCTGATCGATCCCCCCTGGGTGTTGGTCCACTTTAAACATATTTCATAGACAATAGATGGCCAGACATCCAGAACCACTTTAATTCACAGTGGTGGTTATCATTCCACACTCATTAGGTTAGATGAGCATAATAAAACGAGAGAGCACAAAAAGGGATCTAGTGCAACTTCACAGTTAAAAACATCTAACTTAAATAATATAAATATGCACTTACAGATTTCCAGGTTCAAAGTAGCGTAAAGCAGTAATGAGGCACTTCTCCTTGTCCCCTCCACTTCGGGCGTAAGTGGAGATAATCAGACTCCGGGGCTGCGCCCAATACAGGTTCGAGTAAAACATTCACTACATTTAGGTATCCCGATGCCACTGCCCTTCCTAGGGTAAGTGCAAGTTTATATTATTAAAGTCACATGTTTTTAACTGTGGAGTTGCACTAGATCACTTTTTGTGCTCTCGCGTTTTAATATGCTCATCTAACCTAATGAGTGCGGGATGATAACCACCATCGTGAATTAATGTGGTTCTGGACGTCTGTTGCCTATGAAATATGTTTAAAGCTCTGTGAAGCTTATAGAAGGGCTTGCAATTGAAGAGTCGGGTAAGCGGATACCTAAAAGGTGATACAAGGTACCTCGCTGTCTGTCCTTTTATTTGATAATACACAAATAGAGGCCAATTTGGTGGTTAAAACCAGGGCAATGTGAGGTAGGGAATGTAAAATAATAACACAAAACAAAAAAATTAGAGAATAGGTATTTTTTTTTCTTTAATCAGATATACATCCTGTTTCTCATTAGTAAGGGATGGCGGGAGTCCATTTCATTGCCCTTCCATGGATAGGTGGCTGTCATTCTGAGAGACAGCTACAAAGAAACCTCTGCTAATTGTCCTTTTCAGGACACTTACAGGGACACGCTGCTCATATACTGCCCTACTCTGTCACCTTTTCCCATATCTCCCACCTAGCCGACCACTTATTCTCACAGGAAGGTTTGGTTGTGGGGGGGGGAGTTTACACACCGACTGGTGCCGCCTCCCGTCTCATTGATGGGCAAGTATTGTACCTCCCACCACCTCTTAATATTGATTGTGGGTTATTGATGTAATTTTTATTGCATAAAATTTAACAATTTAAATTTAAACACTTTTTTTCTGTTTCTTCTGCACAGTGGAGTTAATAGTTACAGGCTTATGATCTAATTGTTTTCTTGTATTCTATTTTCTGAAGGGCAACAAAGTTAATAAAAGGAGTGCGGAGAATAGAGTACCCTGAAAGATTGTCACAGTTAGGTTTATTTAGTTAAGACGCTTGAGGGGGTCATCTAATAACTATGTATAAATATATTTGGGGTCAATACAAACATCTGTCCCACAATCTATTTATACCCCAGAGTGTAACCATAATCCAAGGGCATCCACTAAGGTTAGAGGAAAGGTGCTTTTTCCACCAAGGGGATTCTTCTCTTTAAGAGCAGTGAGACTATGGAACTCGCTGCCAGAGGAGGTAGTAAGCTATGGCTAAGCTATGGCCACTAGACCACTGGAAGGAGATAATCAGGCTGAACTGGATGGACTAAAGTCTTTATATAGCCTTACATACCATGTTACTATGTTACTATGTTCTTGTTGGGTTTTGGGTCACTCGAGTTATTGGCCGATATGGTGGTCTTGAGGAGAAGATAATATCAGGAATAAAGATCAGTGGTATAGCTGTAAGTGGCTTGGAAGATGACAGAATGAGATGTTACAGGAGAAGAGAAGGAAACTGTTTTCTATTTTCAAATCGAGTCCCTTTTTTCAGATCGAGTCCCTTGTGCCACCCGTGTGCGTGTGCGTGCTGCTCGGGAACTCCTGCATTTCCATTCTGGGTGGGGGGTAGTGTAGCTGGTCCAGCAGTAAACAGTTTCCTTGCATTGTGCTTGGTGGCGTATGTGCAGTGAGTGGCTGCAAAAACAAAAATAGACTTGCCCAGACGCGGGGCCCCCACTGCCACCAATAGCTTTGTTGCTGGCCCATCAGACCAAAGGCTGAATTTGTGCAAGCACATGGTGTGTGGGGTCTAGGCTGTATTGCAAGGTCTTTGACCCTTCCACCCAATGGCTTGCACTTGAGAGGTTTAGGGCAACCTCAGGTAAGCCTGCTCCCAATTTATCTATTGCACTGTATGTCCCAGATGGGCTCTCAGAGATTAGAGTTAGGAATGCACCCCACAGAGGCACTTTGGCGTAGTGGTGCAGCTTAAGCTACTTCTGCAGATGTGTGTGACCGAGTCCTCTGTTTTTAACTAAGTTTAGAGACAGATTATAGGCTGGCCTGCAAGCTGACAGGGTTGAGTGCTGTGGCTCCTTTAAGACTTGTGTGTACTAATTGCCCTGCTAACGTGCACCTCCCAGGTTAGTTATAAAATGGTCTGAGCGGCTGCCACCCCCCCTTTGTTTCTTTTGAAAAGCCTCTTGCACCAGACCATAACCCAAATGGTTGGTAGAGGCCCCGTTTGCAGGGCAAGTAGTGGAGGTCCCAGGTTGCATCCCTTGCACCCCTACCCGGACAGTGATATAGGTATGTGCATTACCCCAAAGAGATCAAGGTCAAGATGCAACCAGGAGGCTTAACAGACTGAGGTCACTTTAGGAAGCTCTAGTTAAAGCGGACCTTCACCCTGAATAAGAGCATATCTTGTATGTTTCCCCCACCCTGTACATACAGATTGCCCACATTAATCTGGACCTTCACCCTGAATAAGAGCCTATCTTATATGTTTCCCCCACCCTGTACATACAGATTGCTCACATTTATCCAGACCTTCACCCTGAATAAGAGCCTATCTTATATGTTTCCCCCTCCCTGTACATACAGATTGCTCACATTAATCCGGACCTTCACCCTGAATAAGAGCCTATCTTATATGTTTCCCCCTCCCTGTACATACAGATTGCTCACATTAATCCGGACCTTCACCCTGAATAAGAGCCTATCTTATATGTTTCCCCCTCCCTGTACATACAGATTGCTCACATTAATCCAAACCTTCACCCTGAATAAGAGCCTATTTTATATGTTTCCCCCTCCCTGTACATACAGATTGCCCACATTAATCTGGACCTTTACCCTAAATAAGAGCCTATCTTATATGTTTCCCACACCCTGTGCATACAGATTGCTCACATTTATCCAGACCTTCACCCTGAATAAGAGCTTATCTTATATGTTTCCCCCACCCTGTACATACAGATTGCCCACATTAATCTGGACCTTCACCCTAAATAAGAGCCTATCTTATATGTTTCCCACACCCTGTACATACAGATTGCTCACATTAAAATTCATCCTACCTGCATCTACTGCATGTTATTAACCTTTAAACATTCTTGATGGCGGCTCATGGAGCATCAGTCAGCCTGCAGACAGGAAGTGTCTTCTGATTGCGTTGTTCTGCATTTTGGGATTGGTGTCCTTTCCCTGACCCCAACTCTACGCTGTCTTTACAAAGCACAGCTATAACCCGACCCCCTGTACTTTATCCCGCTCTCCTCTCCTCAGTATGTATGATGTTTCTTAGTCAAGATGGCGGCGCCCGTATCCTAGAGTCCTGAACTGAGTTGCAGCTTGTTGGGGGAAAGAATAATAAGTAAGTGACTAAAAACTTAAAATGTATTTATTTTAGATGCTAGGGAATAGTTTTTTAAGGGTTTTTCCTTTTCATTAAATCACACTGAAGGTCCGGTTTAATAGCTTGACAAATGGCCAATTTCAATAAATCTTAGGAACGGGGGGGTTATTTAGCAGTTTATTTTAGATTTACTTTTAGTACTCAATTGAACTTATGATATTTTTATTATTTATATAAAGGTTTGCATGCCAGTTTCATCGCATTATTCAGCACAAATATGTTGCTTGAAAACTCCCTGAGAAAGTAAACAGGCCTCTGTAGGGCATCTGAAAATATTTGCCCCTCTATTTATGACCTGGGACATTATTACATGTGACTGATAATATTTGCCCATCTTATTAGATTTTGAGCTGCACACGGGTCATTATCATTATTCATTACAAGTCGAAAGACTGCACAAATATGTTGATTCCATGAGAAGGTAAGCATGACTCTGAAGGACTTATGACTGATATTTACTCTTAGAATTAATTTTGAGATGAAAATACTATCATGGCCTTCGTTTGAGTGATGCAATGGAAACATCCACCTGAGTGCAACGCCAGCTCTCTCTGTGCTGTATCGGTGTTTAGAGGGTTTATACTATGTTATCAGAGACGTCTCCAGAGATGGTATTCGGGCGAGGCAAAGATGGCAGCTGCCTGCGGCCCCAAAACCGGCAGGGGGTTTTCTTCTGACCTGATCCAGGCAGAAATCAGCAGGCCTCATCCAATCTCCAAACAAGATGGCTGCTATATTCAAGTTTACAAAACAGGTCTCTCTATCCCAAAGCCACTGTCATCATCGTCTGCCTGTGTCCATCTCCATTCAAGACAAGACTCCATGTGTGTCCTTCAGCTGACCCGAGCGTATCTCCCTGTCTCTCCTCAGCCCAGCTCTTTTTCCCAGGCTGACCACTTTGTTTCATTTGAAATGGCACAGGTGATCTCTTATTGGCCCAGACAAACTAACCAGGTGATACTCTGATTGGATCAGATAAAACTATCACAGGTGATTTTTTGTGCAAATGCACACATGAAACTATACTCAGGCCGGGGGCTACCAAGCCCAGTCTTCAGGACAAAGGAAGGTCTCCAATCATGCTGGCTAAACAAAAGGGGGTCAGCCTATATACAGTGCTATTTTTTTGATTGTCTAAGATTTTTACAATTTCTTTGGGAACAAAATATTTAAAAAATTCATAGCATTACACCTCAGATAAAACTAACAAGTGATTTTCTGTTGGCCAACTTAGTTTGCATGCAAATGTACACCTGAAACTAAACACAGGCCGGAGGCTACCAAGCCCAGTCTTCAGGACAAAGGAAGGTCTCCAATCATGCTGGCTAAACAAAAGGGGGTCAGCCTATATACAGTGCGATTTTTTTGATTGTCTAAGATTTTTACAATTTCCTTGGGAACAAAATATTTAAAAATGTCATAGCATTAGACCTCAGATAAAACTCACAAGTTATTTTCTGTTGGCCAACTTAGTTTGCATGCAAATGTACACCTGAAACTAAACTCAGGCCGGAGGCTACCAAGCCCAGTCTTCAGAACAAAGGAAGGTCTCCAATCATGCTGGCTAAACAAAAGGGGGTCAGCCTATATACAGTGCGATTTTTTTGATTGTCTAAGATTTTTACAATTTCTTTGGGAACAAAATATTTAAAAATTTCATAGCATTACACCTCAGATAAAACTAACAAGTTATTTTCTGTTGGCCAACTTAGTTTGCATGCAAATGTACACCTGAAACTAAACTCAGGCCGGAGGCTACCAAGCCCAGTCTTCAGAACAAAGGAAGGTCTCCAATCATGCTGGCTAAACAAAGGGGGTCAGCCTATATACAGTGCGATTTTTTGATTGTATAAGATTTTTTACAATTTCTTTGGGAACAAAATATTAGTAGTAGTCTACCGTCGTCCGGGTGTAAAGGAAGAGACGCAGCCATCTTCTGACTTGCTCGCCGTCTGCAGAGACGAAAACTGGATAATGTGTGGGAGGTCCCAGGTATTTATGGACCGGGAGGGGCTTCTTTTTTCCTGTCATCTCTGCAGAAGTTCGCCCTCTACTGGTTATGACCCATATGTCATGAATATTGGAAGCGGGGTGTGTGACATACTTGGAATATATTTAAAAATATCATAGCGTTACACGGGGGGCTTCAACACTCAAGCACACTCCCAGAGCTGTTTCTCGCCCCGGGCCAGCCAGGCAATTACCTTGAGCATCAGGGGCTCCGGAAGAGCACTATAGGGTGCAAAGTGCCAGTGGGAATAGTTCTAATTATGCCAAGGCAGCGAGTATAGCTCACAGTTGCCATAACAAAAATAGCCACTGATGCTATTGTACAGCGTCAGCAGCCATCTTTGATATGGGCAACAATGTAATAAATGATCCTCTGCAGTGTGTCAACTGCTTGTGTGAGAAACAGCAGTGGCACCTTCCACTCTCCGACCTGCCCCCCCCCCCCCCTCGATTATATCTCACTCACTCTGCTACTAAGAAATCCTGGGCTGCAGGATGAAGATAATAGTTTTCAAGTCAGGAAAACAGCCTGACAGAATAAATAACACATTCTACAGGCTACTGTGCACTGCAGTTTGTTTTTGTGTGTTAAACGTGTAGGGGGTGAGTAATTTTGCCCTTTTCACATTAATACGGTGTTCTTTATTAATTTAGCAGTAACAGGAATATTAAAAATGTGGATGCAATGGCTGGTGTTGCTCACTAGATGTCACTCTTTACCAAGAAATCAACCTGTTCATTCAGAAAATGGATACCTAACGTGGACTATCCTGTTGATCGTTCCTTGCTCGGGGGGAAATCTGAAATAGGATGCTCCACTGTATGAAACCCCCCTAGGCCACACACTCCACTCACCTCCCCATCGTTCCCACAGCACATGCACGGGCGCTCATCCAATCAGATTTATGCCGTGCATACTAATGGACTAAAGACTGAGAGTATTATAGCCTACAGGGAAGCTTTTGATCCGCTTTAACATTAGTTACATTTTTGGTATAGACTTCCATGGGGAAGTTGCTAAGATTCTATTTAGATGGTTTGCCCCAAGGGGCTTGGCCAGTCTAGGGTGCGGGTTCTCTGCTAATATCTGGATGAGAAGAAACCACTCTGCTTACAGGGGATTAGAAATAGGGCCATAGATCTTTGCTGAATTTCAAGCAGGGAGACTGCTCACCATGACTGGAGGAACAGAAGCACAACAAAGCTGCTGGGGGAGTGTGCCATCAGCATTGGAGCTAACAGTGCTGCATTTAGTGGGACTGTAGATGGATCAGGGAAGCTTTTAAATTATATAGCACATGTAAATGTACATAGAACACTGGATCTGTCCAGGCAATGGAAAATATACTCACCTTTTGTCACCAGCAGTTGTCCTACGCTAGTTGTTCTGAAAAACGTACTAGGTCTCACTTGTGTGCAGGCCCATTATCCCTGCAATATCGGGGACAAACAGCTGCCCCCCCCCCACGGCAGTTACACTATCTACAACACACCCACTCTAAAAAAATGCAATGAAGGTGGCCAAACCACTCTAAGTGGAAATGCCCCGCATTAAGCAGATACGTACCTTACCCTTGTAGAGCTCCATTTGACTGCAGAGTTGGTGCAGATGCCACATGTATCTTTACTAGGAGAGTGGGCCCCTAAGATCAGATGTTCTGTTTATGCCATGGGACTCCAGTCCCACACTGGTGACATTATGTGTGTGCAGGTTAGTCTGGTGTGCTTGTTAGCCGACTAGGGGAGAGCAGGTTAATTAGGGAATAAGTATGTCAGCTAATTAGAAGACAACCAATCATGCTACTATGGGCACTTTATAAGGAAGTCTCTGGAAGCAGTATGATGTCAGAAGATTTGTATGCAATTATCTATGCCTTTCTGCTCCTGTGGAGAAAAGATTGGACCCTTTTTGTGTATCACCATGCCTGTGCATTATATAGAGTATGCTATACACATTACCTGAATTCAAGCTGCAATCCGCACCGGCTAAACATCACAATAAGCCCTATCTATATCCAATATTAATCATGCAGTGTGCACGCAAAGAGGACCACCACCCCGATGAGGTGGAAACTCTAGGAAAATACAAAAAGAGAGGAGCCCCACAACTCCCCGCGTCCCCTAGAAAATGCGGCACCACTGTATACAATTTATACAAAAATAAACCTTTATTAGCTACAAATCTCTACACAAAAAGACATATTAAAAACACATAACACATTACAATCCATATAGAAGGGAGGGAAGAGGAGGGGGCAAAAAATGGTCACCTGTTGTTACTATGGTCATACAATAATAAATATCACAATATCGATAAAACAATGCCCTGAAATCCCGGCTAGGTATTATTAAAGTGCAAAGTGCTGCTGTAAACGCATATCTATCCTAAAAAATATTTACTTACTAAATGTGCAAAGAATATGCAAAAAAAAAAATAATAATTATATATATAATATATATATATCCCTTAATAATCAGACAGAACCAATAACAAACAAAGCAAGTATCGGTGCTATAGTGCATACATATAAGTCTTCATGTTCCTATCTATAACCAATCAGAGGACCCGCCGGGAACAAGCAAAACAAATGTAAATACAAGTTAATAGATCTTACATGACCAGGGACCAGCTCACCACCCCTCTGAGCGTCTACGCATTACGTGACGACTCTCCACGTCACTTCCTCAGGACAACACACTGATGAGCTGGTCCCTGGTCATGTAAGATCTATTAACTTGTATTTACATTTGTTTTGCTTGTTCCCGGCGGGTTCTCTGATTGGTTATAGATAGGAACATGAAGACTTATATGTATGCACTATAGCACCGATACTTGCTTTGTTTGTTATTGGTTCTGTCTGCTTATTGAGGGAGATATATATATATATATATATATTTTTTTTTTTGCATATTCTTTGCACATTTAGTAAGTAAATATTTTTTAGGATAGATATACGTTTACAGCAGCACTTTGTACTTTAATAATACCTAGCCGGGATTTCAGGGCATTGTTTTATCGATATTGTGATATTTATTATTGTATGACCATAGTAACAACAGGTGACCATTTTTTGCCCCCTTCTCTTCCCTCCCTTCTATATGGATTGTAATGTGTTATGTGTTTTTTAATATGTCTTTTTGTGTAGAGATTTGTAGCTAATAAAGGTTTATTTTTGTATAAATTGTATACAGTGGTGCCGCATTTTCTAGGGGACGAGGGGAGTTGTGGGGCTCCTCTCTTTTTGTATTTTCCATTATATAGAGAGACTATGGGGCTGGTAAAAGAAATGTCCACTATCCTTACCGGCACTCCCATGATACTGATCATGATATGATCATCCTCCCGCAGCCCTGGTGAGAACCATAAGATGCAGGACTAACAGCAGCGTGAGAGTGCCCGTACATGGACTGGACAGGACCAGGGGAGCTCCAAAATAAATAAAACCTCCTTACCTCGCCACGACTGCGGAAGCCACTCTATGCACTGTATGTGCAGCTGCCCATGTACCACTGGGCATGGCTGGATTCCGGGCGAGATAAGATTTTTGTAACCCCCACCCTGTTTGAGCACAGTAAAGGGGGGCACTGCCACACTGCATGTTGTAGGGCAATTAAGGAGATTATGCCACTTCCTGTTAAATTCTTTGGGGGGGGGGGGGGGATTTTAACACATCATTTGGTTCAAAATACTTTTTTTCCTCTGCAGTCAGTTCTTCTGTTGGACCCCAGAACCTCCAGTCCCACACTGGTGATACGTGTGCGCAGGTTAGTCTGGTGCGCTTGTTAGCGGACTAAGGGAGAGCAGGTTAATTAGGGAATTAGTATGTAAATCCTGATCAATCCTGCTACTATGGGCCCTTTATAGGGAAGTCTCTGGCAGCAGTATGATGCCAGAAGATTTGTATGGAATTATCTATGCCTAGCCCTGTGGAGAAAGGATTGGTCCCTTTTTGTGTATCACCATGCCTTCTCTTGGATTCTGATATTAGGATTTACCCTTGGACTGCTACTCTTTGTATAACTCGGCTCACTATCTG
The DNA here is from genome assembly GCA_027917425.1 of Gastrophryne carolinensis. Lineage (NCBI taxonomy): Eukaryota > Metazoa > Chordata > Amphibia > Anura > Microhylidae > Gastrophryne > Gastrophryne carolinensis. Next base: position 32,680,551 of record CM051237.1, on the reverse strand, counting down.
GAATTCGCAATCCCAATCATCCTCATCTTGGTTATCTGGTACGATCTTGACTTTGAATTGGAACTATTGTCTGTGACGTTTGGATTGTATTTCAGACCTAGCACCTTAGCGTATAACCCTAGACCTCAAGTTCCATGACTACACATCCATCGCATGTTGGTCTCCCTGTCCAGTCCTTTGATTTCTCCCTGGGGATGACTGCGGGCTCCCAAAAGGCAAATCTATCTATCTTTGCGGAGGAGCTCTAGAGAAGATCGGGGAGGCCCTTAGATTCTGGGACATGGTCTTGGTTGCTCAGGAGTCTGTCCCAGGACATTGCATCTGTGGCAGTGGGAGCCTAGTTCCTGCTCAACTTCAGGATGCGTGACATATGTCTACAGAACGCATGTAAAAATATACCACATATAGATAAATATATAAAATTTATTGCAAACATTTTCAATAAAATATTTTAAGTAAAACACAATTTACATTCGCTGTACATTATCTTTTTTGCTCTATATATTTTAAAATACTGACTTTTTCACACCATAAAAAAAATCCCCTAGCCCCCACAGTGGGGGTGGAACGACACATCATATAGAGAGAAGATCAGGGTGGTAAAAGAATGACGCTGATCATCCTCCCGCAGCCCTAGAGAGAACTACAAGAAGCAGGACTAACAGCGGTGTGAGTGCCAGTACAGGGCCAGGGGAGCTCCAAAATAAATAAAACCTCCTTACCTCAACCCGGCTGCGAAAGCCGCTCTATGCACTGTGTGTGCAGCCACCCATGTACCGCTGGGCATTGCTGGATTCCAGGTGAGATAAGATTTTTGTAACCCGCACCCATTATGGGGCAATTGGGATTCTGCCACTTCCTTTAAGATTCTTGGGGGGGGGAGGGGTGTATTTTAACACATCTGGTTCAAAATATTTTTTTCCTATAAACCCAAAGTGCGTCTTAGGTTCAGGTGCATCTTGTTCAAATGCGTTATTTCACCGACCATTTTGTTTACAGATTCCAAAATGATCAGCCTTTATTCAGCATGTACAATTTATAAAATGTATAGTCTCTTCCCATGCTTAGAGGAAGTTGAAAAGGAGGAGTGCAGTTCAGATCAATTTGTAGTATTTTGTAGTTATGGAATAGAAAAGAGGGAATTTATTGGGATCCTACTCCTGCACTTGGAAGTTGCAGAAAAAGGACGAAGCCATGGGACAGGCTCGAATTATTCTTATTGCTTTCAAATTATTGTCTGAGCCCGAAAAGCCCACCAAAAAGAGCATACTGCACATATTAAATGATTTTTGAGACAAATATTGACTGGAAGCAAAGCGTGACTGAAACTAGTTAACTAGACCTTCAGGACATTGATAATGGGCAGAAGGAAGCATCTTTCTACAAGGATTCCAAGAATGTAAAATTTCACCTGAAGCAATTCTGTGGATTAGATGTAATAGTTCTTTCTGAAAATCTTGGCTGTTTGGCTCATACAGTTTTGAGGTCACCCATGCTTTTTGTGCTGAATTATATTTGTACCTTAGAGCACCAACGTCTTCCCTAGACCTTGTCACATTTTTAACCACAGCATGCATTCTACCAATGTTATAATTATAGTCTATGACAGCAAGTTGAGTTCTTGCAATCATCTCATCGATACCAAAGTGATTGTGTTTGGACCTGTACTTCCAGGATGTGTCATGGAACACTTCCAGCTCGGCAGTAGGACAAAATGGTGAGAGCCGCTGCAGGTCCTTGAGCAATCTAGGGTCACGCACCACCTGATTAAACATTAAATTTGCCACAGTACCAGCTGGAAGCCATTTCTTTATTGTATCAGTGTGTTCTTCTATTTCTGGGTGACTGCATTTACTGTAGAGGTTACCCTCACCCCACTGATGTTCGTTGGCAACATGGTGAGATATTGACATCCATTTTTCTTTCAAGAGCTCTGGATTTCCATTGCATGTGCTGGCTGCCCACCATAAATGGTTTTTGGCTGATGGTATCCAAGCAGAAATGGCTTTACAATTTTTAGTTTTACTTGCCACCTTAAGTTTATGGCCAATCCATTTCGCCAGGTACCCCACATTAAACTGATGAGCAATTGATGGATATCGTGTCTGTAGCAATTTCCTTATGCCAACATGGCGATCCGTACACAAAATTTTTACATTAACATGCTCTTGGATTAGGCGGTCTAAAACAACTTGGCACGCTTTTTTCTCTGGAGCAACGGAGCTCAACCCCTGTTCAAACTGTTCTACCTCAAAATCTAAAATCTTTTTGCTCTTGATGTCAAGAAGAGTGTACGTACAGTATTGTGTGTTATGTCCTGATGAGTTACATTGACCGTCACCAGCAAGTGCAATGGGATCGTTGCCTAAATCTGCGATTATAATGTTTCTTTCAACATTCCAATAAAGATCAATTGCAGGAAACAAGAAAGAATTTTGATTTCTGTTATGCGTTGCAGCACGGATTCCAAAGATCCCAGTGATGGAGAAGAAGGAATCCATTTTTTGGAAACGATTTCCACTTTGAAGCGTGCCTGCAGAGATGAGGAGATTCCCAGCTGGCATATTGCCAATAAATGGTTGGCTGCACCAAAGATGTGCCTCGTGATTTTTGGAACATATAGCAGTAATTGAGACGGCACTTCCGATTCTATATTTCTTAAACTTGATCAGTTCACCATCACAGGACATGGGTGATGGGCATTTGCACATACGGATAAGTTGTGCAAGGCACGAATCGTATACAATATATTTTGCCTCTCTAGTGAGTCCTACGTTAGTATCTGCCTCTGCCATGGCCACGAATGAAGTGTCTATATCCTCAGACTCACTTATGGATTCCTCAACTAGCATTTCCTTGTGATCCTCTTCCTGTGATATAGATGGTCTGTAATTTTGGTCTTTTGGAGGTCGTTCTTGGCTGAACAAGCTTGCACTCTCTGATCCTAATCTTTTTGATAAAGCAGTTTTTTCTAATGGTTTGCCCAAAATTGCAGCAACCAAGGGTGTAGTAAACCCACTTCCTTCAAGGTCTTCTCCAAATCCTTGATTTGCTTCATAATCCATACCATGCAAAGGCCTACCACTGTGCTGGTGATTTAAAGAAGTTCCACTTGCTCTCGGCATAACTTGTGCTTGGGTGGAGTGCTGTAGTTTTTTTAGTGGGGGAAGCCTGCCTAAGTTGCACTGTATTCCAGCATTGCGTGTAAAGAAATATTTCTGTGTAGATGTGGATTGATGTTTCACAACAATGGGATCCGTTGATATGCCAATACTGGCTTTGTACCTAGTATAAATTCTTTTTCGCTTTCGAGGGGGGTTGTTTAGCAATTGTTCTCCCGCTACTGTAACTTTTTCAGATTGTTGGATTTCCATACCAACTCTCTCTTGTGCGCTAGGTTTTAAGGTTGGATCTAGAATAGATGGATCAGCTGTTTCTTCATCCAAAATTTGACTTGCTATTGACGACTGAGACGAGGATGCTGCAGATTCTGTCACCAGTCTTAATTCTGGAACAGGATGCGGCTGCACACTTGCCGAGTAATTTGTTGTAACCATAGGTTGCTCTTCTGCAGCCAGGCTGGGCAATCCCAATTCAAGAGTTGGAACAGCGTCCTTTTTCAGGTAGACATTTTCCCCTCGTTTAACGTACGCTTCGTCTTCGAAATGTTTGGAACATACTCTATGTAGAGAACTTTTGTCTGCTAGGATCTTTTGTGTGAGGGCCTCTAGCTTACTTTCTGGGGTTCCAATACATTCTAGCCAACGAATAACAATTTCCCTTTTCTTAGGAAAGACATGAAGTCTGATGTCTGGATTCTTTCTTCTCCATGAAAAATGGCAGGCTGGCACCATACACACAGGCATTTTGTAATATCTGGCAAAAAATAGTTAAACATTAATTGACATATGTAATCCACTACATTTTCATTCTCTGCGTTTTAATGCTTATAAGCTAATGCTTAGTTCACTTTATATAAAGATGAACCCACTTATGCAGGGGTTCCCAACCTTTATTTTAATCAATACGTTATATTTTCCAATCATATCAAGCATCACCTAGGTGGCGTATATGGGTTGTCACCTAAAACGGAGGTAACAAAACACCCTTTTTAAGTGAATACTTGTACTTCCAAAGCAAATGAGACTTAGGTGACAATTGTCAGCAGACCAGGTTAATTGGTTACCAGTCCTAAATGGGCCACATCACTCAACCCTGTTAGCTTGCAGCCAGATGTGTGTGGACCAAGATCTCCGTTTTTAACCAGATTTAGAGACAGATTAAAAGTTTGGCTGCAAGCCAAATGGTTTGAGTGCTGTGGCTCCTTTAAGACTTTCGTATCCTAAATGCCCTGGTCACGTGCACCTCCCAGGTTAGTTATAAATTGGTCTGAGCAGCTGCCATCCTCCTTAGTTTCTTTTGATTTTGTGCAAGCGCATGGAGTGTGGGGTCTGAAGCTGTGCTGCAAGGCTTTCGACCCTTGGTCACTGATGAATAGTCCTTTGTAATTAAGCATTTATTCATTAACATGAGGCCAGATTAGGGGTTAGTGGCAATAACTGTTTTAAAGTGGTGCCCCAGCGGCAATGACCAGAACACCTGAAATAATTACAAAACGAGGGTGCACCGCATATACAATCAAACTGTGCTACACTGCATGTAACCAATCAAAGCCGACCAAATCTGATGGGTTCTGGGAGATACACAATCCCTCCTGACCCTGGTATCAGGAGCATCAAAGAATCACAGCAACAATAATATAAATACTAAAAAAGTGCAAAATTTTATTAGGAGTAATCCGACAACAACATTCAACAAAACACATTAAAAACACTGCGCCTCCCCTGATACTTCCAGTGCTGACAAAAATAAGGCAGACATAAATTTCTGGGAAGCTCTCTAATATTCCACGTGCTGGGACTAAGAGAACAACTATTTAAATGTGCCGGCACAATCTATGGCCTATTTTAGGAATGCTACCTACCTCCAATAATAATCAATCTTAAAAGTGACTGTGCTTAATTAACAAAATGTGCTCAAACATATATGCCATAGAATACATAAAAAAATATATAAAAAAAGATATATTTGATGGTATACACATGTAAAAAATGACCATGATTCAATAGGTGAAAAATGACAATTAATAAAAAGAACAGTGACAATTAATAAACATGATTAGTGAACATATAGAAAAACGTGCAATATTATCTATACAACATCTAATGAAAAAGCTAATGAAAAAAGCTAAGAACCTGCTGATCATGGATACCTGAAAGTGCAAAAACTACCAACTTTAGAACCCATATCAAACGTGAAATACACATAAAAAGGAATATCAAAAAGATATAAAAACCCAGAGCCAGGCACCAAGGTCCACAACACGCCGTCTGAAGAAGGGGATTAGCAGAGGGGACACCTACGTACGCGGCCGCCCGTGCCGCTTCGTTGGGTGAGAGACAGTTAAACAAAAAAGCACATGTCTTTATACCTCCTACAGTCGCGCCGCACGCCATCAGGAAGATGAAGGTGTTCCCCCGGGGACGCCGGAAATTAGATCATGACCAGAACACAGTATAGTCAAAATCCTGGGTTTTGGTCCTTGCCTCCAGGGCACCCTGATCGGGGGTGCCCGATGTGTGACCCCCCCAGGTCACCTGATAGCATTCACCCTTCCTCAGTCTTATGGCGCATGTGCAGCCTCTCGTCCAATCAGCTCGTCTAAGCCTTTGTCTAACCGGAACGTATCTGAGTGCGCTGGCGGCCACATCCTCCGCTACCCACTAAAGTGGAGTGTACCCACGCAGGCCATTCACAAATGTCTGGCATGGGCACACGCCCTGCTAGTGGGATAGTGGGGATCCAGCTGCTGCTCGCGCATGCGTCATTGGACCTGGAACAAAGGTGAGTTTATGGGAGAATGGGGGGTTTCACACAGTGGAGCATCCCGATTTTAGATGCCCCAGGGGGAGGGGATCAATCTGGGGCTAACACATCTACTTACCTATTGAGCCAAGCACAACAATACTGCACGCGTCGTTAAATGATAGGCAGCGATCACCACGATCCTAGCACATATGGGGTAACAGCTTAAACATAACACAAATCTGCCCCCCCCCCCCCAAAATGGGCCCATTATTCCGGGCCCATTTTGTGGGGGGGCAGATTTGGCTTACCTGCTGTGTGGCTGTGTGGCCGTGTAGTCAAGGGGCCCACTTAGGCTGCTATATGGCACAGGAGAGCCATTTAAGTTGGTGTGGTGCAGTTGTTGCGGGGCTCAGGGGCCCAATAGCCTGCTGTTGGACAAGGGGCTGTGTGCCAAAGGGGCCCCAATTATTCTGCTGCTGGGCAAGGGGCTGTGTGGCAAAGGGGCCCGATTAATCTGCTATTGGGCAAGGGGCCGTGTGGTAAAGGGGCCTGATTAGTCTGCTGTTGGCCATGGGGCTGTGTGGCAAAGGGGCCTGATTAGTCTGCTTTTGGGCAAGGGGCCTTGTGGCAAAGGGGCCACGATTAGTCTGCTGTTGGCCATGGGGCTGTGTGGCAAAGGGGCCCCTGATTAGTCTGCTGTTGGCCATGGGGCTGTGTGGCAAAGGGGCCCCTGATTAGTCTGCTGTTGGCCATGGGGCTGTGTGGCAAAGGGGCCTGATTAGTCTGCTTTTGGGCAAGGGGCCTTGTGGCAAAGGGGCCCCTGATTAGTCTGCTGTTGGCCATGGGGCGGTGTGGCAAAGGGGCCTGATTAGTCTGCTTTTAGGCTAGGGGCTGCGTGGCCCCAATTAGTCTGTTGTTGGGCAAGGGGCCTCGATTAATCTGCTATTGGGCAATGGGCTGTGTAGCAAAGGGGCCCTGATTAGTTTCCCATCAGGCAGGAGCTGTGTGGCAAAGGGGCCCCAATTAGTTTGCTGTCGGCAAAGGGGCTGTGGGGCAAAGGGGCCCCTATTAGTCTGCTATCGGGCAAGGAGCTGTGTGGCAAAGGGGCCCCGATTAGTCTGCTATTGGGCAAGGAGCTGTGTGGCAAAGGGGCCCCAATTAGTTTGCTTTTAGGCAAGGGGCTGTGTGGCAAAGGGGCCCCAATTAGTTTGCTTTTAGGCAAGGGGCTGTGTGGCAAAGGGGCCCCAATTAGTCTGCTGTTGGGCAAGGGGCCCGATTAATCTGCTATTGGGCAATGGGCTGTGTAGCAAAGGGGCCCCGATTAGTTTGCTGTCAGCAAAGGGGCTGTGGGAAAAAGGGGCCCCGATTAGTCTGCTTTTGGGCAAGGGGCTGTACAGCAAAGGGGCCCCCGATTAGTCTGCTTTTGGGCAAGGGGCTGTGTGGCAAAGGGGCCCCGATTAGTCTGCTGTTGGCCATGGGGCTGTGCGGCAAAGGGGCCCCAATTGGTCTGCTTTTGGGCAAGGGGCTGTGCGGCAAAGGGGCCCCAATTGGTCTGCTTTTGGGCAAGGGGCTGTGTGGCAAAGGGGCCCCGATTAGTCTGCTGTTGGCCATGGGGCTGTGTGGCAAAGGGGCCCCGATTAGTCTGCTTTTGGCCATGGGGCTGTGCGGCAAAGGGGCCCCGATTAGTCTGCTTTTGGGCAAGGGGCTGTGTGGCAAAGGGGCCCCGATTAGTCTGCTGTTGGCCATGGGGCTGTGTGGCAAAGGGGCCCCGATTAGTCTGCTTTTGGCCATGGGGCTGTGCGGCAAAGGGGCCCCGATTAGTCTGCTTTTGGGCAAGGGGCTGTGTGGCAAAGGGGCCCCCGATTAGTCTGCTGTTGGCCATGGGGCTGTGTGGCAAAGGGGCCCCGATTAGTCTGCTTTTGGCCATGGGGCTGTGCGGCAAAGGGGCCCCAATTGGTCTGCTTTTGGCCATGGGGCTGTGCGGCAAAGGGGCCCCGATTAGTCTGCTGTTGGCCATGGGGCTGTGTGGCAAAGGGGCCCCGATTAGTCTGCTTTTGGGCAAGGGGCTGTGTGGCAAAGGGGCCCCCGATTAGTCTGCTGTTGGCCATGGGGCTGTGTGGCAAAGGGGCCCCGATTAGTTTTCTGTTGGCCATGGGGCTGTGTGGCAAAGGGGCCCCGATTAGTCTGCTTTTGGCCATGGGGCTGTGCGGCAAAGGGGCCCCAATTGGTCTGCTTTTTGCCATGGGGCTGTGCGGCAAAGGGGCCCCGATTAGTCTGCTTTTGGGCAAGGGGCTGTGCGGCAAAGGGGCCCCGATTAGTTTGCTGTTGGGCAAGGGGCTGTGTGGTATAGGACACAATGCAATGATGAGTTAAACCGGACCTTCACCATGATTTATTGAAAAGCCCAACCCCTTCAAAAACAATTCTCCAGCATCTAAAATTAATATATTTTAAGTTTTTAGTCACTTATTATTCTTTCCCCCACTGGGCTGCAACTCTGTTCAGGACTTTGGGATACGGGTGCCGCCATCTTGACTCAGTAGCATCACACTTACTGAGGAGAAGAGAGTGGGATAAAGTAAAGGGGGGGGCAGGTTATAGCTGTGCTTTGCATAGACAGAGCAGAGCTGGGGTCAGGGAAAAAACAGCAATCCCAGAATACAGAGCAGCACAGTCAGAAGGCACTTCCTGTTTGCAGGCTGCCTGATGCTCCACGAGTCGTCATATTGGATGTTTAAAGGCTCAGAAAATGCAGTAGATGCAGGTAGGATGATTTTTAATGTGGACAATCTGTATGTACAGGGTGTGGGAAACATATAAGATAGACTCTTATTCAGGGTGAAGGTCCGGATTAATGTGGGCAATCTGTATGTACAGGGTGTGGGAAACATATAAGATAGGCTCTTATTCAGGGTGAAGGTCCGCTTTAAAGTGGACCAACACCCAGGATTTTGACTATCCTGGGTGTTGGTCCACTTAGGTGGGGCACCCCGATCGGGGGTGCCCCGCTGTGTGAAACCCCCCCGATTGCCGCAAAAACTCACCTCTCCCCGCTCCCACGTGACCTCGTCCGGCCAATGACAGCGCTCAGAGCCGCTTTGGTATGCGCGTCCAAAGCCGCTTGGACGCGCATACCAGAGCGCTGTCATTGGCTGCGTCTGTCGCTTCCCTCTAACAGGGAGCGCGCCTGCGCCGGCCATTCACAAAACGGCCGGCGCGGGAGCGCGCCCTGCTAGAGGGAAGCGAGAGACGCGGCCGCGTCTCGCGCATGCGCCGTTGGATCGCCGGTAAGGTAAGGATTGTGGGCCTCCTGGGGGGTTCCTCCCCGCGGGACATCCCGATTTTGGATGCCCCGCGGGGAGGGATCTGATCGGTCCGGGAATCTTATAGATTCCCGGGCCGATCCCCCCTGGGTGTTGGTCCACTTTAAGCTTGGCCAGCAGGAGGTGGGGACAGAGAGCTACTGTAGGGGGGGGGGGGGATAACGTTTCAGAAGGAGGAGCGAGATAAGCAGGCATAATAAATAACGCCCTGGCATCGGCCTTGCGACCACTTTGGAGCCGTGGTCCGGATCGGAGGAGGTGGTCAAGGCTTCCTCTAGCGGCTACAGGGAGAAAACGCAAGCTATGGAGATGAGACACGAGCACATACCTGCTTCCTCTGCTCGCACACCGTAGGTTCAACAGCGGTTTCCCGTTTTGCCATACAGCCAATGAAAAAAGGCTCCACCTTCGCATCAGCTTCTTTAGTCGTTTTTCAGGCTGTCCTCAGTGCAGGAACGACGGCGGCCATTTTCTTGTAGCCCACACAGCGATATCAGGTGTTACTACACAAACAGCTTAAGGAGGCGGGGAAACTGATACAGCTGTGGCGATAAAGAGGCGGAAGAGGGGGCGGAGCCTTGTTTGACACCTGCTACAAGGCTTATCACAGAAAGAAGTGGGCGTGGCTCCATGAAGGGCGGAAGTTAGAGGCCAGTATACCACAGAGAGATACACCATGGTGAGACCTTCATGTGACTGACTTTTATGAGTGAGGCATGCTGGGATTGGAGGCATTAACCCTTCATTTGACTGAGCTCTCTCTGTATGAGTGAGGCATGCTGGAATTGGAGGCATTAACCCTTCATGTGACTGAGCTCTCTCTCTGTATGAGTGAGGCATGCTGGGAGTGGAAGCATTAACCCTTCATGTGACTGAGCTCTCTCTGTATGAGTGAGGCATGCTGGGAGTGGAAGCATTAACCCTTCATGTGACAGCTCTCTCTCTCTGTATAAGTGAGGCATGCTGGGATTGGATGCATTAACCCTTCATGTGACTGAGCTCTCTCTCTGTATGAGTGAGGCATGCTGGGATTGGAGGCATTAACCCTTCATGTGACTGAGCTCTCTCTCTGTATGAGTGAGGCATGCTGGGGTTGGAGGCATTAACCCTTCATGTGACTGAGCTCTCTCTCTGTATGAGTGAGGCATGCTGGGAGTGGAAGCATTAACCCTTCATGTGACTGAGCTCTCTCTCTGTATGAGTGAGGCATGCTGGGATTGGAGGCATTAACCCTTCATGTGACTGAGCTCTCTCTCTGTATGAGTGAGGCATGCTGGGATTGGAGGCATTAACCCTTCATGTGACTGAGCTCTCTCTGTATGAGTGAGGCATGCTGGGATTGGAGGCATTAACCCTTCATGTGACTGAGCTCTCTCTCTGTATGAGTGAGGGATGCTGGGATTGGAAGCATTAACCCTTCATGTGACTGAGCTCTCTCTGTATGAGTGAGGCATGCTGGGATTGGAAGCATTAACCCTTCATTTGACTGAGCTCTCTCTGAGTGAGGCATGCTGGGATTGGAGGCAGTAACCCTTCATGTGACTGAGCTCTCCCTCTGTATGAGTGAGGCATGCTGGGATTGGAGACATTAACCCTTCATGTGACTGAGCTCTCTCTGTATGAGTGAGGCATGCTGGGATTGGAAGCAGTAACCCTTCATGTGACTGAGCTCTCTCTCTGTATGAGTGAGGCATGCTGGGATTGGAGGCATTAACCCTTCATGTGACTGAGCTCTCTCTCTCTGTATGAGTGATGCATGCTGGGATTGGAGACATTAACCCTTCATGTGACTGAGCACTCTCTCTGTATGAGTGAGGCATGCTGGGATTGGAGGCATTAACCCTTCATTTGACTGAGCTCTCTCTGTATGAGTGAGGCATGCTGGGATTGGAGGCAGTAACCCTTCATGTGACTGAGCTCTCTCTCTGTATGAGTGAGGCATGCTGGGATTGGATGCATTAACCCTTCATGTGACTGAGCTCTCTCTCTGTATGAGTGAGGCATGCTGGGATTGGAAGCATTAACCCTTCATGTGACTGATCTCTCTCTCTCTGTATGAGTGAGGCATGCTGGGATTGGAGACATTAACCCTTCATGTGACTGAGCTCTCTCTCTGTATGAGTGAGGCATGCTGGGATTGGAAGCATTAACCCTTCATGTGACTGATCTCTCTCTCTCTGTATGAGTGAGGCATGCTGGGATTGGAGACATTAACCCTTCATGTGACTGAGCTCTCTCTCTCTGTATGAGTGAGGCATGCTGGGATTGGAGACATTAACCCTTCATGTGACTGAGCTCTCTCTCTGTATGAGTGAGGCATGCTGGGATTGGAGGCATTAACCCTTCATTTGACTGAGCTCTCTCTGTATGAGTGAGGCATGCTGGGATTGGAGGCAGTAACCCTTCATGTGACTGATCTCTCTCTCTGTATGAGTGAGGCATGCTGGGATTGGAGACATTAACCCTTCATGTGACTGAGCTCTCTCTCTGTATGAGTGAGGCATGCTGGGATTGGAAGCATTAACCCTTCATGTGACTGATCTCTCTCTCTCTGTATGAGTGAGGCATGCTGGGATTGAAGACATTAACCCTTCATGTGACTGAGCTCTCTCTCTCTGTATGAGTGAGGCATGCTGGGATTGGAGACATTAACCCTTCATGTGACTGAGCTCTCTCTCTGTATGAGTGAGGCATGCTGGGATTGGAGGCATTAACCCTTCATTTGACTGAGCTCTCTCTGTATGAGTGAGGCATGCTGGGATTGGAGGCATTAACCCTTCATTTGACTGAGCTCTCTCTCTGTATGAGTGAGGCATGCTGGGATTGGAAGCAGTAACCCTTCATGTGACTGAGCTCTCTCTCTGTATGAGTGAGGCATGCTGGGATTGGAGGCATTAACCCTTCATGTGACTGAGCTCTCTCTCTGTATGAGTGATGCATGCTGGGATTGGAGACATTAACCCTTCATGTGACTGAGCTCTCTCTCTGTATGAGTGAGGCATGCTGGGATTGGAGGCATTAACCCTTCATGTGACTGAGCTCTCTCTGTATGAGTGAGGCATGCTGGGATTGGAGGCATTAACCCTTCATTTGACTGAGCTCTCTCTGTATGAGTGAGGCATGCTGGGATTGGAGGCAGTAACCCTTCATGTGACTGAGCTCTCTCTCTGTATGAGTGAGGCATGCTGGGATTGGATGCATTAACCCTTCATGTGACTGAGCTCTCTCTCTGTATGAGTGAGGCATGCTGGGATTGGATGCATTAACCCTTCATGTGACTGAGCTCTCTCTCTGTATGAGTGAAGCATGCTGGGATTGGGGGCATTAACCCTTCATGTGACTGAGCTCTCTCTCTCTGTATGAGTGAGGCATGCTGGGATTGGAGGCAGTAACCCTTCATGTGACTGCGCTCTCTCTCTGTATGAGTGAGGCATGCTGGGATTGGAGGTATTAACCCTTTATGTGACTGAGCTCTCTCTCTGTATGAGTGAGGCATGCTGGGATTGGAGGTATTAACCCTTTATGTGACTGAGCTCTCTCTCTGTATGGGTGAGGCATGCTGGGATTGGAGGCATTAACCCTTCATGTGGCTGAGCTCTCTCTCTGTATGAGTGAGGCATGCTGGGATTGGAGGCAGTAACCCTTCATGTGACTGAGCTCTCTCTCTGTATGAGTGAGGCATGCTGGGATTGGAGGCATTAACCCTTCATGTGACTGAGCTCTCTCTCTCTGTATGAGTGAGGCATGCTGGGATTGGAGGCAGTAACCCTTCATGTGACTGAGCTCTCTCTCTGTATGAGTGAGGCATGCTGGGATTGGAGGCAGTAACCCTTCATGTGACTGAGCTCTCTCTCTGTATGAGTGAGGCATGTTGGGAATGGAGGCAGTAACCCTTCATGTGACTGAGCTCTCTCTCTGTATGAGTGAGGCATGCTGGGATTGGGGGCATTAACCCTTCATGTGACTGAGCTCTCTCTCTGTATGAGTGAGGCATGCTGGGATTGGAGGCATTAACCCTTCATGTGACTGAGCTCTCTCTCTGTATGAGTGAGGCATGCTGGGATTGGGGGCATTAACCCTTCATGTGACTGAGCTCTCTCTCTGTATGAGTGAGGCATGCTGGGATTGGGGGCATTAACCCTTCATGTGACTGAGCTCTCTCTGTGTATGAGTGAGGCATGCTGGGATTGGAGGCATTAACCCTTCATGTGACTGAGCTCTCTCTCTCTGTATGAGTGAGGCATGCTGGGATTGGAGGCAGTAACCCTTCATGTGACTGAGCTCTCTCTCTGTATGAGTGAGGCATGCTGGGATTGGAGGCAGTAACCCTTCATGTGACTGAGCTCTCTCTGTGTATGAGTGAGGCATGCTGGGATTGGGGGCATTAACCCTTCATGTGACTGAGCTCTCTCTGTGTATGAGTGAGGCATGCTGGGATTGGAGGCATTAACCCTTCATGTGACTGAGCTCTCTCTCTGTATGAGTGAGGCATGCTGGGATTGGGGGCATTAACCCTTCATGTGACTGAGCTCTCTCTGTGTATGAGTGAGGCATGCTGGGATTGGGGGCATTAACCCTTCATGTGACTGAGCTCTCTCTCTCTGTATGAGTGAGGCATGCTGGGATTGGAGGCATTAACCCTTCATGTGACTGAGCTCTCTCTTTCTGTATGAGTGAGGCATGCTGGGATTGGAGGCAGTAACCCTTCATGTGACTGAGCTCTCTCTCTGTATGAGTGAGGCATGCTGGGATTGGAGGCATTAACCCTTCATGTGACTGAGCTCTCTCTGTATGAGTGAGGCATGCTGGGATTGGAGGCAGTAACCCTTCATGTGACTGAGCTCTCCCTCTGTATGAGTGAGGCATGCTGGGATTTGAGGCATTAACCCTTCATGTGACTGAGCTCTCTCTCTGTATGAGTGAGGCATGCTGGGATTGGAGGCAGTAACCCTTCATGTGACTGAGCTCTCTCTCTGTATGAGTGAGGCATGCTGGGATTTGAGGCATTAACCCTTCATGTGACTGAGCTCTCTCTCTGTATGAGTGAGGCATGCTGGGATTGGAGGCATTAACCCTTCATGTGACTGAGCTCTCTCTCTGTATGAGTGAGGCATGCTGGGATTGGAGGCATTAACTCTTCATGTGACTGAGCTCTCTCTCTGTATGAGTGAAGCATGCTGGGATTGGAGGCATTAACCCTTCATGTCACTGAGCTCTCTCTGTATGAGTGAGGCATGCTGGGATTGGAGACATTAACCCTTCATGTGACTGAGCTCTCTCTGTATGAGTGAGGCATGCTGGGATTGGAAGCAGTAACCCTTCATGTGACTGAGCTCTCTGTATGAGTGAGGCATGCTGGGATTGGAGGCATTAACCCTTCATGTGACTGAGCTCTCTCTGTATGAGTGAGGCATGCTGGGATTGGAGGCAGTAACCCTTCATGTGACTGAGCTCTCTCTCTGTATGAGTGAGGCATGCTGGGATTGGAGGCATTAACCCTTCATGTGACTGAGCTCTCTCTCTGTATGAGTGAGGCATGCTGGAATTGGAGGCATTAACCCTTCATGTGACTGAGCTCTCTCTGTATGAGTGAGGCATGCTGGGATTGGAGGCATTAACCCTTCATGTGACTGAGCTCTCTCCCTGTATGACTGAGGCATGCTGGGATTGGAGGCATTAACCCTTCATGTGACTGAGCTCTCTCTCTCTCTGTATGAGTGAGGCATGCTGGGATTGGAGGCATTAACCCTTCAACCGGACCTTCACCATGATTTAATGAAAAGCCCAAACTCTTAAAAAACAATTCCTCAGCATCTAAAATTAATATATTTTACATGTTTAGTCACTAATTTATTATACTTTCCCCCACTGGGCTGCAACTCTGTTCGGGAATTTAGGATACGGGCGCCGCCATCTTGACTCAGAAGCATCACACTTACTGAGGAGAGGAGAGTGGGATAAGGTACAGGGGGGCGGGTTATAGCTGTGCTTTGCTCAGACAGAGCAGAGCTGGGGTCAGGGAAAGGTCAGCAGTCCCAGAATGCCGAGCAGCACAGTCACTTCCTGTTTGCAGGCACTTCCTGTTTGCAGGCTGCCTGCAAAAATGGCAGCTTCCATAAGCCGCCATCTTGGATGTTTAAAGGCTTATAAAATGCAGTAGATGCAGGTAGGATGATTTTTAATGTGAGCAATCTGTATGTACAGGGTGTGGGAAACATATAAGATAGACTCTTATTTAGAGTGAAGGTCCGCTTTCATGTGACTGAGCTCTCTCTCTGTATGAGTGAGGCATGCTGGGATTGGAGGCATTAATCCTTCATGTGACTGAGCTCTCTCTCTGTATGAGTGAGGCATGCTGGGATTGGAGGCATTAACCCTTCATGTGACTGAGCTCTCTCTCTGTATGAGTGAGGCATGCTGGGATTGGAGGCATTAACCCTTCATGTGACTGAGCTCTCTCTCTGTATGAGTGAGGCATGCTGGGATTGGAGGCATTAACCCTTCATGTGACTGAGCTCTCTCTGTATGAGTGAGGCATGCTGGGATTGGAGGCATTAACCCTTCATGTGACTGAGCTCTCTCCCTGTATGACTGAGGCATGCTGGGAGTGGAAGCATTAACCCTTCATGTGACTGAGCTCTCTCTCTCTCTGTATGAGTGAGGCATGCTGGGATTGGAGGCATTAACCCTTCATGTGACTGAGCGCTCTCTCTGTATGAGTGAGGCATGCTGGGATTGGAAGCATTAACCCTTCATGTGACTGAGCTCTCTCTGTATGAGTGAGGCATGCTGGGATTGGAGGCATTAACCCTTCATTTGACTGAGCTCTCTCTCTGTATGAGTGAGGCATGCTGGGATTGGAGGCATTAACCCTTCATGTGACTGAGCTGTCTCTCTCTGTATGAGTGAGGCATGCTGGGATTGGAGGCATTAACCCTTCATTTGACTGAGCTCTCTCTCTGTATGAGTGAGGCATGCTGGGATTGGAGGCATTAACCCTTCATGTGACTGAGCTCTCTCTGTATGGGTGAGGCATGCTGGGATTGGAGGCATTAACCCTTCATGTGACTGAGCTCTTTCTGTATGAGTGAGGCATGCTGGGATTGGAAGCATTAACCCTTCATGTGACTGAGCTCTCTCTCTGTATGAGTGGGGCATGCTGGGATTGGAGGCATTAACCCTTCATGTGACGGGCTCTCTCTTTGTATGAGTGAGGCATGCTGGGATTGGAGGCATTAACCCTTCATGTGACTGAGCTCTCTCTGTATGAGTGAGGCATGCTGGGATTGGAGGCATTAACCCTTCATGTGACTGAGCTCTCTCTGTATGAGTGAGGCATGCTGGGATTGGAGGCATTAACCCTTCATGTGACTGAGCTCTCTGTATGAGTGAGGCATGCTGGGATTGGAGGCATTAACCCTTCATGTGACTGAGCTCTCTCCCTGTATGACTGAGGCATGCTGGGAGTGGAAGCATTAACCCTTCATGTGACTGAGCTCTCTCTCTGTATGAGTGAGGCATGCTGGGATTGGAGGCATTAACCCTTCATGTGACTGAGCTCTCTCTCTGTATGAGTGAGGCATGCTGGGATTGGAGGCATTAACCCTTCATGTGACTGAGCTCTCTCTGTATGGGTGAGGCATGCTGGGATTGGAGGCATTAACCCTTCATGTGACTGAGCTCTCTCTGTATGAGTGAGGCATGCTGGGATTGGAGGCATTAACCCTTCATGTGACTGAGCTCTCTCTCTGTATGAGTGAGGCATGCTGGGATTGGAGGCATTAACCCTTCATGTGACTGAGCTCTCTCTTTGTATGAGTGAGGCATGCTGGGAGTGGAAGCATTAACCCTTCATTTGACTGAGCTCTCTCTGTATGAGTGAGGCATGCTGGGATTGGAAGCATTAACCCTTCATGTGACTGAGCTCTCTCTCTGTATGAGTGAGGCATGCTGGGATTGGAGGCATTAACCCTTCATGTGACTGAGCTCTCTCTCTGTATGAGTGAGGCATGCTGGGATTGGATGCATTAACCCTTCATGTGACTGAGCTCTCTCTCTGTATGAGTGAGGCATGCTGGGATTGGAGGCATTAACCCTTCATGTGAATGAGCTCTCTCTCTGTATGAGTGAGGCATGCTGGGATTGGAGGCATTAACCCTTCATGTGACTGAGCTCTCTCTCTGTATGAGTGAGGCATGCTGGGATTGGAGGCATTAACCCTTCATGTGACTGAGCTCTCTCTCTGTATGAGTGAGGCATGCTGGGATTGGAGGCATTAACCTTTCATGTGACTGAGCTCTCTCTCTGTATGAGTGAGGCATGCTGGGATTGGAGGCATTAACCCTTCATGTGACTGAGCTCTGTATGAGTGAGGCATGTTGGGATTGGAGGCATTAACCCTTCATGTGACTGAGCTCGCTCTCTGTATGAGTGAGGCATGCTGGGATTGGAAGCATTAACCCTTCATGTGACTGAGCTCTCTCTGTATGAGTGAGGCATGCTGGGATTGGAGGCATTAACCCTTCATGTGACTGAGCTCGCTCTCTGTATGAGTAAGGCATGCTGGGATTGGAGACATTAATCCTTCAGGTGACTGAGCTCTGTATGAGTGAGGCATGCTGGGATTGGAGACATTAACCCTTCAGGTGACTGAGCTCTGTATGAGTGAGGCATGCTGGGATTGGAGGTATTAACCCTTTATGTGACTGAGCTCTCTCTCTGTATGAGTGAGGCATGCTGATACGTATTGGAGGCAGTAACCTCTCATGTGACTGAGCTCTCTCTCACTGTATGAGTGAGGCATGCTGGGATTGGAGGCAGTAACCCTTCATGTGACTGAGCTCTCTCTCTGTATGAGTGAGGCATGCTGGGATTGGAGGCATTAACCCTTCATGTGACTGAGCTCTCTCTGTATGAGTGAGGCATGCTGGGATTGGAGGCATTAACCCTTCATGTGACTGAGCTCTCTCTGTATGAGTGAGGCATGCTGGGATTGGAGGCAGTAACCCTTCATGTGACTGAGCTCTCTCTCTGTATGAGTGAGGCATGCTGGGATTGGAGGCATTAACCCTTCATGTGACTGAGCTCTCTCTCTCTGTATGAGTAAGGCATGCTGGGATTGGAGGCAGTAACCCTTCATGTGACTGAGCTCTCTCTCTGTATGAGTGAGGCATGCTGGGATTGGAGGCAGTAACCCTTCATGTGACTGAGCTCTCTCTGTATGAGTGAGGCATGCTGGGATTGGAGGCATTAACCCTTCATGTGACTGAGCTCTCTCTGTATGAGTGAGGCATGCTGGGATTGGAGGCAGTAACCCTTCATGTGACTGAGCTCTCTCTCTGTATGAGTGAGGCATGCTGGGATTGGAGGCAGTAACCCTTCATGTGACTGAGCTCTCTCTCTGTATGAGTGAGGCATGCTGGGATTGGAGGCATTAATCCTTCATGTGACTGAGCTCTCTCTCTGTATGAGTGAGGCATGCTGGGATTGGAGGCATTAATCCTTCATGTGACTGAGCTCTCTGTATGAGTGAGGCATGCTGGGATTGGAGGCATTAACCCTTCATGTGACTGAGCTCTCTCTCTGTATGAGTGAGGCATGCTGGGATTGGAGGCATTAACCCTTCATGTGACTGAGCTCTCTCTGTATGAGTGAGGCATGCTGGGATTGGAGGCATTAACCCTTCATGTGACTGAGCTCTCTCCCTGTATGACTGAGGCATGCTGGGAGTGGAAGCATTAACCCTTCATGTGACTGAGCTCTCTCTCTCTCTGTATGAGTGAGGCATGCTGGGATTGGAGGCATTAACCCTTCATGTGACTGAGCGCTCTCTCTGTATGAGTGAGGCATGCTGGGATTGGAGGCATTAACCCTTCATTTGACTGAGCTCTCTCTCTGTATGAGTGAGGCATGCTGGGATTGGAGGCATTAACCCTTCATGTGACTGAGCTGTCTCTCTCTGTATGAGTGAGGCATGCTGGGATTGGAGGCATTAACCCTTCATTTGACTGAGCTCTCTCTCTGTATGAGTGAGGCATGCTGGGATTGGAGGCATTAACCCTTCATGTGACTGAGCTCTCTCTGTATGGGTGAGGCATGCTGGGATTGGAGGCATTAACCCTTCATGTGACTGAGCTCTTTCTGTATGAGTGAGGCATGCTGGGATTGGAAGCATTAACCCTTCATGTGACTGAGCTCTCTCTCTGTATGAGTGGGGCATGCTGGGATTGGAGGCATTAACCCTTCATGTGACTGGGCTCTCTCTTTGTATGAGTGAGGCATGCTGGGATTGGAGGCATTAACCCTTCATGTGACTGAGCTCTCTCTGTATGAGTGAGGCATGCTGGGATTGGAGGCATTAACCCTTCATGTGACTGAGCTCTCTCTGTATGAGTGAGGCATGCTGGGATTGGAGGCATTAACCCTTCATGTGACTGAGCTCTCTGTATGAGTGAGGCATGCTGGGATTGGAGGCATTAACCCTTCATGTGACTGAGCTCTCTCCCTGTATGACTGAGGCATGCTGGGAGTGGAAGCATTAACCCTTCATGTGACTGAGCTCTCTCTCTGTATGAGTGAGGCATGCTGGGATTGGAGGCATTAACCCTTCATGTGACTGAGCTCTCTCTCTGTATGAGTGAGGCATGCTGGGATTGGAGGCATTAACCCTTCATGTGACTGAGCTCTCTCTGTATGGGTGAGGCATGCTGGGATTGGAGGCATTAACCCTTCATGTGACTGAGCTCTCTCTGTATGAGTGAGGCATGCTGGGATTGGAGGCATTAACCCTTCATGTGACTGAGCTCTCTCTCTGTATGAGTGAGGCATGCTGGGATTGGAGGCATTAACCCTTCATGTGACTGAGCTCTCTCTTTGTATGAGTGAGGCATGCTGGGAGTGGAAGCATTAACCCTTCATTTGACTGAGCTCTCTCTGTATGAGTGAGGCATGCTGGGATTGGAAGCATTAACCCTTCATGTGACTGAGCTCTCTCTCTGTATGAGTGAGGCATGCTGGGATTGGAGGCATTAACCCTTCATGTGACTGAGCTCTCTCTCTGTATGAGTGAGGCATGCTGGGATTGGATGCATTAACCCTTCATGTGACTGAGCTCTCTCTCTGTATGAGTGAGGCATGCTGGGATTGGAGGCATTAACCCTTCATGTGACTGAGCTCTCTCTCTGTATGAGTGAGGCATGCTGGGATTGGAGGCATTAACCCTTCATGTGACTGAGCTCTCTCTCTGTATGAGTGAGGCATGCTGGGATTGGAGGCATTAACCCTTCATGTGACTGAGCTCTCTCTCTGTATGAGTGAGGCATGCTGGGATTGGAGGCATTAACCTTTCATGTGACTGAGCTCTCTCTCTGTATGAGTGAGGCATGCTGGGATTGGAGGCATTAACCCTTCATGTGACTGAGCTCTGTATGAGTGAGGCATGTTGGGATTGGAGGCATTAACCCTTCATGTGACTGAGCTCGCTCTCTGTATGAGTGAGGCATGCTGGGATTGGAAGCATTAACCCTTCATGTGACTGAGCTCTCTCTGTATGAGTGAGGCATGCTGGGATTGGAGGCATTAACCCTTCATGTGACTGAGCTCGCTCTCTGTATGAGTAAGGCATGCTGGGATTGGAGACATTAATCCTTCAGGTGACTGAGCTCTGTATGAGTGAGGCATGCTGGGATTGGAGACATTAACCCTTCAGGTGACTGAGCTCTGTATGAGTGAGGCATGCTGGGATTGGAGGTATTAACCCTTTATGTGACTGAGCTCTCTCTCTGTATGAGTGAGGCATGCTGGGATTGGAGGCATTAACCCTTCATGTGACTGAGCTCTCTCTGTGTATGAGTGAGGCATGCTGGGATTGGGGGCATTAACCCTCCATGTGACTGAGCTCTCTCTCTCTGTATGAGTGAGGCATGCTGATACGTATTGGAGGCAGTAACCTCTCATGTGACTGAGCTCTCTCTCTCTGTATGAGTGAGGCATGCTGGGATTGGAGGCAGTAACCCTTCATGTGACTGAGCTCTCTCTCTGTATGAGTGAGGCATGCTGGGATTGGAGGCATTAACCCTTCATGTGACTGAGCTCTCTCTGTATGAGTGAGGCATGCTGGGATTGGAGGCATTAACCCTTCATGTGACTGAGCTCTCTCTGTATGAGTGAGGCATGCTGGGATTGGAGGCAGTAACCCTTCATGTGACTGAGCTCTCTCTCTGTATGAGTGAGGCATGCTGGGATTGGAGGCATTAACCCTTCATGTGACTGAGCTCTCTCTCTCTGTATGAGTAAGGCATGCTGGGATTGGAGGCAGTAACCCTTCATGTGACTGAGCTCTCTCTCTGTATGAGTGAGGCATGCTGGGATTGGAGGCAGTAACCCTTCATGTGACTGAGCTCTCTCTGTATGAGTGAGGCATGCTGGGATTGGAGGCATTAACCCTTCATGTGACTGAGCTCTCTCTGTATGAGTGAGGCATGCTGGGATTGGAGGCAGTAACCCTTCATGTGACTGAGCTCTCTCTCTGTATGAGTGAGGCATGCTGGGATTGGAGGCAGTAACCCTTCATGTGACTGAGCTCTCTCTCTGTATGAGTGAGGCATGCTGGGATTGGAGGCATTAATCCTTCATGTGACTGAGCTCTCTCTCTGTATGAGTGAGGCATGCTGGGATTGGAGGCATTAATCCTTCATGTGACTGAGCTCTCTCTCTGTATGAGTGAGGCATGCTGGGATTGGAGGCATTAACCCTTCATGTGACTGAGCTCTCTCTCTGTATGAGTGAGGCATGCTGGGATTGGAGGCATTAACCCTTCATGTGACTGAGCTCTCTCTGTATGAGTGAGGCATGCTGGGATTGGAGGCATTAACCCTTCATGTGACTGAGCTCTCTCCCTGTATGACTGAGGCATGCTGGGAGTGGAAGCATTAACCCTTCATGTGACTGAGCTCTCTCTCTCTCTGTATGAGTGAGGCATGCTGGGATTGGAGGCATTAACCCTTCATGTGACTGAGCGCTCTCTCTGTATGAGTGAGGCATGCTGGGATTGGAGGCATTAACCCTTCATTTGACTGAGCTCTCTCTCTGTATGAGTGAGGCATGCTGGGATTGGAGGCATTAACCCTTCATGTGACTGAGCTGTCTCTCTCTGTATGAGTGAGGCATGCTGGGATTGGAGGCATTAACCCTTCATTTGACTGAGCTCTCTCTCTGTATGAGTGAGGCATGCTGGGATTGGAGGCATTAACCCTTCATGTGACTGAGCTCTCTCTGTATGGGTGAGGCATGCTGGGATTGGAGGCATTAACCCTTCATGTGACTGAGCTCTTTCTGTATGAGTGAGGCATGCTGGGATTGGAAGCATTAACCCTTCATGTGACTGAGCTCTCTCTCTGTATGAGTGGGGCATGCTGGGATTGGAGGCATTAACCCTTCATGTGACTGGGCTCTCTCTTTGTATGAGTGAGGCATGCTGGGATTGGAGGCATTAACCCTTCATGTGACTGAGCTCTCTCTGTATGAGTGAGGCATGCTGGGATTGGAGGCATTAACCCTTCATGTGACTGAGCTCTCTCTGTATGAGTGAGGCATGCTGGGATTGGAGGCATTAACCCTTCATGTGACTGAGCTCTCTGTATGAGTGAGGCATGCTGGGATTGGAGGCATTAACCCTTCATGTGACTGAGCTCTCTCCCTGTATGACTGAGGCATGCTGGGAGTGGAAGCATTAACCCTTCATGTGACTGAGCTCTCTCTCTGTATGAGTGAGGCATGCTGGGATTGGAGGCATTAACCCTTCATGTGACTGAGCTCTCTCTCTGTATGAGTGAGGCATGCTGGGATTGGAGGCATTAACCCTTCATGTGACTGAGCTCTCTCTGTATGGGTGAGGCATGCTGGGATTGGAGGCATTAACCCTTCATGTGACTGAGCTCTCTCTGAAAGAGTGAGGCATGCTGGGATTGGAGGCATTAACCCTTCATGTGACTGAGCTCTCTCTCTGTATGAGTGAGGCATGCTGGGATTGGAGGCATTAACCCTTCATGTGACTGAGCTCTCTCTCTGTATGAGTGAGGCATGCTGGGATTGGAGGCATTAACCCTTCATGTGACTGAGCTCTCTCTTTGTATGAGTGAGGCATGCTGGGAGTGAAAGCATTAACCCTTCATGTGACTGAGCTCTCTCTGTATGAGTGAGGCATGCTGGGATTGGAGGCATTAACCCTTCATGTGACTGAGCTCTCTCTCTGTATGAGTGAGGCATGCTGGGATTGGAGGCATTAACCCTTCATGTGACTGAGCTCTCTCTCTGTATGAGTGAGGCATGCTGGGATTGGAGGCATTAACCCTTCATGTGAATGAGCTCTCTCTCTGTATGAGTGAGGCATGCTGGGATTGGAGGCATTAACCCTTCATGTGACTGAGCTCTCTCTCTGTATGAGTGAGGCATGCTGGGATTGGAGGCATTAACCCTTCATGTGACTGAGCTCTCTCTCTGTATGAGTGAGGCATGCTGGGATTGGAGGCATTAACCCTTCATGTGACTGAGCTCTCTCTCTGTATGAGTGAGGCATGCTGGGATTGGAGGCATTAACCCTTCATGTGACTGAGCTCTGTATGAGTGAGGCATGTTGGGATTGGAGGCATTAACCCTTCATGTGACTGAGCTCGCTCTCTGTATGAGTGAGGCATGCTGGGATTGGAAGCATTAACCCTTCATGTGACTGAGCTCTCTCTGTATGAGTGAGGCATGCTGGGATTGGAGGCATTAACCCTTCATGTGACTGAGCTCGCTCTCTGTATGAGTAAGGCATGCTGGGATTGGAGACATTAATCCTTCAGGTGACTGAGCTCTGTATGAGTGAGGCATGCTGGGATTGGAGACATTAACCCTTCAGGTGACTGAGCTCTGTATGAGTGAGGCATGCTGGGATTGGAGGTATTAACCCTTTATGTGACTGAGCTCTCTCTCTGTATGAGTGAGGCATGCTGGGATTGGAGGCATTAACCCTTCATGTGACTGAGCTCTCTCTGTGTATGAGTGAGGCATGCTGGGATTGGGGGCATTAACCCTCCATGTGACTGAGCTCTCTCTCTCTGTATGAGTGAGGCATGCTGATACGTATTGGAGGCAGTAACCTCTCATGTGACTGAGCTCTCTCTCTCTGTATGAGTGAGGCATGCTGGGATTGGAGGCAGTAACCCTTCATGTGACTGAGCTCTCTCTCTGTATGAGTGAGGCATGCTGGGATTGGAGGCATTAACCCTTCATGTGACTGAGCTCTCTCTGTATGAGTGAGGCATGCTGGGATTGGAGGCATTAACCCTTCATGTGACTGAGCTCTCTCTGTATGAGTGAGGCATGCTGGGATTGGAGGCAGTAACCCTTCATGTGACTGAGCTCTCTCTCTGTATGAGTGAGGCATGCTGGGATTGGAGGCATTAACCCTTCATGTGACTGAGCTCTCTCTCTCTGTATGAGTAAGGCATGCTGGGATTGGAGGCAGTAACCCTTCATGTGACTGAGCTCTCTCTCTGTATGAGTGAGGCATGCTGGGATTGGAGGCAGTAACCCTTCATGTGACTGAGCTCTCTCTGTATGAGTGAGGCATGCTGGGATTGGAGGCATTAACCCTTCATGTGACTGAGCTCTCTCTGTATGAGTGAGGCATGCTGGGATTGGAGGCAGTAACCCTTCATGTGACTGAGCTCTCTCTCTGTATGAGTGAGGCATGCTGGGATTGGAGGCAGTAACCCTTCATGTGACTGAGCTCTCTCTCTGTATGAGTGAGGCATGCTGGGATTGGAGGCATTACCCTTCATGTGACTGAGCTCTCTCTCTGTATGAGTGAGGCATGCTGGGATTGGAGGCATTACCCTTCATGTGACTGAGCTCTCTCTCTGTATGAGTGAGGCATGCTGGGATTGGAGGCATTAACCCTTCATGTGACTGAGCTCTCTCTCTGTATGAGTGAGGCATGCTGGGATTGGAGGCATTACCCTTCATGTGACTGAGCTCTCTCTGTATGAGTGAGGCATGCTGGGATTGGAGGCATTAACCCTTCATGTGACTGAGCTCTCTCTCTGTATGAGTGAGGCATGTTGGGAATGGAGGCAGTAACCCTTCATGTGACTGAGCTCTCTCTCTGTATGAGTGAGGCATGCTGGGATTGGGGGCATTAACCCTTCATGTGACTGAGCTCTTTCTCTGTATGAGTGAGGCATGCTGGGATTGGGGGCATTAACCCTTCATGTGACTGAGCTCTCTCTCTGTATGAGTGAGGCATGCTGGGATTGGGGGCATTAACCCTTCATGTGACTGAGCTCTCTCTGTGTATGAGTGAGGCATGCTGGGATTGGAGGCATTAACCCTTCATGTGACTGAGCTCTCTCTCTCTGTATGAGTGAGGCATGCTGGGATTGGAGGCAGTAACCCTTCTTGTGACTGAGCTCTCTCTCTGTATGAGTGAGGCATGCTGGGATTGGAGGCAGTAACCCTTCATGTGACTGAGCTCTCTCTCTGTATGAGTGAGGCATGCTGGGATTGGAGGCATTAACCCTTCATGTGACTGAGCTATCTCTGTATGAGTGAGGCATGCTGGGATTGGAGGCAGTAACCCTTCATGTGACTGAGCTCTCTCTCTGTATGAGTGAGGCATGCTGGGATTGGAGACATTAACCCTTCATGTGACTGAGCTCTCTCTGTGTATGAGTGAGGCATGCTGGGATTGGAGGCATTAACCCTTCATGTGACTGAGCTCTCTCTGTGTATGAGTGAGGCATGCTGGGATTGGGGGCATTAACCCTTCATGTGACTGAGCTCTCTCTCTCTGTATGAGTGAGGCATGCTGGGATTGGAGGCAGTAACCCTTCATGTGACTGAGCTCTCTCTGTATGAGTGAGGCATGCTGGGATTGGAGGCAGTAACCCTTCATGTGACTGAGCTCTCCCTCTGTATGAGTGAGGCATGCTGGGATTTGAGGCATTAACCCTTCATGTGACTGAGCTCTCTCTCTCTGTATGAGTGAGGCATGCTGGGATTGGAGGCATTAACCCTTCATGTGACTGAGCTCTCTCTCTGTATGAGTGAGGCATGCTGGGATTGGAGGCATTAACTCTTCATGTGACTGAGCTCTCTCTCTGTATGAATGAAGCATGCTGGGATTGGAGGCATTAACCCTTCATGTGACTGAGCTCTCTCTCTGTATGAGTGAGGCATGCTGGGATTGGAGGCATTAACCCTTCATGTCACTGAGCTCTCTCTGTATGAGTGATGCATGCTGGGATTGGAGGCATTAACCCTTCTTGTGACTGAGCTCTCTCTCTGTATGAGTGAGGCATGCTGGGATTGGAGGCATTAACCCTTCATGTGACTGAGCTCTCTCTCTGTATGAGTGAGGCATGCTGGGATTGGAGGCATTAACCCTTCATGTGGCTGAGCTCTCTCTCTGTATGAGTGAGGCATGCTGGGATTGGAGGCATTAACCCTTCATGTGACTGAGCTCTCTCTGTATGAGTGAGGCATGCTGGGATTGGAGGCATTAACCCTTCATGTGACTGAGCTCTCTCTCTGTATGAGTGAGGCATGCTGGGATTGGAGGCATTAACCCTTCATGTGGCTGAGCTCTCTCTCTGTATGAGTGAGGCATGCTGGGATTGGAGGCATTAACCCTTCATGTGACTGAGCTCTCTCTGTATGAGTGAGGCATGCTGGGATTGGAGGCATTAACCCTTCATGTGACTGAGCTCTCTCTGTATGAGTGAGGCATGCTGGGATTGGAGGCATTAACCCTTCATGTGACTGAGCTCTCTCTCTGTATGAGTGAGGCATGCTGGGATTGGAGGCATTACCCTTCATGTGACTGAGCTCTCTCTGTATGAGTGAGGCATGCTGGGATTGGAGGCAGTAACCCTTCATGTGACTGAGCTCTCTCTGTATGAGTGAGGCATGTTGGGAATGGAGGCAGTAACCCTTCATGTGACTGAGCTCTCTCTCTGTATGAGTGAGGCATGATGGGATTGGAAGCAGTAACCCTTCATGTGACTGAGCTCTCTCTCTGTATGAGTGAGGCATGCTGGGATTGGGGGCATTAACCCTTCATGTGACTGAGCTCTCTCTCTGTATGAGTGAGGCATGCTGGGATTGGGGGCATTAACCCTTCATGTGACTGAGCTCTCTCTCTGTATGAGTGAGGCATGCTGGGATTGGGGGCATTAACCCTTCATGTGACTGAGCTCTCTCTCTGTATGAGTGAGGCATGCTGGGATTGGGGGCATTAACCCTTCATGTGACTGAGCTCTCTCTCTGTATGAGTGAGGCATGCTGGGATTGGAGGCATTAACCCTTCGTGTGACTGAGCTCTCTCTCTGTATGAATGAAGCATGCTGGGATTGGAGGCATTAACCCTTCATGTGACTGAGCTCTCTCTGTATGAGTGAGGCATGCTGGGATTGGAGGCATTAACCCTTCATGTGACTGAGCTCTCTCTCTGTATGAGTGAGGCATGCTGGGATTGGAGGCAGTAACCCTTCATGTGACTGAGCTCTCTCTCTGTATGAGTGAGGCATGCTGGGATTTGAGGCATTAACCCTTCATGTGACTGAGCTCTCTCTCTGTATGAGTGAGGCATGCTGGGATTGGAGGCAGTAACCCTTCATGTGACTGAGCTCTCTCTCTGTATGAGTGAGGCATGCTGGGATTGGAGGCATTAACCCTTCATGTGACTGAGCTCTCTCTCTGTATGAGTGAGGCATGC
Organism: Gastrophryne carolinensis; assembly: GCA_027917425.1. Classification (NCBI taxonomy): domain Eukaryota; kingdom Metazoa; phylum Chordata; class Amphibia; order Anura; family Microhylidae; genus Gastrophryne; species Gastrophryne carolinensis. Next base: position 32,652,603 of record CM051237.1, on the reverse strand, counting down.
TGGGATTGGAGGCATTAACCCTTCATGTGACTGAGCTCTCTCTCTGTATGAGTGAGGCATGCTGGGATTGGGGGCATTAACCCTTCATGTGACTGAGCTCTCTCTCTGTATGAGTGAGGCATGCTGGGATTGGGGGCATTAACCCTTCATGTGACTGAGCTCTCTCTGTGTATGAGTGAGGCATGCTGGGATTGGAGGCATTAACCCTTCATGTGACTGAGCTCTCTCTCTCTGTATGAGTGAGGCATGCTGGGATTGGAGGCAGTAACCCTTCATGTGACTGAGCTCTCTCTCTGTATGAGTGAGGCATGCTGGGATTGGGGGCATTAACCCTTCATGTGACTGAGCTCTCTCTGTGTATGAGTGAGGCATGCTGGGATTGGAGGCATTAACCCTTCATGTGACTGAGCTCTCTCTGTGTATGAGTGAGGCATGCTGGGATTGGGGGCATTAACCCTTCATGTGACTGAGCTCTCTCTCTCTGTATGAGTGAGGCATGCTGGGATTGGAGGCATTAACCCTTCATGTGACTGAGCTCTCTCTCTCTGTATGAGTGAGGCATGCTGGGATTGGAAGCATTAACCATTCATGTGACTGAGCTCTCTCTCTGTATGAGTGAGGCATGCTGGGATTGGAGGCAGTAACCCTTCATGTGACTGAGCTCTCTCTCTGTATGAGTGAGGCATGCTGGAATTGGAGACATTAATCCTTCAGGTGACTGAGCTCTGTATGAGTGAGGCATGTTGGGATTGGAGGCATTAACCCTTCATGTGACTAGGCTCGCTCTCTGTATGAGTGAGGCATGCTGGGATTGGAAGCATTAACCCTTCGTGTGACTGAGCTCTCTCTGTATGAGTGAGGCATGCTGGGATTGGAGGCATTAACCCTTCATGTGACTGAGCTCGCTCTCTGTATGAGTGAGGCATGCTGGGATTGGAAGCATTAACCCTTCATGTGACTGAGCTCTCTCTGTATGAGTGAGGCATGCTGGGATTGGAGGCATTAACCCTTCATGTGACTGAGCTCGCTCTCTGTATGAGTAAGGCATGCTGGGATTGGAGACATTAATCCTTCAGGTGACTGAGCTCTGTATGAGTGAGGCATGCTGGGATTGGAGACATTAACCCTTCAGGTGACTGAGCTCTGTATGAGTGAGGCATGCTGGGATTGGAGGTATTAACCCTTTATGTGACTGAGCTCTCTCTCTGTATGAGTGAGGCATGCTGGGATTGGAGGCATTAACCCTTCATGTGACTGAGCTCTCTCTGTGTATGAGTGAGGCATGCTGGGATTGGGGGCATTAACCCTCCATGTGACTGAGCTCTCTCTCTCTGTATGAGTGAGGCATGCTGATACGTATTGGAGGCAGTAACCTCTCATGTGACTGAGCTCTCTCTCTGTATGAGTGAGGCATGCTGGGATTGGAGGCATTAACCCTTCATGTGACTGAGCTCTCTCTGTATGAGTGAGGCATGCTGGGATTGGAGGCATTAACCCTTCATGTGACTGAGCTCTCTCTGTATGAGTGAGGCATGCTGGGATTGGAGGCAGTAACCCTTCATGTGACTGAGCTCTCTCTCTGTATGAGTGAGGCATGCTGGGATTGGAGGCATTAACCCTTCATGTGACTGAGCTCTCTCTCTCTGTATGAATAAGGCATGCTGGGATTGGAGGCAGTAACCCTTCATGTGACTGAGCTCTCTCTCTGTATGAGTGAGGCATGCTGGGATTGGAGGCAGTAACCCTTCATGTGACTGAGCTCTCTCTGTATGAGTGAGGCATGCTGGGATTGGAGGCATTAACCCTTCTTGTGACTGAGCTCTCTCTCTGTATGAGTGAGGCATGCTGGGATTGGAGGCATTAACCCTTCATGTGACTGAGCTCTCTCTCTGTATGAGTGAGGCATGCTGGGATTGGAGGCAGTAACCCTTCATGTGACTGAGCTCTCTCTCTGTATGAGTGAGGCATGCTGGGATTGGAGGCATTCCCCTTCATGTGACTGAGCTCTCTCTCTGTATGAGTGAGGCATGCTGGGATTGGAGGCATTACCCTTCATGTGACTGAGCTCTCTCTCTGTATGAGTGAGGCATGCTGGGATTGGAGGCATTAACCCTTCATGTGACTGAGCTCTCTCTCTGTATGAGTGAGGCATGCTGGGATTGGAGGCATTACCCTTCATGTGACTGAGCTCTCTCTGTATGAGTGAGGCATGCTGGGATTGGAGGCAGTAACCCTTCATGTGACTGAGCTCTCTCTCTGTATGAGTGAGGCATGTTGGGAATGGAGGCAGTAACCCTTCATGTGACTGAGCTCTCTCTCTGTATGAGTGAGGCATGCTGGGATTGGGGGCATTAACCCTTCATGTGACTGAGCTCTTTCTCTGTATGAGTGAGGCATGCTGGGATTGGGGGCATTAACCCTTGATGTGACTGAGCTCTCTCTCTGTATGAGTGAGGCATGCTGGGATTGGGGGCATTAACCCTTCATGTGACTGAGCTCTCTCTGTGTATGAGTGAGGCATGCTGGGATTGGAGGCATTAACCCTTCATGTGACTGAGCTCTCTCTCTCTGTATGAGTGAGGCATGCTGGGATTGGGGGCATTAACCCTTCATGTGACTGAGCTCTCTCTGTGTATGAGTGAGGCATGCTGGGATTGGAGGCATTAACCCTTCATGTGACTGAGCTCTCTCTGTGTATGAGTGAGGCATGCTGGGATTGGGGGCATTAACCCTTCATGTGACTGAGCTCTCTCTCTCTGTATGAGTGAGGCATGCTGGGATTGGAGGCAGTAACCCTTCATGTGACTGAGCTCTCTCTGTATGAGTGAGGCATGCTGGGATTGGAGGCAGTAACCCTTCATGTGACTGAGCTCTCCCTCTGTATGAGTGAGGCATGCTGGGATTTGAGGCATTAACCCTTCATGTGACTGAGCTCTCTCTCTCTGTATGAGTGAGGCATGCTGGGATTGGAGGCATTAACCCTTCATGTGACTGAGCTCTCTCTCTGTATGAGTGAGGCATGCTGGGATTGGAGGCATTAACTCTTCATGTGACTGAGCTCTCTCTCTGTATGAATGAAGCATGCTGGGATTGGAGGCATTAACCCTTCATGTGACTGAGCTCTCTCTCTGTATGAGTGAGGCATGCTGGGATTGGAGGCATTAACCCTTCATGTCACTGAGCTCTCTCTGTATGAGTGATGCATGCTGGGATTGGAGGCATTAACCCTTCTTGTGACTGAGCTCTCTCTCTGTATGAGTGAGGCATGCTGGGATTGGAGGCATTAACCCTTCATGTGACTGAGCTCTCTCTCTGTATGAGTGAGGCATGCTGGGATTGGAGGCATTAACCCTTCATGTGGCTGAGCTCTCTCTCTGTATGAGTGAGGCATGCTGGGATTGGAGGCATTAACCCTTCATGTGACTGAGCTCTCTCTCTGTATGAGTGAGGCATGCTGGGATTGGAGGCATTAACCCTTCTTGTGACTGAGCTCTCTCTCTGTATGAGTGAGGCATGCTGGGATTGGAGGCATTAACCCTTCATGTGACTGAGCTCTCTCTCTGTATGAGTGAGGCATGCTGGGATTGGAGGCATTAACCCTTCATGTGGCTGAGCTCTCTCTCTGTATGAGTGAGGCATGCTGGGATTGGAGGCATTAACCCTTCATGTGGCTGAGCTCTCTCTCTGTATGAGTGAGGCATGCTGGGATTTGAGGCATTACCCTTCATGTGACTGAGCTCTCTCTGTATGAGTGAGGCATGCTGGGATTGGAGGCATTAACCCTTCATGTGACTGAGCTCTCTCTCTGTATGAGTGAGGCATGCTGGGATTGGAGGCATTACCCTTCATGTGACTGAGCTCTCTCTGTATGAGTGAGGCATGCTGGGATTGGAGGCAGTAACCCTTCATGTGACTGAGCTCTCTCTGTATGAGTGAGGCATGTTGGGAATGGAGGCAGTAACCCTTCATGTGACTGAGCTCTCTCTCTGTATGAGTGAGGCATGATGGGATTGGAAGCAGTAACCCTTCATGTGACTGAGCTCTCTCTCTGTATGAGTGAGGCATGCTGGGATTGGGGGCATTAACCCTTCATGTGACTGAGCTCTCTCTCTGTATGAGTGAGGCATGCTGGGATTGGGGGCATTAACCCTTCATGTGACTGAGCTCTCTCTCTCTGTATGAGTGAGGCATGCTGGGATTGGAGGCATTAACCCTTCATGTGACTGAGCTCTCTCTCTGTATGAGTGAGGCATGCTGGGATTGGAGGCATTAACTCTTCATGTGACTGAGCTCTCTCTCTGTATGAATGAAGCATGCTGGGATTGGAGGCATTAACCCTTCATGTGACTGAGCTCTCTCTGTATGAGTGAAGCATGCTGGGATTGGAGGCATTAACCCTTCTTGTGACTGAGCTCTCTCTCTGTATGAGTGAGGCATGCTGGTATTGGAGGCATTACCCTTCATGTGACTGAGCTCTCTCTGTATGAGTGAGGCATGCTGGGATTGGAGGCATTACCCTTCATGTGACTGAGCTCTCTCTGTATGAGTGAGGCATGTTGGGAATGGAGGCAGTAACCCTTCATGTGACTGAGCTCTCTCTCTGTATGAGTGAGGCATGCTGGGATTGGGGGCATTAACCCTTCATGTGACTGAACTCTCTCTGTGTATGAGTGAGGCATGCTGGGATTGGAGGCATTAACCCTTCATGTGACTGAGCTCTCTCTCTGTATGAGTGAGGCATGCTGGGATTGGAGGCAGTAACCCTTCATGTGACTGAGCTCTCTCTCTCTGTATGCGTGAGGCATGCTGGGATTGGAGGCAGTAACCCTTCATGTGACTGAGCTCTCTCTCTCTGTATGCGTGAGGCATGCTGGGATTGGAGGCAGTAACCCTTCATGTGACTGAGCTCTCTCTCTGTATGAGTGAGGCATGCTGGGATTGGAGGCATTAACCCTTCATGTGACTGAGCTCTCTCTCTCTGTATGAGTGAGGCATGCTGGGATTGGAGGCAGTAACCCTTCATGTGACTGAGCTCTCTCTCTGTATGAGTGAGGCATGCTGGGATTGGAGGCATTAACCCTTCATGTGACTGAGCTCTCTCTGTATGAGTGAGGCATGCTGGGATTGGAGGCATTAACCCTTCATGTGACTGAGCTCTCTCTCTGTATGAGTGAGGCATGCTGGGATTGGAGGCAGTAACCCTTCATGTGACTGAGCTCTCTCTCTGTATGAGTGAGGCATGCTGGGATTTGAGGCATTAACCCTTCATGTGACTGAGCTCTCTCTCTGTATGAGTGAGGCATGCTGGGATTGGGGGCATTAACCCTTCATGTGACTGAGCTCTCTCTCTGTATGAGTGAGGCATGCTGGGATTGGGGGCATTAACCCTTCATGTGACTGAGCTCTCTCTGTGTATGAGTGAGGCATGCTGGGATTGGAGGCATTAACCCTTCATGTGACTGAGCTCTCTCTCTCTGTATGAGTGAGGCATGCTGGGATTGGAGGCAGTAACCCTTCATGTGACTGAGCTCTCTCTCTGTATGAGTGAGGCATGCTGGGATTGGGGGCATTAACCCTTCATGTGACTGAGCTCTCTCTGTGTATGAGTGAGGCATGCTGGGATTGGAGGCATTAACCCTTCATGTGACTGAGCTCTCTCTGTGTATGAGTGAGGCATGCTGGGATTGGGGGCATTAACCCTTCATGTGACTGAGCTCTCTCTCTCTGTATGAGTGAGGCATGCTGGGATTGGAGGCATTAACCCTTCATGTGACTGAGCTCTCTCTCTCTGTATGAGTGAGGCATGCTGGGATTGGAGGCATTAACCCTTCATGTGACTGAGCTCTCTCTCTCTGTATGAGTGAGGCATGCTGGGATTGGAGGCAGTAACCCTTCATGTGACTGAGCTCTCTCTCTGTATGAGTGAGGCATGCTGGGATTGGGGGCATTAACCCTTCATGTGACTGAGCTCTCTCTGTGTATGAGTGAGGCATGCTGGGATTGGAGGCATTAACCCTTCATGTGACTGAGCTCTCTCTCTGTATGAGTGAGGCATGCTGGGATTGGAGGCAGTAACCCTTCATGTGACTGAGCTCTCCCTCTGTATGAGTGAGGCATGCTGGGATTTGAGGCATTAACCCTTCATGTGACTGAGCTCTCTCTCTCTGTATGAGTGAGGCATGCTGGGATTGGAGGCATTAACCCTTCATGTGACTGAGCTCTCTCTCTGTATGAGTGAGGCATGCTGGGATTGGAGGCATTAACTCTTCATGTGACTGAGCTCTCTCTCTGTATGAGTGAAGCATGCTGGGATTGGAGGCATTAACCCTTCATGTGACTGAGCTCTCTCTCTGTATGAGTGAAGCATGCTGGGATTGGAGGCATTAACCCTTCATGTCACTGAGCTCTCTCTGTATGAGTGAGGCATGCTGGGATTGGAGACATTAACCCTTCATGTGACTGAGCGCTCTCTGTATGAGTGAGGCATGCTGGGATTGGAGGCATTAACCCTTCATGTCACTGAGCTCTCTCTGTATGAGTGAGGCATGCTGGGATTGGAGACATTAACCCTTCATGTGACTGAGCTCTCTGTATGAGTGAGGCATGCTGGGATTGGAGGCATTAACCCTTCATGTGACTGAGCTCTCTCTGTATGAGTGAGGCATGCTGGGATTGGAGGCATTAACCCTTCATGTGACTGAGCTCTCTCTCTGTATGAGTGAGGCATGCTGGGATTGGGGGCATTAACCCTTCATGTGACTGAGCTCTCTCTGTATGAGTGAGGCATGCTGGAATTGGAGACATTAATCCTTCAGGTGACTGAGCTCTGTATGAGTGAGGCATGCTGGGATTGGAGGCATTAACCCTTCCTGTGACTGAGCTCGCTCGCTGTATGAGTGAGGCATGCTGGGATTGGAAGCATTAACCCTTCGTGTGACTGAGCTCTCTCTGTATGAGTGAGGCATGCTGGGATTGGAGGCATTAACCCTTCATGTGACTGAGCTCGCTCTCTGTATGAGTGAGGCATGCTGGGATTGGAGACATTAACCCTTCAGGTGACTGAGCTCTCTCTCTGTATGAGTGAGGCATGCTGGGATTGGAAGCATTAACCCTTCATGTGACTGAGCTCTCTCTGTATGAGTGAGGCATGCTGGGATTGGAGGCATTAACCCTTCATGTGACTGAGCTCTCTCTGTATGAGTGAGGCATGCTGGGATTGGAAGCATTAACCCTTCATGTGACTGAGCTCTCTCTGTATGAGTGAGGCATGCTGGGATTGGAGGCATTAACCCTTCATGTGACTGATCTCTTTGTATGAGTGAGGCATGTTGGGATTGGAGGCATTAACCCTTCATGTGACTAGGCTCGCTCTCTGTATGAGTGAGGCATGCTGGGATTGGAAGCATTAACCCTTCATGTGACTGAGCTCTCTCTGTATGAGTGAGGCATGCTGGGATTGGAGGCATTAACCCTTCATGTGACTGAGCTCGCTCTCTGTATGAGTAAGGCATGCTGGGATTGGAGACATTAATCCTTCAGGTGACTGAGCTCTGTATGAGTGAGGCATGCTGGGATTGGAGACATTAACCCTTCAGGTGACTGAGCTCTGTATGAGTGAGGCATGCTGGGATTGGAGGTATTAACCCTTTATGTGACTGAGCTCTCTCTCTGTTTGAGTGAGGCATGCTGGGATTGGAGGCATTAACCCTTCATGTGACTGAGCTCTCTCTGTGTATGAGTGAGGCATGCTGGGATTGGGGGCATTAACCCTCCATGTGACTGAGCTCTCTCTCTCTGTATGAGTGAGGCATGCTGGGATTGGAGGCAGTAACCCTTCATGTGACTGAGCTCTCTCTGTATGAGTGAGGCATGCTGGGATTGGAGGCATTAACCCTTCATGTGACTGAGCTCTCTCTGTATGAGTGAGGCATGCTGGGATTGGAGGCAGTAACCCTTCATGTGACTGAGCTCTCTCTCTGTATGAGTGAGGCATGCTGGGATTGGAGGCATTAACCCTTCATGTGACTGAGCTCTCTCTCTCTGTATGAGTGAGGCATGCTGATATTGGAGGCAGTAACCTCTCATGTGACTGAGCTCTCTCTCTCTGTATGAGTGAGGCATGCTGGGATTGGAGGCAGTAACCCTTCATGTGACTGAGCTCTCTCTGTATGAGTGAGGCATGCTGGGATTGGAGGCATTAACCCTTCTTGTGACTGAGCTCTCTCTCTGTATGAGTGAGGCATGCTGGGATTGGAGGCATTAACCCTTCATGTGACTGAGCTCTCTCTCTGTATGAGTGAGGCATGCTGGGATTGGAGGCATTAACCCTTCATGTGACTGAGCTCTCTCTCTGTATGAGTGAGGCATGCTGGGATTGGAGGCATTACCCTTCATGTGACTGAGCTCTCTCTGTATGAGTGAGGCATGCTGGGATTGGAGGCAGTAACCCTTCATGTGACTGAGCCCTCTCTCTGTATGAGTGAGGCATGTTGGGAATGGAGGCAGTAACCCTTCATGTGACTGAGCTCTCTCTCTGTATGAGTGAGGCATGCTGGGATTGGGGGCATTAACCCTTCATGTGACTGAGCTCTTTCTCTGTATGAGTGAGGCATGCTGGGATTGGAGGCATTAACCCTTCATGTGACTGAACTCTCTCTGTATGAGTGAGGCATGCTGGGATTGGGGACATTAACCCTTCATGTGACTGAGCTCTCTCTGTGTATGAGTGAGGCATGCTGGGATTGGAGGCATTAACCCTTCATGTGACTGAGCTCTCTCTCTCTGTATGAGTGAGGCATGCTGGGATTGGAGGCAGTAACCCTTCATGTGACTGAGCTCTCTCTCTCTCTCTGTATGAGTGAGGCATGCTGGGATTGGAGGCAGTAACCCTTCATGTGACTGAGCTCTCTCTCTGTATGAGTGAGGCATGCTGGGATTGGAGGCATTAACCCTTCATGTGACTGAGCTCTCTCTGTATGAGTGAGGCATGCTGGGATTGGAGGCAGTAACCCTTCATGTGACTGAGCTCTCTCTCTGTATGAGTGAGGCATGCTGGGATTGGAGGCATTAACCCTTCACGTGACTGAGCTCTCTCTCTGTATGAGTGAGGCATGCTGGGATTGGAGGCATTACCCTTCATGTGACTGAGCTCTCTCTGTATGAGTGAGGCATGCTGGGATTGGAGGCAGTAACCCTTCATGTGACTGAGCTCTCTCTGTATGAGTGAGGCATGTTGGGAATGGAGGCAGTAACCCTTCATGTGACTGAGCTCTCTCTCTGTATGAGTGAGGCATGATGGGATTGGAAGCAGTAACCCTTCATGTGACTGAGCTCTCTCTCTGTATGAGTGAGGCATGCTGGGATTGGGGGCATTAACCCTTCATGTGACTGAGCTCTCTCTCTGTATGAGTGAGGCATGCTGGGATTGGAGGCATTAACCCTTCATGTGACTGAGCTCTCTCTCTGTATGAGTGAGGCATGCTGGGATTGGAGGCATTAACTCTTCATGTGACTGAGCTCTCTCTCTGTATGAGTGAGGCATGCTGGGATTGGGGGCATTAACCCTTCATGTGACTGAGCTCTCTCTCTGTATGAGTGAGGCATGCTGGGATTGGAGGCATTAACCCTTCATGTGACTGAGCTCTCTCTCTGTATGAGTGAGGCATGCTGGGATTGGAGGCATTAACTCTTCATGTGACTGAGCTCTCTCTCTGTATGAATGAAGCATGCTGGGATTGGAGGCATTAACCCTTCATGTGACTGAGCTCTCTCTCTGTATGAGTGAAGCATGCTGGGATTGGAGGCATTAACCCTTCATGTCACTGAGCTCTCTCTGTATGAGTGATGCATGCTGGGATTGGAGGCATTAACCCTTCTTGTGACTGAGCTCTCTCTCTGTATGGGTGAGGCATGCTGGGATTGGAGGCATTAACCCTTCATGTGACTGAGCTCTCTCTCTGTATGAGTGAGGCATGCTGGGATTGGAGGCATTAACCCTTCATGTGACTGAGCTCTCTCCCTGTATGAGTGAGGCATGCTGGGATTGGAGGCATTAACCCTTCATGTGACTGAGCTCTCTCTCTGTATGAGTGAGGCATGCTGGGATTTGAGGCATTACCCTTCATGTGACTGAGCTCTCTCTGTATGAGTGAGGCATGCTGGGATTGGAGGCATTAACCCTTCATGTGACTGAGCTCTCTCTCTGTATGAGTGAGGCATGCTGGGATTGGAGGCATTACCCTTCATGTGACTGAGCTCTCTCTGTATGAGTGAGGCATGCTGGGAATGGAGGCAGTAACCCTTCATGTGACTGAGCTCTCTCTCTGTATGAGTGAGGCATGCTGGGATTGGAGGCAGTAACCCTTCATGTGACTGAGCTCTCTCTGTATGAGTGAGGCATGATGGGATTGGAAGCAGTAACCCTTCATGTGACTGAGCTCTCTCTCTGTATGAGTGAGGCATGCTGGGATTGGGGGCATTAACCCTTCATGTGACTGAGCTCTCTCTCTGTATGAGTGAGGCATGCTGGGATTGGGGGCATTAACCCTTCATGTGACTGAGCTCTCTCTCTGTATGAGTGAGGCATGCTGGGATTGGGGGCATTAACCCTTCATGTGACTGAACTCTCTCTGTGTATGAGTGAGGCATGCTGGGATTGGAGGCATTAACCCTTCATGTGACTGAGCTCTCTCTCTGTATGAGTGAGGCATGCTGGGATTGGAGGCATTAACCCTTCATGTGACTGAGCTCTCTCTCTCTGTATGAGTGAGGCATGCTGGGATTGGAGGCAGTAACCCTTCATGTGACTGAGCTCTCTCTCTGTATGAGTGAGGCATGCTGGGATTGGAGGCATTAACCCTTCATGTGACTGAGCTCTCTCTGTATGAGTGAGGCATGCTGGGATTGGAGGCATTAACCCTTCATGTGACTGAGCTCTCTCTCTGTATGAGTGAGGCATGCTGGGATTGGAGGCAGTAACCCTTCATGTGACTGAGCTCTCTCTCTGTATGAGTGAGGCATGCTGGGATTTGAGGCATTAACCCTTCATGTGACTGAGCTCTCTCTCTGTATGAGTGAGGCATGCTGGGATTGGAGGCATTAACCCTTCATGTGACTGAGCTCTCTCTCTCTGTATGAGTGAGGCATGCTGGGATTGGAGGCAGTAACCCTTCATGTGACTGAGCTCTCTCTCTGTATGAGTGAGGCATGCTGGGATTGGAGGCTGTAACCCTTCATGTGACTGAGTTCTCTCTGTATGAGTGAGGCATGCTGGGATTGGAGGCATTAACCCTTCATGTGACTGAGCTCTCTCTGTATGAGTGAGGCATGCTGGGATTGGAGGCATTAACCCTTCAGGTGACTGAGTTCTCTCTGTATGAGTGAGGCATGCTGGGATTGGAGGCATTAACCCTTCAGGTGACTGAGTTCTCTCTGTATGAGTGAGGCATGCTGGGATTGGAGGCATTAACCCTTCATGTGACTGACCTCTCTCTGTATGAGTGAGGCATGCTGGGATTGGAGGCATTAACCCTTCATGTGACTGAGCTCTCTCTCTGTATGAGTGAGGCATGCTGGGATTGGAGACATTAACCCTTCATGTGACTGAGCTCTCTCTCTGTATGAGTGAGGCATGCTGGGATTGGAGGCATTAACCCTTCATGTGACTGAGCTCTCTCTCTGTATGAGTGAGGCATGCTGGGATTGGAGGCATTAACCCTTCATGTGACTGAGCTCTCTCTCTGTATGAGTGAGGCATGCTGGGATTGGAGGCATTAACCCTTCATGTGACTGAGCTCTCTCTGTATGAGTGAGGCATGCTGGGATTGGAGGCATTAACCCTTCATGTGACTGAGCTCTCTCTCTGTATGAGTGAGGCATGCTGGGATTGGAGGCATTAACCCTTCATGTGACTGAGCTCTCTCTGTATGAGTGAGGCATGCTGGGATTGGAAGCATTAACCCTTCATGTGACTGAGCTCTCTCTGTATGAGTGAGGCATGCTGGGATTGGAGGCATTAACCCTTCATTTGACTGAGCTCTCTCTGTATGAGTGAGGCATGCTGGGATTGGAAGCATTAACCCTTCATGTGACTGAGCTCTCTCTGTATGAGTGAGGCATGCTGGGATTGGAGGCATTAACCCTTCATGTGACTGAGCTCTCTCTCTGTATGAGTGAGGCATGCTGGGATTGGAGGCATTAACCCTTCATGTGACTGAGCTCTCTCTCTGTATGAGTGAGGCATGCTGGGATTGGAGGCATTAACCCTTCATGTGACTGAGCTCTCTCTGTATGAGTGAGGCATGCTGGGATTGGAGGCATTAACCCTTCATGTGACTGAGCTCTCTCCCTGTATGACTGAGGCATGCTGGGAGTGGAAGCATTAACCCTTCATGTGACTGAGCTCTCTCTCTCTCTGTATGAGTGAGGCATGCTGGGATTGGAGGCATTAACCCTTCATGTGACTGAGCGCTCTCTCTGTATGAGTGAGGCATGCTGGGATTGGAGGCATTAACCCTTCATGTGACTGAGCTCTCTCTCTGTATGAGTGAGGCATGCTGGGATTGGAGGCATTAACCCTTCATGTGACTGAGCTGTCTCTCTCTGTATGAGTGAGGCATGCTGGGATTGGAGGCATTAACCCTTCATGTGACTGAGCTCTCTCTGTATGAGTGAGGCATGCTGGGATTGGAGGCATTAACCCTTCATGTGACTGAGCTCTCTCTCTGTATGAGTGAGGCATGCTGGGATTGGAGGCAGTAACCCTTCATGTGACTGAGCTCTCTCTCTGTATGAGTGAGGCATGCTGGGATTGGAGGCTGTAACCCTTCATGTGACTGAGTTCTCTCTGTATGAGTGAGGCATGCTGGGATTGGAGGCATTAACCCTTCATGTGACTGAGCTCTCTCTCTGTATGAGTGAGGCATGCTGGGATTTGAGGCATTAACCCTTCATGTGACTGAGCTCTCTCTCTGTATGAGTGAGGCATGCTGGGATTGGAGGCATTAACCCTTCATGTGACTGAGCTCTCTCTCTGTATGAGTGAGGCATGCTGGGATTGGAGGCAGTAACCCTTCATGTGACTGAGCTCTCTCTCTGTATGAGTGAGGCATGCTGGGATTGGAGGCTGTAACCCTTCATGTGACTGAGTTCTCTCTGTATGAGTGAGGCATGCTGGGATTGGAGGCATTAACCCTTCATGTGACTGAGCTCTCTCTGTATGAGTGAGGCATGCTGGGATTGGAGGCATTAACCCTTCAGGTGACTGAGTTCTCTCTGTATGAGTGAGGCATGCTGGGATTGGAGGCATTAACCCTTCAGGTGACTGAGTTCTCTCTGTATGAGTGAGGCATGCTGGGATTGGAGGCATTAACCCTTCATGTGACTGACCTCTCTCTGTATGAGTGAGGCATGCTGGGATTGGAGGCATTAACCCTTCATGTGACTGAGCTCTCTCTCTGTATGAGTGAGGCATGCTGGGATTGGAGACATTAACCCTTCATGTGACTGAGCTCTCTCTCTGTATGAGTGAGGCATGCTGGGATTGGAGGCATTAACCCTTCATGTGACTGAGCTCTCTCTCTGTATGAGTGAGGCATGCTGGGATTGGAGGCATTAACCCTTCATGTGACTGAGCTCTCTCTCTGTATGAGTGAGGCATGCTGGGATTGGAGGCATTAACCCTTCATGTGACTGAGCTCTCTCTGTATGAGTGAGGCATGCTGGGATTGGAAGCATTAACCCTTCATGTGACTGAGCTCTCTCTGTATGAGTGAGGCATGCTGGGATTGGAGGCATTAACCCTTCATTTGACTGAGCTCTCTCTGTATGAGTGAGGCATGCTGGGATTGGAAGCATTAACCCTTCATGTGACTGAGCTCTCTCTGTATGAGTGAGGCATGCTGGGATTGGAGGCATTAACCCTTCATGTGACTGAGCTCTCTCTCTGTATGAGTGAGGCATGCTGGGATTGGAGGCATTAACCCTTCATGTGACTGAGCTCTCTCTCTGTATGAGTGAGGCATGCTGGGATTGGAGGCATTAACCCTTCATGTGACTGAGCTCTCTCTGTATGAGTGAGGCATGCTGGGATTGGAGGCATTAACCCTTCATGTGACTGAGCTCTCTCCCTGTATGACTGAGGCATGCTGGGAGTGGAAGCATTAACCCTTCATGTGACTGAGCTCTCTCTCTGTATGAGTGAGGCATGCTGGGATTGGAGGCATTAACCCTTCATGTGACTGAGCTCTCTCTCTGTATGAGTGAGGCATGCTGGGATTGGAGGCATTAACCCTTCATGTGACTGAGCTGTCTCTCTCTGTATGAGTGAGGCATGCTGGGATTGGAGGCATTAACCCTTCATGTGACTGAGCTCTCTCTGTATGAGTGAGGCATGCTGGGATTGGAGGCATTAACCCTTCATGTGACTGAGCTCTCTCTCTGTATGAGTGAGGCATGCTGGGATTGGAGGCATTAACCCTTCATGTGACTGAGCTGTCTCTCTCTGTATGAGTGAGGCATGCTGGGATTGGAGGCATTAACCCTTCATGTGACTGAGCTCTCTCTGTATGGGTGAGGCATGCTGGGATTGGAGGCATTAACCCTTCATGTGGCTGAGCTCTCTCTCTGTATGAGTGAGGCATGCTGGGATTGGAGGCATTAACCCTTCATGTGACTGAGCTCTCTCTCTGTATGAGTGAGGCATGCTGGGATTGGAGGCATTAACCCTTCATGTGACTGAGCTCTCTCTGTATGAGTGAGGCATGCTGGGATTGGAGGCAGTAACCCTTCATGTGACTGAGCTCTCTCTCTGTATGAGTGAGGCATGCTGGGATTGGAGGCATTACCCTTCATGTGACTGAGCTCTCTCTGTATGAGTGAGGCATGTTGGGAATGGAGGCAGTAACCCTTCATGTGACTGAGCTCTCTCTCTGTATGAGTGAGGCATGCTGGGATTGGGGGCATTAACCCTTCATGTGACTGAGCTCTCTCTCTGTATGAGTGAGGCATGCTGGGATTGGGGGCATTAACCCTTCATGTGACTGAGCTCTCTCTCTGTATGAGTGAGGCATGCTGGGATTGGAGGCATTAACCCTTCATGTGACTGAGCTCTCTCTCTCTGTATGAGTGAGGCATGCTGGGATTGGAGGCATTAACCCTTCATGTGACTGAGCTCTCTCTCTGTATGAGTGAGGCATGCTGGGATTGGAGGCAGTAACCCTTCATGTGACTGAGCTCTCTCTCTGTATGAGTGAGGCATGCTGGGATTGGAGGCATTAACCCTTCATGTGACTGAGCTCTCTCTGTATGAGTGAGGCATGCTGGGATTGGAAGCATTAACCCTTCGTGTGACTGAGCTCTCTCTGTATGAGTGAGGCATGCTGGGATTGGAGGCATTAACCCTTCATGTGACTGAGCTCGCTCTCTGTATGAGTGAGGCATGCTGGGATTGGAGACATTAACCCTTCAGGTGACTGAGCTCTCTCTCTGTATGAGTGAGGCATGCTGGGATTGGGGGCATTAACCCTTCATGTAACTGATCTCTTTGTATGAGTGAGGCATGTTGGGATTGGAGGCATTAACCCTTCAGGTGACTGAGCTCTGTATGAGTGAGGCATGCTGGGATTGGAGGTATTAACCCTTTATGTGACTGAGCTCTCTCTCTGTATGAGTGAGGCATGCTGGGATTGGAGGCATTAACCCTTCATGTGACTGAGCTCTCTCTGTGTATGAGTGAGGCATGCTGGGATTGGAGGCATTAACCCTTCATGTGACTGAGCTCTCTCTGTATGAGTGAGGCATGCTGGGATTGGAGACATTAACCCTTCAGGTGACTGAGCTCTGTATGAGTGAGGCATGCTGGGATTGGAGGCATTAACCCTTCATGTGACTGAGCTCTCTCTGTATGAGTGAGGCATGCTGGGATTGGAGGCATTAACCCTTCATGTGACTGAGCTCTCTCTGTGTATGAGTGAGGCATGCTGGGATTGGAGGCATTAACCCTTCATGTGACTGAGCTATCTCTGTATGAGTGAGGCATGCTGGGATTGGAGGCATTAACCCTTCATGTGACTGAGCTCTCTCTGTGTATGAGTGAGGCATGCTGGGATTGGAGGCATTAACCCTTCATGTGACTGAGCTCTCTCTGTATGAGTGAGGCATGCTGGGATTGGAGACATTAACCCTTCAGGTGACTGAGCTCTGTATGAGTGAGGCATGCTGGGATTGGAGGTATTAACCCTTTATGTGACTGAGCTCTCTCTCTGTATGAGTGAGGCATGCTGGGATTGGAGGCATTAACCCTTCATGTGACTGAGCTCTCTCTGTGTATGAGTGAGGCATGCTGGGATTGGGGGCATTAACCCTCCATGTGACTGAGCTCTCTCTCTCTGTATGAGTGAGGCATGCTGATATTGGAGGCAGTAACCTCTCATGTGACTGAGCTCTCTCTCTCTGTATGAGTGAGGCATGCTGGGATTGGAGGCAGTAACCCTTCATGTGACTGAGCTCTCTCTCTGTATGAGTGAGGCATGCTGGGATTGGAGGCATTAACCCTTCATGTGACTGAGCTCTCTCTGTATGAGTGAGGCATGCTGGGATTGGAGGCAGTAACCCTTCATGTGACTGAGCTCTCTCTCTGTATGAGTGAGGCATGCTGGGATTGGAGGCATTAACCCTTCATGTGACTGAGCTCTCTCTCTCTGTATGAGTAAGGCATGCTGGGATTGGAGGCAGTAACCCTTCATGTGACTGAGCTCTCTCTCTGTATGAGTGAGGCATGCTGGGATTGGAGGCATTAACCCTTCATGTGACTGAGCTCTCTCTGTGTATGAGTGAGGCATGCTGGGATTGGGGGCATTAACCCTCCATGTGACTGAGCTCTCTCTCTCTGTATGAGTGAGGCATGCTGATATTGGAGGCAGTAACCTCTCATGTGACTGAGCTCTCTCTCTCTCTGTATGAGTGAGGCATGCTGGGATTGGAGGCAGTAACCCTTCATGTGACTGAGCTCTCTCTCTGTATGAGTGAGGCATGCTGGGATTGGAGGCATTAACCCTTCTTGTGACTGAGCTCTCTCTCTGTATGAGTGAGGCATGCTGGGATTGGAGGCATTAACCCTTCATGTGACTGAGCTCTCTCTCTGTATGAGTGAGGCATGCTGGGATTGGAGGCATTAACCCTTCATGTGACTGAGCTCTCTCTCTGTATGAGTGAGGCATGCTGGGATTGGAGGCATTACCCTTCATGTGACTGAGCTCTCTCTGTATGAGTGAGGCATGCTGGGATTGGAGGCAGTAACCCTTCATGTGACTGAGCTCTCTCTCTGTATGAGTGAGGCATGTTGGGAATGGAGGCAGTAACCCTTCATGTGACTGAGCTCTCTCTCTGTATGAGTGAGGCATGCTGGGATTGGGGGCATTAACCCTTCATGTGACTGAGCTCTTTCTCTGTATGAGTGAGGCATGCTGGGATTGGGGGCATTAACCCTTCATGTGACTGAGCTCTCTCTCTGTATGAGTGAGGCATGCTGGGATTGGGGGCATTAACCCTTCATGTGACTGAGCTCTCTCTGTGTATGAGTGAGGCATGCTGGGATTGGAGGCATTAACCCTTCATGTGACTGAGCTCTCTCTCTCTGTATGAGTGAGGCATGCTGGGATTGGAGGCAGTAACCCTTCATGTGACTGAGCTCTCTCTGTATGAGTGAGGCATGCTGGGATTGGAGGCAGTAACCCTTCATGTGACTGAGCTCTCTCTCTGTATGAGTGAGGCATGCTGGGATTGGGGGCATTAACCCTTCATGTGACTGAGCTCTCTCTGTGTATGAGTGAGGCATGCTGGGATTGGGGGCATTAACCCTTCATGTGACTGAGCTCTCTCTCTCTGTATGAGTGAGGCATGCTGGGATTGGAGGCAGTAACCCTTCATGTGACTGAGCTCTCCCTCTGTATGAGTGAGGCATGCTGGGATTTGAGGCATTAACCCTTCATGTGACTGAGCTCTCTCTCTCTGTATGAGTGAGGCATGCTGGGATTTGAGGCATTAACCCTTCATGTGACTGAGCTCTCTCTCTCTGTATGAGTGAGGCATGCTGGGATTGGAGGCAGTAACCCTTCATGTGACTGAGCTCTCCCTCTGTATGAGTGAAGCATGCTGGGATTGGAGGCATT
This sequence comes from Gastrophryne carolinensis, assembly GCA_027917425.1. Classification (NCBI taxonomy): domain Eukaryota; kingdom Metazoa; phylum Chordata; class Amphibia; order Anura; family Microhylidae; genus Gastrophryne; species Gastrophryne carolinensis. The sequence continues at coordinate 32,634,436 of CM051237.1, read as the reverse complement.
AACCCTTCATGTCACTGAGCTCTCTCTGTATGAGTGATGCATGCTGGGATTGGAGGCATTAACCCTTCTTGTGACTGAGCTCTCTCTCTGTATGAGTGAGGCATGCTGGGATTGGAGGCATTAACCCTTCATGTCACTGAGCTCTCTCTGTATGAGTGATGTATGCTGGGATTGGAGGCATTAACCCTTCTTGTGACTGAGCTCTCTCTCTGTATGAGTGAGGCATGCTGAGATTGGAGGCATTAACCCTTCATGTGACTGAGCTCTCTCTCTGTATGAGTGAGGCATGCTGGGATTGGAGGCATTAACCCTTCATGTGGCTGAGCTCTCTCTCTGTATGAGTGAGGCATGCTGGGATTGGAGGCATTAACCCTTCATGTGGCTGAGCTCTCTCTCTGTATGAGTGAGGCATGCTGGGATTTGAGGCATTACCCTTCATGTGACTGAGCTCTCTCTGTATGAGTGAGGCTTGCTGGGATTGGAGGCATTAACCCTTCATGTGACTGAGCTCTCTCTCTGTATGAGTGAGGCATGCTGGGATTGGAGGCATTACCCTTCATGTGACTGAGCTCTCTCTGTATGAGTGAGGCATGCTGGGATTGGAGGCAGTAACCCTTCATGTGACTGAGCTCTCTCTGTATGAGTGAGGCATGCTGGGATTGGAGGCAGTAACCCTTCATGTGACTGAGCTCTCTCTCTGTATGAGTGAGGCATGATGGGATTGGAAGCAGTAACCCTTCATGTGACTGAGCTCTCTCTCTGTATGAGTGAGGCATGCTGGGATTGGGGGCATTAACCCTTCATGTGACTGAGCTCTCTCTCTGTATGAGTGAGGCATGCTGGGATTGGAGGCATTAACTCTTCATGTGACTGAGCTCTCTCTCTGTATGAATGAAGCATGCTGGGATTGGAGGCATTAACCCTTCATGTGACTGAGCTCTCTCTCTGTATGAGTGAAGCATGCTGGGATTGGAGGCATTAACCCTTCATGTGACTGAGCTCTCTCTCTGTATGAGTGAGGCATGCTGGGATTGGAGGCATTAACTCTTCATGTGACTGAGCTCTCTCTCTGTATGAATGAAGCATGCTGGGATTGGAGGCATTAACCCTTCATGTGACTGAGCTCTCTCTCTGTATGAGTGAAGCATGCTGGGATTGGAGGCATTAACCCTTCATGTCACTGAGCTCTCTCTGTATGAGTGATGCATGCTGGGATTGGAGGCATTAACCCTTCTTGTGACTGAGCTCTCTCTCTGTATGAGTGAGGCATGCTGGGATTGGAGGCATTAACCCTTCATATGACTGAGCTCTCTCTCTGTATGAGTGAGGCATGCTGGGATTGGAGGCATTAACCCTTCATGTGGCTGAGCTCTCTCTCTGTATGAGTGAGGCATGCTGGGATTGGAGGCATTAACCCTTCATGTGACTGAGCTCTCTCTCTGTATGAGTGAGGCATGCTGGGATTTGAGGCATTACCTTTCATGTGACTGAGCTCTCTCTGTATGAGTGAGGCATGCTGGGATTGGAGGCATTAACCCTTCATGTGACTGAGCTCTCTCTCTGTATGAGTGAGGCATGCTGGGATTGGAGGCATTACCCTTCATGTGACTGAGCTCTCTCTGTATGAGTGAGGCATGCTGGGATTGGAGGCAGTAACCCTTCATGTGACTGAGCTCTCTCTGTATGAGTGAGGCATGCTGGGAATGGAGGCAGTAACCCTTCATGTGACTGAGCTCTCTCTCTGTATGAGTGAGGCATGATGGGATTGGAAGCAGTAACCCTTCATGTGACTGAGCTCTCTCTCTGTATGAGTGAGGCATGCTGGGATTGGGGGCATTAACCCTTCATGTGACTGAGCTCTCTCTCTGTATGAGTGAGGCATGCTGGGATTGGGGGCATTAACCCTTCATGTGACTGAGCTCTCTCTCTGTATGAGTGAGGCATGCTGGGATTGGAGGCATTAACCCTTCATGTGACTGAGCTCTCTCTGTATGAGTGAGGCATGCTGGGATTGGAGGCATTAACCCTTCATGTGACTGAGCTCTCTCTCTCTGTATGAGTGAGGCATGCTGGGATTGGAGGCAGTAACCCTTCATGTGACTGAGCTCTCTCTCTGTATGAGTGAGGCATGCTGGGATTTGAGGCATTAACCCTTCATGTGACTGAGCTCTCTCTCTGTATGAGTGAGGCATGCTGGGATTGGAGGCATTAACCCTTCATGTGACTGAGCTCTCTCCCTCTGTATGAGTGAGGCATGCTGGGATTGGAGGCATTAACCCTTCATGTGACTGAGCTCTCTCTCTGTATGAGTGAGGCATGCTGGGATTGGAGGCATTAACCCTTCATGTGACTGAGCTCTCTCTCTGTATGAGTGAGGCATGCTGGGATTGGAGGCAGTAACCCTTCATGTGACTGAGCTCTCTCTCTGTATGAGTGAGGCATGCTGGGATTGGAGGCAGTAACCCTTCATGTGACTGAGTTCTCTCTGTATGAGTGAGGCATGCTGGGATTGGAGGCATTAACCCTTCATGTGACTGAGCTCTCTCTGTATGAGTGAGGCATGCTGGGATTGGAGGCATTAACCCTTCAGGTGACTGAGTTCTCTCTGTATGAGTGAGGCATGCTGGGATTGGAGGCATTAACCCTTCAGGTGACTGAGTTCTCTCTGTATGAGTGAGGCATGCTGGGATTGGAGGCATTAACCCTTCATGTGACTGACCTCTCTCTGTATGAGTGAGGCATGCTGGGATTGGAGGCATTAACCCTTCATGTGACTGAGCTCTCTCTCTGTATGAGTGAGGCATGCTGGGATTGGAGACATTAACCCTTCATGTGACTGAGCTCTCTCTCTCTCTGTATGAGTGAGGCATGCTGGGATTGGAGGCATTAACCCTTCATGTGACTGAGCTCTCTCTCTGTATGAGTGAGGCATGCTGGGATTGGAGGCATTAACCCTTCATGTGACTGAGCTCTCTCTCTGTATGAGTGAGGCATGCTGGGATTGGAGGCATTAACCCTTCATGTGACTGAGCTCTCTCTGTATGAGTGAGGCATGCTGGGATTGGAGGCATTAACCCTTCATGTGACTGAGCTCTCTCTCTGTATGAGTGAGGCATGCTGGGATTGGAGGCATTAACCCTTCATGTGACTGAGCTCTCTCTGTATGAGTGAGGCATGCTGGGATTGGAAGCATTAACCCTTCATGTGACTGAGCTCTCTCTGTATGAGTGAGGCATGCTGGGATTGGAAGCATTAACCCTTCATGTGACTGAGCTCTCTCTGTATGAGTGAGGCATGCTGGGATTGGAGGCATTAACCCTTCATGTGACTGAGCTCTCTCTCTGTATGAGTGAGGCATGATGGGATTGGAGGCATTAACCCTTCATGTGACTGAGCTCTCTCTCTGTATGAGTGAGGCATGCTGGGATTGGAGGCATTAACCCTTCATGTGACTGAGCTCTCTCTCTGTATGAGTGAGGCATGCTGGGATTGGAGGCATTAACCCTTCATGTGACTGAGCTCTCTCTGTATGAGTGAGGCATGCTGGGATTGGAGGCATTAACCCTTCATGTGACTGAGCTCTCTCCCTGTATGACTGAGGCATGCTGGGAGTGGAAGCATTAACCCTTCATGTGACTGAGCTCTCTCTCTGTATGAGTGAGGCATGCTGGGATTGGAGGCAGTAACCCTTCATGTGACTGAGCTCTCTCTCTGTATGAGTGAGGCATGCTGGGATTGGAGGCAGTAACCCTTCATGTGACTGAGCTCTCTCTCTGTATGAGTGAGGCATGCTGGGATTGGGGGCATTAACCCTTCATGTGACTGAGCTCTCTCTCTGTATGAGTAAGGCATGCTGGGATTGGGGGCATTAACCCTTCATGTGACTGAGCTCTCTCTCTCTGTATGAGTGAGGCATGCTGGGATTGGAGGCAGTAACCCTTTATGTGACTGAGCTCTCTCTCTGTATGAGTGAGGCATGCTGGGATTGGAGGCATTAACCCTTCATGTGACTGAGCTCTCTCTGTATGAGTGAGGCATGCTGGGATTGGAGGCATTAACCCTTCATGTGACTGAGCTCTCTCTCTGTATGAGTGAGGCATGCTGGGATTGGAGGCATTAACTCTTCATGTGACTGAGCTCTCTCTCTGTATGAGTGAGGAATGCTGGGATTTGAGGCATTAACCCTTCATGTGACTGAGCTCTCTCTCTGTATGAGTGAGGAATGCTGGGATTTGAGGCATTAACCCTTCATGTGACTGAGCCCTCTCTCTGTATGAGTGAGGCATGCTGGGATTGGAGGCAGTAACCCTTCATGTGACTGAGTTGTCTCTGTATGAGTGAGGCATGCTGGGATTGGAGGCATTAACCCTTCATGTGACTGACCTCTCTCTGTATGAGTGAGGCATGCTGGGATTGGAGGCATTAACCCTTCATGTGACTGAGCTCTCTCTCTGTATGAGTGAGGCATGCTGGGATTGGAGACATTAACCCTTCATGTGACTGAGCTCTCTCTCTGTATGAGTGAGGCATGCTGGGATTGGAGGCATTAACCCTTCATGTGGCTGAGCTCTCTCTCTCTGTATGAGTGAGGCATGCTGGGATTGGAGGCATTAACCCTTCATGTGGCTGAGCTCTCTCTCTCTGTATGAGTGAGGCATGCTGGGATTGGGGGCATTAACCCTTCATGTGACTGAGCTCTCTCTGTATGAGTGAGGCATGCTGGGAGTGGAAGCATTAACCCTTCATGTCACTGAGCTCTCTCTGTATGACTGAGGCATGCTGGGATTGGAGGCATTAACCCTTCATGTGACTGAGCTCTCTCTCTGTATGAGTGAGGCATGCTGGGACTGGAGGCATTAACCCTTCATGTGACTGAGCTCTCTCTCTGTATGAGTGAGGCATGCTGGGATTGGAGGCATTAACCCTTCATGTGACTGAGCTCTCTCTGTATGAGTGAGGCATGCTGGGATTGGAGGCATTAACCCTTCATGTGACTGAGCTCTCTCTCTGTATGAGTGAGGCATGCTGGGATTGGAGGCATTAACCCTTCATGTGACTGAGCTCTCTCTGTATGAGTGAGGCATGCTGGGATTGGAAGCATTAACCCTTCATGTGACTGAGCTCTCTCTGTATGAGTGAGGCATGTTGGGATTGGAGGCATTAACCCTTCATTTGACTGAGCTCTCTCTGTATGAGTGAGGCATGCTGGGATTGGAAGCATTAACCCTTCATGTGACTGAGCTCTCTCTCTGTATGAGTGGGGCATGCTGGGATTGGAGGCATTAACCCTTCATGTGACTGGGCTCTCTCTCTGTATGAGTGAGGCATGCTGGGATTGGAGGCATTAACCCTTCATGTGACTGAGCTCTCTCTCTGTATGAGTGAGGCATGCTGGGATTGGAGGCATTAACCCTTCATGTGACTGAGCTCTCTCTGTATGAGTGAGGCATGCTGGGATTGGAGGCATTAACCCTTCATGTGACTGAGCTCTCTCTGTATGAGTGAGGCATGCTAGGATTGGAGGCATTAACCCTAAATGTGACTGAGCTCTCTCTCTGTATGAGTGAGGCATGCTGGGATTGGAGGCAGTAACCCTTCATGTGACTGAGCTCTCTCTCTGTATGAGTGAGGCATGCTGGGATTTGAGGCATTAACCCTTCATGTGACTGAGCTCTCTCTCTGTATGAGTGAGGCATGCTGGGATTGGAGGCATTAACCCTTCATGTGACTGAGCTCTCTCTCTGTATGAGTGATGCATGCTGGGATTGGAGGCATTAACCCTTCATGTGACTGAGCTCTCTCTCTGTATGAGTGAGGCATGCTGGGATTGGAGGCATTAACCCTTCATGTGACTGAGCTCTCTCTCTGTATGAGTGAGGCATGCTGGGATTTGAGGCATTAACCCTTCATGTGACTGAGCTTTCTCTCTGTATGAGTGAGGCATGCTGGGATTGGAGGCATTAACCCTTCATGTGACTGAGCTCTCTCTCTCTGAGTGAGGCATGCTGGGATTGGAGGCATTAACTCTTCATGTGACTGAGCTCTCTCTCTGTATGAGTGAGGCATGCTGGGATTGGAGGCAGTAACCCTTCATGTGACTGAGCTCTCTCTCTGTATGAGTGAGGCATGCTGGGATTGGGGGCATTAACCCTTCATGTGACTGAGCTCTCTCTCTGTATGAGTGAGGCATGCTGGGATTGGGGGCATTAACCCTTCATGTGACTGAGCTCTCTCTCTCTGTATGAGTGAGGCATGCTGGGATTGGAGGCAGTAACCCTTTATGTGACTGAGCTCTCTCTCTGTATGAGTGAGGCATGCTGGGATTGGAGGCATTAACCCTTCATGTGACTGAGCTCTCTCTGTATGAGTGAGGCATGCTGGGATTGGAGGCATTAACCCTTCATGTGACTGAGCTCTCTCTCTGTATGAGTGAGGCATGCTGGGATTGGAGGCATTAACTCTTCATGTGACTGAGCTCTCTCTCTGTATGAGTGAGGAATGCTGGGATTTGAGGCATTAACCCTTCATGTGACTGAGCTCTCTCTCTGTATGAGTGAGGAATGCTGGGATTTGAGGCATTAACCCTTCATGTGACTGAGCCCTCTCTCTGTATGAGTGAGGCATGCTGGGATTGGAGGCATTAACCCTTCATGTGACTGACCTCTCTCTGTATGAGTGAGGCATGCTGGGATTGGAGGCATTAACCCTTCATGTGACTGACCTCTCTCTGTATGAGTGAGGCATGCTGGGATTGGAGGCATTAACCCTTCATGTGACTGAGCTCTCTCTCTGTATGAGTGAGGCATGCTGGGATTGGAGACATTAACCCTTCATGTGACTGAGCTCTCTCTCTGTATGAGTGAGGCATGCTGGGATTGGAGGCATTAACCCTTCATGTGACTGAGCTCTCTCTCTGTATGACTGAGGCATGCTGGGATTGGAGGCATTAACCCTTCATGTGACTGAGCTCTCTCTCTGTATGAGTGAGGCATGCTGGGACTGGAGGCATTAACCCTTCATGTGACTGAGCTCTCTCTCTGTATGAGTGAGGCATGCTGGGATTGGAGGCATTAACCCTTCATGTGACTGAGCTCTCTCTGTATGAGTGAGGCATGCTGGGATTGGAGGCATTAACCCTTCATGTGACTGAGCTCTCTCTCTGTATGAGTGAGGCATGCTGGGATTGGAGGCATTAACCCTTCATGTGACTGAGCTCTCTCTGTATGAGTGAGGCATGCTGGGATTGGAAGCATTAACCCTTCATGTGACTGAGCTCTCTCTCTGTATGAGTGGGGCATGCTGGGATTGGAGGCATTAACCCTTCATGTGACTGGGCTCTCTCTCTGTATGAGTGAGGCATGCTGGGATTGGAGGCATTAACCCTTCATGTGACTGAGCTCTCTCTCTGTATGAGTGAGGCATGCTGGGATTGGAGGCATTAACCCTTCATGTGACTGAGCTCTCTCTGTATGAGTGAGGCATGCTGGGATTGGAGGCATTAACCCTTCATGTGACTGAGCTCTCTCTGTATGAGTGAGGCATGCTAGGATTGGAGGCATTAACCCTAAATGTGACTGAGCTCTCTCTCTGTATGAGTGAGGCATGCTGGGATTGGAGGCAGTAACCCTTCATGTGACTGAGCTCTCTCTCTGTATGAGTGAGGCATGCTGGGATTTGAGGCATTAACCCTTCATGTGACTGAGCTCTCTCTCTGTATGAGTGAGGCATGCTGGGATTGGAGGCATTAACCCTTCATGTGACTGAGCTCTCTCTCTGTATGAGTGATGCATGCTGGGATTGGAGGCATTAACCCTTCATGTGACTGAGCTCTCTCTCTGTATGAGTGAGGCATGCTGGGATTGGAGGCATTAACCCTTCATGTGACTGAGCTCTCTCTCTGTATGAGTGAGGCATGCTGGGATTTGAGGCATTAACCCTTCATGTGACTGAGCTCTCTCTCTGTATGAGTGAGGCATGCTGGGATTGGAGGCATTAACCCTTCATGTGACTGAGCTCTCTCTCTCTGAGTGAGGCATGCTGGGATTGGAGGCATTAACTCTTCATGTGACTGAGCTCTCTCTCTGTATGAGTGAGGCATGCTGGGATTGGAGACATTAACCCTTCATGTGACTGAGCTCTCTCTCTGTATGAGTGAGGCATGCTGGGATTGGAGGCAGTAACCCTTCATGTGACTGAACTCTCTCTCTGTATGAGTGAGGCATGCTGGGATTGAAGGCATTAACTCTTCATGTGACTGAGCTCTCTCTCTGTATGAGTGAGGCATGCTGGGATTGGAGGCAGTAACCCTTCATGTGACTGAGCTGTCTCTCTGTATGAGTGAGGCATGCTGGGATTGGAGGCATTAACCCTTCATGTGACTGACCTCTCTCTGTATGAGTGAGGCATGCTGGGATTGGAGACATTAACCCTTCATGTGACTGACCTCTCTCTGTATGAGTGAGGCATGCTGGGATTGGAGGCATTAACCCTTCAGGTGACTGAGTTCTCTCTGTATGAGTGAGGCATGCTGGGATTGGAGGCATTAACCCTTCATGTGACTGACCTCTCTCTGTATGAGTGAGGCATGCTGGGATTGGAGGCATTAACCCTTCATGTGACTGAGCTCTCTCTCTGTATGAGTGAGGCATGCTGGGATTGGAGACATTAACCCTTCATGTGACTGAGCTCTCTCTCTGTATGAGTGAGGCATGCTGGGATTGGAGGCATTAACCCTTCATGTGACTGAGCTCTCTCTCTGTATGAGTGAGGCATGCTGGGATTGGAGGCATTAACCCTTCATGTGACTGAGCTCTCTCTCTGTATGAGTGAGGCATGCTGGGATTGGAGGCATTAACCCTTCATGTGACTGAGCTCTCTCTGTATGAGTGAGGCATGCTGGGATTGGAGGCATTAACCCTTCATGTGACTGAGCTCTCTCTCTGTATGAGTGAGGCATGCTGGGATTGGAGGCATTAACCCTTCATGTGACTGAGCTCTCTCTGTATGAGTGAGGCATGCTGGGATTGGAAGCATTAACCCTTCATGTGACTGAGCTCTCTCTGTATGAGTGAGGCATGCTGGGATTGGAGGCATTAACCCTTCATTTGACTGAGCTCTCTCTGTATGAGTGAGGCATGCTGGGATTGGAAGCATTAACCCTTCATGTGACTGAGCTCTCTCTCTGTATGAGTGGGGCATGCTGGGATTGGAGGCATTAACCCTTCATGTGACTGGGCTCTCTCTTTGTATGAGTGAGGCATGCTGGGATTGGAGGCATTAACCCTTCATGTGACTGAGCTCTCTCTGTATGAGTGAGGCATGCTGGGATTGGAGGCAGTAACCCTTCATGTGACTGAGCTCTCTCTGTATGAGTGAGGCATGCTGGGATTGGAGGCATTAACCCTTCATGTGACTGAGCTCTCTCTGTATGAGTGAGGCATGCTGGGATTGGAGGCATTAACCCTTCATGTGACTGGGCTCTCTCTCTGAGTGAGGCATGCTGGGATTGGAAGCATTAACCCTTCATGTGACTGAGCTCTCTCTCTGTATGAGTGGGGCATGCTGGGATTGGAGGCATTAACCCTTCATTTGACTGAGGTCTCTCTGTATGAGTGAGGCATGCTGGGATTGGAGGCATTAACCCTTCATGTGACTGAGCTCTCTCTCTGTATGAGTGAGGCATGCTGGGATTGGAGGCAGTAACCCTTCATGTGACTGAGCTCTCTCTCTGTATGAGTGAGGCATGCTGGGATTGGAGGCAGTAACCCTTCATGTGACTGAGCTCTCTCTCTCTGTATGAGTGAGGCATGCTGGGATTGGAGGCATTAACCCTTCATGTGACTGAGCTCTCTCTCTGTATGAGTGAGGCATGCTGGGATTGGAGGCAGTAACCCTTCATGTGACTGAGCTCTCTCTCTGTATGAGTGAGGCATGCTGGGATTGGAGGCAGTAACCCTTCATGTGACTGAGCTCTCTCTCTCTGTATGAGTGAGGCATGCTGGGATTGGAGGCATTAACCCTTCATGTGACTGAGCTCTCTCTCTGTATGAGCGAGGCATGCTGGGATTGGAGGCATTAACCTTTCATGTGACTGAGCTCTCTCTCTCTCTGTATGAGTGAGGCATGCTGGGATTGGAGGAAATATCTCTTTATATGACTGAGCTGTGTGTGTGTGTGAGGCATTCTGGGATTGGAAGGAATGCTCCTCATGTGACTAGGTGAGGTTTGGCTTCTCAGGAGGAAATTTCCTCTAACCTCATAGACCAAACACGTTGATTCTTTCTATAGAGATTACATGGCTGCCACTTAAAGTGGACCAAAACCCACGCGATCGAGGTCGCCCCATTCACTTAGCTTGTTTCCCGGTCCAATGGCGCATGCGCGAGCTGCGGCCACATCCTGCTATCCCTCTATCAGGGTGCATGCTCGCGCCAGGCATTTCTGTTACAGGGAACCAGAGGATGCGGCCGTAGGGGCGCTCAGAGCTGCTGCTCTTAGACGCGACGTGGGACCAGGAAGAGGTGAGTTGGCCTCTGCGTCCTGGCGGGTTTAGGTCCACTTTAAGAGAGAGAAGAGTCACTCATGGTGGTGCCATGAGCTGAGCAGCCATTGTGGCAGACCGGAAGTGAGGGGGAGAAGCCTCCTCCTGGCAGTATTAGTGGCTCAGTGATGCTCCCTCCAGGTATCCTTTATTAAAGCAGATCTAAACTCTACCCTGCAACTCAAAATAAACTCACCCCACCCACCCCTAATGCTATCAGCATGATAAAGTTACCTCTTCTGGAACGCCATACAGCAGGGACTGGAAACACATATGCAGCAGCCACTCAATAGGAGGCATTGTTTATTGCAGTGTGCAGCTGTCTCATGTCCCTCATCATACATAGCACCATGCTTCATTTTTGTTTTGTCTAAATCTTTATCAGGAAGGGTAACCCAGATCGGGATGCTCCAGGGACAATTGTTCAAATGGACCAAAACCCATGCCGATCGCTATTCCTGGGCCGATCAATTCCCGCCCCCCCCCCCGGGGCATCCAAAATCAGGATGCCCCGCTGTGTGAAACCCCCCAGGATGACCTATATACTTACCTTGTTTTCCGGTCCCCACTATATCTCTAGCAGGGTGCATGCCCGCGCCAGGCATTTGTGAATGGCCGGTGTGGACACGCTCCCTGTTAGAGGGAAGCGGGGGATGCGGCCGCCAGCTCGCTCGGAGCCGCTGTTCTTAGACGGAGGCATCTGTAAGGTGCTAGGTCCAGTTAAATTACCGCTCCCTAGTCTATCCTGGGATGGCCCACTATGTGAAACCCTGGTCGGCAAACCCATTATACATACCTTGCCGGCAATGGCACAGCAAATGTGCAGTAGGCGATGGCGATCTCCCGCATTCCTCTACGTCTGTGTGCGTCCGTGATAACTCAATGGCTGGTGTGACCGTGCACTGCCATATAGGGATGCGGTGGGGGTGCTCCACTGATCACCAGAGCAGCTAAACGTTTGGCTTCTTTAGTTGTTCATCTATATGAATGGCCAAAAAAGCTGACAAGTTCCACACAGTGGGGCAACCCATGTCCCCCAAGGGTAGAGACCAAACCCCGGGGTAGTGAGTTTTTATCCACAATAAGCCTGCCTTGTCTGCAATCAACAGGACCTAAAGTCACTGAACTCAGCTTGGCTCCGTTATGCTGTCAGGTCATACCACACAGACTAGAGGGATGCAGGAGCTGCATAAGGATATTCCTTACTCTTGGCCCCATATATAACAGGGACCTCCCACAAAATCCCCAGTTCTTCTCTGCAGTCTGGGCTGCGATGACTAGAAGATGGCTCCCTCTACTCGCAGGTGAGCGGGACTATTAGCCTGCGGCCCTGTAGGACTATTCCCACCCGTTTCCTTTTACTGCCTCCCAGCTTAGGCTGCACTGGTTCGGGTGAAGGTAGGCAGCACTGCTGTCAGGTGCTAAGGAGCACTGCTCCAACCACAGTCCCCCACCAAAGGGTAGGCGGTACAGGCCCATGGTGAGCCTTATGTGATGCCTCTCCCGCGTCTTATGCCCCTCACCCCCTGTCCCCGCAGTTGGCTCCCTTTAGGCTGGCCGTCGCTTCCCCTTCGCTCTCCCTGGTACGGGAGTGCATGTCTTGTATATATGATTTATGTGATTATCCCTTTTGAATTGGTTGCACTGGTTTCATTTGCCGCCGCCGCACGCTTGTACTCCGCTCCGCGGTCGGCGGCGCCATCATTGGCTGGTCTTGTCATGTGGGCGCTTTTCGCGCTCTTCGGGGGGGGCGGGCCTTGCGGCTGGCGCGTTCTGCATCGCTGTCTCCTCGGCCCGCCCCTCGAGGTATATGCGGGCGCCATTTTAGCTCTCTGCTGCGTGTGTCTGGCGTCTCCCTGTCGCGGTCCGTAGGTGCCCCTGTGGGCTGATTTATTTTGTATTTCTCTGTATTGCATATCGCTTATGGGATCTTTTTGCTTATGTCTTGTAGGCGGGTCAAACTTTTGTGGTTTCTCCCGGTCCTATCCCCTCTATTTAGTGTTAATTCTTATTGGAGGGCTATTGCATTCCCTTACTCCCACTTCCCTAGCGGGCTATTGGGGCATCCCGGGTGGCCTTATTGGCGTCAATCCCTATTGGCCTATTGTGCCACAATAATCACCATATGGAGGCTTCTCAGGATAATGTGCTCGGGGTTCCTTCGGGACAAGCCCGGCTGTGTGTGGCGTGAGGGGTATCCCCTATAAGTGATGATGTCAGGGTGTGTGTTCCCTGCGCCCAGCAGACGCTTGCGCTGCAGTCTGGGTTACCTGCGCCCCCTCTGGCTTTGCCTACCCCCCCACGCTTACATCTGACTCCTAGTGAGGTGCATACTAGTGGGGGCGTCTCAACCTGATTTGACTGCATGGGTGGCTAGCATTGAGAGACATATTGCTGGGTCTGGCCCGCGTAAGGCTTCTGCTAAGAAGCGGCATTTATCACCTGGTGTTTCCCTCTTTCCTATGGAAGCTGAGGAATTTTTTGACGTTACTGGTTATACCCCCCTGGAAGAGGGGGAATTATTTTCTGATTCAGAATCATCTGAGGAACAATCCAGGGTGTAGGGTGCCGATTCTGGGTCTGACCCATGGGCTTCAGATGATACTGACAGGCTTTTGGCTCACATTTTTGAAGTACTCTGTATTTTTCCTCCTGTCGTGGCTCCGCGGCAGCAAGGGGGGCTGTTTCATACTGTTAAGCCACGCTTGGAGTTTCCTAAACAAACTCATTTTAATAATTTAGCACTCAAGGAGTGGGAACAGCCTAGCTGGCTCCCCAGGGTGCCAAAGAGTTGGGATAAGAGGTATCCCTTTCCTGCTGAAATGGTTAAATGGTGGTCATGTCCTCCCGAGGTGGATGCACCAGTTCTGGGATTGTCCAACCCATCCGTCATGCATTTCCCTGACTCTACTACACTGAGGGATGGGGAGGACAAGCGCATTGATCAGCTGGCTTGCCATGCCTTTGCCTGTGTGGGGACCACGCTGCGTCCGGTCTGTGTCTCCTAGATGGGGCCCCTGATAATGCTGGTAGTGAAGAGTATAGAGCTCTTCTGCGTTGTGAGGAATTTGTTGCATATGTTCTCTCTGCCTTGGATGATACCATTAGAATGTGTGGCAGGGCATCTGCCTTGTTAGTGGCTATACGCTGCTCGGTCTGGCTGCGCCAGTAGGCAGCTGACAACGCTGCTAAGAAGGCTCTCACTGGTTTTCCCTTCAAGGGGCTGCGCCTCTTTGGGGAACGTCTGGACTTGTTTGCTGAAGGAGGCAAGTTACCTCAGCGTAGAAGGCAGCCCCGGTCCTTTCGGGGTTCAGGTGCCTTTTCTCCTTCCTTCAGGGGCTCCAGAATTGGACGGGGAGCTTCCTTTGCTGGAGCCCGTGGAGATTTTTGGGGCAGGGGCAGAGGACGTGGCCGCCCTGGCCCCTCCTGGGGTCCCAAGCCTAAGTCCTCCCCCAAGCCCCCTCAGGCATGAAGGGACACCCTCACCCATCCGGGTGGGGGGACGGCTTCAGCTCTTGGCTCACGTCTGGAGGCGTCATGTCTCAGATCGGTGGATTCAGGAGGTAGTATCCTCCGGTTACAAGATAGAGTTTGCAGCCTGGCCGCCCCCAAGATTCATCAAATCTCGGTTAGCTCAAAACCCCTTGTCAGCTCAGGGTCTGCCTCTGGCTGTCCAAGGCCTTCTGGAACTGGGTGTCATCTGCCGGGTGCCCTTGAGGGAAAGGGGCAAAGGTTATTACTCCAATCTTTTCATTGTCCCCAAAAAAGATGGGTCCATCAGACCCATCCTGGATTTGAAGAACTTCAACAAATATGTCAGATTCAGACACTTTCGCATGGAGACTCAGAGATTCCTCAGGTTCGCTCTGGAGGATCAGCACTACCAATTTGTGGCCTTGCCCTTCGGTCTCACCTCGGCTCCCATGGTGTTCACCAAGGTGCTGGCAGGAGTTATGGCTCTGCTGAGATCTCAGGGCATTCGCATTCTTCCCTACTTGGATGACATGCTCATCGCTTCTCAGTCCTTCCATCAGGCAGTGTGGACACTCAGAGGGTGGTGTCCACACTGGAGTCATTCGGCTGGGTGTTCAACCACCCCAAATCTTCCCTGTCTCCTTCCATGGTGAAGTCCTTCCTGGGCATGATTCTGGATTCATCTCAGGTCAAGATCTTTCTTCCTCAGCAGAGGGAGGAGAGTCTTCAAGAGAAAGCTCAGCTCCTTTTTTTTTGTCCTCATCCATCCATCAGGCAGGGAATGCAGCTGGTGGGCCTGATGGTGTCCTGCTTCGAGGCGGTGCCATATGCTCAGTTTCACATGAGGCCTCTTCAGCTTCACCTCCTGTCAGTATGGGATCGTGACCCTGTGTCCTTGGATCAGGTGTTTGTCCTGTCCCCTCTGGTCAGGCGGTCTCTATCGTGGTGGCTGGACTCAAGGAACCTGCTGGTGGGCAGATCCTTTCTGGCCCCCTGCTGGGAAACTGTCACCACGGATGCCAGTCTGACAGGTTGGGAGGGGGGGGGGGTTGGAAGTCCCTGAAATTCCAGGGTCAGTGGGGCCCTCAGGAGGCCCATGCCCCTATCAACATTCTGGAGTTAAGGGCGATCAGGTTGGTTCTCGCCCACTTAACCCCACACCTGAGGGGTCGGGCTGTTCAGGTCCGCTCGGACAACCAGACGGCGGTTGCCTACATCAATCATCAGGGAGGGACCCGGAGCAAGAGGGCCCTCAAGGAAGTGTCCCTGATACTGTCCTGGGCGGAGGCAAATGTTCCCTGCATCTCAGCTGTACACATCCCGGGGGTGGAGAATCTGGAGGCAGACTCTGAGCAGGGGGACCTCTCGTCTGGGAGAATGGTCCCTCAGCAGCAGGGTGTTTCGCTCCCTGTGCCACCGCTGGGGTCAGCCGGATGTGGATCTGTTTGCGTCCCGTCACAATTACAAGCTTCCAGTCTTTGTCTCTCTGTCCCAGGATCCTCTGGCTTTGGCCATGGATGCCCTGGCAATGTCTTGAAAGGGGTTTCAGCTTCTGTATGTCTTTTCCCCTGCTGGGCAGGGTGCTGCACAAGATAGGTCAGGAAAGGGTGGCAGCCATACTGGTGGCCCCCTGTTGGCCAAGAAGAGTGTGGTTCGCAGACATCGTGCAGCTGGCAGTAGATCAGTACGCCCTGCCCCGGGTTCCAGGTCTGCTTACTCAGGGGCACCTATGCCACCCCAATTTACAAAGGCTGGCTTTGACGGCCTGGCTGTTGAAACCTCCATCTTGATGGAGAAAGGGCTGCCTGCCTCGGTTGTAAATACCATAATCAGGGCTAGGAAGAGGTCCTCTTCTTCCATCTACTACAGGGTTTGGCGTACTTATTGACTGGTACGAGTCTAACTTGCTTCCCTGTCGTGTGTTTCCATTCCTAGGATTCTGGAGTTTCTGCAACATGGTTTGGATCTGGGTCTTCAGCTCAGTACTCTGAAAGGCCATGTTTCTGCTTTGGATATTTTTTTCCAAAGATCCTTTGCTCAGCATCCCTTGGTCAAGACCTTCTTCCAGGGGGTTACTCACGTGCGTCCCCCATGTAAGCCTATGTTACCAGTCTGGGACTTGAACTTGGTCTTATCTGCCCTGCAGCGGTCTCCCTTTGAGCCCTTGCAAGGAGCCCCTTTGTCCATTCTTACGCTTAAGGTGGTCGTTTTGGTGGCTATCACTTCTGTGAGGCGTGTTTCTGAGTTGGCGGCGCTTTCTATCAAGCCTCCTTATTTTGAGAGACACCAGGACAAGGTAGTGTTTCGTTTTTAACCATATTTTCTGCCTAAGGTCGTTTCTGCCTTTCATTTCAAACAGGACATTGTTTTGCCTTCTCCGTGTCCTAATCCTAGTTCTTCTAAGGAGAGGATTTTAAAGTCTCTGGATGTGGTCAGGACTCTGAAGTTCTATCTGGTGGCTACTGAATCCTTCAGGAAGACTGAGGCTCTCTTTGTGCTCCCGTCTGGACCTAAGAAGGGTCTGGCTCCGGCTAAGTCCACTATCAGCAAGTGGATCCGTCAGGCTGTGATACAGGCCTACTCTGCTAAGGGGAAGGAGCCTCCCTTCCGCCTTACTGCTCATTCTACTCATGCTATTGGTGGCTCTTGGGCTTTTCAGCACCAGGCTTCTGTTGAACAAGTTTGCAAGGCCGCCACTTGGTCTTCTGTTCATACTTTTTCTAAGTTTTACAAGGTTGATGTTAGGGCCTCAGCTGATGCTGCTTTTGGCCGCAAAGTTCTGCAGGCGGCAGTGGTTTAAATGGTCTGCTGTTACTTTTAGGGATCCCACCCTACCTTACGGACACTGCTATTGGATGTCCCAAGAGTAAGGAATATCTTCTGGAACAGGACGTGCTGTATACTTAGAATAATACAATTCTGTGATTACTCACCTGAAGAATTGGTATTATATGTATACAGCACGTCCTGTTCCACCCCACCCTTGTTATCATTATCTTTAGTTGCCTCTTTATGGTGATTGTTCTTATTTTTATATATTGGTTATAGTTCTCCCGGTCTCATTTTAACTGCTTTTCAATACTGGGGATTTTGTGGGAGGTCCCTGGTATATATGGGGCCAAGGGTAAGGAATATCTTCTGGAACAGGATGTGCTGTATACATATAATACCAATTTTACAGGTGAGTAATCACAATTGTATTTTCTAACATTGCTCCTGATCTTCCCTCCGACTAGCTTCAGGTTTGGCCCCTTGTTTTATCATTAAGTTTCTTCTTTCCCTCCTGAACCTTATTAAATCCTGTCACATATATAAAGGTCTCAATCATGTCCCCTCTCTCCCTCCCTTCTTTCCTCCAGACTGTACAAATTAAGTTCTTTAAGTCTCTCTCTTTAAGTTGTACGTTTTTTTGTTGCCCGCCCTTGGACACGTTCTATTTGAATAATGTCTTTTTGCAGGTAAGGTCTCCAGAACTGCACACAGTATTCTAGCTGTGGCCTCACCAGGGCTCTATACAGTGGCATCACAACCTCCCTCTTCCTACTGGTGATGCCTCGAACTATGCAGCCGAGCATCCTGCTTGCTTTTTCCACTGCCTGGCTTGCAGCTATCAGTAATCAATATCACTAAATCTCTTTCCTCCGAGGTCCTGGATAACACAGTGCTGCCCATACTATACTCAGAGCAGAGATTCCTTCTACCCAATTGCATGATTTTACATTTAGAGACATTAAACTCTTGTTTTCACAGTTTTGACCATCTATCAAGTAGATGGTCTCAGCCTGGACCTTCACCTCTCACCAGATGCCTTTAAATGGACCTTTACAAGAAGTGGTTGAGTACCCCTGTTATATGAGCACATTTATCATCATGTGAACATTCTGTAGCTATCATACAAGTAAAAATGAGGCGATTGTGTACAGGAAACATTTACTGATTTCTTGGTTCTTAAAGCGGAACAAAACCCAGGATTTTCACTTTCCCGGGTTCTATTCCGCACCCCCCCGGGGCATCAGGATTTGGGATACCACACTTTGTAAAACCCCCCAGATCGGCATGTGCAGACTCAGCTCTTCCCAGTCCAACAGCGCCTGCGCAGGCTCACAGCCAATCAGAGCTGCCTGCTGAAGTGACATAATTCAGTGAGCAGCTCTAATTAGTGTAAATGAGGAGCGTGAGCGGCTGCATCCCCTGCTGCCTCTCTGAATGGCTGGGAGCGCTCACACAGCCGAGGAATAAGGAATGAGGTTAAAGTGGACCAAAACCCACGGCGATCGATTTTCTCCCCCTGGGGCATCCAAAATCGGGATGCCCCACTGTGTAAACCCCCCCCCCAGGTTGCCCCATACACTTAGCTATCTTTAGAAATCCAAGAATTGAGTGCGTCCATAGCGCTTCAAAAATGCCCCTATCCATAAAAGTTAAGTTTAGCCCCTAAATACAGGGATTTTATTCCTTAATCATAGATACCTCACAAACTGGAATAAAAACCAAACTGTATTAAGGAAGGAATCCTTGGCATAAATGAGGATCACTTCACAAAGTGCATATAAAAATGCATATACAAATCCAAACAACGTATTCAACCAAACTACAAATTCATTATGAAAAAGGGAAATCACGAACTCTCAATGAAACAATTCAAGTCAAACTCGACGTTTAGCCCTTTGGGGCTTAATGTCTCCAGTTCAAAGATCCATTTGCTTTCTCTTTGTGACAGAGTTCTTAATACATTTTGCCCCCTCCAGTGTTTTTCAACTCTATCAATTGCTTGAAATGACATTAAACTGGGATCTGAGGCATGTACCTTTTTAAAGTGAGCTGACAGGTTATGCCCCTCAAATCCCCGTTTAATATTATATATGTGTTCGCGGATTCTCACCTTTAACTCTCGAGTGGTCCTACCAATATAGGTGAGCCCGCAGACACACCAAATTGCATACACCACATTTTTTGTGTTGAAATAAAACTCTGTATTCTATACTTTCTACCTGTACTAGTGTCCTCGAAAAAAATTCTAGGTTTTTCCAATCTTTGGGCCGTTTTACAACCACAGCAAGACCCACATTTAAAGAATCCCTTCAACGGGTCATTGATAAGGGAGACCTTCTTAGGGGGATCTATCCAGCTTTTCACCAGTCTATCTCTTAGATTAGGTGCTTTCCTAAAGATACATATAGGTTTCTCTGGTAGGGAGGGACCTAATACAGGGTCCTCCTTCAATGCCAATGTCTAGCCAACACATTTCTCACTTTTCTGTGTTGGACGTTAAACCCGGTAATGAACGCATAGTTCATATTAGTGTTACTATCATGTCTCGTTGCAGCTTTACCGGCTTATCCTAATAGGGATACCCTCGCCATTGACCTTACAGTACTGTTTTGCAGGACAATGTCGTCCGGATTGTAACCTTTTTCCAAAAACCTATTAGACAGGGCTGCAGCCTACAGGTCATAGTTACCAATCTCAGAACAGTTATAGCTCAGGCGCATGAATTGTCCCCTAGGGATAGCCCTCAGCCAATTCGGATGGTGACAGCTACCCCCGGGGGACATATCCATTACGATCCGTATCTTTAAAATGTGTGAGAGTTGATCGTTTATTACCCTCTACCTTAATAGTTAGGTTCAGGAAGTTTACCTCCGACCCTCCTATATCCGCTGTAAATTCCAGGTTAAATTTATTTGAATTTACAAGTAGAAAAAATTCTTCCAAAGTAGACCTAGATCCCTCCCAGATAACAAGCACGTCATCAATATATCTGCGCCACAATTTAAGCGGAGGTAGAACCCCGCTAAATATCTGCTGCGCTTCCCCATAGCCAACATATAAGTTGGCCATACTCGGGGCAACTTTCGCTCCATCGCCACTCCCCTGGTCTGGAGGTAAAACTTACCTCCAAACCAGAAGTAATTATACCATAATAAAATCCACCTGAATGGTAGGCAAACCTGATGAACAGTATAAATAATGGCGTACAGCTGTAAGCCCCAAATCATGGGGAATCACTGTATAGTCATGTAATGTCACATTAGCTGTCGCTAGAAGGGAATCTTTAGTCATAACTTGGGATCCACACAGGTCTAAAACCTGTCCTGAATCCCTTAAATATGCCGGTAATGCACAAACTAAGGGCTGGAGAAACTCATCTACATATTCCCCTAGTCGGCATGTAATGGAGTTTACTCCGCTTACTATTGGGCGTCCAGGGGGTTGTTCAAGCCGTTTGTGCACTTTAGGTAAATAGTAAATCTAGGCCTTGCTTCAAAAGTGCCCTAAGATTTTTCTGAAAGCCAAGGGTGGGGTCTCTTTCAAGGAGTTTATAAGTGTCAGTGTCAGAGAGTAGCCTATTCATCTCTGCAATAAAATCTCCCCTATTCAGAATAACAAGACCCCCACCCTTGTCCGCAGGCTTAATCACAATTTCATGATTGGATTCTAATTCTTTAATATCCTTGAGCATGTTGTTAAAGGATCTATTAGGCCTAATCTTTATGTTCCTAAGATCCCTAGTAACTACCTTTTTAAAGGCCTCAAGTTGGGTATTCGAGGGCAATAAAGGATTAAAGACTGATTTGTTTTTAAGGCCTGAATGTACAACTGAAGAAGAGGTAGAGTCACCTTCATGTGATACTAAGCCTTGGTTGCTAGCCGAACTAATTATGTCCATAGGGCCCATACTGCTTTCATTCTTACCTAAAAAGAATTTCTTAATAGAGATTTTCCTCATAAATTTTTGAAAATCTATATGGGCTTCAAATTTATCAAGTTGTTTGGGCGGGGCATATTTTAAACCCTTGTCCAAAATCTTTAGCTCTTTAGTAGACAGCCGAGTTGTACTCAGATTAAATATACCCTGCCCTAGCGCTGCCTGGGCCTTCTTGTGTCTGGCTCCACCTCTACGGCCTCTAGATCTCTTCCTTTGCGTTTGGTTGGCATTCTCCCTGTCCCTCCTATTCTGTCCCCGTCTATCATTGCCTTGCCCCTGTCGTTCAAGGTAGTTTCTCTCCCCACTGGAGATGTCCAGGGGCCTACCTGAAAAGGGGTGGGAGGGTGTACGAGAAAGAGGGCGCATAGATTCAAATCCTCTCCTTACATATTGTTCCTCTCTTCCCTGGTTTTCCCTCACTGTTTTTTCCCTCCACGGGAGCGAATATTACCTCTCTTCATACTCTTCGGACTATAATTTCTTTGTCCCTCATACTGGGCTGGAAAGTAAAAAGATTGCCGCCTCACAGGTGATCGTCTACTATCCTCCAGGAATCTAGGCCTCTGCCTTACCCATTGTTCTAAATTACCATGGGGACTAGAATTGACTGCCCCCGTCACCTGATCCTCAGATTTATTCATAAAGTCAGAGCATTGCCACTTAAATACTTTTCCAGAGGCATAATCCTGTGCATCCCTCTGCAGCTTTTTCACCTTCTTAGATTTAATAGTTGACTCATCCTTATCCAATTTCTTTCTAAGTTCCCCTGAACTTATGGGGCCTAACTTGTGTTTCAGAGCATCCATTTATACTCCCGTATCCCTTAATTGAATTTTTTTCTTTGCTATCAACTTTTCAACAAGTAAAATACCACAACTATTAAAAAATTCAAACCAATCCTGCCTAGCTTCTATACTGTCGTCACCATCATGAATCTGAAGTGTCCAACGAAGTTGTTGGGGTACCTTCTTTTTACTTACATATTGCTCCAGTGTGGCGATATCCCATTTTAATCTTAACTCACGGTTAAGGAGAAGTGATCCTCATTTATGCCAAGGATTCCTTCCTTAATACAGTTTGGTTTAATTCCAGTTTGTGAGGTATCTATGATTAAGGAATAAAATCCCTGTATTTAGGGGCTAAACGTAACTTTTATGGATAGGGGCATTTTTGAAGCGCTATGGGCAGAATAGGTTTGGATTTTCCCCTTCAGGACTCTGAGTGCGGCGCTGTGAATGTCGCTGCACTGATGGCAGAATTCCTGTCACTGGCACTTTAAATGTATGGCCAGGAATGCGGTGTCAATATCTGGAGAAGTATGTCATTTTTATTTAATATATATATCACTGACACTATGAATGCTTGGGCAGGGATGCAATGTAAGCGGCAGAGAAGCAGGTGCCCGTTATTTAGTGTTTGGGTGGCGCTTGCACCTCTGTGGGCTTAGGCTGTGTAGTAGGAGTTGTTCTGTTTAGATGTTGAGGCTGTGTGTGTTTAGGTGCGCATGCGCCGAGACTGTCTAAGTCGATGAGAGGTGTGCGCAGGCGCTGAGGGCTCTGGCCAGAAGAGCTGTGTGTGCCCACTGTAAGAAGTGCGCATGCGCTGACCGGACGGCGCGTCGGTGCCGCTCGATCGTAAAAAAATTCTTTCCCTGTTTGATTTAATCTAGAGCGGGGGTATCGGGCTAGAAGATAAGTAAGTCCTTGATTTTGAACGTGTTAGCTTTGTGTATATATAGCTGTTTGTTGGTTGCTATGGTCGCATATGGTACCTCTGATTGGTTATGAGCTTTCATCATGTGACGTATTATGTGGATGCGTGTGTCACGTGACACGCGTCCCCTGGATTTTCCGGGTTATAAATCGGTATTTTTTTGTAAGCAAGTATCCCAGCAGAAGCCGCGCTGATGGCGAAACGCGTAGGAATCACTTGCTTTATATCTGACTGTGTGGAGGAAGGAGAACTTGGCGGTGAGGATCACTGGACTTCTTTTATTTATCTAAGCATTTTAATCTTGTTTGTTTGTGAGTGTATTTTTTTACTATTAAATAGCTTGTGCTTTTAAGAACATATTACACTAGTGCGGCTATTTTTGTGCTCTTTTTCCTGCATGATGCTATATGAGCTCTTTGAAGGAATTTGAACCCGGAAAGAAACAAAACGTGGATAATCTCTATTTATATGCACTTCCGTTACTGGAAATTGTTCTCCATCAAGCATTGATAATCTAATATATAAGAGAAGGTCTATCCCATACCAGGAGTTCATATGCTTGGTTAGCGGTGCAATTTGCCCACAATAAATCTGGTAAGAGTTTTGGGTGCCCGGTGGCGGTTTCACTTCAGGATTACGTTAGGAGCACGCACTGTGGGACGCACTAAATTCTTGGATTTCTAAAGATAGCTCTGTGTTATTATTACTATTTGGACTTTGCATATGTTTTAGGGGACTTTGCACACGTTGAGCTTTATATTGACATTTAGTGTTTTCGCGCGGTAATTTCACTGTCTGCATTTGCCCCATACACTTACCTTGTTTCCCAGTCCAACAGCGCATGCGTAAGCCACGGCTGCATCCCGCAATCCCTCTAGCAGAGCGCGTGCCCGCTCCAGGCATAGAGGGAAGCGGGGAATGCGGCCGCCAGCACGCTCTGAGCCGCTGTCCTTAGACGAAGGCTTAGACGACGTGATGTCAGCGGCTCTGAGTGCGCTGATTCGACGAGTGGCCATGCATGCGCCGTAGGACTGGGATGAGTGGTGTTGGCTTTGGTCATCTGGGGGGTTTCACACAGTGGGGCACCCCCGATCGGAAAGCACCAAAACCCAGGATAGTCAAAATTCTGTGTTTTGGTCCACTTTAAGACCATCCCCTCCCACCTTAGCTCCATTCATGCTGAAAGCACACCCCCACCTACCTTGAGTGCTGGGTGTGGGGCAGCGGGTGCTGTTAGTACAGTGGGTGGCGGGTGGGCTGGCGCAGGCTCGCTCGTGGACACGGGTCCAGTCACACCCACAGCATGTATATGGGCCCCGGTGCGGTCACAGCGGAGGTGGGTGGTTACGCATGTGCATGTGGGAGGGCATGCATGTGCGTCTTGGGGTGTGTGCACGATCGCCAGGAAGTGCTTGCACACGCACCTGCATTGGGAGTGCATCTGGGAATGTGCACATGGGCGTCTTGGGGTGCGCAAATGTGCCTGTGGGCATGTATGGATGCATGTCTTAGGGTGTGTGCCTGTGGGAGTGCACGCTTGCGCGTCTGCAAGTGCGTGATTGCACATTTGGGAGTGCATGCATGTGTCTGGTAGTGCGTGCATGGGGGTCTGCGCATTCACGTCTGGCTATGAGTGCATGGCCATCTGGGAGTGTGTACATGTATTAGGGGGTGCGTGCATTCATGTCTGGAAGTGTGTGCATGTGCATCTGTGGCTGCCAGCATTCAAGATTAAGAGTGCGGGCATGCTCGTATGTGCCAGTGTGGGCTCCAATGTTGCCTAGCAAGAGGGAGAAAAGGAAGGAGGACCGTCAAGGTGTCTGAAGCAAGTTCTGGGGCTCCAATCTATGCTTATTAGTATGCAGAATCACAGCTCCAAGGGCCATGCCCACTTGCTTCACAAGATAAATCGCAAGGTGAAAATGTAAACCTCGAAATCGTGTCCAAATTATCCTCAATTTAAAAACGGAAAACAGTTTAGAGCCGTGCCAAACATAGGCCGACACAATGATCTAACAAATGGCTTAGCCAGAAGTATGACTTATTGTTTATAAAGCTCATGATAATGTATTTTAGGAGATAAATACAACACATATTACTTATTTTTTCTTTGTGTTTGAAAGAGCCGACAATAATTTACATACAGACTAACAGCAGAGGGGGAAGATTTAGAGGAACGTTTAGAGGATCTCTACAAAAACACAATGGAAGATCAACAGTTGCCCAAATCTCAAGGTAAGAAGGTGCTTAACTATTCCCCGACTGGACGTCATCCTGATACCCACACACCTTAGTGAGTTTCTCATACACTCAGCTTTATTCGCAGAATCTGAAGACACCATAATAGATAGGAGAACTGATCCGGAAGAGGGGGAAGGTGAAGAGGTTTTGGTAAAGATAGAAGAGGAAGAATTATCTATACAGATCAGCAAAGGTGAGTATGGAAATGTATTGTATGTGTCTGTATTTGTGTCTTGTTAATCTGGGTACAGGGAACATCACTCATCTTTATTTCCAGACTCTGGAGACACTGTAAGCAGCACTATGAAAACTGAGAAGGAAGTTGTGAAAATTATTGTGGAGGATAACCCTTTAACTATCGGCACAGGTGAATAATAACCCTTAGGTAAACATTTTTAAAAGGTATACTAAAGGCGAGCGCCCGATTGTTGTCCCATTGTCTTGGGCTACACGTTGCACTGTCCTAAACTTCAATCCCTTTTCGAAAAGACTCTGTAGTTCATAGGTTATCATTAAAAGTATTAGAGCATTGGAGACTCAGAAAAGATGAAGAGAAATGGGGGGTGTGGCAACAGCGATGTGATGTAAGCACACTGCGATAAGTGTGGAAGGAGAGAGGTGTTTAGAGCTGCAGAGAGAGGCAGCCAATCAGGATGTCTGGGCAGGGAGTGCGGGGGGGTTTCCGTGCTTGGTCCACTGAAGGTTGATTGATGGACCAGGTCAGCGGGGTGAAGTAACAGAAAAGCCAGCACTCCTTATTCATGAAAGCTTGTATTATGCAAAAGTCCATTCAATAAATACAAATCCATAAGTTAGACTTACTGACAAGCAACGGTGCATTCCAACGTTTCGGGGCTTTAATGCCTCTTCATCAGGGACCAACACAGCAAGACACCGATACATATTAGGTCAGCCGGGTGGGGACTGAAAGCTGAATGAGGAATTGATTTTTCTAACTAAGGAGACAGAAGAGCAAGCACAATGCTTGAGCCACTCAGTAGGTAAGCTACTGATATTTTTTTTACTTTTGACTTGCCGATCGCTTTAATTGATGGCTTTAGCATGTTTTCTCATACATCAGGGGCTTCGCTATATTAAAGCGGACCAAAACACAGTGAACATATGAAATACATTTGGCCAACGCCCCTGCTGATACTCCCTACTTAGGTTGTAGAACTAGAAATTGTTTTTGCTTTTTCAATTGTCCTGGAACACTGATCTTGGTGTGAGATGGCAGCGATTAGTCATTGCATAGGTGTGGCAATGTCATAATTGCTACACAAAACAGTGGCAATGAATGGAGGAGGCGGAGCTTTACAGCTAAAACAGGAGCCATTATCTGGGATTAGAGTGAAGCAGGAGTAGTAAAAATTGGCAAAAGGTGCTCTTCATGGTGGTAGCAATTCAGGGGATTCTAGTTAAAAATTTGGGTTTTGGCCCACTTTAATGTTACATACCAAATACACAGTTTCCTGGGTATTACTGCTCACATGTGTAGCTCTCCTTGTTTAAAGTCAACTAAAACCCAGGATTTTGTCTATCCTGGGTTTTGGTCCTTGCCCCCGGGTGCCCCACTCTCACCTCTGGCCGGTCCTACGGCACGTGCGCGGTCGCTTGTCCAATCAGCGTGCTCGGATCCGTTCACGTCAGCGCGTCTAAGGTGAGCTTTTCCAAGCGCGCTGACGTCCGCATCCCCCGTTACCTTCTAACAGGGAGCGCGCTGGCCATTCACAAATGCCTGGCGCGGGGACACGCCCTGCTAGAGAGACAGCGGGGATGCGGCTCGCGAATGTGCCGCTGGAAAAGAAGGTGAGTGTATGGGGCGACCCGTAGGTTTTCGCACAGCAGGGCATCCCGGTTTCTGACGCCCCGGAGGGAGGGAAACGATCTTCCCAGGAATCTAGATTCCCAGGCCGATCGCTGTGAGTTTTGGTCCACTTTAATGTTCAGTTTGTTAAAAAAAAATCTTCCTTCACCTTTTCTGTTTCCCTTCATTTCTTATTTCTGGCAGATGGAAAATACAACCAGAATGATACAGAAGAATATAAGAACATCACAGAAGGGTCAACTACTCAAAATCATTTCACACTTGGGAATCATTGTTCGAATGACCCTGTAACCCATCAGCCAAGTCATACACCTCCTAAGAAGCGCTTTGCATGTTCTAAATGTGGGAAGTGTTTTTCCAGCAAAGCTTATGTTGTTGCACATGAAAGAGTTCATACAGGAGAGAAGCCATATTCCTGCCACGAGTGCGGAAAATCTTTTTCCATCAAATCGTATCTTATGACACATAAAAGGCTTCATACCGGAGAGAAGCCGTATTCGTGTTCCATGTGCGGGAAGGGTTTTTTCTACAAATCGTGTCTCATCATACACGAAAGCATCCACGCACAGGAGAAGCCATACTCTTGTCCCGAATGCGGGAAATCCTTTCCTATCAAATCCCAGTTTATTGCGCATGGAAGAGTTCATTCGGGGGAAAAGCCGTACACGTGTTCGCAGTGCGGAAAAGGTTTTTCGCGGAAATCTCACCTCCTCACGCACGAAAGGATTCACACGGGAGAGAAGCCGTTTCCCTGTTCCGGATGCGGTAAATGTTTTTCCGATCAGTCGACCCTTATCAAACACGAAAGAATACATTCAGGAGAAAAACCGTATTTGTGTTCTGAATGTGGGAAATGTTTTTCGGACAAATCAAACCTTGGCAGACACATTAGAGTTCACACGGGGGAGAAGCCGTTTTTATGTTCTGAATGCGGAAAGTGTTTCTGTGACAAAGCCAGCCTCATAAAACACAAAAACATCCACAGCAGGTGGTAGCCATACAGAAAAGGGGGGAAATGTCTTCTAAGATCACTTCTCACCCAAAGACTTTTTTAAAAGAGAAAGCTATTTTTCTGTTCTAGAAGGTCATGTCTTAAACCGGACCAACAGCCGTTTTTTCTTTAACGGGTGTTGGTCCCGCTGTCTGTGCATCGCAACAAGCTCGGGGGGGCATCCAGAATGCTGGAGCTCCCCTCGCAGATAACCTCCCAGACCGCTCGTAATACCTTCATTACAAGCCAGCGCCGGGAAAGCAGTCCCGGGATTGGCCACCGAGCGGTCACGTGGGCCATAGTCGCGTCCACTGTGCTGGCCACCGGCAGGACTTGGCCACGTGACCGTCCGGCGGCCAATCACAGGACTCCTTTCCCCGCGCTGGCTCGCAATGAAGTATGAGTATTGAGTATGTCATGAGTATTACGAGCGGTCTGGGAGGTTATCTGCAAGGGGGGCTCCAGCATTCTGGATGCCCCCCCTAAGTTTGTTGGGATGAACAGACAGCAGGACCAACACCCGTTAAAGAAAAAACTGCTGTTGGTCCGGTTTAAGGTAGAAATGCTATGCCTAGAAATCCTCCCTTATATCACAGACGCTCAGACTTATTGGTAGCAGTATAGTCGTATACCTGACCACTTCCTTTAGACAGCTGTAAAGCTCTATGGACATCTCAGAGCAAAAAGGGACAGTTTTTTTTCTGTGGACAGGAAAAAATATTTCAACTCTTGATGTTCTCTCTACTTATCATGACTCCATAACTTGCTTTATTGTGCTTAGTATACAGAACATTTCTGTGTATAGTGACTGAATTAACGTTTGTTGCCTAACGGTTCCATCCTGTTAAAGCAAACCTTTAAACTATGGCACCATACTTATACCATTGCATAAAAATTGGGTAAAAGTAATTCACCAACTACAACACAACAGGGGAGCTGCACCACCACAAATATTAAAAGAAAGTGCCAGGTGTTCTGGGTCACCATATGCCAAACTCCAAAAATAGGGTGAAAATAACTACTGCACCAATCTGGTATAAAACACACTAGATCTTTAATTTAATTTTGGTGAATAAATAATACCATTTAATGCACTGGTCCCAGGTTATTACATGAAAAAAAGGGATTTGATCACAACAATAAATAATAAATATAATATATATATATATATATATATATATATATATATATATATATATATATATATATATATATATATATTGGATTTAACCGAGTATTTGTCTCTGTGTTGATTTTTTTTTCAATTAAAGTTCTAGTGTATTTTATACCAGAGTGGTGCGGTCTTTTTAGGTTTTTTCCCTATTTTTTGGAATTTAGCATATTGTTTCTGATTTAATATCACATATTAGTTCAAGCTGCTCTTGTATATTCCATTAGTGAGGACAGCCTCCCTTGGGTTTTTGTTTACCTCGAGGTGAGGAGAAGGACTCCCGGGCCAGCAAGTAGATGGTGTTCTGGGGCTAAACAGAACTCTGAACTTGGTGGCTGAGGATTTCCAACTGGAAATGGACAAAGAGACATTATAAGACACCAATTCAGGTCAATAGGTGGCTACTATGGCAGTGTTGTAACCCAGAACAGGGTTAATGCAGCAGTGTGTAGAGTCAGATCAGTACAGTAGATCATACTGAATCAGAAACACGAAGAAACATCAAGAGCACTTACTCAGTAAAAAAAAAACTGTGGGAAGGATCAGGATTCAGTACATGGCACAGGAAACAGGCTGAAGTCCATACAGTGATGGGCTCCCAGCTAGCCCATCAAGTAGCCAAATGTTATGTCCATCCATCCATGTCTTATAGGGTAGAGCTAGTGCAGTTTATAAATACAACTATTGTTCATCAAGTATGGGGCCAATACTACAAATTAAGTGATTTAACCCTCTGTGCAAACATTCTATTGAAACACTATCTAAAACATATTGAAAACTTTTAGTATGTGGAAGCGAGCCAAGACTCGTCCCCAGTGTCGGACTTGGATGCCAGTAGAACTGACTCTGGGGGCCCACCCCACATTTTAGATGCAATTATTACCAGCTTATATTAAAGGGCCTAGTCTTAGTCCCTAACCTTACTAAGCATACCAGAGTCTGACTGTATAGACACTGTAATTTTTAAATGTTGGTGTACAACCACTGCAACAGCAGTGGCACACTCCCTGAATTCCTTTGCCATAGACCACCAATCCTACATGCTGACTGGTGGTATATAGCTCTGCCCCGTCTGTCAGCTCAGCAATAAACAAGCAAATCGTATTGGAAAGTGAGGTTTATTTATACATATACTTTCTTCCTATTGTTGTTGCCTTCTCTTTCTCTGACTATACAGATGATTTATTCCAACATGGTTAATATAGTTTGAAAAGCACTATATTGAAATCCCTTTAATATTTTCCTAGTTTTCTGCAATACAGGCCAAAACACTTTCTGTAGAGCAGGGATGCACGAACATCTTTTGCGGCCCCCAGCACCTCTAGGGAGTTAGAGAAGCCCAGTGTACCTTGTCTGCAGTGCAAGCAGGTGGAAATTAAAGGGCAGCGAATTTCCGAAGAAGGGAGATACTAATGAACTTATGCTACTGTGGTGTTTGTATTGGGTGTGTCAGAAGATATTTATATAGGCTCTGCCTACTTCTACTGACCTCTTCCCACCTCACCTGTTCCCATCTCACCTCTGCTAAACTCTTCCCACCTCACCTGTTCCCATCTCATCTCTTCTAACCTCTTCCCACCTTGTTCCACCTCACCTCTCCCTACCTCTGGTAACCTCACCCCAGCCCATCTCATCTCTGTCTGACACACCTATTCCCATCTCAGCTCTGCCCACCTCAACTCTTCTGACCTTTTCTCTCAACACCTTACTTCTCTCTGCATTACCTCACTTCTGTTTACTTCTGCCCACGTCACCTCTTCAAAGCATATAATAATGAGGGGATACAAGCAGCAGATTGTAAAGATGTCGAATCCTTGTGGGTATAAGTGCGGGACGATATAAACAATGTTAAAATACAATTTGGTGTAATCTATAGGCCCCCAAACATAGACAAGGAAATAGAGGGTCAGCTGCATAAACAGATAAACAGCGGGTGTCACAGGCTGGTACAGTGGTGGTGATGGGGGACTTTAACTAGTCAGGTATCGAGACATGGTTCTGCTTCTACTAAAGTGGAGAGCATTCCTCAGCTTGCTACAAGATAACTATATGAATCATTTCGAGGAGGCACCTACTAGGGGTGATGCTATTCTAGATCTTGTAATATCAAATAATGATGACCTGGGCCGGTAACAGTCTATGAAAATCTTGGTAACAGTGACCACAATATAGTTGTATTTAACATAAACTGTAAGAAAGATTTTTTGTCTGGCAGGACAGAATTTTAGGAAGGCCAACTTCTCCAGGCTCAGAGCAGCACTCCAGGACATAGACTGGAAGCATCTGTTTAGGAATATAGATGCCAAATGGAAGTGCTCTAAATTAATTGTGAGTACCAATGCTGCAAAATGTATTCCTATGGGTAACAACTATAAGCGGCTAAAATGAAACCCTTCATGGCTGGCACCTATGGTTAAAAGGGCAATAAGGAACAAAAAAAGGGCATTTAAACATTACAAGGCTATACAAGCTGCAACTCTTGGAAATTATAAATTAGCAAATAAAGCACAAAATGAAAGAGATGTGGCCAAAGCAAAGAAAAACAAACCCTAAACATTTTTTTAATTATATAAACTCAAAGAAAACTAAATCAGAACAGGTAGGTGCCCTAATTAATGATAATGGGGAAATGGTCACTGGGGATGAAGAGAAGGCGGAGCTGTTGAATGGATTCTTTAGCTCTGTGTACACAAGAGAGGAGCAAAGAGCCAACATGAGATGCCACTGATGGCAATAGCCCAAGTATAATAATTAACAAGCTAAACATGGATATCATCCAAAAAAGACTAAATATTTTAAATGTGAATAAAACTGCCGGACCGGATGGACTTCACCCAAGAGTTCTTAAAGTGGACCAACACCCAGGATTTTGACTATCCTGGGTTTTGGTCCACTTTGGTGGGGCACCCCGATCGGGGGTGCCCCGCTGTGTGAAACCCCCCAGAAAGCCCCGAAAACTCACCTGACCTCGCTCCCACGTGACCGCTCCAGCGAATCACCGCCGACGGACAAGCGAGCGCGTCCGCCGCCGCCTCCCGCGCGTCATTCTTACAGGGAGCGCGCCCGCGCCGGCCATTCACAAACGGCTGGCGAGGGATTCACGCCCTGCTAGAGGGACGCGCGGGAGGCGGCGGCCCATGCTGGAACGGGGAGAAGGTAAGGCTTGTGGGCTTCCTGGGGGGTTCCACCCCGCGGGACATCCCGATTTTGGATGCCCCGCGGGGAGGGATCTGATCGTTCCGGGCCGATCCCCCCTGGGTGTTGGTCCACTTTAAAGGATTCAGCACAGTCATCACTCCTGTTCTTGATATTTAAAGACTTACCAACAGGCATAGTGCCAAGGGACTGGCGCCCATTTTTAAAAAGGGCTCTAGGTCTTCTCTGAGCAATTACAGACCTGTAAGGTTAACATCCATTGTGGGAAAATTGCTTGAGGGGCTCTTAAGGAACTATATACACGAATATGTAACTATGCATAATATTGTAAGTGACAACCAGCACGATTTTACTAAGGGCAGAAGCTGCCAGACTAACCTGATTGGCTTCTATGAGGAGGTGAGTAGAAACCTGGACAGAGGGGCGGCTGTGGATATAGTTTTTCAGGATTTTGCAAAAGCATTTGACACTGTCCCTCATAGACGCTTATTGTGGAAATTGAGATCTTCAGGATTAGAAAACACAGTTTGTAACTGGATTGAAAACTGGCTGAAGGATCATGTGCAGAGAGTTGTGGTTAATGATACCTACTCTGAATGGTTACCGGTTGTAAGTGGCGTACCCCAGGGTACAGTGCTGGGCCCACTATTATTCAACTTGTTTATAAACGACATAGAAGATGGGATTAGAAGCACTGTCTCTATTTTTGCAGATGACACAAAGATATGTAGCACAGTGCAGTCTATTGAGGATGTTCACAAGCTTCAGGCTGACTTTGACACATTGAGTGTCTGGGCACTTGGCAAATGAAGTTCATTGTGGAGAAATGTAAAGTCCTGCACTTGGGGTCTAATAACCTGAAGGCCACATATGTCCTCGGGGGAGTAAAACTGGGAGAATCACTTGTTGAGAAGGATCTGGGGGTACTGGTAGATCACAGGCTAAATAACAGCGTGCAATGCCAAGCAGCTGCTTCCAAGGCCACCAAGATATTATCATGGATTAATAGAGGCCTGGAATCACAGGATAGGGATGCAATTTTGCCTCTTTGCAAGGCACTGGTGCACCACCACCTGGAATATGTCGTCCAGTTGTGGGCACACGTTTATAGATAGGACGCTCTGACTATGGAAAGGGTGCTGAGGAGAGCCACCAAACTAATAAGAAGAATGAAGGATCTTATGAGGAAAGATTACGAGAATTAAATCTGTTTAGTCTTGAGAGAAGACGACTGAGGGGGGACATGATAAACTTGTATAAATGGGCAGTACAAAAAATATGGGGGAACACTTTCACACTTTCAGGTAAAAATCCTCTCTAAAGACAAGGGAGCACTCCCTCCTTTCGACTGGAAAAAAAAAGAAATTCAGTCTCCGGAGGCAATGATCATTTTTTACCATAAGAACTATAAATCTATGGCATACCCTCACAGAGAAGCTTGTTACAGCATCAACTGCTGACAGCTTCAAAAAAAGGATTAGATGCTTATTTAGAAGAAAATAACATTAACAGTTACTATTAGCTGTTATCAGTAAAAAAAAACAAACAATAAAATTAAAAATAACTTCCCCTACCCCAACACCCTTGGTTGAACTTCATAGACATGTCTTTTTTCAACTGTATTAACTATGTAGCCTCTACTCACCTTCCTCTGAGCTCTGCCCAGCCCCACCTCACCTGTTCCCATCTCACCTCTGTGGCCTCTGAGTGCTGTGGCTCCTTCAAGCCTTTTTTATCCTAATTGACCTGCTAACGTGCACCTCCCAGGTTAGTTATAAAATGGTCTGAGCGGCTGCCACCCCTCCTTTGTTTCCCATCTCACCTCTGTCTACCTCCATTACTCTCTTCCCACCTCACCTGTTCCCATCTCACCTCTTCCTAAATCTACTCACCTCACCTGTTCCAATCTCTTTTCTGCCTACCTCTACTAAACTCTTCCCACCTCACCTATTCCCATCTCAACTCTGTCCAACTTAACTCTTCTGACCTTTTCTGTCAAAACCTCACTTCTCCCTGCATTACCTCACCTCAGTTTACTTCTGCCCGTGCCACCTCTGCTCACCTTCCTCTCTCACCTCTACTTACCTGTTACAGCCTTACCTCTGCTCATCTTTGCATATAAATAGCATTAACAATGCTTTAAGGGTAACGCTTACCTGCCATAAACTGTTTGCGTGTTTTGCAGTTTACATTTTATTGCAGTGAAACAATAAGACAATGCAGCCGTTGGACCACCCTGCAGTAGAGACTCCATTTAACGTTTTAAACATCAAGCCTACTGTTAACTACCAAGCACGTAGAAACAGATACATTTTGTTTCACATATTTCACCCAAAAACATTAAGATAACTGAAAAAACAAGACATTTCATGTTAAAGCCCAAACTCATTACTGCAAAAATCATAGTTAAACATGTATAGCAATGAAATGGTCTGGCAACAGAGGGCGACATAATCTTTAGGTAGGCCGGCACCTAAAGGGTTGAATTGCGATTTGCAACTCTCAGTGCTGGATTTTTTAATAAATGAATGTTTTGAAATAAAAATTCTCCCTTAGAAATGAAGAAATGAATAGAGGAATGATGTCACAGTCATGGTCTAGCTTCCACCTATTCCCACAGACACAGAACACATGCACACCCCCGTTGTACCCACAGGTACTTGTTGTTTTGCAATGGTTACTTTAGTGCTATCTTTAGATTTTTTATTTTAGACATTACTTAAAGGAGCAGTATCGCAAATTTTTCTTGGTGGTTTAAATGGTACTTTGAATGTAGGTAAGTGTTGGAGTAAGAATTACAAATGTAGAAAAAAAATGATGTGTGTGTTGAGCAGCTCGAGACTAATAGCTCATGTTTATGTCTGCTGAGTGTCGGGACCCGACACTCTGGCCTGTTCCATGCTGAGGAGAGGGGTGAAACAATGTATCAAAGTATCAGCGGTTCAGTGCTGGCAGCCGTCCAGCATAAGATAACAACATTGTAACATTGCCTGGCCAGAACTTATATATCTAAACCAGAGAGAAAAGCTCTAGAAGTCATTTAGCTGATTTTGACAGTTTTCCCTTCATGTTGGCTCTGCTGCAGAATCTTTCAGTTTACCATTTTCTCTTTCATATTCTTATTTTTCATTTTTCCATATGATCTTTCTTTCAGCTTTGTGTGTTTTGAGCAAAGCCCAGCCCAGGATTTTCACTATCTGGAGTTTTGTTTTGTGCCCCTAGGGGCATCCCGACTTGGGATGCCCTGATATGTGAAATCCCCAAGTTCTGTGAAAACGTACCTTTCCCTGTCCCACAGCGCATGCGCGGGCTCTCATCCAATCAGCGCTGTTTGCACGCAGATGGGCAGCCTGAGCAGTAACCTTCCTGGCCGCCCGGCCTGTCTAAATGACTATCTGCGTGAGCACGCCAGAAAAATGGGGGGATCTGTGGTTATCCAGGGGTCGTTTCATACAGTGGGCATCCTGATTTAGAATGCCCAAGGTGGAAGGTCAATGGCCGGGTCTTATAGACTTCAGGGTCGGCCACTCAGGGTTTTGTTCCACTTTAATACCTTTAGATTTTCCTGCACAGTTATTCAAAGAAGAATTTCAGTCATTTTCAGTCAGTTTAGTTTATTTTGTATAGATTTTACACATTTGAGTCACCTGGTCTCATAACAAAAGCAGCACCTCACACACACACACAGCCGTTACCACTGATTCCAGTGTCAGCCTCTGAGGTAAAGTGTTGCTAGGAGACCAGCGGGCTAAATGAAGCAGCTCACTAAATACAACCCAGCAGATCCCCCTATTCAGCAAATGGACTGAGCCATTGTCATTATACAATTTAAATGAAAGGCAGATATTTTTTCCATTTTCTATCGCCAGATTATTTATACACATGTTAGAAGCTATTGTGTGGCTATTAATTATTTATCTTTTTTAATGCAAATTTCGCGATACTGCTCGTTTAATTAAAAATCCAATTAATTCCAAAAATACATAGCACACCATTGCTTCACAAGGAGGCCCCTTGCCTCCTGCTTTCAAATGAATAGTACTCTGTAGTCCTGTCATTGCTTCACTAATGGTCACTTTAGACCCACTTTAACTCAAATTATATGCTTTGAACTACTCATTGCATTAATAATATTTGCTTTAGCTCGGCTTTAAAGCGAGTCAAAACCCACGCAGCCAAGTCCTGTAATCTAAAAGATTTCAGGTCCGAACACTAGCCTACCTCCCGGGCGCCAGTGATCTTACCTGATTCCGGCGGGTCCCATGACGAGATTCTGCTGGCGGCTGCATCCCCGGCTTCTGTACAGACACACACCCGAACAGCGTGTCGGGGATACGGCCAACCGGCTGCACTTTTGAGAGAGCCAATAGACTCCTTCAAAAAAGTGCCACAGGATGTGGCTTTGGTGGTGAAAAACATGCTTTCTTTAAAACCAGGCCACCACCAAGCCAACAGCAATGAGTGGTGGACTCACAATTGGGTTTCCATCCGCTTTACTCTATAGTCCTTTTGTTACTTGCCTATAGGTCACTTTACTCCTGCATTAAATTGAATAATAAGCGTTATCCCTTTCATCATTTCACTAATGACCCCTGGGGCATCCCAAATAACCTGTATCCCCAGCATCTCTGGGCTGTGGGGCCTCCTGGGCCTGGGGATGCATGGCAAATGGCTCTGATTGAAAGAGAGCCTGCGGATGTAGTTAAATCTTTGATGACTTAAAGCGGACCAAAACCCAGGATAATCAGTTTTGACTATCCTGGGTTTTGGTCCTTTCCCCGGGGGCACCCCGATTGGTGTGTGAACCCCCCCAGATTGCCACAGCCAACTCACCTCTACCTGGTCCCACGACGCGTCTAAGAGCAGCTCCGCCTCCCTCAAAACAGGGAGCGTGCCCCCGCCGGCCATTCACAAATGCCTGGCACGGGCACGCTCCCTGTTAGATTGAAGCGGAGCACGAAAACCCAGGATAGTCAAGATCCTGGGTTTTGGTCCACTTTAAACTGGACCTTCAGCATAATATCCCCCAGTACCTAAAATTAATATATTTTAAGTTTTTAGTCATTTCCTAATTATTCTTTCCCCCGCTGAGCTTCAACTCTGTTCAGGACTCTAAGATACGGGCGCCGCCATCTTGACTCAGAAGCATCACATACTGAGGAGAGGGGTTAAAAGTGCAGGGGGCAGGTTATGGCTGTGATTTGCACAGACAGAGCGGAGCTGGGTTCAGAAAGAGGACAACAATCCTAGAAAGCAGAGCGGCACAGTCAGAGGACACTTCCTGTCTGCAGGCAGCCTTAGACTCCACGAACCGCCATCTTGGATTATAAAAGGCTCAGGAAATGGACTAGGTGCAGGTAAGATGATTTATAATGTGGGCAATCTGTATGTACAGGGTGTGGGAAACATACAAGATAGGCTCTTATTCAGGGTGAAGGTCCGGATTAATGTGGGCAATCTGGGTGTGGGAAACATATAACATATGCTACTCACCTTTCCAGGCCGCCAACTCCCGATTACCTGGCTCCCTCGCCACCATCATACTATACCAGGAGTAGGTGACCTACAATGCTCCCGGGTGCAGCCTTTGACAGTGGGCCGGCGCCTCACAGAGAGCGGATGGGTTTTTTTATAGTGCATCGAGTGGCGGCAACAGGAGCGACGAAGCGAGGTGAGCAAGAGCTTCAGCGGCTCAGGAAAAGGGAAAGCTGCAGACTGCTGGCCAGTGACTGAAGTCACCAGATAGTGATCTGCACTGGGGCCGGCCGCTGGCTTTTCTATGTGGCATCCCAGTGTGAACCCCCCCTCCCCAAGGGGGCACGGGACAAAACGTGGGAACATCAAGGTTGCGGGGTTAATGCCTCCAATCCCAGCATGCCTCACTCATACAGAGAGAGATCAGTCACATAAAGGGTTAATGCCTCCAATCCCAGCATGCCTCACTCATACAGAGAGAGAGAGCTCAGTCACATGAAGGGTTAATGTCTCCAATCCCAGCATGCCTCACTCATACAGAGAGAGATCAGTCACATGAAGGGTTAATGCCTCCAATCCCAGCATGCCTCACTCATACAGAGAGAGAGAGCTCAGTCACATGAAGGGTTAATGTCTCCAATCCCAGCATGCCTCACTCATACAGAGAGAGATCAGTCACATAAAGGGTTAATGCCTCCAATCCCAGCATGCCTCACTCATACAGAGAGAGAGAGCTCAGTCACATGAAGGGTTAATGTCTCCAATCCCAGCATGCCTCACTCATACAGAGAGAGATCAGTCACATGAAGGGTTAATGCCTCCAATCCCAGCATGCTTCACTCATACAGAGAGAGAGCTCAGTCACATGAAGGGTTAATGCCTCCAATCCCAGCATGCCTCACTCATACAGAGAGAGCTCAGTCACATGAAGGGTTAATGCCTCCAATCCCAGCATGCCTCACTCATACAGAGAGAGAGAGCTCAGTCACATGAAGGGTTACTGCCTCCAATCCCAGCATGCCTCACTCATACAGAGAGAGAGAGCTCAGTCACATGAAGGGTTAATGTCTCCAATCCCAGCATGCCTCACTCATACAGAGAGAGCTCAGTCGCATGAAGGGTTAATGCCTCCAATCCCAGCATGCCTCACTCATACAGAGAGAGAGATCAGTCACATGAAGGGTTAATGCCTCCAAGTGTTTTAAAACAACAGGAAGCACAGGACACATGTTTGAAATTTCTCCTCAGCACTCGATCGTGTTCCAGTTGTCATAGCAACTAATACACCATTCAAATAAAATTCCACCCCTCCGACCCGTCCTTGGTTTCCTCACAGCCGCCCCTGCTGACTGCCATCTCTACATTGTCCTCCATACAGGGCGTGTGTCGGCCATTTTGTTGTAGCCTGCAGACACCGCGCAGTCTGCATATATGTATAATGAGTTCAGGCTTTCTAAATATTATACAAGGCGGCCTTTCAATTATAGTAATAATGAGATGATCACATATCCGCAGACTGCTCACTATAATTAGCAGGTAAATGACACGTCTGCAATGGCGGGGGCGGCCATGTTGTCGTAGCCCAGAAGGAGAAGGCGCCCCGGTCCCATTGTCGTGTTTGGGACGGTCAGGTAAACAGGCTGGTTTTTATACTTTAAGGGTTTGTCGGGCTTCTTAAAACGTATCAAAACCCAGGATTTCCACCCTGCTGGGTTTTGGGCTGCTTTATCCGGGCATTTCGATTTGGGTGCCCCCATTTGTGAAACCCCCAGGATTATCTAACCTCGGTCCGAGCTTTCACAGCACGTGTGGGTTCTCCTCCAATCAGCATTGATTGCCCGCTACTGGATCAGGGATCAAGGAAAGATTACAGACCCCCGGGGTTTCACACAAGGGGAATGGGGTCCTAAATCAGGAGGTCCCTGGGGAGGACTTGGGCTCAGCAGGTTTAGGTCCACCTTTAAGTGGACCATAACTCCCATGTTTTGCACTTACATTGGTTTTAAACCGGACCTTCACCATGATTTAATGAAAAGCCCCAAACCCTTAAAATACATTAGTTTTAGATGCTGGGGAATCATTTTATACGTTTTTTAGTCACTTATTATTTTTTTCCCCCCACTGGGCTGCAACTCTGTTCAGGACTTTAGGATACGGACGCCGCCATCTTGACTCAGAAGCATCACACTTAAAGAGGATAGTGGGATAAAGTACAGGGGGGCGGGGTTATAGCTGTGCTTTGCTCAGACGGAGCAGAGCTGGGGTCAGGAAAAGGTCAGCAATCCCAGAATGCAGAGCAGCACAGTCGGAAGACGCTTCCTATTTGCAGGCTGCCTGATGCTCCATGAGCCACCATCTTGGAGCTTTAAAGGCTCATAACATATGCTCTTATTCAGGGTGAAGATCCGGATTAATGTGAGCAATCTGTATGTACAGGGTGTGGGAAACATATAAGATAGGCTCTTATTCAGGGTGAGGGTCCGGATTAATGTGGGCAATCTGTATGTACAGGGTGGGGGAAACATATAAGATAGGCTCTTATTCAGGGTGAGGGTTATTCAGGGTGAAGGTCCGGATTAATGTGGGCAATCTGTATGTACAGGGTGGGGGAAACATAAGATAGGCTCTTATTCAGGGTGATGGTCCGGATTAATGTGAGCAATCTGTATGTACAGGGTGTGGGAAACATATAAGATAGGCTCTTATTCAGGGTGAGGGTCTGGATTAATGTGAGCAATCTGTATGTACAGGGTGTGGGAAACATATAAGATAGGCTCTTATTCAGGGTGAAGGTCCGGATTAATGTGAGCAATCTGTATGTACAGGGTGTGGGAAACATATAAGATAGGCTCTTATTCAGGGTGAGGGTCCGGATTAATGTGAGCAATCTGTATGTACAGGGTGTGGGAAACATATAAGATAGGCTCTTATTCAGGGTGAAGGTCCGGATTAATGTGAGCAATCTGTATGTACAGGGTGTGGGAAACATATAAGATAGGCTCTTATTCAAGGTGAAGATCCGGATTAATGTGGGCAATCTGTATGCACAGGGTGGGGGAAACATAAGATAGGCTCTTATTCAGGGAGAAGGTCCGCTTTAAAGTGGACCAAATCCCACCGTGATTGGCCTGGGAATCATCTAGATCTATCTTCAACTGATTCCCCCCAGGTCGCCCCGTTCACTTACTTTGCTTCCAGGTCCAGACATCCCCGCTATCCCTCTAGCAGGGCTCGTGCCCTTAAACAAAGACGTGACCTCAGGGGCTCCGAGTACGCTGATTGGACAAACGGCCGCACATGTGCCGTATGACAGGGTGAGTTAAGTGGACCAAAACCCAGGATTTTTACTATCCTGGGTTTTGGTCCACTTCCCTGGGATGCCCCGTTATGTGAAACCCCCCAGATCAACTCACCTCACCCCGCTCCTACGGCGCTGCTCGTCCAATCAGCGTGCTGAGGAATGCGCGTCAAAGTGGCATCAAAGCTCAGCACGCTGGCGGACGCATCTCGCGCTTCTCTCTAACACGCGCCCTGCTAGAGAGAAGCGCGAGATGCGGCCCACAGATGCGCCGTTGGACCGGGATTCAGGTAAGGTTAGCGGGCGTCCTGGGGGGTTCCACACAGCGGGGCATCCCGATTTTGTATGCCCCTTGGGGAGGGATTGGATCGGCCTGCGAATCTTATAGATTCCCGGGCTGATCCTGCTGGGTTTTGGTCCACTTTGGCGATCTTGGGGGTTCCACACAGCGGGAGATCGGGGTGCCCCCGGGGGGAAAGGACCAAAACCCAGGATAATAATTTTGTATAAATAGTGACTGAGCTGCTCCCACCCCCGTTTGTTCATTTGAATTGCCATGAGCACAAGCAGGGAGGAATTCAGCTAATATGGATTTCTCCCTGTGAAGTGTTCTAAAGGGAGGCTGGCTGCTTCCCAGGTGAGTAGCTCTCAGATATTGGTCTGCATTGCATGTCCCAACTTTGGGGACTCAGAATTAAGAGTAGGGACCACACTAAACACAGAGTGCCTTGCCGGGGCAGTGTGGCTTCCACATGTATCTGCAGATATATGCAACCAAATCTCTGTCTTTCCACATAGCTAGACATGTTTGTTGCTTGATATTTAGTTGATGAGAGGGTTAAACTGGGCGGTAAATTCGTTTCCAGGCCCTGAATAATAATAAGAATTTTGTATAAATAATAGTGATTGAGCTGCTCCCACCCCCCCCTTTGTTCAAAACCCAGGATAGTCAAAATCCTGAATTTGGGTCCACTTTAAAGCGGATCATAACTCCCACGAGTCTAAAAGCATCCAGGGCCAGCCGCTATCCTGCCTCGCTGTTTGAAACCCTCCCGATGTGACTGGTATACTCACCTTTAGCGGCAGCTCCCGCGACGCTGCAAACCCTGGCCACCACATCCCCGGCTTCCCTGTGGCTCACACCCGCACCCTGCCTATATGAATGACTGGGTGCGTCCAACGTGAAAGCCGGGGATGCAGCCAGCCGGTGTTTGCATGTCAGTCGGCACCTTTGAGATCAGCCAATCTGCGTTCTCAAAAGGGCCGGGTGGGCGTGGCCTCGGCTGGGGAAAACCATGCTGCTCAGACGGGGGGGGGGGGGGGAGGGGTGAGGTGTGCGGATGACGTCACCTCTCTCACAGACTCTCATTGTCCTTGTCTGTCTTTGGTAACTTCATCTGAGCCCGGCAAGAAACCAGTCGAGCTTGTAAGGCAGCGGTGCCATTCAGGAATTGGATATATATATATATATATATTGTCAGGATCTGGGGCCAACGGCAATGACTCTGAAAGTGGACCAACACCCAGGGGGGATCGGCCCGGGAAGGCATCCGAAATCGGGATGAAAGCCACCAGGACGCCCACAAACCTTACCTTATCCACGTTCCAACGGCGCATGCGCGGGGCACGGCCGCATCTCGCGCTTCCCTCTAGCAGGGCGCCATTTGTGAATGGCGGGCGCGCTCCCTGTTAGAAGGAAGCGGGAGACACGACCTCCAGCCCGCTCAGAGCCGCTGTGGTTGTCCGTCTATACCACAGCGGCTCTGCGCGCTCTGATTGGACGAGCGCTTGCGTAGGAGCAGGGTGAGGTGAGTTATTTAGGGCGATCGGGGGGGTTTCACGCAGCCCGATCGGGGTGCCCCGCGGATGTGGACCAAAACCCAGGATAGTGAAAATCCTGGGTGTTGGTCCACGTGAAGACAGTTCTTAGTCAAATAATAAGCGATTTATTGAAAACAAAGTCCAACAGGCCAAATCTCTTAAACCGGACCCTCAGCATGATTTAATGGAAAGCCCAAACCCTTAAAAATCTATTCCCCAGCACCTAACATATATATATTTTTACGTTTTTTAGTCACTTACTTATTATTCTTTCCCACACTGGGCTGCAACTCTGTTCAGAACTTTAGGATATGGGCGACGCCATCTTGCCTCAGAAGCATCACACATACTGAGGAGAGGAGAGCGGAATAAAGTACGGGGGGGGTTATAGCTGTGCTTTACACATACAGAGCAGAGCTGGGGTCAGGGAAAGGTCAGCAATCCCAGAATGCAGAGCGACACAGTCAGCGGGCATTTCCTGCTTGCCAGGCTGCCTGAAGCCCCATGAGCTGCCGTCTTGGATGTTTAAAGGCTCATAAAATGCAGTAGGTGCAGGTAGGATGACTTTTAATGTGAGCAATCTGTATGTACAGGGTGTGGGAAACATATAAGATAGATTCTTATTCAGGGTGAAGGTCTGGATTAATGTGGACAATCTGTATGTACAGGGTGTGGGAAACATATAAGATAGGCTCTTATTCAGGGTGAAGGTCCGGATTAATGTGAGCAATCTGTATGTACAGGGTGTGGGAAACATATAAGATAGGCTCTTATTCAGGGTGAAGGACCGGATTAATGTGGGCAATCTGTATGTACAGGGTGGGGGAGACATATAAGATAGACTCTTATTCAGGGTGAAGGTCTGCTTTAACTTCAGAGTATAATGCAGGATACAATGCAGTACAGCAAGCCGTTACCTCACCAACTTTAGCAATGTCCAGTGTAGGATAATTACAGCGTATTGCAAGTCCTTGATATCACAGGTCCTCTTTCGGGGCATACAAGTCCACGCTGTTAATCCACAGGTTCCCAGACCAGATAACACATAAAGTCCTTTGGATGCAGTTCAGCACTGTCAGTATTGGGAGCAGCAAGGCCCGGGCTCCTCATCCCAGTCTCTCCATCTCCACACTGGAAGTCTCAGCGCCTCCTTTTATTAGGCTTCCTTCCTTCAATTAGTCTCATCACCTGGGAAGACCTGTGAGTAGGGGAAAAACCTGTAGAGGACCCGGGATGTGGATTGAATCTCTGATATCCCGGGATGGATCGTACCTGCCTGAAAAACTCATGGGAAATATAGACCCCATCCACCACTTTTCCATACACTTTACCACAATATATATATATATAGGATATAGTTTTCTATCATCATTGCTCAGCATTTCCAAAAATAGCTCAACATTTCTAAAAATAAAACAACAGTTTCCATTGAATTATGTCTATAAATAGAATGTCACTCTCCTTAAAGGAGAAGGCCTTTTTGTCAGATTTTTGGTGTCCTGCCTTATTGTTTTCCTCTTCTGAAATGTAACATAAACCTGTGTGTTAGGATTGTGCCCCCAGACTTGTGATTTACTTATCACCATGCTGCTTCCAACTTTCTTATATTCCTGTGGCTTCGTCTTGCTAAAGTGGGCGTGGCTTTCTTGGCCATGAGTCAAAGCTACTGACCACAAGTCCCAGAATCCTTCCACTGTGACAGGTGAGCTAATCGGCAGCTTTGGCAAAATCAAAATCAAAAAGCAGTAATGACCTCCCCAGCTAAGAACGCTGCCAGTAACCTTTTAGCTACTGGAACATCATTTGAGCTACTGGAACCCCTCATTTGAAGTGGTTGAATTA
The DNA here is from genome assembly GCA_027917425.1 of Gastrophryne carolinensis. Classification (NCBI taxonomy): domain Eukaryota; kingdom Metazoa; phylum Chordata; class Amphibia; order Anura; family Microhylidae; genus Gastrophryne; species Gastrophryne carolinensis. The sequence goes on along the minus strand of CM051237.1, from coordinate 32,590,177 downwards.
ATGCTGAAGGGACTAGCAAGCCAGAATGAGGAAGTCTTGGATATATACTCGAAAACACCACTTTTGGTGTACATTGCTAAGGTAAACACCTTGTTGCTACGGGAAATGTTTCTTTTATAATGAAGGGTTGCAAACAAATAGAAAATATCAGCTAAGCCCAGTAAGAATGTGGAATTACTCTTTAAAGTGGACCAACACCCAGGATGTTGACTATCCTGGGTGTTGGTCCACTTCCACAGGGCACCCCCGCTGTGTGAAACGCCCCAAAAACTCACCTGACCCCGCTCCCACGTGACTCGCTCGTCCAATCGCCGCCGACGGACAAGGAGAGGCAGCGACGGACAAGCTGAGCGCGGGCTGCCGCCGCCTCCCGCGCGTCCCTCTTACAGGGAGCTCGCCCACGCCGGCCATTCACAAACGGCCGGCGCAGGTGCGCGCCCTGCTAGAGGGACACGCGGGAGGCGGCGGCGGCCCGCGCATGCGCCGCTGGAACGAGGATCAGGTAGGATTTTCAGGAATCTGGGGGGGGGGGGGGTTCACACAGTCAGGGAGCTGATCAGTCCGGGAATCTTATAGATTCCCGGGCCGATCAGGGGAGGGTGTTGGTCTACTTTAAAGCTGGTCAAAACCCACGCGACCAGGCCCTAGAATCTAAATGATAGGCCTCTAGCCTACCCTGGAGTCATCCTGCACTGGATGCCCCACTGTATGAATCCCCCCCCCCCCACGGCGCGATTCCTCTAGCGGCCAGCATCCTCACCACAGTGGCATGTACTTTCAGGGAATATATGGTTAGTGGGGGTATTCCAAATGTAAAGGGTTATTTTGGTTGAAAAAGGTGCGCACTTTGTCTGCAGAGCTGACATTTTCAAGTAAAATTACCGTTACACGCATGCTTTACTTTGGGGTGTTTGGCAAATCTTCCCTTGATAGTACCTATGTATGCTGGGTATTGTTTTTGGACCTTGATTTTTCAGATTTAACCTGTTGTTTCTTGTTTGCATATAGTTTTTTTTAGGAAAACGTGGCTTTGATTCATCTTTTTTTTATTCTTTTTTAGGTAAACTCTGTGCTACCAAAGAATTTATTGAGGGATTACTTCCAGAAAACTATGCTCACATAAACAAGCCTGGTACCCCTAGAAAGCTTGAGGTGTGTACTTCCAGAGAATACACATATTTCGCCCAAAAATATTGAAAATACACTTAAGAAATGACAAACAAGACATTTCATGTTAAGGCTCAGACTCTGCTGAAAAAAAAACAATATCTAATTTTCCTGGGAAATCCCTTCAAAAATCACAGTTGAATATGTGTAGCGCAAAACAGTGAAAAAAGGTCTGGCAACAGAGGATGCCAAAAACTCTAGGTAGGCTGGAACTTAAAGGGTTAATTCCATCTTCTATGTTGTTTAGAAACTGAATAATAGTGGGTCCAGCATTGAACCCTGGGGTACACCTCTTACTACCGGTAACCATTCAGAGTAGGTATCATTAACCACAACTCACTGCACACGATCCTTCAGCCAGTTTTCAATCCAGTTACGAACAGTATTTTCTAATTCTGAAGATGTCAGTTTCACTTTGGGGGTGGAAAAGCCGGGCATTCAAAGAAAACCGTGCCAACGCCAAGCCACCTGCCTAGATGCTTGGGTGGGGGCCCAGCAGATGAGTGGTGGACCTATTTTTGGGTTTCCATCTGCTTTAAACTGGACTAACATCCGTTTTACAAAACATCGGTGTCCGCTGCAGGTGGCACCTTTGAGATCAGCAGATCGGCGAACACAAATGTGCAGCTGGGGGTAGCGGCGGACTGGAGCTAAAAATCAACCCTGGATTTTACCAGCCCCTGGCCGATCCAAGACATCCCTGCTGAGGCCCCCCAACCATGATGCCAGGGCTATAGCATTGGAGGTTGGGGTTCCCTGGCTTGTGGGTACAATGGGGCTGGGTACAGGGGGGGGCTGAGAGGGAGACTAAGGGGCAAGGATTGAATGTGGGTGTTAAAAGCAGCAGCCCAACTGGCCCCAAAGCAGTGCGGCCCACCGGGCATTGTCCCGGGTCTCCCTATGGTCAGTCCGCCCCTGGCTGGGGGTGTCTTCAGTGGTGGAAAGGCCCAGTTTTCTTTGAAAACTTGCCCACCGCCAACCCGGCTGCTCAGGGACGGGGGATGGGGGGGGGGGGGGGGACACATGGCGCGAAGCATAAGATGTGGATGTGACACCCAAAGCAATGTTATCTAATCTAAGAATGCTGAATAATGGAAGCTCTTGTAATGCATGTGGCTACTGTAACAAATGCCTCTATTCACAGGGCCCACAGACACCATGGTCAGACATGTGACAACTGAGGGGGAGGAGGAAGTGTTTGTGAAGAGTGAAGAGGAGGAGATTCCAATACAGATCAGCTCAGGTGAGTCATACTTTTGAACCAATTGTTGTGCAGCGGCACTTTTATGGATGCCAGCATTTCCCGGGCATACCCTGTTGCTTGACTATGCAGTAGAGGGTTACCAGCACCAGTACGCTCACATGCACCAGAGTAGGTCATAGCGTCAGGCTAGTTTCACTCCTGACAGATAAGCCTACCTGGGTGACTTGATGTGTCCTCACCCTCCTTTACAGCCGTGATGTGTCCTCCCCCTCCTTTACAGCCTTGATGCATCCTCACCCTCCTTTACTGCCTTGATTCATCCTTGCCTTCCTTTACAGCCGTGATGTGTCCTCACCCTCCTTTACAGCCGTGATGTGTCCTCACCCTCCTTTACAGCCGTGATGTGTCCTCACCCTCCTTTACAGCCGTAATGTGTCCTCACCCTCTTTTACAGCCTTGATGTATCCTCGCCCTCCTTTACAGCCTTGTTGTGTCCTCGCCCTCTTTTACAGCCTTGATGCGTCCTCACCCTCCTTTACTGCCTTGATGCGTCCTCACCCTCCTTTACTGCCTTGATGCATCCTCGCCCTCCTTTACAGCCGTGACGTGTCCTCACCCTCCTTTACAGCCATGACGTGTCCTCACCCTCCTTTACAGCCGTGACGAATCCACCCCCTCCTTTACAGCCGTGACGTGTCCTCACCCTCCTTTACAGCCGTGACGTGTCCTCACCCTCCTTTACAGCCGTGACGTGTCCTCACCCTCCTTTACAGCCGTGACGTGTCCTCACCCTCCTTTACAGCCGTGACGTATCCACCCCCTCCTTTACAGCCGTGACGTGTCCTCACCCTCCTTTACTGCCTTGATGCGTCCTCACCCTCCTTTACAGCCGTGATGTGTCCTCACCCTCCTTTACAGTCGTGACGTGTCCTCACCCTTCTTTACAACCTTGACGTCTCCTCATCCTTCTTTACAAGGTTGACGTGTCCTCACCCTTCTTTACAATGTTGATGTGTCCTCATCCTTCTTTACAACCTTGACGTGTCCTCATCCTTCTTTACAAGGTTGACGTGTCCTCACCCTCCTTTACAGCCGTGATGTATCTTCACCCTCCTGTACAGCCTTGACGTGTCCTCACCCTCCTTTACAGCCGTAATGTGCCCTCACCCTCCCTTCCTGCAGCTCGCTGTAGATTATATAGCTGGGCTCTGAAGATCGTCCCTCGATTCTGTTCCATTCCGCCATGACGATGCTGTGGTTGCTTGGCTGCCCAAGTTCCTACACGGCGTAAAGCATGAGTGAGCCCAGAAAGCCACAGTGGTCCCACCCCCAAGGCTTGCTCAGGCTGGGACAGGGGTAGCCATGCAACCACATTTGGAGCATGGTCGTGGAAAAACAGAAACGAAAGGCACATCTTGGAGCCCTGCTACGGCATCTACAGTGTGCTGCAGGAAATGGAGGAGAGGCACATGACAGACTTCAGGTGAGCTCCTTGCTGCCTTATTGTTGTCATTGCAGGGACTGCTTCAAAACTAAAATAAATCAGTTGGTCCTGGGGAGCATCTTGTCTTTGGAGGTCACGCAGTGAAGCCCCTAGTTTCCTTCTGTCTCCATCTCAACCCACAATCCCACAGCTGCGGCTAAGCTTTGCTGCACACTTCAGAACCTGCAGCATGTGGGGCCCAACCAGCAGACAATCAAATCTGTCCAGGTTTTGGTCTAATTGAATTGAATGCACCATTGTGCACCATTCTATTTCTGCCCCCACAAACACACACAATGGGGTATTACACACAGGCTTGGACTGAACCGCACAGGGTTACCAGGAAAAAAAAACTGGTGGGTTCCTGGTCCCAGGGGCCCATTTGAGGGCCATCACCAAACCTGAACTATTCATAGTTTATTTGTGCCATTCAAAGTGCAATACAGTCTGGCATAATGTTTCTGTGCGTGTGCCCTGATTGTAAGCTGGTGATACTTGCATCTAAATGAGGGGCGGGCCCCCAGAGTCAGTTCTACTGGTGGGCCCCAGGCCCCCCTAGTCTGACAAATACATCCATACAAATACAATACTGAGACATAACTTTTTTTTCACAGACTCTGGAGACACTATAGTTATAAATGTAAAAACTGAAGAGGAGGAAGTAGCTCTGCTGAAGTTTCAAGGGGAGGAACTTCCTCAACAGTTTAGCACAGGTTTGTAATAAACCACAAGAAACCTTAACGCGGACCTTCACCCTGAATAAGAGCCTATGTTGTATGTTTCCCTCACCCTGTACATACGGATTGCTCACATTAATCCGGACCTTCACCCTGAATAACAGCCTGTCATATATGTTTCCCACCCTGTACATACAGATTGCCCACATTAATCCAGACCTTCACTCTGAATAAGAGTCTATCTTATATGTTTCCCCCCCGTACATACAGATTGCCCACATTAATCCGGACCCTCACCCTGAATAAGAGCCTATCTTATATGTTTCCCACACCCTGTACATACAGATTGCCCACATTAATCCAGACCCTCACCCTGAATAAGAGTCTATCTTATATGTTTCCCACCCTGTACATACAGATTGCCCACATTAATCCAGACCTTCACTCTGAATAAGAGTCTATCTTATATGTTTCCCACCCTGTACATACAGATTGCCCACATTAATCCCGACCTTCAGCCTGAATAAGAGCCTATCTTGTATGTTTCCCCACCCTGCACATACAGATTGCTCACATTAAAAATCATCCTACATGCACCTAGTGCATATTCTGAGCCTTTAAGCATCCAAGATGGCGGCTCATGGAGCATCAGGCAGCCTGCAGGCAGGAAGTGTCTTCCTACTATGCCGCTCTGCATTGTGGGATTGCTGTCCTTCTCCTGACCCCAGCTCTGCTCTGTCTGTACAAAGCACAGATATAACCCACCCCTCTGTGACTAAAAACGTAAAATATATACATTTTAGATGATGGTGAATAGTTTTTATATGGGTTTGGACTTTTCATGAAATGATGCTGTAGGTCCGGTTTACAGGCATTCCATGGGGTTTCACAAGTCAGGGCGATTCCAGGGCGGCCGCTGGTGGGTTTTGTTCCGCTTTGAGTTATTTTTGTGCCTATAGCGGAGTTTTTGTTTCATCCTCCATGTTCCTCTCCATTTTATATTTCCAGATGAAAGAGACAGCTGTAACAATATGGATGAACCTGCAGATATCACCTTGGATGATGAAATAGAAGACAATGACATCACAGTAATGTCTCCAGGAGACGGAACTACCTCAAACCCCCATCCAGCACAGCACCCCGCAGACCTCTCACCTGACCCCTCAACATATGGGGAGAGTTTTCCTCATTGCCCTAAACCCGTCGTTCAACATAAAGCCCGTAGACGTTTTAAGAAGTCGAATGCCTGTCCCGAGTGTGGGAAATGGTTTTCTTGTAAATCAACACTTAATAGGCACAAAAGACTTCATTCGGGGGAAAAGCCATACTCGTGTTCTGAATGTGGGAAATGTTTTTCTTTAAAAGAGTACCTTAACGTACACAAAACCACTCACACGGGAGAAAGGCCATATTCCTGTCCTGAATGTAGGAAAAGTTTCTCTCGCAAATCGCACCTTAACAGCCATAAACAGACTCACAAGAACAGGAAGGTGTATTCGTGTTCCGAATGCGGGAAATGCTTTATCCAGAAATCAAATCTTACTGCGCACGAAAGACGCCACACGGGGGAGAGGCCGTTTTCATGCTCTGAATGCGGCAAATGCTTTTCCCGGCAATCGGCCCTTATTGCCCATAAAAGGACTCATACAGGAGAGAAGCCATATTCGTGTACAGAATGTGGGAAACGTTTTTACAGGAAAGTGAACCTTCTCACCCATGAGAGAATGCACACAGGGGAAAAGCCATATTCCTGTTTAGAATGTGGCAAATGTTTTTCCGGAAAGGCGTACCTTCTTAAACACGAAAAAAAACACACAGGGAAAAAGCCATATTCATGTTTAGAATGTGGGAAATCTTTCTCGGTTAAAGCATACCTTATTAAACATGAAAAAAAGCATACAGGGAATATGCTCTATTCATGTTCTGAATGTGGGAAATATTTTTCTGAGATATCAGACCTTATAACCCACGTAGAAATTCATAAAGGGTAAAATCCATATTGGTATGTGTGGAATAGTTTTCCTTTTAAACAAATATAATCTATATGGGTCTCTTAAAAAGGAACTATGGGCAAACATGACCATAGTTACTCTGTACTTTACAGTAGAGGGTAGTGCAACCCGGGCTTCCCTGTTGTGCATCGTCGCATGAAAAAACAAATAAAAATGGCTGCCTAGATACGCACCGCTTCTAGGTCCTTTTCTACGGCTGCCATGGAGCAGCCTATCAGATTCTAGGGCCATCAGGTGGCCCTGAAAGGTTATAGGCTGCTCTTCGGCAGCCGTAGAAGTAGACCCAGTGGCCAAGCCTATAAGCTCACCCTGAAAGGTTATAGGCTGCTCCATGGCAGCCTAGAAGTTGACCCAATGGCCAAGACTATAAGCTGGCCCTGAAAGGCTATAGGCTGCTCCACGACAGCCGTAGAAGTGGACCCAGTGGCCAAGCCTATCAGCTGGCCTTTAAAGGTTATAGGCTGCTCCGCGCACCCGTAGAAGTGGACCCAGTGGCCGAGCCTATCAGCTGGTCTTTAAAGGTTATAGGCTGTTCCACAGCAGCTGTAGAATTGGACCCAGTGGCCAAGCCTGTCAGCTGGCCCTGAAAGGTTATAGGCTGCTCCGCGCACCCGTAGAAGTGGACCCAGTGGCCAAGCCTATCAGCTGGCCCAGAAAAGTTATAGGCTGCTCCACGGCACCCGTGGAAGTTGACCCAGTGGCCAAGCCTATCAGCTGGCCCAGAAAAGTTATAGGCTGCTCCGCGGCAGTTATAGAAGTGGACCCAGTGGCCAGGACCCAGTGGCCAAGCCTATCAGCTGGCCCTGAAAGGTTATAGGCTGCTCCACGGCAGCTTAGAAGTTGACCCAGTGGCCAAGCCTATCAGCTGGACCAGAAAAGTTATAGGCTGCTCCGCGGCAGTCATAGAAGTGGACCCAGTGGCCAAGCCTATTGGCTGGCCCTGAAAGGTTATAGGCTGCTCCACGGCAGCTTAGAAGTGGACCCAGTGGCCAAGCCTATCAGCTGGCCCTGAAAGGTTATAGGCTGCTCCATGGCAGCCGTAGAAGTGGACCCAGTGGCCAAGCCTATCAGCTGGCCTTTAAAGGTTATAGGCTGCTCCACGGCAGCAGTAGAGGTGGACCCAGTGGCCAAGCCTGTCAGCTGGCCCTGAAAGGTTATAGGCTGCTCCGCGCACCCGTAGAAGTGGACCCAGTGGCCGAGCCTATCAGCTGGCCTTTAAAGGTTATAGGCTGCTCCACGACAGCCGTAGAAGTGGACCCAGTGGCCAAGCCTGTCAGCTGGCCCTGAAAGGTTATAGTCTGCTCCGGGGCACCCGTAGAAATGGACCCAGGCCGGGCCACTATCAGCTGGCCCTGAAAGGTTATAGGCTGCTCCACGGCACCCGTGGTAATTGACCCAGTGGCCAAGCCTATCAGCTGGCCCAGAAAAGTTATAGGCTGCTCCACGGCAGCTGTAGAATTGGACCCAGTGGCCAAGCCTTTCAGCTGGCCCAGAAAAGTTATAGGCTGCTCCGCGGCAGTCATAGAAGTGGACCCAGTGGCCAGGACCCAGTGGCCAAGCCTATCAGCTGGCCCTGAAAGGTTATAGGCTGCTCCACGGCAGCTTAGAAGTTGACCCAGTGGCCAAGCCTATCAGCTGGACCAGAAAAGTTATAGGCTGCTCCGCGGCAGTCATAGAAGTGGACCCAGTGGCCAAGCCTATCAGCTGGCCCTGAAAGGTTATAGGCTGCTCCACGGCACCCGTGGTAATTGACCCAGTGGCCAAGCCTATCAGCTGGCCCAGAAAAGTTATAGGCTGCTCCACGGCAGCTGTAGAATTGGACCCAGTGGCCAAGCCTTTCAGCTGGCCCAGAAAAGTTATAGGCTGCTCCGCAGCAGTCATAGAAGTGGACCCAGTGGCCAAGCCTATCAGCTGGCCCTGAAAGGTTATAGGCTGCTCCGCGGCAGTCGTAGAATTGGACCCAGTGGCCAAGCCTATCAGCTGGCCCTGAAAGGTTATAGGCTGCTCCGCCGCAGCCGTAGAAGTGGACCCAATGACCAAGCCTATCGACTGGCCCTGAAAGGTTATAGGCTGCTCCACGGTAGCTGTAGAGGTGGACCCAGAAGCAATGAATATCCGGATGGCCGTTTTTTTTTTCATGCGGTGATGCACAATGCTGTATAGTACAGAGGAACTATGGTCATTTTTGATAGTTCCTCTTTAAAGTGATACTGCAGGCAAAGGTAATTGTGTCGGGCTACATTTGGCGCTGTCCTAAACTGTTTTTCGCTTTTAGAATAAAGCGGAAATGGCTGAAATATTGAGGTTTACAGGTTAAGCCAATGACATTCTCTTTGTCATCCCGTCGCCTAATCAGCTCAGCAGAGCGGGACAGGATTGCTGGTCCCTCCCTCCTTCTCCTTCAGCATCACAGATACAGAGGCCATGACCACATTTTTCAGAGAAGAAATCATAAGCTAAACCTGTAAACCTTGATTTCTCTGTCTTTTCTTCTTTAATTTCAAACGGAAAACAGTTTAGGACCACGCCAAATGTAGCCCGACACAATGGTGTAACAATCGTCTTTGCCTGCAGTAGCAATTTAAGATAAAATAAAATTGTCTCATTTTACCAATTAAAGTGTTAATAGAGAACTTGTACAGGGGGTATACATCATTTTATTTGCTGTGTTGCCTCTTGTCTGAGCCAGAATAGTTTTATGATTGTTACCATCCATTAGTTTTACTGTGCTAAAATGTACCTATATTTCATTGTGTATGCCGCCTCCCGCTGGCCATAGTTAAGGTTGCAATGTGTTAACTATGTATGATACCTTCCTTTTTTGCTCAATCCTCCATTTTGTGATCAGGCATCATGTAGAGAAGATAGTTGCTTCAGAGGGAAAATCTTTTTTGACCGCAAACGAGTACAACTGTTATCTGAAAGTATTTGGAATAAATCAGCTGAGCTACTACACAGCATCTGTCTTCAGTGCACTATAGAGGCAGAAGATGATAAATACTCAGCAAATCCTATCTGTAGACATGAGGTCACGCTCTTCAGGCATCATGGGGTTGGCGTTTATTATTGACGTGCGTTATTATCAGTCTGCACCAACGTGAGCAGTAATGACCTGACCCCTACTTACAGTAGCAGTAAGCAACGTATAGTTTGTATCAAATAATTCTGCTTCGTGTCACAGATCTGACTGCCTATTGATTGATGATCTCAAAAGCTGCATTTGAGTGGGCTCCTCCCAGGATATATGTTTTAGCTCGGATGTGCCCTAAATCAAATGTTATCAAATGCTACACATCGTGCCATGCACGGATTAGTAGATGCAATTTTTCTCCTGAAGAAAGTTGGTTCCTTCGAGACATACATATATAATCCCTGCTGTTGTAATTCAAAAATCGAGTAAATCAATGAGTGGATTTCATTAAAATAAAGCCAGTTGTGTTACATAAAATGTAATAATATGAACGTTGTGATTATGATGGAAAGTTACAATGTCCAGATTGTAAGCAAAGTTTCTTGATACAAAAAGTCGGCAATCTCTGTTCAAGCTAATTCAAGCAGGGCCTTTGTTTCCCGCCCCACCCCTGCAGGGGTTTCGGCTATACTGCATATGTGGCAGCTCTTTCCTTGTGTCTGCTGTGAGAAGAAGAAAAACCCATCCCTTGAGTTCTCTGCTTAAATATTCCCTGGTCAACCCAAATTTCTCCTCCCAATGCAGCCCTCATTCTTTCTATAACAAGGAGACCTTCATGAAATACAAACCCTCAGCCTACACACAACAGATGGTTCAAGTTAAAGTGGACCTTCAGCATCATTTAATGAAAAGCCCAAACTCTTAAAAAACTATTCCCCAGCATCTAAAATTAATATATTTAAAGTTTTTAATCACTTTTTATTCTTTCCTTCTTTGGCCTGCAACTCTGTTCAGCACTCTAGGATACGGGCGCCGCCATCTTGGCTCAGTAGCATCACATACTGAGGAGAGGGGTCATAAGTGCAGGGGGCGGGTTAATAGCTGTGCTTATCACAGACAGAGCAGATATGGGGGTCAGGAAAAGGTCAGCAATCCCAGAATGCAGAGCGACACAGTCAGGAGACACTTTTTGTTTGCAGGCTGCCTGCACCTCCATGGGCTGCCATCTTGGATGTTTAAAGTCTCAGAAAATGCAATTAGGTGAGGGTAGAATGATTTTTAATGTGGGCAATCTGTATATACAGGGTGGGGGAAACATATAAGACATGCTCTTATTCAGGGTGAAGGTCCGCTTTAATAGTCTGAAAGTCTATACATCAAGTAATTCCTGAGATGGAACTGAGACATAACCCAGATATTATCTTTAAGTCTCGCATATGACTATAATGTACTGCTTCCATGAGTTCTGAAGACTGATGCAATTCACAGAAGTAAACCTTTATATTTTATGGACCTTTATATTATATGTGTATTAATAAATAAATGGCAGGTACACATCCACAGCTTCCACATTTATATAAGTTATCTATATATCAGTAATATTAGTAATTTAATCATAATTTATTAATATTTGAGATCATAAACATTTTATTCCTCCTGAACCTTCTTACACCTATGTTTTGCCAGCCGGGTTCAGGAGGTATTTAGTCTCTAAGGCCATGTTTCCCAAGTGTCACATTGAGAGCCACCAACAGGTTATGTTTTGTGTGTTGGGGGAACACTGCTCTAAGGCATGCCATATGCTCAGACTGGTTTCAGACCATAGAGATTGCGGAGTGCTCGCGCTTTCAGCTGAGCGCCCCACAATCACTGTATGCAGGGCATTCACCGCTAGCGATCCCCACTCATGTGGCGGAAGATTGCTAGCGCTGTACCCTTAGGACTCTGCTGGTAGGGCTTGTGCAGAGCACCCAATTTACCGTATATTCTCGAGTATAAGCCGAGTTTTTCAGCCCACTTTTTGGGCTGAAAAAAGCCGCCTCGGCTTATACTCGAGTCAGTGAAATGGAGGAGAAAAGGTAGGAGGAGCTAAGGTGCGCGCGGCCGCGCACCCACGCCTGCCCCCCCGCGCAGCCCCGGTCGCCGTCGGCAGTGAAGATGCTGGAGCAGTGCGGGGCATGTGGTCCTCTTGTGTCCCCCTCATCAGGTAGGTGTGTGTGTGCTGGTGTCTTCTGAATTAATAGTTCCCGGTGCCTGCGGGCGCAAAGAGACTTCCTGGCGTGCGGGGGGAGGGATGAAAAAACGTACAGCTGGCGTGCAGGAGTGAAGGCAGCCGACATCGCTGCTGTCAATCTGCGAGCAGGGGGCGGGGCAGTCGTCCAATAAGAGCAAGTCTGCTCTTAGCATTCCCTGGAAGCTGCTTGGCTGCGCGCCTGCGCTTTTTGTCCCCAACCTTCACTCAGCAAAGAGGTTGGAACGCCCAGGGACGCAACGAATGGGAGACAGGAAAGGGGAGAAGGATGCACACCAATGCTGGCTGTGTGCCCCTCTGCCCCTACAGGCGAGGGCGGGATTTTTATGTTAAAATGGCAGCAGGTAAAGCTTCTTTAGTGATAGCGCTGCCACAGCTCTGTGTACTGTTATTGCATACGTCCCAAGTTTTCCTGATTTGGAGGGACTGTCCCTCTTTTGAGTCCATGTTCCCCTGTTTACCGGTAGCTGCTGCATTTCCCACCCTCGGCTTATACTCGAGTCAATAACTTTTCCAGTTTTTTGTGGTAAAATTAGGTGCCTCGGCTTATATTCGGGTCAACCTATACTCGAGTATGGTAAGTGTGAAATAGAAATGTGCCCATAAATTCAGCTTTTCACAGACAGATGCGTGGTACTGGTGTGAAACTAGCCATAGAGATTTGACTAGTTTATGAACATAATTCCTTAATGTTAAATATGGACCATTTCATGCTAAAATCCAGGATAAGGCATACGATAAAATAATAAAGCTATACTCCAAATAATTGCACCACCTGAATAAAAATCACATAGACAGACACAGAGATGATTAAAATCAGAGCGCCCCCTACCCCCCACACACAATACCCATATACCAAAAGATTACTTGTGTACGAGTACAAATCCTACATGCAGAAGCAGAGATTGGGGGTTGAACATGTCCCACGAGGCCTGACAGCTGCTGGTCTGCAGGAGCCCCAACTCGTCACCATCCCTTCAACCCTTATTGACATATTAACCCTCTTTTTGCGCTGCTCTACCATACTGGGGTGCACCAAGCATCACTTATTAGAAGGGTGCGAACCTTTCAATAAGGGAGCAGCAAGAAGAGAACATATGTCTATCATCAGTGGAGGCCTTGTGGGGTCGGGTTAGAGCCCCTGGGAATCAGCATCCCTGGTACAGATGTCTGTGCTCCATGTTGTTAACAATTATTAACCCTGTAACAGTCCTAGTAAAAATGAAAGGAAAATGAGATTTATATTTTGCATACTGGCAAATACAAGGTAAACCTGCTTCAGAAGGTATGAAAAAGACCTGCAGAGAAATCTGCTTGCTATCATTCTCCTAGAATAGCTAGAAATGAGCAATGAGTACTGCTCCCGCCATGCTCTGGTGCTCCATGTGACGGCGACCAAAGCTGACTTGTGTGACACCGTACGCATGGTGAATGGTGAATATTAATGCTCAATTATGGGATTTCTGGGGGCTTCTAGGGGACAGGCAGTCTCAATTAGGATTGAGGAATTTTGGAGTGTAAAGAGAACCAAAAGTAAAAAAAAAAACACTTTATGTGCCTTCTAAACCAAAAGGGGCATCTTTCAAGGATTGCACACAGACATATTCTGCAGTTAAAGAGGGATCTGCTTAGTTGCAAGTGGGGCCAGTAACAGCCATGGGCAAGTGCCAAAGCCCTGGCACCTTCAAGGGGCCCAGCAAAAAGGAAGCTGGGATGTGCTCATCCAGTCAATATGGCAGTCAAGGAGGTGCTAGATGGTAGTGACCACACGCCATAGACAAAAAAGAAATCTGCAGACTCATACCACTGGAAAAGCTAGCATGGACTGTAAAGATAGATTGCAATGAATGTAAAAAGCGAGGTAGCCACGACAAGGCCGTCCAATTTATACCCCGTCCCTAACATTACTAAGCCTACAGGAGTTTGTGCAGACATTGCAACTTCTTTACTTATGTGTGCACACGCAATGCAATTCATGAACCAGCCCGTTTAAAAACAGTGCAAGAACTTGCTTAACAAATGGCTGGCACAGGCACGCTCCCTGTTAGAGGGGGAAAAAAACCAAGGACACAAAGAAAAAATACTTTATATATATATATTGTTTTTTAATACTTACCTCCCATCCATCCCAGAGCACTGTGTCCCACGCTGATGGCTTTGGCTTCTGCCCTCCTGCTGGAAAACTTTTATACCTGCTGGGTGACAGGTAACACAGGGTTAAAAAATATGACATAAGGAGACCACTTTTTTTTGGAATTTCAAGGGTTAAAAACCCTTACAATCCCTCAAAAAACTGTGTGAAACCGGACCTTCACCCTGATTTAATGAAAAGCCCAAACTCTTAAAAAACAATTCCTCAGCATCTAAAATTAATATATTTTACATGTTTAGTCACTAATTTATTATACTTTCCCCCACTGGGCTGCAACTCTGTTCGGGAATTTAGGATACGGGCGCCGCCATCTTGACTCAGAAGCATCACACTTACTGAGGAGAGGAGAGTGGGATAAGGTACAGGGGGGCGGGTTATAGCTGTGCTTTGCTCAGACAGAGCAGAGCTGGGGTCAGGGAAAGGTCAGCAGTCCCAGAATGCAGAGCAGCACAGTCACTTCCTGTTTGCAGGCTGCCTGCAAAAATGGCAGCTTCCATAAGCCGCCATCTTGGATGTTTAAAGGCTTATAAAATGCAGTAGATGCAGGTAGGATGATTTTTAATGTGAGCAATCTGTATGTACAGGGTGTGGGAAACATATAAGATAGACTCTTATTTAGAGTGAAGGTCCGCTTGAAGTTCCCCCTAGGTGCATGGGGGAGGAAACCATCAATCTATAGAACAAACATGACAATCCAGGTGATAATCTGGAAAAATAGGAGGCCAGGGTAGTACTTGGCCAAGCTCTTCCAACCAATTACAGACATTTTAAGCAGCCCCATGGAAGACAATCAGCAAAGGTCCAATGCTGATACCACCATGAAAACTGAAAACTTTATTAGCAGATGCATATTCACCATCTACCTACTTCAAGCTCCCATGCGCAGTCAGATTGCTTCAAACACAAGTCTGGAAACACCCGGATTCATTTTGTTGGTGAGCTGCCTCAATGCAGCATGTCTGCTATGCACCCTCGTAGGCTTGTGGACCTCCGTAGCTGCCGTTCACCTCTCACATAAATGGCATGTGCTGCTCCGCATTTTCTTTGTTGCTTATTCACATTCGTCCCATTTGTCCACCCATTATACTCTTTCATCACAGCAGAAACTGAACAGTTCACAAACTGCATGGTTTCAGAAAAAAACGCCACCTTTGACCCAAAAGCCAGCAATCACTTCTTTTTTGCAACTTCTTTACCCATATCAGCAAAGAGGTATATGTGTGCAGATCGCATCATATATAACCACCAAGCTAGCTCACCACACGTGACTTCCTTCATGAGCTACATGCTGCCGGCGTGGTCATAATGTGACTGTGTATATTTGCTTTTTCCCGTATAGTGGGAATCTAATGCCCCGCTTCTTGCAGGACATTGCAAGCACTGAAAAATGACTTGGCACAGTTATTATGCACCTATGTTACTCTGCTGCTCACTGGGTGTTGCTGATGTAGCAGTGAATGGTTAAGTGATTTCAACACCTTTTGTTTGATGTCTAGCTTGTAAAAAATGTTTAACCCTCTATTCATTCCCTTTAGAAACCCCTCTAGATGGAAGACACAGCACATATCATACAAAAGAACATTCTACAATTTCATCAGATGGTGAAAGGGAGGATGACAATATCACATCTGCATATTGTCACGAATGACTTACCTTCTACCCGTGCCCATGGTATCCCTAGGCAACGGGTTCGGGTTCCTCCTGCCCAGGAGCCGCTTATGCCTCGGTTGCCATCCCCAGTGGCGCATGTGTCGCCGAGTAAGTCCTCCCCCCTTGCCCATTGTCACTCAGCTTGTTCTTGCGGGCCTATACAGTCAGCTCATGTCTTCCGGTGGTGCAATACTCAGCATGGCTACCGGAGGCTGTTTAAAAGAACGAAGTCTAGAAGGTGCAGCTCTGAGCAGTTTGCCTGGGAAGCTCAGCTGGAGCAATCAGCCCAGAGCTCACCAATCAGACCACAGGGCCAATGCTCCAATCCGCCGCCAGATCCTAAGTGCACCAATCCCAGCCACTGTCTCCCTGTCCAATCCTGCCGGTTTTCCCACTATAAAGGGATTTCCACTGCAGTGTGTCATTGCCTGTGATAGCGCCTAGAACCTAGCCTGACTTGTGTTATTCATTGATCTGATCACCGTTGCCGACCTTTTGCCAGTTTTTGACCATCCTCGATCTTGATTCCTGTTGCCGACCTTTTGCCAGTTTTTGACCATCCTCGATCTTGTTTCCTGTTGCCGACCTTTTGCCTGTCCTTGGACTTCCACCTTACGCTCATATACGGGCTACCCAATTCCACTTCCAGCCGCGGGCTCTCCAGTCCTCTGTTCCGTAAGGTTTCATCCTTTGAGCCATAAAGTCCTGGGGGCAACCGATCCCGAGCAGGCGTGTTCTGCGTCTCGGCAAGCGGGGGCTCCTATAGGTGAAGCTGGCTGCGGAGATTGGGGGTTGAGGTCCTTACCAAGAGAGCTGGAGTTGCCCAAGTGGTTAATTGTGGTACCCGGAGCGTGACACATATACTGTGGACCCAACAACGCCAAACTCCGATCCAGCACAGCACTCTACTGACTTGTCATCTGATTTCTCTAAACAGAGAAAACCTTTTCCTGATTGCTCACATCCTGTCCTTGAACGTCCAATAATCCATACTCCTGTCCCGAATGTGGGAAATGTTTTTCTTGCAAAACAGTCCTCATCACCCATGAAAGAGTTCATACAGGAGAAAAGCCATTTTCATGTTCTAAATGTGGGAAATGGTTTTCTCGGAAATCAAACCTTGTCACACACAAAAGAGTTCATACAGAGAAAAAGCCATATTGTTGTAGCCAGTGTGGAAAATCTTTTGCTGTTAAATCATACGAATTCATACAGGAGAGAAGCCGTATTCATGTCCTGAATGTGGAAAATCATTTCCAGACAAATCATCTTTTAACAGTCATGAAAAACGCCATGCTGGACAGAAGTCGTGTTTTTTGTTCTGAATGTGGGAAATCTTTTTTCCAAGCTTCAAAGCTTATCAAAGCTCATCATCCATGAGCGAGTTCATACAGCATAAAAGCTGTATTCGTGTTTAATATGTGGAAAAACTATTTCTCAGAAGTCATCTCTAAATACGCATGAACGAGTACACACAGTGGAGAAGCCATATTCTTGTTCTGAATGCGGGAAGTGCTTTTCACGCAAATTGCATCTCATGAAACACGCAAAAGTTCATACGGGGGAGAAACCATATTTTTGTTCTGAATGTGGAACATATTTTACTGAGAAATCATCTCTTATCAGACACGAAAAAGCTCATAAAGCATAGCAACCATGAAACTGTAATAAATGTGTTACCCTTTTATGTTGTTTTTGATCACCTAAACAAATGGAGGGTACTCCAAATATCAGATGATAATGAGGGCCAGTTAATAACTAAGCACCATAGACCAAAATTGATTATAAAAACTCCGGCACCAGAAGTCCGCCTTGAGCGCTGACGGGGCTGGGACAGACAGGAGCCTCACTGTGTAATCATTGGGCTGAATGAAGATGCAACTTTCACACCCTAATCGTGATGCCCTGCTGTGTAACCCCCCCCCCCCCACTCCCAGGACAAGAACTCACCTTCTTACCGGCTCCCTCGCTGATGTAAATATCAGATTGTCGCATCCCTAACATCTTTGGGCTGTGTGCGTGCTCCTGTCCCCAGCCACTCAGATAGGCTAGGGACGGGAGCACGTCCGCTGCTGGGGTTACACCCGCTTTCACTGGATTGCCATAAACAAAGTAGTTTGCCAAACATTACATATGCAAGCAAACAGCTCTGATTTGACGAGAGTGTACACATGCATGGCTGTGCAGCTCCGCATTGTGGGATTGCTGTCCTTTTCCTGACCCCAGCTCTGCTCTGTCTAAAACCCGCCCCCCCCCGTATTTTTTCCCACACTCCTCTCCTCAGCATGTGATGCATCTGAGGCAAGATGGCGGCCATATCCTAGAGTCCTGAACAGTGTTGCAGGCCAGTGGAGAAAAAAATAAAAAGTGACCTGAAACATCAAATAGATGCTGGGGAATAGTTTTTGAGGTGTTTGGACTTGCTCAAGGTCTGGTTTAAAAATCGTGAAGGCAACACCCAAAAATGTACCATGTAAAGAAGACTTACTGGCCACACCAATTGTCGTGTTTCACTTCCACTTTTAAACATCCGTTATTGCCCTAGTTTACCTTCCCTTCTTGCCATTGTCACCAAATGGTGTCTATCAAGAATAGACTGCCCCCACATTCTGGCAAGAAGTGAAGGTAAACCTTCCCCTCCAGCACTCAGCCATGCCTACTCTCCATCCCTCCCAGTGGGGTCTCGGTCTGTGTGCCCAGAATATGTGTTGCCGGGACTCACAGTCTCCTTTTACAGAAAAACAAATCAAGTTGGACATCAGCATAATCAGGGCTATTTGAAAATAGTTCTAATTATGTGCATAAAAAAAATACAATTCTGTGATCCTCACCTGTAGAATTGTTTTCACTCTTCTTCAATTCCAGGGCATCGGGAAGTCAGAAACAATAGGTTAAACCGGACCTTCAGCATCATGTAATGAAAAGCCCCAAACTATTCCCCAGCATCTAAAATTAATACATTTAAAGTTTTAAGTCACTTACTTATTATTCTTTCCCCCACTGGGCTGCAACTCTGTTCAGGACCCTAGGATATGGGCGCTGCCATCTTTCCTCAGAAGCATCACATACTGAGGAGAGGGGTGAAAAGCAAGGGGGGGCTGGTTATAGCTGTGCACAGTCAGAGCAGAGCTGGGGTCAAGGACAGTAATCCCAGAATGCAGAGCGGCATAGTCAGAAGACACTTCCTGTCTGCAGGCAGCCTGATCCTCCACGGATGGTAAAAGGTTAAAAAAAAAAAAACGCAATAGGTGCTGGTAGGATGATTTTTAATGTGGGCAATCTGTATGTAGGGGGTGGGGGAAACATACAAGATAGGCTCTTATGCATGGTGAATATCCGCTTTAACTATTGTCCGAAGACGTCACTCAACGCGTAGACACAGGGGCAGTGGGCAGGTGGTCGTACTGTTATGTAAGTTATTTTTCTGTATATATTGGGGGCTTCATTTCTTGGCCCGCCCCGGCTGGTCCTTATTCATGTGTATGCATTAATTATTAGATATAGGATTTCAGTTTCACTAGGTTTATACTTACCCTTAAGTTAGGTTGGAAGACACATCACATGGTGTTATTTTTTATGTGATGTTGCACATGCACTTTGCACTATAGCACTTTATAACTTGTTTCATCCGCCAGGCAGTATTAATCATGTAATGTTATTATATAATTTGTACTAGCCACCTTCCTGTCTGCCCCTTCATGTGTGTTTTTTTCCCTTCCCCTGTTGGACAATGGTTTTTGTCTTGAGTGTTTTTTAATTAGTCTTCAGTGTATGTAGTTTAGGTGACCCTGATATCAATAAATGTATATATTTTTTACAATTGAAGTAGTGGTGCCATATATCTTTGTGGGTGGTTTGGAAGGAGTGGCGCCTCCCTTTGTTCTTTGGTATACACAGTGGTTTCACCCGTATGTGCACATTACATATAGAATAAACTATCTAGGTTCGGTGCAGTCTCATATTGTTTTTTGTAGCATCTTTTTATTTTCCTTTTACATTTTCTTAATTTTTTTAAAATGCTGATCAACTATTTACATTTACACAAGCTCCACTAGGACTATGGAATCCGAGCAATGGATATAGTAGCCTAGCAGATAGGGAGGGCGTGACGCCCTGAAGTGGAAGAAGAGAGAAAACAATTCTACAGGTGAGAATCACAGAACTGTATTTGCTCTCATACTCCACTCCAGAGCGTCAGGAAGTCAGAAACGAATGGGACCCCCGAGAGCATTGCCCTTGATTCAGGGTGGGATGTCAAATGTCGATCTTTTTCCTCGAAGAGAGGACTAAGCCATTCCAAGAACGGTGAGGTTTTACAAAGGAGGGCATCCCACATGGGATGGGATCAGTTATCAGGGTAATCGAAATCCTGGTGTTTGGTCCACTTTAAAAATAAAATCTGTTTTTTTGGTCCTACACCCTGCCTATCTGTAAACTGAATGCCAATAAAATCCCTGTTTCTGGGTCCTAGGCCCTGCCTACCTGTATATTGAATGCCAATAAAATCCCTGTTTCTGGGTCCTACGACACACTTGCAGCAGCCCCATGGACTTTAAAGAGGAACATCGGACCAAAAACAAAAAGGGGCTGATCCCCCACACCCATTGGCCCCAACTTACCTTTTGGATGTCGCCGCTGCCTGTTGCAACATCCGGCGTCTTCAGGGCCAGATCCTCTGCCCCCCCGCTGGCTTAGCCAACTGTTAGTGACATTCTCTTCAAAGTCTCACGGGATTTAGGGCCACACCATTGCACTGTGCAGGCACGAGATTGGGGGCTGCGTGTCACTGCCTGATGGGATGCAAGATGGCAGCGTCCGTCAGAAGGTCACCCGGAATCCGAGAGACCCAGAAGATAGATCCCCAGGCGAGGTGAGTAAATAGTGCCTAAAAATAAACCGAAGGGGGGGGGGGGGGGCAGATCATGAGGTTTTAACCTTTCTCAATGTTCCTCTTTAAAGTAGACCAAAACCCATGGTGATCGGCCCAGGAATCTATAAGATTCCCGGGCCGATCGATTCCCTCCCCCCAGGGCATACAAAATCAGGATGCCCCGCTGTGTGAAACCCCCCAGGTCGCCCCATACAATTACCTTCTTTCCCAGTCTATTGGCACATGCGCAAGCATCCCCACTATTCCTCTAGCAGGGTGCATGCCCATGCCAGGCATTTGTGAATGGCCGGCGTGGGCACACTCTCTGTTAGAAGGTAGCGGCCGTCAGGGCTCATTTTAAGCGAAGACTTGACATCAGCTGCTCTGAGTGCACTGATTGGACGAATGGCCACACATCCGCCGTAGGACCGGTAAGAGGTGAGTTGATTTTGGCAACTTGGGGGGTTTCACACAGCAGGGAGCCCCGGGGCAAGGATCAAAACCCAGGATAGTAAAGATCCTGGGTTTTGGTCAACTTTAATAGGACTCAGCAGACAGGACAATTTGCAGCCACATTTTCCCACCCATAATGGTGCCATTGCCGGACTTTTTTTCAACGTTACTGGTGTGGATGAGGGCTGACTGTCCGATAATCAATCGAAAAATCAACACACAGACTCCATTTGAATAAATACACCCCCCCCCCCCCAAAAAAAAAAAAATAAACTAGTAACTGCCCCCCCCCCCCCCCCCGTATAAAAAGTTGCATATGGCGGGTTTCACACGAGTGAACTGCACCAGTCACAGGGTAAGAGGGGATAAGAACATGGCGACAAGCATGTCACCATTGCGGGCACTTCACTGCCAGTGACCTGCCCTCCTGAGGTAAAATCTTCTCTCACATTCCCGCGCCTGACACCGCAGCAACCTAAGAAAGCGCAGCCAATCACGTCAAGCGGGGCTTCTCGCTAGCTACCTGATTGGTCAGTAGCTACACCGCAGAGCCCGCCCCCCACAATTTATGCCTCCGGTAACGCTAAGGAGCAGCGGCCATTTACACACTGCAGCATCCTGATTAAACGCAGCCAATCACGTCAAGCGTGGCTTCCCCCTAGCTATCTGATTGGTCAGTTGCTACAGTGCAGAGCCCGCCCACCACAACTTTATACCTCCCACAAGGCTAAGAGCAGCGGCTATTTGCACACCGCAGCAGCATCCTTATTAAACGCAGCCAATCACGTCAAGCGGGGCATCTCGCTAGCTACCTGATTGGTCAGTAGCTACACCGCAGAGCCCGCCCACCACAATTTATGCCTCCGGTAACGCTAAGAGCAGCGGCCATTTACACACTGCAGCATCCTGATTAAACGCAGCCAATCACGTCAAGTGTGGCTTCCCCCTAGCTATCTGATTGGTCAGTTGCTACAGTGCAGAGCCCGCCCACCACAACTTTATACTGTACCTCCCGCAAGGCTAAGAGCAGCGGCTATTTGCACAGTGCAGCATCCTGAGAAAGCGCAGCCTATCACGTCAAGCGTGGCTTCTCGCTAGCTACCTGATTGGTCAGTAGCTAAAGTGCAGAGCCCGCCCACCACAACCTTATGCCTCTCCAGCAAGGATAAGAGCAGCAGCCATTTTCTTGTAGCCTCACTTTCCGGCTGATTTTAAAAAGAGGCTAAAAGAGGTGAGGCTGTATCATATGGTGTTACAGCATAAGGAAACGAATATTCTGATTACGCTGTGGGTGCTCCTGGTGAGGCGTCCTCAATAGCGGGGGCCGCCATTTTGCTGTAGCTCGAATTTCAATTTGCAGAGTGTTTGGCTTCAGGTAACAGGAGGTCTCCCTGCTGTGGCATGGCTTTCCAGTAAGTCGCTTCGGGCGGGCTGTGGGGTAAGCTGGCTTCTTATGTGTCTCTTCTTCAGAAGCTGCACGTGACGTGAGCCTGGCAAGCACAATACTGGGAGAAGCTCACG
The DNA here is from genome assembly GCA_027917425.1 of Gastrophryne carolinensis. Lineage (NCBI taxonomy): Eukaryota > Metazoa > Chordata > Amphibia > Anura > Microhylidae > Gastrophryne > Gastrophryne carolinensis. Next base: position 32,567,826 of record CM051237.1, on the reverse strand, counting down.
TGACACAGAAGAGCTGTTTACTTTATTTCGACTATATCATGAAGTGGACAAAAAAACAGGATTTTATCCTGGGTTTTGGCCATTGCCCTGGGGCACCCTGATCCAGGATGCCCCGAACTAACTCGCCTTTCCCAGGTCTTGCTGCGCATGTGCGGTCTCTCGTCCAATCAGCGTGCTTGGATCTGCTCACATTAATTTGCCCAAGACTCGGCTCGAGCCAAGCCTACCTTCTAATAAGGAGCGTGCCCACACCGGCCATTCACAAATGCCTGGGTCAAGCACACGCCCTGCTAAAGCGATAGTGGGGGATGCAGTTTTGGTCCACTTTGATGCAGGGCTCACTGATAGCATGAGGGGTTCATAAATAAGACTTCAGCTCACTTATAAATGGAGGTTATGGCTCGCCCCCCCCCCCCTTCACCCCGTTGCGGTGAATGCAATGGTTGTGCTGTGACTGATATTGGTGGGGGGACGTTTATCCCATAGACATACCTCCCAACTTCTGAAGATATGAAAGAGGGACAAGCCACGCCCCCCGCCACGCCATATTTCCCACCCATTTACACAAATGCACATCTGAACCCGAGGAGCTCCCTTCCTTAAATTCTAAAAAAAAAAAAGAATGTAAAAAATAAAGTATTTACTAGACATTTCTAAACGTAAATTTAACTTTAATTGACAGACTGTACACTTTTAAAAAGGAGACACCCCTAGTTATTTCACTATTCTGTTGATGGTTGTTCTCCACTGTGGTATCCTGATTTCGGGATGCCCCGCTGTGTGAAACCCCCAGATCACTGCAGCCAACTCACCTCTTCCCAGTCTCGCGGCGCATGCGACGTCTAAGCCTTTGGCGGGCGCATCCTTTCGCAGATGCCTTTCGCAGATGCCTGGCGCGGGCAAGCGCCCTGCTAGAGAGAAGCGCGAGATGTGGCCTCGGCCCACGCATGCGCCGTTGGACCAGGATAAAGTTAAGTGTAGTGGGTGTCCTGGGGGGGTTTTACACAGCGGGGCATCACAATTTTGGATGCCCCGTGGGGAGGGATCGGCTCAGGAATCTTATAGATTCTCGGCCCGATCCAGCAAGGTGTTGGTCCACTTTAAATCAAACCCAAATGGGAACTCTAGCTGAAGATAGAACTGGGGATTTTCATTTATTGGCTCCTTTAGTCCTATAGAGTCTACTAGAGGCAATAACCATCTATTTTTTATTTTTTTAATATTAAGCAATGTCTTACCTTATCCTCCGGGGTTCTCGGGCCTCTGTAGTCACGCGTCTTCAGCGGGTGGGCGGAGCCTAGCGGCCCACTCTCATGTCCCGCGCTGGCACTGCTCAATGGCCGGGGCGAGGTGGCCAATCAAGAGGCCCTGCTTAGAGGAGCCTAAGTGGCTGATAACTGGGCGGCGGAGCAGGTGATCGGCGGGGAGGGAGGGGGGTGCGGGAGGGTGGCCGTTCTGCGGAACAGCTGGTCAGGAGGGAGGGGGTGCGGGCGGCGGAACAGCTGATCGGTGGTGCGGGGAGGGAGGCCGGTGCGGGCGGGCGGTGAAACAGCTGATTGGCGGGGAGGACAATGCGCATCCCGGGACAATTAGTAATCATCCGGGACCGCGGGATAATCTGGGAAAATCGGGACAGTCCCGGGAAAATCGGGACAGTTGGGAGGCATGCATAGATCATGGGAGAATAGAGATTGCTCCTGCGTGGTATAGAACTCATGTTTCTCACTACCAGAGTTTGGACGGGGGGGGGGGGGGGGGGGTCAAATGTAAGTATGGCTTTTTTTTTTTTTTTACTTGACTGGCCCTTCAAAACAGACCAACACATGCGCTGCTCAGGTCTTGGTCCCACCGCCTTAAGATAGGCCAGGGGGCATCCAGAATGCTGGAATCAGGAAATGGAGGAGAGGCCCATGGGACAGACTTCAGGTGAGCTCCGTGATGCTTTATTATTGCTATTGCCTGGACTGTCCCTTTTAGGCAAGCTTACAGATTACAGCCCTTAAAATGTTAAAGCGGACCTTCACTCTGAATAAGTCTCTTATATGTGTCCCACATCCTGTACATACAGATTGCCCACATTAAAAATCATCCTACCTGCATCTACTGCATGTTATGAGCCTTTAAACATCCAAGATGACGGCTCATGGAACATCAGGCAGCCTGCAAACAGGAAGTGTCTTCTGACTGTTGATCTGCATTCTGGGATTGCTGTACTTTCCCTGACCCCAGCTCTGTTCTGTCTGAGCAAAGCACAGCTATACCCCCCACCCCCTGCACTTTATCCTGCTCTCCTCTCAGTATGCGATGCTTCTGAGTCAAGATGAAGAGTTCACAGAGTTGAAGCCCAGTGGGGGAAAGAATAATAAGTAAGTGACTAAAAACTTAAAATATATTAATTTTAGATGCTGGGGAATCGTTTTATAAGGGTTTGGGCTTTTCTATAAATCAGGGTGAAGGTCTGGTTTAATGACGCGAATGTGCTTCAATTTCAAAGCGGACCAAAACCCACTGAACTTGTGAAATACTTTTGACCAAAGCTCCTGTGGATAATCTCTCCTTAGGGTGTAGAACTAGAAATGGATATTTTCGCTTATCAAATTGCCCTGGAAACGCTTTATTTTTGCTGTTCCTCTCTGTAGGATTGCGGGTAATTAGTCATTGCATAAGTGTGGCAATGACATAATTGCCACACACATCAGTGGCAATGAATGGAGGAGGCGGAGCTTTACAGCTAAAACAGGCGCCATTATCTGGAATAAGGGTGAAGCAGGTGCAGTAAAAATAGGAAAAAGTTATTATTCATGGGGGGAGCAATTCAGGGGATGCTAATTAAAAATGTGGACCAACACCCTCCTTGATCGGCCCGGGAATCTATAAGATTCCCAGGATGATCCGATCCCTCCATGCGGGGCATCCAAAATTGGGAACACCCCCCCCCAGGACGCCCTGTAACCTTACCTTACTCCCGGTCCAACGGCGCATGTGCCGGCCGCATCTCATGCTTCTCTCTAGCAGGGAGCGTGCCCGTGCCGGGCATTTGTGAATGGCTGGTGGGGGCGCGCTCCCTGTTAGAAGGAAGCGCGAGATGCGTCTGCAAGCTTGCTCGTAGCCGCTGTGGTTGGACGCGCATACCACAGCGGCTCCGAGCGCACTGATTGGACGAGCGGCCGCACATGCGCCGTAGGAGCTGGGTGAGGGGAATTTTATCGGACGTTCTTGGGGGGTTCACCTCTGATCGGGGTGCCCCACAGAAGTGGACCAAAACCCAGGATAGTGAAAATCCTGGGTGTTGGTCCACTTTAGTAGATACGGGGCCTTATTGTAACAGTCTTGGGGAGGGCAAGCACACATAATCCTTACCTAATCCTCGATCCCCCAGGGCAGTGAATCGCCCTGAATCAAGGGTTCACAGGTAAGGGTTATCACAGAAATTTTCACAATGCGATCCCAAACCCATTATGTAGCTATTAGAACAACTTTCACTAAATATAATGTCACCATTTTAATGATTTACATAGTTTATGTGAGGGCAGGCCTCAACGGTCCACTGCTCTCATTGTTAAGCCAAATAATATAGCATTGTGTTTCTCTGGCTTTCCCATCAAATTCAAGTTCACTGCCCTCTCACAGGTGTTTATAATTCCCTCCTCTGTCTTCCCTATGAAGGGATGTGTGTAGCCCCATGTCTGGTCTGGATCATTGCGTCTCTTTGTCTAAGGGGTTTATTCATCAAGGGGATTGCGCCAGGTAGTGCCTCGTAGCGGCAGGCAGCGTCTGGTGAACGCTGGGCCCTGTACGCAATACCACATTTATGAAAGCGATTCTGGTGAGCAACTCTAACAGTGCCATGTAGCGTCACATGTATTATTACAAGCGGCTCAGCGTATAGTGCCCAAGCTCTAGCTCTCAGAGCGCCAGGTAAGACCTGTTGCTCTCCCATACATTTCAATGGACGTTCCTTTTCTTCTGTTTAAACAGGGTTTTTTTTTCTCTCAAATCATTGTGTGACCTCTCCTGGCCTAGAAAAGTCATTTTTGGAACTTACATGCAGAATTGTCATTACAGGTCTGGCATTAAAGTATTAATGTTACAACAATGTCATTCCATGTGTTTTCGCTTTGTTACTGGTGGATATGTATTTAAACACAGACTTTACATCACACAGCGTCTGGCGCTCTATGCTACAGCGCCCAGATCCAGAGCACCGACGCTCTGTGTGTCTGTTTTTTTGTTGAATATGGTGTGAGTCGCTAAGAGTCGGTCGCAATGAGCTGGCGCTACCTTTCACTCCCTGCAACGTTGTACTGGTGTTAGAACGCCCAACATACATCTCATTCATCAATGGCGGGCAGGTTACTACAGCGACTGAGGCGCTCTGTCCGATAGCCAATCACATCATATACTAGCAGTCGCTCTTAGCGCCTCTGTACAGACGCTCCTCTGCCGATAGCTGGCGCTAGTAATGAATCAGTCTGCAAGTGTACTTGAGGTCACAGGGGGTTGGAGAGCAATGTTCCTTGTTCTGCTTACAGAGGGACAGGCACTTTGTTGTCTTTTCTGGGCTAAGACCATCCACTATTGACCGGGCTAGTTTCAGTACTCAGATAGCTGTTGTGCTGTTTACCATCTGCCTGCTGTTTTTTATTTACAAAGTATACTACTTCCACATGGCTGCCTGGGCAACTCCTGCTGTAGTAAATTTTAGAAACAAAATGGCCGGAGTGTGCATGCGCGTGGACGGCAGATGGCAGCGCTTTAACTGTCCTCCGCGCCCGCCGGACAATATCGGGGCCGTCAGCGAGCAGCGGCGCAAATCCTGTGACAGGGAGGGGGGGGGGTTACCTGTGAGAGGGGCCCTGTAGCTGTGTGCGGATCGGCGAGGTGAGAAGCGCTGGGAACGTGGAGCCTTGGCAGGAACCCAGTGACCTATTTTCCTTGGCCTGTTTACTATGGGGGACAGGCCCTTTGACTTTTCTAGGCTAAGACCATCCACTATTCACCTGGCTAGTTCATGTGCTCCGAAATCTGTCTTTTATTTTGTGCTGTTTACCACCACCGCTGTTTTCGATTTATCAAGTATGCTTGCCACCACATGGCTGCCTGGGGGCTATTGTGTCCACCACCATCAGGAGCACTGCTGAAGACTTGTGTTGGTTTATGGGCCTTCCATTGAGTACCGGACCTCCCACACACCTGGTGGTATGAGGTGTGCCTCTCTGGTGGAGTAGTAGTCATTTGTCTTGTGTATATGTTTCAGGCCTGTGCGTCTGCTAACCTGTTACCAGTGTGTGACTCTGCACACCCACTACCCCCAGGTCCTTATGCTTAAAGAGATCCAAAACCCAGGATTCTGACTTTCCTGGGTTGTGGTCCTTGCCCCCCGGGGCAACCCTGCTATGTGAAACCCCCCAGATCGCCTGAGCGAACTCACCTCTTCACGGTTCTACGGTGCATGCGCAGCCGCTCATCCAGTCAGCGCACTCTGATCCGCTCGAGCCCCTTATTACAGGAGCTTGTCTAATGCAAGCGGATCTGACCGCGCTGGCAGTCGCATCCTCCACTACCCTTTAACAGGGAGCGTGCCCACGCCGGCCCTGCTAAGGAGATAGCGAGAATGCGGCCGCTGATGGTGCGTGCGCCGCTGGACCGGGAAGATGGGTGAGTTCTTAGGCTACCTGGGGGGTTTCACACAGCAGGGCCGAGGTGCCCTGAATGCTCGATGATAAAATTCTCTTGACGGTTCATTGATTTAATCTTTCAATCTTTTTATTATTGCTTTGAAGATTACATACAATAAAGAAACTTGCCTTGCCTTTGTTTTACATCCATCTTGATTGTCAGTTTTTTCGTATTATGCACACAATGAAATTCTCACAGCTGAATGTGGACTTTGTATATACTTTTTGGACGTATATAAATACCAGAAATATTATGAAAATGGGGGAGGAAAGAGGTAAAGGAAAAAAAGGGGGGGGGGGAAGGGGAACGCAAACAAAATAACACAAGATAAAATAGAATAATACAATAGCAATACTCAGTCTTAAGACACCTAAGCTGGTACGAGGGGGATTGGGCGGTGGGTAAGGGAGTGTTTTTCCCGGAGAAAAGTGAGCCGCACCCGTAGAATGACTCCTTTAAGTCCATGGGCCTAATTTATCAAGCACTTCTGTAAGACAATGCCATTTCATTACAAAACATGATTTATAATTTTGCTGTGCTGCTAATGTTTTAGTAAATGTGCTTCTTGTCATGCAGCAACATGTGCAAGTGTGAAGAGTTACTACTCTAACGTGGGATTGCCTAGCAGGAATGGTTTAGAAATCGGGCCTAATATATAAGCATTCCACACTGGGGTCAATCCATGGTTCTCCAATTTTTTATGGGTATCAGAAAGTAAGCTGGTGAGTTTTTCATTAATAAAGAAACCCTCCATCCTGGCCTTAACTGGACCTTTGCTCTAAATAGGAGTCTATCTTGTATGTTTCCCCCACCCTGTACATACAGATTGCTCACATTAAAAATGATCCTATCTGCACCAACTGTCTTTTCTGACATCCAAGATGGTGGCCCATGGAATCTCAGGCTGCCTGCAGACAGGAAGTGTCTTCTGACTATGCTGCTCTGCATTCTGGGATTGCTGTCCTTTTCCTGACCCCAGCTTTGCTCTGTCTGTGCACAGCACAGCAATAACCCTGCCCCCTCTCAGTATGTGATGCGGTGCCCGTATCCTGGAGTCCTGAACAGAGTTGCAGCCCAGTGGGGAAAAGAGTAAGCGACTCAAAACTTAAAATATATTAATTTTAAATGCTGAGGAATAGTTTTTAAGGATTTGGGATTTTCATTAAATTAAATTATACTGAAGGTCTGGTTTAACGTCCAGGAGTGAGATGGATCTTTGTTTCTAAGCCTTAGCTATAGCTTGTTCAGCTGCTAATAGGAGAAAAAACTAAGTTTAATGGTTTTTAAAGAACATTGAAAAAGAAAAATTGCTACAATTATAAAAAATCTAAAACTTTTAGTTTTGAAACAATTTTAACATTATTTAAAGTCAATACTATCTAATAATTTCTATTTTACAGGCTTTCAATAGAATGCCTGTGTGTATAGTGAGAACCTGCCGCTATTCATGGCGAAAAAATGATGACATCAGGCTACACATGTTTCCAAGAGACCATGAAAGAAGTAAAAGATGGTTGAGCTGTCTTCATATTTCACATTCGGAAAGAGATTTTTTGATGCCCAGAGTGTTAAATGATCGTAACTGCGCATATCGCATTTGTTCGAAGCACTTTATGGAAGACTCATATGAAAAGCGTGGGGAAACCTATTTTCTGAAAAAAGAAGCAGATCCTTCACTAGAATTAGGGGAGTCATGCCTTAATGCAGCACTGCGCACTCATATTGAACATGGATATGCAGTTGTGGACCAGGCTCAAGCATCTGTGGGCGCTTCGACTAATGAAGAGCCCATGGAAGTCGACTATCAAGACTCCACTGCAACAATTTCTCTTTCAGCAGATGGCACTGAACCCTTATTCCAATATGATGGCGATTTTGTTTACGAAGAAGAGGTGGTCGATAACCAAGAATGTGAAATGGAAGAGGCAAGCTTTAGTTATACAGAAAAGCCATCATTTCTTTTCGTGTCACCTGTTGTTCTTGCTGTGCAAGGTCCGCAAAAACTTAAAAGGCCTGCTATTCGTTCGAAAAACAGTGTGGGTGTGAATACCAATCCCCCAAAGGGAATTAACAAAAGTACCTCCATCCACAGATCTCTTATATCGCGAAACATTGGAATACAATGTAATCTGGCCTACCTTCCCCCACTAAAAAAGTTATCAATTGATAGGCAACAGCAAGCAGAATCATGCTATTCTGGTCACGTGATTCATCCTACCCAATGTAGAACACCATTTCGAGTTAGTCAATCTGATGACCAGCTATCTTATGGTCAATCTGAAGCCACGACTGTACTTGAAACACGAGGCGTAACGCAAACCTTGGACAAACCATGTAAAAGGTTAACCAGGCAATCCCAGTTTGAATCCGACAGCACGTACTGCTCAAGCCCAGAGATTACACCACAAAATAAGATATACAGAATGTTTGATAAAGGAAAAAGAAAAGGCAAGGATGTCTTTACAGATCCTGAAGATACTGACAATTCCTTTATAGGAATTACAGAATCAGAGAATGGCTGGGAAGAGGAGCACAAGTACATTGTTTTCGATTCCTGCCTAAACAAGCTTCTCTTCCTCTGCCGCTGTCCATCACCCAGTGACTGCCAAGCCAAAATAAAAAAAATACAAAAACATCGTTTGGGAAGCTCGGTATCCGTAACATCTTATTGTGAAAAAAAACATAAAATGTGTCTGTGGCGGAGTCAACCCTTCATAGGCAAAATGCCTGTTGGAAATCTGATGATCTCTGCCGGCACTGTTCTCAGTGGCAATCATTTTCATAAAATTGAAAGTTTTTTCCACATCACAGGGATCAATGGAATTGATCCAACCACACATTACAAAAATCAAGAGTGTTATATTTTTCCAGGGATTGATCATGTTTGGGAAGGGAAAAAAAAAACAATGCTCACCGATTTGGGAAGCCGATCCCTTGCCTTGGCCGGAGATCAATTCGACTCTGTAGGCTTTAATGCAAAATATTGCATTTACTCCGTTTTGGACATGCCGAGTAAGCAGATAATAGACTTCGAGGTAGAACAGCAGGTGGGTGGAGTTAGTTCGGTGTCGCTTGAGAGAAGGGCGTGCAAAAAGCTGATAGGACGCCTCAAAGACAAAAATCTCAATATTGCAATTCTGTGTACAGACAGACACGCTTCAATTAGAAAGATGTTACGGGAGAATTTCAGAAGCATTCTCCACCAATTCAATGTCTGGCATGTGGCAGAGTCACTGGGCGCCAAACTTTTGACAGCAAGCAAGTTCAAAGATTGCTCAGCTATTGCTGCTTGGATTCCTGCCGCAAAGAGCCATCTGTGGTGGTCGTCGAGCACTTGCAACCGTGATTCCAGTTCTCTGAAAGAAAGATGGGTTTCAATTGCGTATCATGTTTGCAATCAACATACGTGGAGTGATGGCATCAATTACAAATCGTGTCGGCATCCGATGACTGACAATCTGCCATCAAAATGGCTTATCAAAGGAAGTGCAGCGCACCACAGATTTGTGGAAGTCATTACCGATCCAACGTTTTTGAAAGATCTAGAGCATCTCTCCCACTTCAGACACACCAGTGAACTTGAAGATTTTCACAGTAATGTTCTAAAATACACATCAAAGCTTCATCACTTTAATACTGATGCAGTGATTGCGAGAACTCAGCTGGCTGTTATGGACTATAATTCGAACATTGGAAGGCAGCAGACTGTTGTGACAAGACCCACCAGCCAGATTGGTTCTCAGCGCCTCCAATATCACTACAGGCAGGGTCAGATAGTCCCTAAACTGTATGAACCTAAAGCGCAGCAATTTGTTTTTCCAATCATGAACGTGATCTTAGATATTGCCAGTGGTGAAGTCACACACCCATGGAAATCGCGTCGCGGAAAAACTTTGCTCTCTTCCCAACGCCAGAAAAATAACCTCTGAAAAGTCGATACCAGTCTCTCTTTTAAAGATCCTTAAAAAAATGTTTGAGCTGATAATATAACATTATTAGTGTAATGTTTGACTGCAATTTGTAAAAAATAGTTATTGCTTTATAAGGTGTTATTTAAAAAAAAAAATCATGTTTAGCAAACAAGCTCCGATATTCGGGGCCGAGGCGAACCCCAATCACGTTGAGGACGACAGAGGGAACCAATACTGCTAACCCTATCAAAATCGTTGGCATTTAAAAAAAAAATGCTGGGCAAGCTGGGCACCCCATGCATTCCCTCGAGAAAGAGCTACCAAATTCTTTGAATTGATCTCGCTCCCTGAGGTAACAGAAGTTCATAGAGCCAACCTTGAGGCGGAGATCTCTGTCCCAGAAGTTTTTGAGAGCAATCAAAAGCTTTAAAGCTTCCAAGGCATCGGGGCCTGATGGCTTCTCAAACTTATACTACAAAAAATATGCCACAGAACTAGCCCCCCACCTAGCAAGAATGTTTAATTCCCTTAAAGACAGAAGTTCATTAAATCAAACCTCTCTGGAGGCATTCATAAGCATGATCCCGAAACCGGACAAGGATCACCTAGACCCACAGAACTATGGGCCCATATCTCTTCTCAACGTCGACCTTAAAATCCTGGGGATGGTTTTGGTCTCTAGGATCAATGAGTTTTTAGGTACCCTGATAGGGAAGGACCAAGTGGGGTTTGTACCTAATAGGCAAGCATCTGATAATATCCGAAGAGTGGCCCATTTGATCAGGCTAGCCCAGCAGAGGGGCATCCATAGTCTTCTCTTGTCGTTAGAAATGCAGAAGGCATTTGATTCCCTTTCGTGGGAGTATATGTCTCTGGCCCTCCAGAAATGGGGATTTGGGAACAACTTTCTAGCATGGATACGGTCCATATACTCGTTTCCTTCAGCGAAGGTCCAGTATGGGGGTTACCTTTCTGACAAATTCCCAATCGGCAGAGGTACGCGACAAGGGTGCCCGCTCTCTCCAGTACTGTTTGTCTTGGCCCTGGAGCCGCTAGCAATTGCAATCCGGACACACCCGGATATAACAGGGGTAGAGTTTGCAGGGTATCACCACAAAGCATGCCTCTTGGCAGACGATATACTGCTAGTCCTCTCAGGACCCCACATCTCGCTACCTAATGTCCTCCACCTCCTGGATGACTTTTTGCAAATCTCTGGCCTCAGGGTTAACGGAGAGAAATCCTTGGGGTTAAACTTGAACATCCCTTCCCAGATACTGAAGTCGCTCCAATCCAACTTTCCCTTCCGATGGGCCCCAGGGGCATTATCATATCTGGGGGTCAAGGTCACTTCTCACTATCACATTCTGTACCAGGCCAATTACCCCCCCCCCTCTTTCGATCGCTGAAAACTATGCTTGATTTCTGGCAGGGACATGGGATCTCATGGATAGGAAGGATAAACGTGGTAAAAATACCACTACCCAAAATGCTTTATCACTTTAGGACGCTCCCCGTTCAGGTCCCCTCGCATCAAATCAAGAGCATGCAAAATAGCATAATGAGGTTTGTCTGGGGAAGCACCAGACCGAGGGTAGCCAAAACCACTATGTTTAGAAATAGGAGGGCTGGGGGTACCATGCGTGAACAGGTACTACTTGGCCGCGCAGCTTCATAGCTTGCATCTATGCAAGCTGGGTGTCCTTGGAAGCCATGGCATGTGACCCCCATCCCCATAGATAGCCTAATCTGGACTCCACCACAGTATAGGCCCCGCATCATGTGTCCGATCCTAAACCATTCCCTCCGTGTATGGGATGGAGTGAAATACTCGGGGAAGCTGATTTCGCCACATCTCCTAGCAATGCGACTATTTAGAAACCCCTGGTTCCCTCCAGGGATGGAGAATCCAGAGGCATTTACATGGTGGAGATGGACAGGCATTAGTAAGGTCCATCATCTAATTGATGGGAAGGAATTAGTTTCTTGGCCCACCTCAGTGTCAAAGGAAAATGCACCACCTGCTGAATGCTTCAGGTACATATAGATCCGCCACTGGCTAGCTCTCTTACTGAAGAACAAAACCCCTGGGGTAGATGAAACTATCTTTGAGAAGGTGTGCCTTCGGGGGACACCGACACCAGGCCTCATCTCGATGATTTATACTCGTCTCACGGCGCTACCAGCCAATCAAAAGCATGGATATATGACTAAGTGGGAAACAGACCTGAACTTAGCTCTAGATGGGAAAGACTGGATGGATATCTGGGCGGGGATTAACAAATATTTAATAAACATCACCACGCTAGAAGCGGCATATAAGATGCTTACGAGATGGTATCTGGTGCCGTCACGCGTGGCAAAAGCAGTCCCAGGATATCCGGCAACATGCTTCCGAGGTTGTCCTACGGAAGGGACGGTCCTCCATATTTGGTGGGAATGCCCTAAGGTCAAGAGGTTTTGGTCTCAGGTCTTTGGCTTGCTGTATACTCTTCTGCACAATAACCTACGACGAGACCCCTGGGTTGCCTTGCTACATGTAAAGCCAGACGGTATTACCAAGTTGGCCGCAAAATTGGCCATCGCAAGCTCATGGAAAAAAAGAAATGTCTCTTTCCAGATGGTGAAAGAGAGGCTGAATGGCATTTTTATTTACGAAAAACTGACCAGCATTCTGAGTGACTCCCATGAGAAATTCATGAAGATTTGGGGCCCTTGGGTGGAATACTCGTTTCCAGAGCTGAGAGAGGTCTTGTTGCAGTGAAGAATGGCTTGCAAACCTTCCCCTCCAAAGGTGCATATATATATATGCATTTTCTCCCCCTTGTTTTTTTTTTTTTTGCCCAGTCCCCCCCTTGCCAGATCCTTTATACCCCCTCCCTTGGCACTAGAGGGGTGGCAGTGCAGCGAGCTCGAGGCAGGAGGAGATAATCCACCTGTCCGTCAAATTGAGTAAGGATGAACATCAGTTAGTAGGTGTTAATTTTAAGTTGCTCATGCGCAATTACTCCCTAGAAGCCTCACAACACCCTAAATGTGCCTTAGCGGCTTACTCAAGATGACATGTATGTATGTGAAGGCATGTTAAGAATGAACAATATGTCATACTGTCTAACTTTTATACCAAAAAAAAAATGACAATAAAAAGATTGAAACAGAAAAAATATCATGTTTTGTCACTAATTTTTAAAGAAATGTTAACATTTTCTCAACTTTAAAAAGTATTTGTTTACCGTCTGGAGTTTTTTTTTTTAAGGCGCATACAGCATCTGGAACACCTTCAGAAATATTCTTTCATCAATTGTCAGGATCTGGGGCCAACGGCAATGACTCTGAAGACAGTTCTTAATCAAATCCTAAGCAATTTATTGAAAACAAAGTCCAACGGGCAAAATCTCTTAACTTCAGAGTATAATGCAGGATACAATGCAGTACAGCAAGCCGTTACCTCACCAACTTTAGCAATGTCAGTGCAGTGTATGATAATTACAGCGTATTGCAAGTCCTTGATATCACAGGTCCTCTTTTGGGGCATACAAGTCCAGGCTGTTAATCCACAGGTTCCAAGAACAGATACCACATAATGTCCTTCGGCTGCAATTCAGCGCTGTCAGTATTGGGAGCAGCAAGGCCCGGGCTCCTCATCCCAGTCTCTCCATCTCCACACTGGAAGCCTCAGCGGCTCCTTTTATTAGGCTTCCTTTGCAATTAGCCTCATCACCTGTTTAATAACTGGGAGTAGGGGAAAACCCATAGAGGACTGGGAATGTGGACTGGGGTCCTGTAAATCTGGCATGGATCATGCCTGATTGAGAAAACCAAGGGAGAAATAGACACCATCCAGCACGTTTCCATACACTTTACCACACAAGATATTGCTTATAAAAATCAGTATGCTGGTTGATGCAACCATCTGTATGTTCCAGGGAGGGTTCCATATGATCTGTTTCGCAACAAAATTCAATAACTCATTCCATAGGTTGACAATGTCCCACTCCAGACCATTATTTGGTTAACGTCTGGAGTTAACGTCTGTAACCTGTATTTGATTGTTTAAAATGGGTCCAAGTATTCAGACTACATAGGAAACCAAATTAGCAGCCAGGGCTGGCATCAGCACCCAGCAAGACTGGGCAGCTGCCGGGGGCCCCCACCCTCCGGGGGGCCTACTGACAGGGCCTGCCTTTGGGGTGTGAAACAGGGGCATCCAAAATCAGGAGAATCTAGATTTGTTTAGACTCTGGGGTCCATGGCATACCTCCCAACCGTCCCGATTTTCCCGGGACTGTCCCGATTTTCCCACATTATCCCGCGGTCCCGGATGATTACTAATTGTCCCGGGAGGCGCATTATCCTCCCCGTCCCACCGATCAGCTGTTCCGCCGCCCGCACCCCCGATCAGCTGTTCCGCCGCCCGCCCGCACCCCCGATCAGCTGTTCCGCCGCCCGCCCGCACCCCCGATCAGCTGTTCCGCCGCCCGCCCGCACCCCCGATCAGCTGTTCCCACCCGCTGAAGACACGTGACTACAGAGGCCCGAGGACCCCGGAGGATAAGGTAAGACATTGCTTAATATATATTTTTTTTTTTAAATGGGTGGGAAATATGGCGTGGTGGGGGGCGTGGCAGGGGGCGTGACCGGGTGTGTGGCCAGGGGCGTGGCTTGTCCCTCTTTCATATCTTTGGAAGTTGGGAGGTATGCCATGGGTTTTGGTGCGCTTCAAAGTAGACCAAATAGCATGATTCTTAGGGTGCATCCAGATTTGGGATGTCCCTCGGTGATGTGACTCTTCACCACAAAGGGGCCCACTGAGACCACACTGCCCAAGGGCACACATAAACCTGGAGCCGGCCCTGTTAGCAGTACTTTGTAACACCAGCATGCTTCTGTATCTCACACAGAGCATGTGACGGCAGAAGAAGAAAAAATGTGGATCATATGCCGGCATTACAGTGCATGAAAGATGAGGGTACCGAAAGCAGAATAATGATGGAGGCCATGATGTATCGCTACAGCCTGTGCTGTATATCCCTGTGGTATATGAGGAAATGATGTTACAAGTTTTTTAAGAGTTTGGCCTTTTCATTAAATCATGCTGAAGGTCCGCTTTAAGGCATGGTATATGGGTAACTTACCTCCCTGGTATCCAGCGTTTATATGCGCCGCCATCTTGGAAGCACAGAGCAGCATCTCTCGTTTAGCGTTCCCATTAACATTAATAGGTGGATGGGAGCGTGCACAGAGCGGGGGCTGCAACTCTTGCAGGAGCGTTGGTAGCGGTGTGGGTAAAATTTGTTTTTAATTGTAACTCCCACTGCCCCGCCTTAGCGTTACGGGAGGGAGATAGGGGCTCATTACTTCACTTGACTTTAAAGTGGACCAACACCCAGGATTTTCACTATCCTGGATTTTGGTCCACTTCGGTGGGGCACCCCGATCGGCTGTGTGAAACCCTCCAGAACGCCCGGAAACACTCACTTCACCACGCTCCTACGCGGGCGCTCATCCAATCAGAGCGCTCAGAGCCGCTGTGGTATGCACGTACAAGCGGCGTCCAACCACAGCGGCTCTGAGCGCTGGAGGCCGCGTCTTGCGCTTCCCTCTAACAGGGAGCGCGCCTGCGCCGGCCATTCACAAACGCCCGCCCTGCTAAAGGGAAGAGACGCGGCCGCGGCCCACGCATGCGCCGTTGGTACGGGGTTAAGGTAAGGTTTGTGGGCTTCCTGGGGGGTTTCACCCCGCGGGAAATCCCGATTTCGGATGCCCCGCGGGGAGGGATCTGATCGGGCCGATCCCCCCTGGGTGTTGGTCCACTTTAAGGGGGAACAAAACCCCCAGCAGTCACTGCCAAATCAGGATGCCCTGCTGTGTGAACCCCCCCCCCCCCCAGGGCATGCATACAAACTCACCTCACTACCCTCCAACGGCACATGTGCGGGCTCTCGTCCAATGAGAGCCGTCTGTTGTGACTACGCCATTGGTCAGACAGCTCCGTTGTTTTGAATGAGGAGCGTGCTGCATCCCCGGTGACGTGTGCTCTCCCGCCATTCAGATAGGCTTGGGCAGGAGCGCGCACGAGGCCGGGGATACGGAGCATTAAAGTCCATGTGAGCCGTTAGCCGAAGGAGGTAAAGGCGGCAAACTCCTCTCATTGGCTGAGCGCCCACATGTGACATTGGAAAGCAGAAGAGGTAAGTTGTTTGGGGCTTTTACACAGCGGGGCGCGGAACAAAACCCGGGGAAAGTCATATTCACGCTTTTTGTTCTGCTTTAATTCTGGCACATGGTTTATGTGGGTTGGCAGCCCAGTGCAACCAAACCTACCAACTTTTCAGGGTGAGAAAGAGGGACAATTGTTAAATTAGGCCACGCCCCCTCGTTGAGGGATAGATAGGAGATAGGATGTAACAGTTACCACAATATAAACACTTGGAATAGGAGTCATTTATTGCTGCAGATCTGCATGTTACACCTCAAAGAGGGACAAATGAATACGAGGGACGGGGGACATGGACTCAAACAGGGACAATCCCTCCAAATCAGAGACAGTGGAGGTATGAGTGCAGTCCACCAGGAATTCTCCCTATGGCCAGTCCGCCCTTGCTGCCAATGACACCCATATTCTCTACTGTGGAAACCCAATATATTATCACTGGGGGGAAATCTCCGCTCCCCAACTTAAAGCGGACCTTCACTCTGAATAAGAGTCTATCTTATATGTTTCCCACACCCTGTACATACAGATTGTCCACATTAAAAATCATCCTACCTGCATCTACTGCATGTTATGAGCTTTTAAACATCCAAGATGGCGGCTTATGGAAGCCGCCATCTTATCAGGCAGCCTGCAAACAGGAAGTGTCTCCTGACTGTGCTGCTCTGCATTCTGGGACTGCTGACCTTTACCTGACCCCAGCTCTGCTCTGCTCTGTCTGAGCAAAGCACAGCTATAACCCGCCCCCCTGTACCTTATCCCACTCTCCTCTCCTCAGTAAGTGTGATGCTTCTGAGTCAAGATGGCGGCGCCCGTATCCTAAATTCCTGAACAGAGTTGCAGCCCAGTGGGGGAAAGAATAATAAGTTAGTGACTAAAAACGTAAAATAGATTAATTTTACATGCTGGGGAACCGTTTTTTCAGACTTTGGGCTTTTCATTAAATCACACTGAAGGTCCGGTTTAAACCACGTCCCAGCCACTCCCTTAAAGGAAAACACCTAAGAATTAAATAATAATAATACAGACAAGCCCTCCACACACATTCCAGCTACTGAGGGGCATCCCTCCAATGCAGCCAGTGAGGGGCATGCCTCCAATGCAGCCAGTGAGGGGCATGCCTCCAATGCAGCCAGTGAGGGGCATGCCTCCAATGCAGCCAGTGAGGGGCATCCCTCCAATGCAGCCAGTGAGGGGCATGCCTCCAATGCAGCCAGTGAGGGGCATGCCTCCAATGCAGCCAGTGAGGGGCATGCCTCCAATGCAGCCAGTGAGGGGCATGCCTCCAATGCAGCCAGTGAGGGGCATGCCTCCAATGCAGCCAGTGAGGGGCATGCCTCCAATGCAGCCAGTGAGGGGCATGCCTCCAATGCAGCCAGTGAGGGGCATGCCTCCAATGCAGCCAGTGAGGGGCATGCCTCCAATGCAGCCAGTGAGGGGCATGCCTCCAATGCAGCCAGTGAGGGGCATGCCTCCAATGCAGCCAGTGAGGGGCATGCCTCCAATGCAGCCAGTGAGGGGCATGCCTCCAATGCAGCCAGTGAGGGGCATCCCTCCATTCAAGCCAGTGAGGGGGCATCCCTCCAATGCAGCCAGTGAGGGGGCATCCCTCCAATGCAGCCAGTGAGAGGCATCCCTCCAATTCAGCCAGTGAGGGGCATCCCTCCAATGCAGCCAGTGAGGGGAATCCCTCCAATGCAGCCAGTGAGGGGAATCCCTCCAATGCAGCCAGTGAGGGGCATCCCTCCAATGCAGCCAGTGAGGGGCATCCCTCCAATGCAGCCAGTGAGAGGCATCCCTCCAATGCAGCCAGTGAGGGGCATCCCTCCAATGCAGCCAGTGAGGGGCATCCCTCCAATGCAGCCAGTGAGGGGAATCCCTCCAATGCAGCCAGTGAGGGGCATCCCTCCAATGCAGCCAGTGAGGGGCATCCCTCCAATGCAGCCAGTGAGGGGCATCCCTCCAATGCAGCCAGTGAGGGGCATCCCTCCAATGCAGCCAGTGAGGGGCATCCCTCCAATGCAGCCAGTGAGGGGCATCCCTCCAATGCAGCCAGTGAGGGGCATCCCTCCAATGCAGCCAGTGAGGGGCATCCCTCCAATGCAGCCAGTGAGGGGCATCCCTCCAATGCAGCCAGTGAGGGGCATCCCTCCAATGCAGCCAGTGAGGGGCATCCCTCCAATGCAGCCAGTGAGGGGCATCCCTCCAATGCAGCCAGTGAGGGGCATCCCTCCAATGCAGCCAGTGAAGGGCATCCCTCCAATGCAGCCAGTGAAGGGCATCCCTCCAATGCAGCCAGTGAGGGGCATCCCTCCAATGCAGCCAGTGAGGGGCATCCCTCCAATGCAGCCAGTGAGGGGCATCCCTCCAATGCAGCCAGTGAGGGGCATCCCTCCAATGCAGCCAGTGAGGGACATCCCTCCAATGCAGCCAGTGAAGGGCATCCCTCCAATGCAGCCAGTGAGGGACATCCCTCCAATGCAGCCAGTGAAGGGCATCCCTCCAATGCAGCCAGTGAGGGGCATCCCTCCAATGCAGCCAGTGAGGGGCATCCCTCCAATGCAGCCAGTGAGGGGCATCCCTCCAATGCAGCCAGTGAGGGGCATCCCTCCAATGCAGCCAGTGAGGGGCATCCCTCCAATGCAGCCAGTGAAGGGCATCCCTCCAATGCAGCCAGTGAGGGGCATCCCTCCAATGCAGCCAGTGAGGGGCATGCCTCCAATACAGCCAGTGAGGGGCATCCCTCCAATGCAGCCAGTGAGGGGCATCCCTCCAATGCAGCCAGTGAAGGGCATCCCTCCAATGCAGCCAGTGAGGGGCATGCCTCCAATGCAGCCAGTGAGGGGCATGCCTCCAATGCAGCCAGTGAGGGGCACGCCTCCAATGCAGCCAGTGAGGGGCACGCCTCCAATGCAGCCAGTGAGGGGCACGCCTCCAATGCAGCCAGTGAGGGGCATCCCTCCAATGCAGCCAGTGAGGGGCATCCCTCCAATGCAGCCAGTGAGGGGCATCCCTCCAATGCAGCCAGTGAGGGGCACCCCTCCAATGCAGCCAGTGAGGGGCACCCCTCCAATGCAGCCAGTGAGGGGCATCCCTCCAATGCAGCCAGTGAGGGGCACCCCTCCAATGCAGCCAGTGAGGGGCACCCCTCCAATGCAGCCAGTGAGGGGCACCCCTCCAATGCAGCCAGTGAGGGGCACCCCTCCAATGCAGCCAGTGAGGGGCATCCCTCCAATGCAGCCAGTGAGGGGCATCCCTCCAATGCAGCCAGTGAGGGGCATCCCTCCAATGCAGCCAGTGAGGGGCATCCCTCCAATGCAGCCAGTGAGGGGCACCCCTCTTTCCAGCCAGTGGGAGGTGTTAAAGAATTAATGGAATTAATATGGATTGCTGCATTTTTGATATTCATAGAATGATGTAGCTTTTTGTGTAAGGTATATTTTGCTGTGCTCAGAAACTTTTCTGCTTTCTAAAGTTACAAGTTATCTGATCAATATGTTCTTTGCGTGCTTGGAGTAAAGACCTCCGCCCTGTTCATCAAGATATGGATTTTGGACATTGTTGGACATTGTCTTCTGTCGGCTAAAGATAATTTACTCTGTTACATAAAGATTTTTACTCTGTCAGCTGTTGAACTTGGACTTGCTATTGGCTGAAACTGCGTCCTCCACCCCAGTTCAATCAGCATAAAGAAATGTGGCTGGGGCCGCCATTTTGAGCGCGCTCCCAGAATTGCATGAGAGTGAATTGCTGTCTGTCACTCTGTTGTAATCTCTTGTAATCATCTAATAATAATACCTTTAATTTGGACCAGCTGTTATCACGTTGTTTTATTTCCTCAACAGAGGCATCCCGTTAGGGGCAACACAGACACACAGCCATCGCAACGCAGGCGATCTCCCCCTCCAGCGAGGCCAGTCTAACACCTGGAGTCCCACCCACCGACAGCACAGAGGCGCAGACAGGCTCCTTCCTGGAGTCCCGCCCTCCCACTGAACCACCAATGAGCTTAAAGTGGACCAAAACCCAGCATGATCCGCCCTGGAAGATCAATTCCCTCCCGCCCGGGGCATCCAAAATCAGAATGCCCAGGCTGCCCCATACACTTACCTTGCTTCCTTGTCCAACGGCGCATCCCCACTATCCCTCTAGCTGTTAGAGTGAAGCGGAGGATGCAGCTGGCCGGTAAGTTGCAATCAGCGATGAGGTGAGTTGTGCTCAGCGATCTGGGGAGTTGCACACAGTGGGGCACCCTGGGGGAAAGGACCAAAACCCAGGATAGTCAAAATCATGGGTTTTGGTCCATTAAAAAAAAAAAAAAAAAAAAAAAGAACCAGCCCGAGTGTAAGCGCTTGGCACTCGGGGTCGGCGGTCGCTGGGCGTCTGAGAGGCTGCGGCGGCCTTCCAGTAACAGGCGGCAGCGAGACGCCGGTGCGGGACATGCGCAAAAGCTCAGGGCGCCGGGACAAACACCCGAAAGCGGGATTGTCCCGCGGAAATCAGGTCAATTGGGCGCTATGCATAAGTGTACACTGGCTTCCTATCTGCTGCACATTCTGCATGGTGTTAAAGTGGACCAACACCCAGGGGGGCATCCGAAATTGGGATGTCCCGCGGGGTGAAACCCCCCAGGAAGCCCACAATCCTACCTTTTCCGTGTTCCAGCGGCGCATGTGCGTCCGCCGCCTCCCGCGCGTCCCTCTAGCAGGGCGCGCTCCCGCGCTGGCCGTTTGTGAATGGCCGGTGCGCTCCCTGTAAGAGGGACGCGCGGGAGGCGGCGGTAGACGCGCTCTGTTTGTCCGTCGCTGCCTCTCGCTTGTCCGTCGGCGGGGATTGGCTGCAGCAGTCACGTGGGAGCGGGGTGAGGTGAGTTTTCAGGGCTTTCTGGGGGGTTTCACACAGCGGGGCACCCCCGATCGGAAGTGGACCAAAACCCAGGATAGTCAAAATCCCGGGTGTTGGTCCACTTTAACTCTTTGCTGTGTTTATTTTGCCGTTATGGTTTTGAATAGGTAGAACGCGCTACCGCCTCAGCCATTCAGATAGGCAGGGACCGCAGCGCGCACTCCCCATTCAAGTCTGTGAGAGCCGTCTGGCGAATTACACAGATAGCTCTTGTTGGATGCCCATTGGATCCAGGAAGAGGCGAGTTTACTGAGCATTGTTTCACACAGTGGGGCATCCCAAATCAAGATTGGAACAAAACCCAGATAAGTCAAAATCCCGGCTTTTGTTCCACTTTAAACTGGACCAACAGCCTGGCACAGTTGGAAAAGAAAAGTAGCGGCCATTTTGGAGCTTCCTCTCCCAGCAACTCAGTCATGCTGCTGCCTGGATTCAACTGACATAACTGACAATACACAGTAACAGGAAGCCCTGCAGCACTCCCTTTTTTTCAAATGCATGAGCCGTCATTTTGTTTCTAATTTACCACAGCAGGAGCTAGAAAAAGGTAAATTGTTATGTGCAGCAATCTAAACTGCCCCGGGGAGGGATGTATATGAGCACTGTTTGTTGTGTTGGTCTGGTTTAAAGTGGACCAACACCCAGGATTTTGACTATCCTGGATTCTGGTCCACTTCCCCGGGGCACCCGCTATATGATCGCCCGATTCAACTAACCTAACCCCGCTCCTACGGCACATGCGCGACCGCTCGTCCAATCAGCGCGCTCGGAGCCGCTGAGGTATGTGTGTCAAAGCGACATCTTACCTCAGCGGCTCAGAGCGTGCTGGCAGCCGCATCTCGCGCGTCCCTCTAACAGCCATTTGTGAATGGCAAGCACCCTGCTAGAGAGAAGCGCAAGATGCGGCCCACGCATGCGCCGTTGGACTGGGAGTCAGGTAAGGTTTGTGGGCGTCCTGGGGGGGTTTCACACAGCGGGGCATCCCGATTTTGGATGCCCCGCGGGTAGGGGTTGGATTGGCCCGGGATCCGGCTGAGTGTTGGTTATATTTCACTGTTGGTCTGCTTTAAAGTGGACCAAAACCCACTGCAATCTAGATTCCCGGGCCAATCGATTCCCTCTGCCCGGGGCATCCAATATCAGGATGCCCCGCTGTGTGAAACCCCCCAGGACGCCCCATACACTTACCCTAGGTCGGGCCTCGCTTCTTCCAGCTCCCATAAACTCACACCAAAGTTTCCTTAGGGATTTATGTATGATGGGGGGCAGGAAATGGCTGCATGCCTTCTATGGGTGTGCAGTTATGCCACCCCCCCTCCATTAGGAATATCTCACTGAGGGGGCAGGTGAGCTTTGTTTCCTGTCCCCCACACCCGCAATCGGGTAGCCCCGGGAGCAAGAACCAAAACCCAGGATAGTCAAAATCCTGGGTTTGGGCCACATTAAAGTGGACCAACACCCAGTGTGATCGACCTGGGAATCTATAAGATTCCCAGGCCGATCCAATCCCTCCCCGTGGGGCATCCAAAATCGGGATGCCCCGCTGTGTGAAACCGCGCTGATTGGACAAGCGGCAGCGCATGCGCCATAGGAGCGGTGAGTTATAGCCAGCAATCTGGAGGGTTTCACACAGCGGGGCATCCCCGGGGGCAAGGACCAAAACCCAGGATAGTCAAAATCCTGGGTTTGGGCCACTTTAAAGTGGACCAACACCCAGGGGGGATCGGCCCGGGAATCTATAAGACCGATCAGATCCCTCCCCGCGGGGCATCCGAAATCGGGATGTCCCGCGGGGAGGAACCCCCCAGGAGGCCCACAATCCTTACCTTACCTTGCGATCCAACGGCGCATGCGCGAGACGCTGCCGCGTCTCTCGCTTCCCTCTAGCAGGGCGCGCTCCCGCGCCGGCCGTTTTGTGAATGGCCGGCGCAGGCGCGCTCCCTGTTAGAGGGAAGCGAGAGACGCAGCCAATGACAGCGCTCTGGTATGCGCGTCCAAGCGGCTTTGGACGCGCATACCAGAGCGGCTCTGAGCGCTGTCATTGGCCGGACGAGGTCACGTGGGAGCGGGGAGAGGTGAGTTTTTGCGGCGATCGGGGGGGTTTCACACAGCGGGGCACCCCCGATCAGGGTGCCCCACCTAAGTGGACCAACACCCAGGATAGTCAAAATCCTGGGTGTTGGTCCACTTTAAGCACTGTTTGTTGTGTTGGCCCAGTTTAGTTCATTTTTGAATGTTGTTCCACTTTAAAGTGGACCAACACCCAGCCCCATCGGCCTAGGAATCTATAAGATTCCCGGGCCGATCCGATCCCTCCCCGCAGGGCATCCAAAATCGGGATGCCCCACTGTGTGAAACCCCCCAGGTCGCCCCATACACTTACCTTGTTTCCCGGTCCAACAGCACATGCTCACGCTGCATCCCCGCTAGCAGGGCTTGTGCCCCCGGCAGGCATTTGTGAATGGCCGGTGCGGGCACGCTCCCTGTCAGAGGGAAGCGGGGGATGCAGCTGTCAGCGCGCTCGGAGCTGCTCACCTTAGGCGACGTGACATCAGCGGATCTGAGCGCGTTGATTGGACGTGCGGCCGCGAATGCGCCATAGGACCGGGAAGAGGTGAGTTGGGTTCAGCGATCTGGGGGGTTTCACACAGCGGCACACTCCCGATCAGGGTGCCCAGGGGCAAAGGATCAAAACCCAGGATAGTCAAAATCCTGGGTTTGGGCCACTTTAAAGGGGACTATCCTGGGTTTTGGTCCACTTCCGATGGGGGGTGCCCCGCTATGTGAAACCCAACAGATTACACGTACAAACTATAAAAACCTATGGCGCATGCGCGGGCGCTTGTCCAATCAGCGCGCTCGGAGCCGCTGTGGTATGTGCGTCGATGAGACGTCTTACCGCAGCGGCTCCGAGTGCACTGGCGGCCGCATCTCGCGCTTCCCTCTAACATGGACCGTGCCCGTGCCGGCCATTCACAAATGCCTGGCGGGGACACAAGCCCTGCTAGAGAGAATTGCGAGATGCGGCCGCGGCCCGCGCCATTGGATCGGGATAGAGATAAGGTGTATGGGGCGTCCTGGGGGGTTTCACACAGCGGGGCATCCCAATGTTGGTTGCCCCACGGGGAAGGATCCCGGGTCGATCATGCAGGGTGTTGGTCCACTTTAAGCAGTGTTTGTTGTGTTGGCCCGGTTTAGGTCATTTTTGACTGTTGTTCCACTTTAATGCCTCCCTCCCCTCAGATTTCCGGCCTGTTACTCCCCTTTACATTACAGTAACTGCAGCTGGAGAAATTGCAGCCAATCAGGTAAAGCGCAGGTCCAGCTCAGCCATCTGATTGGTCAGCTACCTTACCTGCAGAGCCCGAGTCCCTCACATGGAGCGCTCTGTAAGGCACCAGAAACAGCATGCCAAATATGCGCGTGTCCCCGTTAGTGGGGGCCGCCATTTTCCTGTGTCCCGGATTTCCCGTTACTTTCGACTTCAGGAAACGTCCTGGGGCGAGGGAGTGGCCGCTTTCCATTAGGCCCCCCTGGGACTGTCGCGTGCCTGGCAGAGGTAAGCCGGCCTCTAATGTGCACAGACAGCTTCTCATATGGGCTGCAACATGCTACTTCAGAAGCTCCACGTGGCCCGAGCCTGACTAGCACCGGAAAAGTGGCAGCATGGGAGCGTTTGGGTAGAGAAGAAGCTCACGTGACACAACTGTAATGTGGCCGAATTCATCGTATTGACTTAATTAGGGATTACGTCATCGTTGCTTAGCAACCTTCACAGCCAGTCTTCATTCGTAACCCTGAGGCCCTAGGTCGGGCCTCACTTCTTCCAGCTCCCATAAACTCACACCGAAGTTTCCTTAGGGATTTATGTATGATGGGGGGCAGGAAACGGCTGCATGCCTTCTATGTGTGTGCAGTTATGCCACCCCCCCTCCATTAGGAATATCTCACTGAGGGTGCAGGCTTCGTTTCCTGTCCCCCATAAGATGAAGTTCTGCTAGGAAAAGGTGAGTATCTAATGTAGGGGTCACTGAGGGGTTAGGTGAGGTTAGATTCCTGTCCCCCATCGGATGGAGCTGTGCTAGGAAAAGGTGAGTATGTAATGCAGGGGTTACTGAGGGGTTAGGTGAGGTTAGATTCCTGTCCCCCATCGGATGGAGCTGTGCTAGGAAAAGGTGAGTATGTAATGCAGGGGTCACTGAGGGGTTAGGTGAGGTTAGATTCCTGTCCCCCATCGGATGGAGCTGTGCTAGGAAAAGGTGAGTATCTAATGCAGGGGTCAATGAGGGGTTAGGTGAGGTTAGATTCCTGTCCCCCATCGGATGGAGCTGTGCTAGGAAAAGGTGAGTATGTAATGCAGGGGTCACTGAGGGGTTAGGTGAGGTTAGATTCCTGTCCCCCCATCGAATGGAGCTGTGCTAGGAAAAAGTGAGTATCTTATGCAGGGCTCACTTATGGCGTCAGGAGGCAGGCGAGCTTTGTTTCCTGTCCCCCATAAGATGGAGCTCTGCTAGGAAAAGGTGAGTAATGCAGGGGTCACTGAGGGGTTAGGTGAGGTTAGATTCCTGTCCCCCATCGGATGGAGCTCTGCTAGGAAAAGGTGAGTATCTAATGCAGGGGTCACTGAGGGGTTAGGTGAGGCTAGATTCCTGTCCCCCATCAGATGGAACTCTGCTAGGAAAAAGTGAGTAATGCAGGGCTCACTGATGGCGTCAGGGGGCAGGTGAGCTTTGTTTCCTGTCCCATATCAGATGGAGCTCTTCTAGAGAAAGGTGAGTATCTAATGCAGAGTTTACTGATTGGGGAGAGGGGGGGCAGGTGGTCTTCGTTTCCTGCCCCCATCAGATGACGCTCTGTTAGGAAAAGGTGAGTATTTAATGCAGGGCTCACCCCTGCGTGAAGGGGTCGATGAGGATAGATTCCTGTCCCCCATTGGATGGAGCTGTGCTAAAAAAGGGCTCACTGATGGCTTGAAGGGTTAGGTGAGGTTTGTTTCCTGTCCCCCAACTGCTAGGAAAAGGTGGGTATCTCTCTAATGCAGGGCTCACTGGAGGGGGGGGGGGCGAGCTTTGTTTCCTGTCCCCATCAGATCGAGCTCTGCTAGGAAAAGTGAGTCTCTAATGCAGGGCTCACTGATGGCATGAGGGGACAGGTAAGCTTTGTTTCCTGTCCCCCATCGGATGGAGCTCTGCTAGGAAAAGGTGGGTATCTCTCTAATGCAGGGCTCACTGATGGCATGAGGGGACAGGTAAGCTTTGTTTCCTGTCCCCCATCGGATGGAGCTTTGCCAGGAAAAGGTGAGTATCTCTCTAATGCAGGGCTCACTGATGGCATGAGGGGGCAGGTAAGCTTTGTTTCCTGTCCCCCATCGGATCGAGCTCTGCTAGGAAAAAGTGAGTATCTCTCTAATGCACAGCTCACTGATGGCATGAGGGGGCAGGTAAGCTTTGTTTCCTGTCCCCCATCAGATCGAGCTCTGCTAGGAAAAAGTGAGTATCTCTCTAATGCAGGGCTCACTGATGGCATGAGGGGGCAGGTAAGCTTTGTTTCCTGTCCCCCATCGGATGGAGCTTTGCCAGGAAAAGGTGAGTATGTAATGCAGGGCTCACTGATGGTGTGAGGGGTAGATGAATTAGAGTAGCATCCCTGTGGACCTAGACAAGGTTGCAAAGTTAGGTTTGGTTCCACTTTCCCTACAGACCTCAGATGAGCACCAGGCTCCCCTGCTTACCTACCTTCACCCAGCCCTGCAGCAGCAATTGAACCCCCATGTCTCTGGGTTCCTGGAATGGTGCTGGAATAATGGGGACCCCCCCACCTACTGGCTGGAATCTGCAATTGCGTCCTCCGGAAACTAATCCCGCCCCCAAATCTGGCCGCGCGCAGTGTAAAAGTAATAGACTCCTGAGGTAATCCCAGCATAACCCCTCCCACTGCTGTGCCTTCAGGTCTGCTTTACTCCGGAGATTCGGGATGCCCCCCCAATGAAGGATTTCAAACAGATCTAGTCTTACAGAGCCTTCATGGTTAAAGGGACACTCCAGCCCAGACCTGCCATTTTTTTCACCCCCCCCCCCAAGCCAGCCACTCTCCTTGCTGAGCGAAAGATGGTGGCATTAAAGTGGACCAAAACCCACACTGATCGGCCACGAGAATGTTATAGATATCGATTCCCTCCCCGCGGGCCATCCAAAATCGTGATGCCCTATTGTGTGAAACCCCCCCCCCCCCCAGGTGGCCCCATACACTTACCTTGTTTCCTGGTCCAATGGCGCATTGACCTTTTGTCAATTTAAAGCGGACCTTCAGCGTGATTTAATGAAAAGCCCAAACTCTTAAAAAACGGTTCCCCTGCATCTAAAATTAATATATTTTACGTTTTTAGTCACTAACTTATTATTCTTTCCCCCACTGGGCTGCAACTCTGTTCAGGACTTTAGGATACGGGCGCCGCCATATTGACTCAGAAGCATCACACTTACTGAGGAGAGGAGAGTGGGATAAGGTACAGGGGGGCGGGTTATAGCTGTGCTTTGCTCAGACAGAGCAGAGCTGGGGTCAGGGAAAGGTCAGCAGTCCCAGAATGCAGAGCAGCACAGCCAGGAGGCACTTCCTGTTTGCAGGCTGCCTGATAAGATGGCGGCTTCCATAAGCCGCCATCTTGGATGTTTAAAGGCTCATAACATGCAGTAGATGCAGGTAGGATGATTTTTAATGTGGACAATCTGTATGTACAGGGTGTGGGAAACATATAAGATAGGCTCTTATTCAGGGTGAAGGTCCGGATTAATGTGAGCAATCTGTATGTACAGGGTATGGGAAACATATAAGATAGACTCTTATTCAGGGTGAAGGTCCGGATTAATGTGGGCAATCTGTATGTACAGGGTGTGGGAAACATATAAGATAGGCTCTTATTCAGGGTGAAGGTCCGGATTAATGTGAGCAATCTGTATGTACAGGGTATGGGAAACATATAAGATAGACTCTTATTCAGGGTGAAGGTCCGGATTAATGTGGGCAATCTGTATGTACAGGGTGTGGGAAACATATAAGATAGGCTCTTATTCAGGGTGAAGGTCCGGATTAATGTGGGCAATCTGTATGTACAGGGTGTGGGAAACATATAAGATAGGCTCTTATTCAGGGTGAAGGTCCGGATTAATGTGAGCAATCTGGATGTACAGGGTGGGGGAAACATATAAGATAGGCTCTTATTCAGGGTGAAGGTCCGGATTAATGTGGGCAATCTGTATGTACAGGGTGTGGGAAACATATAAGATAGGCTCTTATTCAGGGTGAAGGTCCGGATTAATGTGAGCAATCTGGATGTACAGGGTGGGGGAAACATATAAGATAGACTCTTATTCAGAGTGAAGGTCCGGATTAATGTGAGCAATCTGGATGTACAGGCTGTGGGAAACATATAAGATAGACTCTTATTCAGGGTGAAGGTCCGGATTAATGTGAGCAATCTGGATGTACAGGCTGTGGGAAACATATAAGATAGACTCTTATTCAGGGTGAAGGTCCGGATTAATGTGAGCAATCTGGATGTACAGGGTGGGGGAAACATATAAGATAGACTCTTATTCAGGGTGAAGGTCCGGATTAATGTGAGCAATCTGGATGTACAGGGTGTGGGAAACATATAAGATAGGCTCTTATTCAGGGTGAAGGTCCGGATTAATGTGAGCAATCTGGATGTACAGGGTGGGGGAAACATATAAGATAGACTCTTATTCAGGGTGAAGGTCCGGATTAATGTGAGCAATCTGGATGTACAGGGTGTGGGAAACATATAAGATAGGCTCTTATTCTGGGTGAAGGTCTGGATTAATGTGAGCAATCTATGTACAGGGTGGGGGAAACATATAAGATAGACTCTTATTCAGGGTGAAGGTCCGGATTAATGTGAGCAATCTGGATGTACAGGCTGTGGGAAACATATAAGATAGGCTCTTATTCTGGGTGAAGGTCTGGATTAATGTGAGCAATCTATGTACAGGGTGGGGGAAACATATAAGATAGACTCTTATTCAGGGTGAAGGTCCGGATTAATGTGAGCAATCTGGATGTACAGGCTGTGGGAAACATATAAGATAGACTCTTATTAGAGTTATTCATAAGATTCCCGGGCCCAATAGATTCCCCCCCCCCCCCCCGGGTCATCCAAAATCGCGATGCCTCACTGTGTGGAACCCCCCAGGTCACCCCATACACTTACCTTGTTTCCTGGTCCAATGGCGCGTGCACGTTAATAAAAAGCACCTATTGTCAATTTTAAGTGCTCCTGCTTCACTCTAATCCCAAGATAATGGCCCTTGTTTTAGCTGTAAAGCTCCGCCCCTCCATTCATTGCCATTGTTGTGTGTGGCAATGATGTCATCACCACACCTATGCAATGACTGATCACCTGCCATCTCACAGAGAGGGACAGCAAAAAAAATCATTGTCCCAGGACAATTCGAAAAGCGAAAAAGATCTATTTCTAGTTCTACACCCTAAGAGCATACCTCCCAACTGTCCCTGATTTGGAGGGACTGTCCCTCTTTGGAGCCTGCCCCTCGTTCTCATTTGTCCCTCTTTGGGGTGTAACATGCAGGTCTGCAGCACTAAATGATTCATTTGTCTATTTAAAGTGTTTCTATTGTAGTAAGTAACATAGTAACATAGTATGTGCGGCTGAATAAAGACTTTAGTCCATCCAGTTCAGCCTGTTTAACTCCTTCCAGTGGTCTAGTAGCCATAGCTGGAAATGTTATTACATGCCAGGAAGGCATCCCGGCCACTATAGATCTCCTTCCAGTGGTCTAGTAGCCATAGCTGGAAATGTTATTACATGCCAGGAAGGCATCCCGGCCACTATAGATCTCCTTCCAGTGGTCTAGTAGCCATAGCTGGTAATATTACATGCCAGGAGGGCATCCCGGCCACTATAGATCTCCTTCCAGTGGTCTAGTAGCCATAGCTGGAAATGTTATTACATGCCAGGAAGGCATCCAGGCCACTATAGATCTCCTTCCAGTGGTCTAGTAGCCATAGCTGGAAATGTTATTACATGCAAGGAGGGCATCCCGGCCACTATAGATCTCCTTCCAGTGGTCTAGTAGCCATAGCTGGAAATGTTATTACATGCCAGGAAGGCATCCAGGCCACTATAGATCTCCTTCCAGTGGTCTAGTAGCCATAGCTGGTAGTGTTATTACATGCAAGGAGGGCATCCCGGCCACTATAGATCTCCTTCCAGTGGTCTAGTAGCCATAGCTGGTAGTGTTATTACATGCAAGGAGGGCATCCCGGCCACTATAGATCTCCTTCCAGTGGTCTAGTAGCCATAGCTGGTAATGTTATTACATGCCAGGAAGGCATCCCGGCCACTATAGATCTCCTTCCAGTGGTCTAGTAGCCATAGCTGGTAATGTTATTACATGCCAGGAGGGCATCCCGGCCACTATAGATCTCCTTCCAGTGGTCTAGTAGCCAGAGCTGGAAATGTTATTACATGCACGGAGGGCATCCCGGCCACTATAGATCTCCTCCAGTGGTCTAGTAGCCATAGCTGGTAATGTTATTACATGCCAGGAAGGCATCCCGGCCACTATAGATCTCCTTCCAGTGGTCTAGTAGCCAGAGCTGGAAATGTTATTACATGCCAGGAGGACATCCCGGCCTCTATAGATCTCCTTCCAGTGGTCTAGTAGCCATAGCTGGTAATGTTATTACATGCCAGGAAGGCATCCCGGCCACTATAGATCTCCTTCCAGTGGTCTAGTAGCCATAGCTGGAAATGTTATTACATGCCAGGAGGACATCCCGGCCTCTATAGATCTCCTTCCAGTGGTCTAGTAGCCATAGCTGGTAATGTTATTACATGCAAGGAGGGCATCCCAGCCACTATAGATCTCCTTCCAGTGGTCTAGTAGCCATAGCTGGAAATGTTATTACATGCAAGGAGGGCATCCCGGCCACTATAGATCTCCTCCAGTGGTCTAGTAGCCATAGCTGGAAATGTTATTACATGCCAGAAAGGCATCCCGGCCACTATAGATGTCCTTCCAGTGGTCTAGTAGCCATAGCTGGTAATGTTATTACATGCAAGGAGGGCATCCCGGCCTCTATAGATCTCCTTCCAGTGGTCTAGTAGCCATAGCTGGTAATGTTATTACATGCCAGGAAGGCATCCCGGCCACTATAGATCTCCTTCCAGTGGTCTAGTAGCCATAGCTGGAAATGTTATTACATGCCAGGAAGACATCCCGGCCACTATAGATCTCCTTCCAGTGGTCTAGTAGCCATAGCTGGAAATGTTATTACATGCAAGGAAGGCATCCAGGCCACTTTTGAACATTTTTACATCCTATCCACCAATCAAGGAGGGGGCGTGGCCTAATTTAACAATTGTCCCTCTTCCTCCACCCTGAAAAGTTGGAAGGTACTGAGACCAGCTTTAGAGCGCAGGCACTGTGTGTGTCCCCTTTTTTGATAAGTATGGTGTGGAGCGCCGAGAGTCGGTTGCACCGAGCTGGCGCTACCTCTTGCTCCCTCCAGCTCTGTACTGGTGTTAGAGCGCCCAACATAAATTGGGCACATTTATCAATGCCGGACAGGTTACTACAGCGACTGAGGCGCTCGGTTACAGCGCCCCATCCCTGCTTACATCGTCTACTAGCGGTCGCTATACAGACGCTCATCTGCCGATACCTGGCGCTAGTAATGAATCAGCCTCCCATGTTACAAACCTGTATTATGCCTGAAGAAGAAGCTTGAACCGCTTCGAAAGCTTGCATTTTCAATCTTATTTAGTTAGCCAATAAATGGTATTACCTTAACCTCGGAATCCCATATCAGGAAATGCATAGAGGAGCTTTCCTAGAACAGAAAGTATTTGCACAGTAGCCAATACAAGGACAGATAGCATTACCCATCAATCCTTGCAGTAGGCGGAGCTATGCAAATCATCTGTATGTCTCTGTGCCATTCAAGGCCCTTAGGAACGCTAAGGGTGCAATGCCAAGGATTCGCTTTAAATTTACACAGCCA
Organism: Gastrophryne carolinensis; assembly: GCA_027917425.1. NCBI lineage: Eukaryota > Metazoa > Chordata > Amphibia > Anura > Microhylidae > Gastrophryne > Gastrophryne carolinensis. The sequence goes on along the minus strand of CM051237.1, from coordinate 32,536,074 downwards.
AACCCATCCAACTAGTGGACACGTGTTTCGAGCTTTAGGCTCTCATCAGCCCTAGGGCCTTGAATGGCACAGAGACATAAAGAGATGATTTGCATAGCTCCGCCTGCTGCAAATGTAGATGGGTAATGCTACCTGTCCTTGTGTTGGGTACTGTGCAAATACTTTCTATTCTAGGAAAGCTCGTCTCTTCCTTTACCTAAGTAGAGGTTTTTTTGGTCTCTTTAGCCCCCCCTATAATAAGCCTAACATGGGTTTCTCCACATACTGGCTTGCGACTCTGTTTTAGCCAATAAATGGTATTACCTTAACCTTGGAATCCCATATCAGGAAATGCATATGGTATCCAATCACAATGTGTATATATGATTGTGAAGGAACGATCCAGTTAAATGTGAAAAACCCACAGATACAAGTCCGGAGTTCCCTTTTATTTCCCCCTGTTAAAGCGGACCTTCACTCTGAATAAGAGCCTATCTTATATGTTTCCCACACCCTGTACATACAGATTGTCCCCATTAAAAATCTTCCTACCTGCATCTACTGCATGTTATGAGCCTTTAAACATCCAAGATGGCGGCTTATGGAAGCTGCCATCTTATCAGGCAGCCTGCAAACAGGAAGTGCCTCCTGACTGTGCTGCTCTGCATTCTGGGACTGCTGACTTTTACCTGACCCCAGCTCTGCTCTGTCTGAGCAAAGCAGAGCTATAACCCGCCACCCCTGTACCTTACCCCACTCTTCTCTTCTCAGTAAGTGTGATGCTTCTGAGTCAAGATGGCGGCACCCATATCCTAAATTCCTGAACAGAGTTGCAGCCCAGTGGGGGAAATAATAATAAAGTTGGTGACTAAAAACGTGAAATACACTTCAGGAAGAGAGGGTCACCCACAGTGCCCTCAAAAAGTGCCAAGGACACAAAAGTTGCACCACACTAAAAGTAGACAAAAAATATTCAAATTTATTGGCTATCTACATAGATTTACAATCACAATAAACATTAAAACTATACAATAACAAACTACATGACATAAACCTCTAAAACCACAAGGGGGCGCTGGAGGTCTGTCTAAATACAAAGTGTGCAAAATACTGCAAAAATGTGCAAACCCACTTATTCTATTCAAATCCACATCTTAATCAATATAAATGAGGTGAAGTGACAAACCATTGAGCAGGAAACCAGGCCGTGATGAAGGGAATAGAAGGAAATTGAAAAAAAGGTGCATACAGACCAACCAGGCATGAGCATTTTTGCAGTATTTTGCTCACTTTGTATTCTAATTATTCAGATGTATTGGGAGTGTATCAATTATAGGATATAGGATTTAGAGATATGGAGAGTATTTCACTTGATGTATTTAGACAGACCTCCAGCGCCCCCTTGTGGTTTTAGATGCTTATGTCATGTAGTTTGTTATTGTATAGTTTTAATGTTTATTGTGATTGTAAATATATGTAGATAGCCAATAAATTTGAATATTTTTTTGTATACTTTTAGTGTGGTGCAACTTTTGTGTCCTTGGCACTTTTTGAGGGTACTACTGTGGGTGACCCTCTCTTCCTGAAGTGTATTGAGTTTTGAGTGCTGGGATTAGTGTGCACACCATAATTGGTCTTTATCTCTTATTATTTAGCTTATAGACTGGTGCAACTTTCTTAGCTTGTCTAAACTAAAAACGTGAAATATATTAATTTTAGATGCTGGGGAACCGTTTTTTTAAGAGTTTGGGCTTTTCATTAAATCACGCTGAAGGTCCGGCTTAAGGCTTCCTAGTCATAAACATGCAAAGAACCTAATCTCCCCAGGAAGGAGAATTAGCATTTATGAGTTGAGCCGAGCACAGACTCCCTGCTGAAAAAATGCTTTTTTTCTTGGAGTTTCTCCTTACCAAAAAAGCATTCCTTGTCTGTACACTGTACTTACTTGGCGGTTCAATAAAGTATTGAAGAACCTAATCTCCCCAGGAAGGAGAATTAGCATTTATGAGTTGAGCCGAGCACAGACTCCCTGCTGATTCTCTCACACCTCCAGCCTGGGAAGGCTCCCGATTTGTCTGAAGATGGTATGACCCCTGGCTGTGAGCCTCGTCACATCAAAGATGAGCGCCGCAAACCAGTGGCACCAACACAAATCGGACCATAGCTGGACCACCACGTGTCCCAGCACCAAGCCAGGTACAGAACCAGAATCGGCTCACAAAACCGCACGTAGAGGTAGGTTTCTCTGGGCCCTGCGACATAGGAAACCTAAAAAATGGAGATCTAAGGTTCTGACCTATTTAGGGACCCCATTTTGGAGTCATCGAATGCCCGGCATCTAGCCCAATCTTTTGGTGCCGTATCCAAAGCCTTATGACCCCCCTGCTCAACGTTATAACCCCTAAAGGGTTTTAGGGGCTAAAGCAGGCGCCAGAACGGCTTCTCCTTGCTGAAGGCGTACTATAGAATTTCCTATAGCAAGGGTGGGCTATTTTTACAAACAACTGTTACATGCAAGACTACAGATAAGGTGGATTTGGTCACATTTTTACGTTGTCTTGCAGAGAGAACCTTACAGGACAAGCAATGGCTCTGTAAATACAGACTTTGGACTACAGGATTTGGACAGAGACACCATAATGGAGAATCAGCAGCTCCTCAAATCACCGGGTAAGAGGGGGCTTTACTCTTATCCTAACTTGGTGATATTTACATTAATTGCACCCACACCCATCCTCGCTTTACTGCATTCATGAATACTACAGAATTGTGAATATGCAGCTGGCACCGGTGTCACAATAATGTTATTAAAGTGGACCAACACCCAGGGGTGATCGGCCCGGGAATCTAGAAGATTCCCGGGCCGATCACCTCCCACCCCGCGGGATATCCGAGATCGGGATGTCCCGCGGGGTGAAACCCCCCAAAAAGACCTTACCTGATCCGCCGCCTCCCGCGCGCCCCTCTAGACGTGCCCGCGCCGGCCCTCTGTGAATGGCGGGCGCGCCGAGAGTGACGCGCGGGAGGCGTCGGCGGAAGCGGCTTGTACGTTCCTGTCCCCCGCCTGGACGTTGGCGGGGACTGGCTGAGGCGTTCACGCGGGATCGTTGAGAGGTGAGTTTTTGGGGGTTTCTGGGGGGTTTCACACAGCGGGGCACCCCCGATCGGGGTGCCCCGCCGAAGTGGACCAAAACCCAGGATAGTCAAAATCCTGGGTGTTGGTCCACTTTAATGGTGGTGGTGCAATGCTCTGTTCTTGACCCAGTATAACCAGTGACTAAAAAATGGGGGATGCCCCACTATAGAATCCCCCAGAGAATACTGACCAGAGTCTTATAACTGCACAACACCAAATAAAGTTAATATATAATTTTATTAATCTCTAATCATTCTAAAAAATTCATTTTTTACATGAAAAACAGACCGTTAAAAAAACATATAAGACAGACTAAAATCCATACTGCCAAGAGGGGGCGCTAATCCACATTACTACCATAAAACAATAAATTTGTGATTATCTGCCTTGATAAAGAGACCCACGTCTCGGAACGCGTGGGCTTGCGGAGACTTTCTTTGGGGGGGACGCATACTGCCGGTCTGCACATCCAGATGGATAAGTAATTGCTCTTTTTTTGCACTATTTGATTTGTGTTAGGCTGTTATACATTAACAGCTGGAAATCTTCTTTGCACCTTTCTCTATTATTAATTGATGTACTCTGTATAAGCACGTAGCCCTTTATTCAGAGATTGGATTTACTAAGGTCGATGTATAGATTTAGTTTTAAGATTTTGATACACTGTTGTTTATAATCACAAATGTATTGTTTTATGGTAGTAATGTGGATTAGCGCCCCCTCTTGGCAGTATGGATTTTAGTCTGTCTTATATGTTTTTTAACAGTCTGTTTTTGATGTAAAAAATGAATTTTTTAGAATGATTAGAGATTAATAAAATTATATATTAACTTTATTTGGTGTTGTGCAGTTATAAGACTCTGGTCAGTATTCTCTGGGGGATTCTATAGTGGCGCATCCCCCATTTTTTTAGTCACTGGTTTTACTGCATTCATGAGCTTTCCTATCCTTTCTGTCTTTATTTAGACCCGGGAGGCACAAGAGTGAGATATGTGAGAACTGTAAAATATGTTATGAATAAAGACAAAATAATTCTTCAGATCGACAAAGGTGAGTAATATTTCCCCTTCTTAAATCGGACCTTCACCCCGAATTAGAGCCTCTCTTGTATGTTTCCCACACCCTGTACATACAGGTTGCCCACATTAAAATTCATCCTACCTGCATCTACTGACTGTACCGCTTTGCATTCTGGGTTTGCGGACCTTTTCCTGACCCTGGTTCTGCTCTGTCTGTGCACAGCTATAACCCCACCCCCCACTCTCCTCTCCTGCTTCTGAGGCAAGATGGCGGCGCCCGTATCGTAGAGTCTTGAGTTGCAGCCCAGCAGAGGAAAGAATAAAGAGTAAATGGCTACAAATGTAAAATATATTAATTTTAGATGCTGGGGAATAGTTTACGGGTTTGCGCTTCTTCTTTAATGATGCTGAAGTTCCTGTCCAAGTCTCTTCTACACACTCCAGTGTGTTTCATACATATTGTAGAAGTGGACCAAAACCCAGGATTTTGACTATCTTGGGTTTTGGTCCTTTCCCGCAGGGCACCCCGATTGGTGGGTGCCCTGCTGTGTGAAATCCCCAGATCGCAGAAGAACTTGCCTCTTCCCAGTCCTAAGGCGCTTGCCCCGGGGAGGGAATTGATTGGCTCGGGAATCTTATAGATTCCTGAGCCGATTGCAGTGGATTTTGGTCCACTTTAACTCGCTGTCCTTGGTAAGTAAAAAAAATAAATAAATAAATAAAAAAAAGGCCCTACTTTATTTATTGTTGTTCTTGCTGTTGTCCTGCTTGTCTGTCATCTAATAGAAGTGCTCCTTTGTCAAGAGACAAAGGCCTCGATTCAATAAGGGTAGAAAAAAATTCTCATGGTAGTAAAAAATTCAATTCATGAGAAAAAAGCCTGAGAATGTCACTGTTGCTGAATCACCAGAAAAAAAGACAATGAAAGTCAATGGCACTTTTTACTACAGTGTAAAAATTTCTCTACATTTCCTTAGTAGTAAAAAGTACCATTGACTTCCATTATCTTTTTTTTCTGGTGATTCAGTAACAGTGACATTCTCAGGCTTTTTTCTCATGAATTGAATTTTTTACTACCATGAGAATTTTTTTCTACCTTTATTGAATCGAGGCCAAAGATACAAAACTAAATGGTTAAAGTCACCTGACTACCTGTGACACACTTCTTCTTTTTTTTTGTTTTTTTTTTGTTTTTTTTTTTTCTTCTCTCCAATCATCCTTCAGCACGACCCACTGAGCGAGAGAGGCCCTAACCCCGGGAGGAAACACAAACCGAACAGAGGTTTACCTCAGTTCTTTGCGTTTCCTCCCTAAGGAACCACTGGACAGAGACTTGCAAGACTTCAGCCATTTTTTTTAATTTTAATTTGTTATTTTCAGACTCCAGGGGTTCTGGAGAAGCTTGCTGAGCCTTGGACCAGTTACCGGGTGTAGTTCACCCAAGGTCTTCTTGTTCGTCCCACATAGCCTGACAGATGCACTAGTTGTGCAATGTCCCCTTAAAATCCCGGCATACGGGTTCCCGGGTGTGCTTGTCCTAGTGGGGACCCCTTTTGCTATGAATTTTTTTTAGGGGAACTTGCAGTCCTAGCCTGACCTCTATAAAAGGTACTGCGGTACTCTATAAAAGCTATTGCAGGGATAAGGAGCAAAAGTGCCGCTCACCCTTAAAGTGGACCATCACCCTCCAATGATCAGCCCGGACCGATCAGCCCCCGATCGGGGTGCCCCGCTGTGTGAAACCCCCCCCAAAACCCCGTAAATCCTACCTGAACCTCGTTCCCGCGGCGCATGCGTGGGCCGCCACCGCCTCCCGCACGTCCCTCTAGCAGGGCGCGCTCCCTGTAAGAGGGACGTGCGGGAGGCGCCGGCGCACAGCTTGTCCGTCGGCGCTGATTGGACGGGTGAGTCACGTGGGAACGGGGTCAGGTGAGTTTTCGGGGCTTTCTGGGGGGTTTCACACAGCGGGGCACCCCCCATCGATAGTCAAAATCCTGGGTGTTGGTCAACTTTAAACACATATAGAGCAGATAGGCACTGAATGCGTTAAACTGTGATTTTTGCAAGTATTTCCAGGTATTTAGTTTTTTTTTCATCAAAGTTTTGGACTTTTTTTCATAGCTTTCCCAATATTTTTGGGTGAAATATGTGGGGAAAAATTCTATTTCTTAAAAAATTTTGTTTGATAAAAATGACATTTTTTCAAGAAAATCATAGTCCTTAAAGCCCCATTCCTCTCAATTACAACAGTACCACATATGTATCGGTAGTTGCCCGTTCCTGCCCAGGAGACACCCCAAACGTAAAACAGCATCTTATGAGATTTTCAGCTACTGTGCCGCACTGTAAAGGGTTAAAGACTTTTAAAGTTTAAAAAAAATTAAGTGAGGTCCTCCCTCTTCAGCAAAACCAGCCCGGACACCAGCTATGTGGGCTGTAAACCAGGGCCAGGGGCTACAAGCCCACACAGGCACCAGGCTTTTCTGCACCCTCCTGGCCTTTGAGGATGCAGATAATAGGGTGGGGAGGGGTTGGCAAGTCACCCACTTGCCGGCCCCTCCTGCCCTGTGAACTGGTATAGAGGTCTCAAGGCCCCCTTAACAGTTCACAAAGGGTTAAATTTAAAGAAAAACGAAGAAAATAAAGTCTTATTTTTTGTGACGTGGTAAAGACAAAACATCATTGACCCTTTCCCCTTGCTGATGGGGCAGAATATAAGGATATACATATGGAATTTTGTTTCTCTCCATACCTATGCCAATTGCCTCCAGAGCATTAAGGATTCCACTCCAGTTTACCCAATCAAATGTCTTCTCTGTGTCTGCTGATAGGAAACTAGTTGCTATTACCCAGCAATGAATATTACTAGCTTTGACTGTATTACCACATGCCTGGTATGACACCATCCTGGTCTTGTACTACCAGGTTCGGGATACAGTTGTGCACCCTTTTGGGGAAAATAGACCACGGCAAGAATTACACAAGGCTAAATAAATGTTCTCATCTCTTCCATTCTGGTGCATCTCCATCAGCAACGTGGGTTAATCTCAGCTGTAAGCTGGGACTGCAAGATAGAAAAAAAATAGCTCCTCCCGGCCAATATAGGGTAGTCTGTTGCAGGATATCCTCAATTCTATTCTAAGTATGCATCACGTCCTGCTCCAGATAATGATTCATAACAGCTGGGATTACCTCCGCTAGAGGGCGCTTGACTGCAGAGATGGCAAAAAGAGGCCCCTCCCGGTCCATATATACCCGGGACCTCCCACAAATTCCCCAGTATCTTCTCTGCAGTGGGCTGCGAAGGTCAAGATGATGGCTTCTCTTCTTGCAGGCGAGCGGGGCTTTACAGCCCACGGCCCTGTAGGACTATTCCCACCCGTTCCACTTCTTATTATGCCTCCCAGCTTTGGCTGCGTGGTCGGTTGATGGTAGGCAGCACCTCCAAAGGCTAGGCAGTCCAGGTTATGAACCTGAATTATGAATTATGGTGAACCTGAATTGGGATGCTCCGTCTGCTCTGTGCCCTCCCCCGCATTGCCTTGGGTCTCCTTTATGGACACCCACCTTTCCCCCTTCTCCCTCTATCCCGGTCGTTAGGGGTGTGTGTGTGTATATGTTTACACTATGGTGCGCTGTTTGTGCGTCTGTGTACATTGCGCTTGTTCTCGGGGCTCCGCGCCCTTAGTTCTTAACTGTCTTTTAAAATTGCCGCCACTGACACGCGCGCCCTGCGGCGTCCGCGTTCAGTAGTGACGTCACTCGGTGACTCTCTGCGCGGTGATTGGCTGCAGGGAGGCTGTTTCTCAGCCTGTCCCCGTGCTTCCCGGAGGGGGCGTGGCATATCTGTTGGCGTGCTCCGCGTCGCCTCCTCATGTGGCCCGCCCCTTGAGGGTCCTCCAGAGCCATTTTGGTCCTCTCCTTGGGTGATTGGTGGCTCCCTCCGTGGTCCGTGAGTGCCCCTGCGGGCTTGCTTTTGTATCCATATGTCTTTTCTGTATACTGATGGGGTGTATTTATTGTGTCTTGCAGGCGGGAAAACTATATTAAGAGGTTTCTCCCGGTCCATCCCCTCCTATTAGTTCTCTGTAACTTTATTAGAGGCCTAAACTTTTAAATCCTCCCACTTCCCTAGCGGACATTTGGGGCATCCCGAGTAGCTGTTTAGCGTAATTCCGAACTGGCCAGTTGTGCCACTGCAATCACCATATGGAGGCTTCACAGGATATTGTGCCCGGGACAAGCCCGGCTGTGTGTGGTGTGCGGGGCATCCCCTGTGAGCGATGACGTGCGGGTTAGTACCCTGCGCCCAGCAGGCGCTTGCGCTGCATTCTGGGCTTTCTGTTACTGGGCCTGCGCCCACTATGTCTTCACCCACTCCCCCTCGCTTGATTATGACTCCCAGTGAGCTGGATACTAGTGGGGAATCTCAGCCTGACGTGTCGTCCAGGTTGGCTAACATTGAGAGATTTTTTACTCAGATTTTTGAAGTGCTTTCCATTTCCCTTTCCTGCTGCGGCTCCCAAGCTACAGGGGAAATTGTTCAGTACTGCTAAGCCACGTTTGGAATTTCCAGAACAGGCCCATTTCAATAATCTTGTTCTCAAAGAATGGGAGCTGCCCAGGCAGCTTCCCGGAATCCCTAAGGGATGGGATAAAAGGTATCCTTTTCCCCCTGATGTGGTTAAATGTTGGTCAACCCCCCCCCCCCCCCCCCCCCCCAGAGGTGGATGCTCCAGTTTTGGGGTTGTCTAACACCTCTGTGGTGCATTCTCCTGATTCTACTACCTTGAAGGATAGTGAGGACTGGCGTATTGACCAGCTGGCTTCCCATGCCTTTGCCTGTGCGGGATCTGCCCTGTGTCTTGTCTGTGCTTCTGCTATTACTGCGGTGGCTATTAGGACCCTCATCAAGGGTCTTCTGGAAGGCTCCCCTGATGATACTTCTAGTGCCGAATTCAGGGCCTTGTCACAATGTGATAGGATATAAGCAATGAACATTTCTGCCTTGGATGACACCATTAGGATGTGTAGTAGGAACTCTGCCTTGGTCGTTGCTATACGCCGCTCGGTTTGGCTGCGTCAGTGGGCAGCTGATAACGCTGCTAAGAAGACCCTTACAGGGCTCCCCTTTAAGGGGCTGCTCCTTTTTGGTGATCGCCTGGACATTTTTGCAAAGGGAGGTAAGTTGCCCCAACGCAAAGAACAGCCTTGGCCCATTCAGGGTCCTTTACCCCCTCCTTTCGTAGATCCAGGTCTGGGAGAGGGGTATGCTTTGTGGGGCATAGGGGAGATTTCTGAGGCAGAGGACGTGCCCACCCCGGTTCCTCCTGGGGTCCCAAACCCAAATCTGTCACCAAGGCCACTCAGCCATGAAGGGGTGCCCTCAACCATACGGGTGGGGGGGGGGGGGGCTGCGGCTCTTCGCTCATGTCTGGCGACAACAGGTCTCAGACAGGTGGATTCTGGAGGTTGTGTCCTCCAGCTACAAGCTAGAGTTCGCTGCCTGGCTGCCTCCAAGATTCCTCAGGTCTCGGATTCCTCTAGAGCCCCTGGCAGCTCAAGCTCTGTTTCTGGCTGTGCAAAACCTATTGGACATGGGGGTCATCTGTCAGGTTCCTCCTGGGGAGAGAGGTCAGGGTTGTTATTCCAATCTCTTCACAGTACCCAAAAAGGATGGTTCCATCAGACCCATCCTGGACCTAAAGCTTCTCAACAAGTTTATCAGGACCAGACGCTTTTGCATGGAGACCCTGCGCTCCGCGATCAGCTCATTGCGCCCGGGGGACTTCATGACCTCCATAGACATCAAGGATGCTTACCTTCATGTGCCAGTCTTCCCAGGACATCAGAGATTCCTCAGGTTCGCGCTGGAGGACCAGCACTACCAATTTGTGGCACTGCCCTTTGGTCTCACCTCGGCCCCCAGAGTCTTCGCCAAGGTGCTGACGGGTGTGATGGCTCTTCTCTGAGCCCGGGGCATTCGCATTCTTCCTTATTTGGACAAGCTCCTCATCATGTCTCATTCTTTCAAGCAGGCAGAATTGGATACCCAGCTGGTGGTGTCTACCCTGGAAACGTTCGGATGGGTGATCAATCATCCCAAATCCTCCCTCTTTCCGTCTCGGGTGACCCCTTTCCTGGGCATGAATCTGGATACTGTTCAGGCCAGGATTTTTCTTCCTCAGCAGAAGGTGGACTCTCTTCAAGCTCTGGTTCATTTAATTCTGTCCTGCCCTCATCCTTCCATCCAGCAGGGGATGCAGCTTGTGAGGCAAATGGTGGCCTGTTTCGAGGTGGTCCCTTATGCTCAGTTCCACATGAAAGCTCTTCAACTCCATCTTCTGTCAGTCTCTGGATCATGCTTTTGTTCTCTCTCCTCTGCCCGGCGATCCCTCTTGTGGTGGCTGGACTCGAGGAACCTACTGGGGGGCAGATCCTTTCTGGCCCCCTGTTGGGAGACGGTCACTACGGATGCCAGTCTGTCAGGTTGGGGGGGCTACTGGAGATCCCTTCAATTTCAGGGGCTTTGGGGTCCTCAGGAGGCCCATGCCCCCATCAACGTCCTGAAACTGAGGGCGGTTCGGTTGGTACTGGCACAGTTGACTCCTCACCTTCAGGGCCTGCCGATCCAAGTTCGCTCAGACAACCAGATGGCGGTCGCCTACATCAAACATCAGGGAGGGACTCGGAGCAAGAGTGCCCTCAAGGAGGTGTCCATGATTCTGTCCTAGGCCGAGGACAATGTCCCTTGCATCTCAACAGTATACATTACGGGAGTGGAGAATTTGGAGGCAGACTCTCTGAGCAGGGGGTCCTCCTCGCCTGGGGGAATGGTCTCTCAGCAGCGAGGTCTTCCTATCCTTATGTCACCGTTGGGGGGTGCCGGACGTGGATCTGTTTGCCTCTGGCCACAATCACAAGCTCCTAGCATTTGTCTCTCTGTCCCAGAATCCCCTGGCCCTTGCGATAGATGCTCTGACTCTTCCCTGGCAGGGGTTCGGTCTCCTGTATCTCTTTCCTCCGTTCCCACTTCTGGGCAGGGTTCTGCCCAAGCTGGTGCAAGAAAGGGTGCCAGCTATTCTGGTGGCTCCCAGGTGGCCATCACAGGTGTGGTTCGCAGACGTCGTGCAGCTGGCAGTAGATCAGTTCACTCTGTCCTTGGTTCCGGACCTTCTCACTCAAGGGCGGCTCTGTTATCCCAATTTACAAACGCTGGCTTTGACGGCCTGGCTGTTGAAACCTCCATCTTAAGGGAAGGAGGGCTTTCTGATTCTGTTGTTAATACTCTGATCAGGGCTAGGAAGAAGTCTTCCTCTACCATCTACTATAGGATCTGGCGGACCTACATTGACTGGTGTGAGTCTAGGGTCCTTCCCTGTTGTGTGTTTTCCATTCCTAGGATGCTGGAGTTCCTTCAACATGGTTTGGATCTGGGACTTCAGCTCAGCACTCTCAAGGGTCACGTTTCTGCCTTGGCTGTTTTCTTCCAGAGATCTTTCGCTCTACATCCTCTGGTTAAGACCTTCTTCCAGGGGGTCGCTCATGTGCGTCCTCCCCGCAAACATCTGTTGCCGGTCTGGGACTTGAATTTGGTTTTGTCTGCCCTTCAGGGTCCTCCATTTGAGCCTGTGCATGAGGCTGCTCTGTCTATCCTTACTCTTAAGGTTGTCTTTTTGGTGGCTATCACCTCTGTCAGGCCCCCTACTTTGAGAGACACCAGGACAAGGTGGTTTTCTGCTTTTAAAGTGGACCAACACCCAGGGGGGATCGGCCCGGAAATCTATAAGATTCCCGGACCGATCAGATCCCTCCCCGCGGGGCATCCGAAATCGGGATGTCCCGCGGGGAGGAACCCCCCAGGAGGCCCACAATCCTCACCTTACCGGCGATCCAACGGCGCATGCGCGAGACGCGGCCGCGTCTCTCGCTTCCCTCTAGCAGGGCGCGCTCCCGCGCCGGCCGTTTTGTGAATGCAGGCGCGCTCCCTGTTAGAGGGAAGCGAGAGACGCAGCCAATGACAGCGCTCTGGTATGCGCGTCCAAGCGGCTTTGGACGCGCATACCAGAGCTGCTCTGAGCGCTGTCATTGGCCGGACGAGGTCACGTGGGAGCGGGGAGAGGTGAGTTTTTGCGGCGATCGGGGGGGTTTCAGACAGCGGGGCACCCCCGATTGGGGTGCCCCACCTAAGTGGACCAACACCCAGGATAGTCAAAATCCTGGGTGTTGGTCCACTTTAAACCAGATTTCTTGCCTAAGGTTGTCTCTGCCTTCCATCTCAATCAGGACATTGTGCTTCCTTCTTTGTTCCCTAATCCTAGTAATTCCAAGGAGAGGGCCTTGCATTCCCTGGGTGTGGTCATGAATTTGAAGTTCTACTTGGTGGCTACTGCGCCTTTCAGAAAGACTGATGCCTTGTTTGTGGTTCCTTCGGGTCCCAAGGAGGGTCTTTAGGGCCTATTCTGCTAGGGGAAAGGATCCTCGTTTCCGTGTTACTGCTCATTCTACTCGTGCTGTTGGGGCCTCCTGGGCCTTCCAGCACCAGGCTTCTGTTGAACAAGTTTGTAAGGCTGCTACTTGGTCTTCTGTTCATACCTTTTCCAAGTTTTACAAGGTTGTTGTTCGGGCCTCAGCGGATGCTGTTTTTGGACGCAAGGTTCTGCAGGCGGCAGTGGTTTGAACTGCTTGTTGTTGCTTTCAGGGATCCCATCCTAGTTCTGGACACTGCTATTGTTATGCTGTTATGAATCATTATCTGGAGCAGGACGTGCTACATACTTAGAATAATACAATTCTGTGATTACTCCCCTTGTAGAATTGGTATTCTAGGTATGCAGCACGTCCTGCTCCACCCCACCCTGATTGCTTTATCTTGGATCGTCTAGATGGTGATTGTTATCCTTCTTAACGTTGTTAATTTTCATTGGCTTCTCCTGGTTTTCCTTACTGCTTTTCAATACTGGGGAATTTGTGGGAGGTCCCGGGTATATATGGACTGGGAGGGGCCTCTTTTTGCCATCTCTGCAGTCAAGCGCCCTCTAGCGGAGGTTATCCCAGCTGTTATGAATCATTATCTGGAGCAGGATGTGCTACATACTTATAATACCAATTCTACAAGGTGAGTAATCACAGAATTGTATTTTTCTGCAGTCGCATATGGCTGTGAAGATGTCTGGATTTTTCGTTTTTTAGTACAGTACTGACCGGGAGTGGGGGCTTTGTTTTTGTCTGTCTCCTAGCCGCTCTCTAAAGTCGGTCGTGACATTGCTGTGACGGGAATTTTCTGGCCACGGTGGACATAAAGGATGCTTATCAGCATGTCCCAATCTTCCCTGGTCGCCAACAATGCCTGCACTTAGCGGCGGATTCCTGAATTTTCTAGTTTGTGGCTCTGCCATTCGAACTGTCCACTGCTCTGCGCATTCACGAAAGTCTTGGCAGTGGTGATGGCACTCCTGAGGAGGCAAGGTGTGAACATCATCCCATACCTGGACGACTTGATCATCCAAGCCCCATGTCTGGCAGAGGCACTGCAGGATGTTCGGATGGCCTTGTCCACGCTGGAACTTTTCGAGCGGGTGATCAACTACCCCAAGTGCCAGGTGATTCCCTTTATGGTGGCGATATATCTAGGTATGACATTGGTTACTCAACAGGCATGAGTCATTCTTTTGGTGAAGAAGGGCATGGCTCTTCAGGAGGCTGTGAGGTCGCTGCTGACAGCCGAACATTCCATGATCTTGGCCTGATGGTGTCTACCATCGAGGCAGTCCTGTATGCCCAGTTCCACTCCAGGCCTCTACAGATTTTCCTATCGAAATGGTGCAGGACTGTGCAGGCGTTGGACCATTGCTTCATACTGAGGAGTGTCGGAGGTGGACCTCTTTGCATATCGGCACAGTTGGAAGATCCAGAGGTTTGTGTCCAGGGTGCGAAACCCCCTGGCTGTGGCGTTCAACACGCTGGCCATTCCCTGGTCAGTATACAACCTGCTCTACACATTCCCATCACTGTCACTTCTGGAGCGGGAGTTAAAGAAGGTCAACTTTGAGCAGCAGATCATTCTGATCACCCCACACTGACCCAGAAGGGTGTGGTTCATGGCCCCCATGGCGACTCCCCAACCACCCAGATTTTCTGCGGGGGGCTGCCCAGATTTTCTGTGCCCCCCCCCCAATTCTCAAGCACTGGCTTTAGTGGTGAGACCAGCATATTGGAGGCGGTCATACAAGCTTAGGGGAAGAAGGGGCCCTTCTGGGTCACCGCTCACTCCACCAGGGCGATTGCTGCGTCTTGGGCTTTCCAACACCAGGCGTCGGTGGAACAGGTCTGCAGGGAGGTTACCTGGTTGTCTCTCCACACCTTCACAAAGTTTTACAGACTTTATGTGGGTGCATCTGCCAATGCTGCTCTGGGGCGTAAGGTTTTGCAGGCGGTGGTGAACCCCTCTCCAAGGATCTAAGCTCGAGGTGTCAGGCCAGTGTTTGGTTATGTTAACACAGTCGGTTGTTGGCTGTTCTTACACGGCCCCACCCTTATTGAGGGTACTGCTTTAGGATGTCCCACGTATTGCTGATTGTGGTACCCCAGAATGGAAGAGATGAGAAAAAGGAAATTTGTGTACTCACCGGTAAATTTCTTTTCTCGTCCATTTAGGAGAATCACACCCACCCTACTGTTGTCTTACGACGGTTAATGCCTTCTACATGGTTTTAGTTTTGTTGCACTGTTTCTAGTTGCGTGCATTATGCGCAGGTTAGCGTTTCTGAGGCTCAACTGCTTTTTAATTGAGGATATCCTGCCACAGTCTGCCCTATATAGGCTGGGAGGAGCTTTTTTTTTAAAGAAATTTCATGGCGAGTACACAAATTTCCTTTTTCTCAAAACATCCTTCGGGCAGCATACGCCTGAGACCTCTGGGCTCCTCCTACCAATTTGGAACACCTGACCACCAGACAGAATAAAATCTTGACTCCTCCTCCCATTCCTCAGTTGTTTTCGTGTTCCTCCGTGAGGTAGGAGCCAGTCCACTAGCTCCTGAACCAGGAAGGTTTAGGTAAGTATTTCCGACGCTGTGGGCCTTTGCAGGGGGCTCATTTCTCGATCCTGGAGGCTTGTATTGTTGCCTGGGGCCCGGGATACCCTCGGATTTTTAGGCCAATCTCATTCTTTGAATTTTTACAAAGGGGGTAAGCTTTATTTTCCCTCTTACTGAGGATGACTGGAAGAAGCTGGGGTGGCCAGCCCTAAAATAGTACTTATTATGTTTATTTTCACATTGTACCTTTAAGAGACTGGGAAGAGAGGTGAATGACGCTTCTCTCTCTTTTCCCCGCCTGACAGTACTACAATGCCGATGCCGCTTACCTTAGTGTCAACGGCCGGGTAGCGTTCCGCCCGGGGATCGATTGGGCGGCAGTGCAGTCAACCATCACCTGTTCCTCTTCCTCCATGGCAGCGACAGCATTCCCAGGCACACGCGCAGAAATTTTAACTTACTTGCTTTAGGAAGAAAGGGGAGGGGAGTCTGCTTCTGCCACCAGAATCCGTGAGGTTTTTCCACGGATTTCCGGGAATCCTGCCCGGGAAGAAACATGTGTTTTGTCTTAAAGGGACAGCACCAGTGTCTTTCCATCATTGCTATTGGCCTCCCTCTTGATTTCCAGCAAATAGAGGGTTAAAAGAAATTAAGGGGATTTCGCTCCTGCCCTATTTAGGAGGATTCAGGAAGCTGATTCTCCTGGTGCCTCATACCAGAAAATGGCGGATCAGGCAGAGAACATTTGCATTGTGGAAATACCGGACCCAGAGGGAAAAAGCATCCACAGATGTAATAAATGCAGACCAAGATCCAGCACCAGCTAATCCGTCTGCTGCCGGTTTTGGGACGAGGAGGCACAGCTCTGCCCAGTGAGTTAATATATATTTATATATGTTTTATTGTCTTTTAGTCCAAGACCCCGGATAAAACTCATTAAAGTGTACCTAAAATCTTCTTTGAGATTTAAATCACTAGAGAAGGGCATGAGATACCTTATATGTGAGAATAATTCATATAAGAATACCCCTATGTCCATACTGCATGGAAAAGATGGTTGTACGGAACAAGAATCCACTTTGTTTGAAGATGGGAAATGTTTCTTAAACCTTTCACTAACATGGGCCAGATATTACCTAAGGTTTAGGTAACCAGGTTAGTTTTTTCAAACAACCACAGGGCCCTTTAATTCCTCTCCGCTGTTGGGACATATGAGGGGTTTCTCCTATTTTTCCAATCTAGAGTCATATATATAAGATGAGGACTCTGAGGAAGGGGGGGATTTCCTCCCAGGGGAAAAAAATCAGGCCTCCGACTCTTCATTTTTGTATTCTCCTGGGGACTTACCTTTCCTCTTATGGTTGATATATTTATCAATTGGTATAGAGAAAAAGGGCCGAGCCCCAGATCCATGTAGACCTACGGCCACACCACCCTGAATGCGCCCGATCTAGGAAGCTAAGCAGGGTCATACCCGGTCAGTGCTTGGATGGGAGTCCGCCTGAGATTACCGGGGGCCCTAGGCTTGATAGGTTCTACTATGATTGGCCCTTGATTCGTCATCTCCATTCCCTTTCCATAATTTTCTAAAACATATGATTTTAGAAGAATGAGGACAGGGTGCTCCCCTTTTGCTAAAGTTCCCGAAGGGGCAAGGTTAGCCTTTAAAGATTTGGGGTTCTGTGTGATCCCCTAGATAAGAATATGGATTCCCTGCTCTTGGCAAGCAGAATCCAATTCTTTAATGCCAATTTTTGGCTTCCACATATGTCCTTTAAAAAAAAAATTGGGAGATACTAAAAGCCTTACCTATCCTTTTTGTCAGCAACAAGACGCCATGGCTGAAACGGTAAGATTCTGGGCACAAAGTATGGCTGTGACCAATTCCGGGCACAGGACTCTCTGGTTGAGGACCTGGTCCAGAACATCGGGTCAAAGATGGGTCTTTGTGCAATGCCCTTTTAAGGACTTCCTTTTTGGGCAGATTTGGAAAAAATGGAGATACGGCGGCCGATAGGAACATAGGTTCCCTGCCTGACCTAGGCCTCCTGTAGTAATGGAGTTCCTTCCTAGTTCCTTTTTTAGACAATCCTGTCATACAGGGACACTACTAGATGTCCCGGGGGTACCTTCCTCCTCTACCTTTTTTGCAGGAAAGGAGGATTTAAAAGTTCCACTCTGTATGGAACTGGGTGGTCCAACCCAAGAAACAATGACGCCATGTCTCGGGTTGGGGCCTGACTAAGAGTTTTTTGTTCAGTGTTGGACAATACCTTGAATTGTCCCGTTTCCAGGGACATAAAAGATGGGTTCACTTAGAATTTACTTGTACCCCTCAAAATTCTGGTTTCTCTTATACCCATGAGGTTGGAGGAACGATCAGACATTCAGGAAAGTCTGCTAGACATGGGGGCCAGGGGAGTCATTATCCCAGTTCCCCGTCACCAGCAAGGAATGGGTTATTCTAAGTATACAGTACGTCCTGCTCCAAAAGTAATACTTACACTAGGGTTATCCTCCGCCAGATGGCGCTGCCCTGCAGAGGCACGCAAAACAGGCTCCTCCCGGCCCCTCAAATACCCGGGACCTCCCACAAATCCCCAGATTTCTCTGCAGTGCTTGCTGTGAAGACATGAAGTATCACTCTCTCGCAGGTGAGCGGGGCTATTAAAGCCTGCGGCCCTGTTGGACTATTCCCACCCGTCCTCTTTGTGATGTGCCTCCCAGCCTGGGCTGCGCGGGTCGGGTGAAGGTAGGCAGCACCGTGTGTGCTTATGGAGCGCTGCTCCACCGCAGTCCCCCACCAAAGGGTAGGCGGTATAGGCTGATGGTGAGCCTCTATGGGATGCCCCTCCCGCATTAGTCCCACGCCCCTGTAGCGGTGGGCCCTGTACGAAGGGCCGCCATCCTCCCTCATTCCCCCCGTACTCGGGGGGGGGGGGGGGGGGGGAGAAAGGGGGGGTGCCTGTGGTGTCAGTGTATTGGGATTACACGTATGTGGCCTTTGTTCTGTCTTTGGACTTGTGTATTTGGTGTCAGCCGCCGCCTCTTTTTTTATTTTTATTCACATAACTGCCGCTGCGCGCGCGCTTTTCCTTCGCTGGAGGTTCCGCGCCGGGCGGCGGCGTTACCTTAGACGCTTCTGCGGCCTCATTGGCTGCTGGTGGGCTTCACTCTCTTCGGGTGGGCAGGGCCTGGCCTGGCGCGCTCTGAGTCATGGCATGCTCTGGCCCAGCCCTTTAAGGCACTCGGCGCCATTTTGTCTGTTCGCGCGCTACGCGTGTGACGTTCCTGCTTACCGTGGTCCATAAGTGCCCTCGCGGGCGGCCTTATACTCTTTGTTGAGTTATTCCACTCTGACACCCTTCTCTTCTCATTTGTCTTTCAGACTGTTGAATCCGTTCTCCCGGCCCGGTGTATTGGATAGCGGGCCTTGTTAGAACCTCCCACTTCCCCAGCGGGTCTTTGGGGCATCCAGAGTTGCTTATAGCGTCAATCCCTGCTGGCATATTGAGCCTAAAAAATCACCATATGGAGGCATCTCAGAATTATGTGACCGGGGTCCCCCTGGGACAAGACCGGCTGTGTATGGCGTGTGGACAACCCCACGCTGACGCTGACAGGGCACGGGTCTGCGTACCATGTGCCGAACAAGCACTGGCCCTGCAAGCAGGTCTGCCAGTGGCTGCACCTCGTTTCAATTCACCTATTTCCCCATGCTTAAATCTCACTCCTGCTGAGTCGCATACTAGTGGGGATTCTCAGCCTGTTGTGTCTGCCAGACTGCCTATGGCTGAACACATTATTGCGGGGTTGTCTGAGCGCAAGCGCCCTGGTAGGAAGCGGCACTTGACGCCTCATGTTACTGTCTTTCCTATTGGACCTGAGGAGTTTACTGCTCTGTGTGGCTATACCCCTTCGGATGAAGGAGAGCTTTTCTCTGACTCAGGCTCGGCGGATAAGAGGCCGAGGAGTCATGACGATTCTGGCCCTGAATTCTGGGCCCAGAGCGACACTGACAATTTGTTGGTCCAGGTTTTTAAGGTTTTGTCTATCTCTCTCCCTGGTGAGGCTCCCAGTCAGAGAGGGGAGCGTTTCCATACAGCGACTGCACATTTGGAATTTCTGGAGCAGGCACATTTCCATACCCTTGTGCTCAAGGAATGGGAGTGCCCCAGTAAGCTTCCAGGGGTCCCAGGGGACTGGAATAGTAAGTACCCCTTTCCCCCTGAGGTGGTTAAATGTTGGTCATCTCCTCCCGAGGTGGATGCCCCGATCATAGGGGTTACTAACCCCCCCTTTATTACGGCTTGTGCTACCCTTCGGGATGCTGAGGACCGGTGCATTGACCTGCTGGCCTCCCACGCCTTTGCTTGTGCAGGGACGGCGCTGCGCCCGGTCTGTGCCTCGGCTATTACTGCCATGGCCACTAGAGCCCTCATCAGACAAATGGTTGATCGTCCCCCTGATGATCTCCCCTGGGATGTGTTTAATGCACTGTCCACGTATTTGTAAAGTTTATCTTATTAGTGTTGGATGACACCATTAGAATATGTGCAAGAACTTCTGCCCTTGTGGTGGCTATACGTCGCTTGGTCTGGCTGCGACAGTGGGGTGCTGACGATGCTGCTAAGAGGACGCTTACTGGGCTTCCCTTTAAGGGGCGACGCCTGTTTGGGGCCCGCCTAGACCTGTTTGGTAAGAAGGGTAGGTCTCCCCAGCGCAGGCGGCCGTCTCGGACCCGCCGGGGCACTCCTCCTCCCCCCCCTACCACAGTGTGAAACAGGAATCAGGGGTGTCCTTGGCGGGGGCTTGCGCAGAGTCCTGTTCCAGGAGCAGCAGACAACCCCCTGGCTCCTCCGGTTGGGCTAAACCCAAATCTTCCACCAAGCCCCCTCAAACATGATGGGGCGCCCTCACCCGGTTGGGTGAGGGGGTGGCTGCGGCACTTTGCTCTTGTCTGGAGGCATCACGCCTCAGACTGGCGTTGTCAGGAGGTAGTGTCCTCCCGATGCAAGATAGTTTGCTGCGCGGCCTCTCCGAGGATTGGAGGATGGGTCAGTCTGGCAATTGTCAATTGCAGGCTGTTTCTGCATGGATACTCTTAGATGGGCCATCAGCTCCTTGCGCCCTGGGGGCTTCTTGCCGTCTGTGGAGATCAAAGATGCTTATTTTCACTTCCCTGTGTTTTCTGGACACCGAGGTTCTACAGGTTCGCGTTGGAAGACCTACACTGCTAAATTGTGGCCTTGTTATCAGGCTTCCTTTCAGCTCCCAGAGTGCTCACCAAGATGCTGGCGGGGTTGATGTCTCTGATGAGACCAAGGGGCGTCCGTGCGATGGCCTACCTGGATGCCCTTATACCTTCCCAGTCTCTACGTCAGGTTAAGTTGGATACTCGGCTGGTGGTGTCCATTGGGAGTCATTTGGACGGGTGATTAATCACCCTGGGTCCTCATTGTCCCCTTCATTGTAACTCCATTCCTAGGAATGAATCTGGATAAGGTTCAGGCGAGAATCTTCCTTTCTTAGTAATAGAGTGGACAATCGAGTTGCATGGGCTCTGTCCCTCATAGCTGTCCCCGTACCTTCACCAGGCAGGGATGCAGCTGGGGGGCCCGTTGGTGGCTGGCTCCGAAGCGGGACCTGATGCTCAGTCCCCCTGGGGCCCTTCTGCAACTGCTCCTATGGTTAGTACAGTCTGTGTGCCTTCCCCCCTGGTTAGGAGACCCCTCTTGGAGTGGATGAACTCAAAGGATCTGTCTGGGGGCAGTGCCCTTCTTGCCCCTTCCTGGAGACGGTCGCCATGGATGCCATCGTATCAGGGTGGGGGGGGAGTTTCTTCCGAAACTCTCTGCGATTCCAGGGGAGGTGGGGCCTTTAGGGGGTCCATACACCTATCAATTTTTTGAAACAGTGAGCGTTCAGGGACCCGGAACAAGAGGGTCCTCCAGGTAGTTTCTCTGGTCCTGGCCTGGTGGAGGCCAAGTTTCCCTGCATGTCTGCAGGATACATTCCAGGCTCTCTCTGCAATGGGGTGTTGCAGTCTCTGTGTCTCTCTTGGGACCAGTCAGATTTGGATCTGTTTGTGTTCTGTCACAATTCCAGGTTCCCGGTCTTTGTCTCCCTGCCCTAGGATCCTCTGGCCTTGGTCATGGTTGCTTTGTAATGTCATGGCAGGACATTCTGGGCTGTATGTCCGTCCTCCTTCCTCTGTTAGGTTAGGTTCTGCGCAGGATTGTTCTGGATGGGGTGCCAGTGATCCTGGTGGCCTCCAGGTGGCCACGTGGAGTGTGGTCACAGTTGGGTACAGCTGGCAGTAGATCAGTACGTTCTGCCAGGCGGGCCAGATCTGCTTGTGCAGGGCACTTACGCCATTCCATTTACAAACGCTGGCTTGATGGCCTAGCTGCTGAATCCTTCATCTTGATGGAGAATGGTTGTCTGCTTCGGTGGTTGAGTCCATGGTGAGGGCTTGGAAGATGGTTTCTTCTTTCATCTTTTATTGGGTATGGCGTCCCTACATTTCCTGGTAATGGGTCAGGTCTCTTCCCTGTCGGGGGTTCTCTGCGTCCAGGATTCTGGAGTTCTTACAGCATGGTTTGGAGTTGGGTCTCCAACTCAGTACTCATTACTCTGAAGGTTCAGGTTCTGCCCTGTTTGCCTTCTTTCAGAAGTTTTTTGCTTGGCATTCTTGGGTAAAGGCTTCTTTCAGGGGACTACTCTTGTGCGTTTCCCACGTAAATCTATGGTCCCTGTTGGTATTTGATCTTGATTTTGTCTACCTTGCAGGGTGCTCCTTTTGAACATATTCAAGATGCTGCTCTGGCTGTACTTTCCCCCTTTTTTTCTGGTGGCTATTACTTCGAACAAGCCTGGCTGGCTCAGTCGGTGGAGCATGGGACTCTTAATCGCAGGGTCGTGGTTCGAGCCCTACCTTGGGCATAGGTTTTTCAGGCGTGTGTCTGGGCTGGCGGCTCTGTCTATTCAGCCCCCATACTATGAGAGACACCAGGATAAGGTGGTGTTTCGCTTTAACCCAGACTTCTGCCTAAGGTGGTATCTTTTTTTCATTTAAATCAGGATATTGTTTTGCCTTTTTTGGGCCCTAATCCTAGCTATGCTAAGGAGAGGGTTGTTGCATTCCTTGGATGTGTTCAGGTGTCTGAAGTATTACCTGGTAGTCTCTGCATCCTTCAGGATAACTGAGGCACTTTTTGTGGTCCCTTATGGGCCCAGGAAAGGGTTGGCTCCCGCCAAATCTACTATTAGCAAATGGATCCGTCAGGCCGTGATTCAGGCCTATTCTGCTAAGGGGAAGAGTCCTCCCTTTCGCCTTACTGCTCATTCTACTCAAGCTATTGGTGCCTCCTGGGCCTTCCAGCACCAGGCTTCTGTTGAACAAGTTTGCAAGGCCGCTACTTGGTCTTCTGTTCATACCTTTTCAAAGTTTTACAAGGTTGATGTTAGGGCCCCAGCTCATGCTGTCTTTGGCCGCATGGTTTTGCAGGCAGCAGTGGTTTAAACTGTCTGCTGTTGCCTTTTTGTTGGGGATCCCACCCTACTTTTTGGACACTGCTGTTGGATGTCCCTAGTGTAAGTATTACTTTTGGAGCAGGGCGTACTGTATACTTAGAATAATACAATTCTATGAAATACTCACCTGTAGAATTGGTATTATATGTATTCAGTACGTCCTGCTCCACCCCACCCTTGGCTTTGCATTTTTCTGGATCCCCTGTATGGTGATTGTTATCATTGTTATAGTTTCCAGTTTGGGTGGTTAAATTCTCCCAGCTTCTTGTTCACTGCTTTTCCATGCTGGGCATTTGTGGGAGGTCCCGGGTATTTGAGGGGCCGGGAGGAGCCTGTTTTGCATGTCTCTGCAGTGCAGCGCCATCTGGCAGAGGATAACCCTAGTGTAAGTGTTACTTTTGGAGCAGGACGTACTGTATACATATAATACCAATTCTACAGGTGAGTATTTCACAGAATTGTATTTTTATCTGTCTTTCTGGTGAAGGAAGCATTGAGTAGAGAATCATTTTTATTTTATAGGAATCATCTCTGGGTTGATACAGACATTTGGAATAAAACATTTTTTCTTCAGTGAAAAATATGCTTCCACATAGCCCTTTCATGGTCTCAATAGATCTGAAGGATGCTTGCTGACAAGTTCCAATGAGCCTTGGGCTCAGTCCTGTTTTTAAGATTCACAGGAAAGGACTGGGTTTTTTTACACTTCCATTAGATTGCTTCTCTTCGGACTGGATTCAGCCCGAGAATTTTTTACAAAGATATTGGCAGAACCTCTGGCATATCGAAGATAGAGAGAAATCAGTATTTGGCTGATCCCGACTATCTGCTACTTTTTTGCCCATTTAAGGGACAAATTGCTACAGAGCCTCAGTTACATCTTGGAGCTGTTTTCAGCTCAGTTGGGTTCTGAGCCTAGAGAGTTCAAGTCTGGTTTCCTCTCAGGCAATGAGTTATTTGGGGGTCTTCAGACTCTTATTCTGCCTTCTCAAAAGATTTCGGAACTTCAAGAAGCCGGTTGATTCCTTTCTGCCAATTCAACATCTTCTATAAGACAAGCCATGTGGGTATTAGGACTGTTAACATTGGCATTTTTCCGCAGTAAGATGATGACTTGTATTCAAGGACTCTTCATATACATATCCTGAGCATTCGGAACGGCTCCCGGTATGGGTTGGAAGATATAGTTTCAGTGCTCGCTCAAGGGAAGCTATATCGGGAACCCCAAAAGGAAAGATGGTTACTACAGATACCTCAGCTTGGGGTGAGGTGACCCATTGCGAAAGTTGTGCAGCACAAGGAAGGTAGCCCAAGGCCCTGAGCCAGTCCTCCTCGAACCTAAGAAAATGGATAACAATAAAGTAGCCTTGATGGAATTTGTAGAAAATTGGAAGATCAGCACGTACAGATAAGATCAGACAATGCTACGACTGTAGCATACATTAACCATCAGGGGAGAGAGAGATTCATCGCTAGATGGTGGTCAAATTAGTGATCCTTATTGGTTTAGAAGGAAACCTGAAGTCTCCGTCACAAGTGTTCCAAAAGGAATTTTGAATCATGTGGCAGATTTTCTGAGTGCTTCTCATGAGAGGGTCAAATTGGTCAGTCACCTCTAGGGTGTTCAAGCAGATCGGCTTTTAAGGGACTTTTCAAATATAGATCTATTGCTTCAGCAAGAAGTCACAAGCTGGTCAAGTACTTTGAATCCAGAGGGTCCAGCAGTGGGAGCAGACACCTTATCCCTTACACGGCATTTCAGTCTAGCCTATGCTTTTTTCCGGTTCAGTGGTGTTATCCATTCGGGTCCCTAGGCTGTCTCTAACCCCTAGGCTGTCTCTAACCCCAATCCTAGGCTGTTTCTAATCCTAGGCTGACCCTAACCCTAGGCTGACCCTAACCCTAGGCTGACCCTAACCCTAGGCTGATCCTAGGCTGTCTCTAACCCTAGGCTGACCCTAACCCTAGGCTGACCCTAACCCTAGGCTGACCCTGGGTCTTCTCTAGCCCTGGGCTGTCTCTGGGGCCGAGGCTGACTCTAGCACTAGGCTAGTCTTACCCGAGCAACTTTTAGGGTTAAGTTTTTTTTATTCAGGATCAGGTGTTCAACCTTTTGAGCTTTTTTCCCAGATCCAGTACTCTGAGAGTGGATCCTTGCTAATGATCTAAGGTCTCATCAGTTTTCTTGGACTCAAGGAATGGTCCCTTTCTATAACTGATGAGGAAGCTTTGTATGATATACTTTAGATGTTTTACACATTGTTGAGGTTACCAGGTTTACCAGTCTAAGGGAGATCCGACAGTGGGTTCATGTACGTTGTTGGTCCGAGTAAAGGACAAAGAGGTTCTAATCTTCTTTACAGGATTTGGCTTATCGAGATTGTCAGGCCAAATAGTATTACGTCTCATCACTTTTACAAGAAGTGATGCTTCATCTGGGGCAGAGCAGCCTGGGGTAAGGCAGCCACTTGGTCCTCCAGCAAAGGTTTTTTTGCTGGACTCTCTGTTGGATCTTCTGTCCCAGAAGGATCTGTCTTTTGGCAGAAGTGTCCTCCATGCTATTCTTCCCACCCAACGAGGTAGTACTCGCCTATCTCTCAGGCGTGTGCTGCCCGAAGGATGTTTTGAGAAAACTTAAGTTAGGTACCTGGTAACTTATTTTCTAAACATCCGAAAGGGCAGCATACGCCATCTTCCCTCCCTTTTTTCTTATGTGGAGTTGGATTATGTATTGATTATATGTTGGAGTTGTGGGTCTGTTTCTTTTCTCTCTTTCAGATCTCTACAACAACTGAGGAATGGGGGGAGGAGGAGTCAAGATTTTATTCTGTCGATCAGGTGTTCCAAATTGGTAGGAGGAGCCCGGAGGTCTCAGGCGTATGCTGCCCTTTTGAATGTTTAGAAAATAAGTTACCAGGTACCTAACTTAAGTTTTTATGTGCAGGAATCTGAAATGACCTGGGGAGGGATGCATATGACCCCTGCTTCTTGTAAGGCTGTTGGTCTGATTTAATTTAACTCCCATATGTCTGTAGGAATACATCTAGGAAACTGCACTCGCTGTTTCATTTACTTGACGAGTCATCCAGCTGCCGTTCTCATTAGGCAATGTTGAATTCTCACATTCAGCGGAATGATTAACAAACCATGTCGAGCGAAGGAAAAGAGAAAATCCAGTTGCCTTGATCTGTTACTAAATACTTTACATTATTTACATCACATGACATGAATCTGATCCTTCACAATAAGTGCATATAACCCTTTAACTGCCAGCCTATCTGATTTTGTCACCCTTGTTGCCAGACCATTTGCACTATTTTGCGCTCTATATGTTCAACTGTGATTTTCGAAGAGTCTGGGCCTTAACATGAAATGTATTCTAAGTATGTCACACACCCCGCTTCAGAATATCCATAACATGTGGGTAATACCGACCTGGAGGGGCGTTCATGCAGAGATGATAGCAAAAAAGAAAGCCCCTCCCTGATCCATAAATACCTGGGACCTCCCACTCATCACCCAGTTTTCCATCTCTGCAGACGGCGAGCAAGTCAGAAGATGATGGCTCCTCCTTGCACAGGGGGATTTCAGGTAGCCGGGATGACTCCCGGCCCGCTATTTATTTATTTCCGTTTGGACCTTTTTTCCCCAGAAATCCATATGCCTCCCAGCCTCGGCTGAGGGTCCAGGCGAGGGTATTTCAGCACCTTAGGTGCTCAGGAGCTATGCTCTACCGTGAGACCCTATATGAGAGGGTAGGCGGTATTACCGGGTTGATGACCCCGGTTTGGGATGCCCTGTCCCTTACTTTCATACTATGTCCCTCCCAGGATCCCCTTCCATAGGTGGGGTGGGGGAGTGTTCGTCTTTTTATAAATGTATTAGTTTATTTATTTGGACAGCATACATGAGTGTGTGTGTGTGTGTGTTATCACTTTAAATAGAAAGCGCTGCAGCCTGTGCGGTGCTGGCTGCCTTCTTCCCCCCTTCCTCCCTTCATCTCTGTTAATGGCGGAGGTATTCACCTCACGCCATGTTGCTGGGGGGGGGGGGGGGCGGGTGCCGGACCGTTGGCGGGGCCGGGACTTGTCCCTCCTGTTTTTCCCCTTGTGTGTGTGTCAGTGTGTTTTTTACTTTGGCCGGGCCGGCGACCGCTTCTTACTATTGCGGCGCCGGCCGGCTCTGAGCACATTTTTTCTGAGGTGATTTCAGCTCCCCTCACGCAGGCTGGGGGGGCGGGGCCGGAGTGACGATGCGTCACCGCTCCCCGCCTCCTGCCCTCGCTGGTGCCACTGCGGAGCTCTTGGAGGGGAGAGGGGGGGGGGGCGTGGCCTGGCCTCGCGCGCGTCCCGCGCTGGCCACGCCCCCTTCTCCCTCTCTGACTGCAGCCCTGCCTGTTGCTGTGGAGCGTCTGGATCTTCTCTCACAGTCGCCATTTTGGTCGATGGATCTGTAAGTGGCCTCTGGCCATTCTTTCTTTCCTGTTTGATTGTTGTCTTTTTTTTTTTTTTTTTCATTAGCCTTATCTAAAACAGTCCCTCTGTTCTGTTTTTCAGATGGTGGTTCAGGAGGTTCGCCAGTAGCATTTAGGGGGTCCCTCCTGATCCTTATCTCTGGGTTAATTGTTTGCCATAAATCCTCCCACTCGGGACATTAAAGGGGCATCCCGGGTTGTCTAACGGCGTAATTCCCTGGGTCATAGCGACTATTCCTAAACAAAGTTCACCTTATGGAGGCATCCCCGGATACTGGGCTCGGGGCCCCTTCGGGGCATCCCCGAAAGTGTATGTTATGAGGGGTATCCATTTCTGGGGACGATGTACTTCTGTGTATACCATGTGCACAGCAGACCATCACGCGGCAGTCCGAACCACAGGCGTCTGGGTCAGCACCGCCGGTCGCTTCATCTCCACCTCCCGCTTTGACACGCGCCCCGTGCGACGTCGTCATGGGCAGGGAGCTGCAATCTGAGATGTGCGCCAGATTGGCTAACCTTGAAAAAATTATCTCTGGCTCGGTTGCCCGTAAGGCTCCAACTAAGAGAAAGCATTTGTCGCCGGCTCCGCTGGCGGAGGACCTGGAGGATGTTAATAATCTGGATTGGTCTGACTATTCCCAGCTAGAAGAAGGGGAAGTTTATGAGGATTCTGATTTTTCGGACGATGAGCAGTCCTTTGGCACTGATGCCGAGCTGGGGGATTTGGGGAGATCCTCTGATACTCCCCACGCTCTGGCTCTGATGTTGGAGGTGTTGAATATTTCCCCTCCTGAGGAGGTGTCACAGCAGAAGGGTGAATTGTTTGAGGAATCCAAGCCGCGCTTGGAATTCCCTACACAAAGGCATTTTGACAAAATTATTGCCAAAGAATGGGACAGGCCGGCTCGACTCCCTGGCATCCCTCAGGGATGGGATAGGAAATATCCCTTTCCTTCGGAGGCAGTTAAGCGCTGGGCATCTCCCCCCGAGGTGGATGCGCCGGTTTTGGGGTTGTCCAATTCCTCGGTTTTAAATAGACCTGATTGTTCTATTCTCAAGGATGGAGAGGATAAACGTATTGACCAGATGGCTTGTCATGGTTTTGCTAGCGTTGGGTCAGCCATGCGGCCTGTTTGCGCATCGGCGCTGATGGTGTTGGCTGCCAGGTCCGTGGTTAGGGACCTGTTGACCTCTTCCGGGCTGCGTCCCGGTAGTGCTGAGTTCCTTAGCCTCAAACGGTGTGAGCTGTTTTTATCTTTTGTGTTGACAGCCTTGGATGACACTTTGATGATGTGTGGTAGAACGTCGGCGCTGCTGGTCACTATTCGGCGTTCGGTGTGGCTGCGCCAGTGGGCGGCAGATTTTATGCCCAAAAAGTCACTAACGGCTCTACCCTTTGTTGGGTTACGGCTTTTTGGAGAGACATTGGACTCTGTCACCAAGGGTGGTAGGTTACCCCAACGCAAGAAACAACGCCGCCCCTTTCAAGGGGCGCCTTCCTTTACCCCCTCCTTTCGTGGGGCCAGATCTGGCAGGGGATTTGCATTCCCTTCTTCCAGAGGAGATTCTGGGAGCAGGGGCAGAGGTCGTGCCCGTCCAGGATTCAGTTGGGGCTCTAAGCCCAAGCCGGCTGCCAAGCCGGCTCAGCAATGAGGGGGCGCCCTCACCCTTGCGGGTGGGGGGACGGCTGCGACTCTTTTCCCAGGTTTGGGATCAAGAGGTCTCGGACCGATGGATCCGGGAAGTGGTGTCTTCCGGTTACAAGCTGGAGTTCGAGCTCCGCCCCCCTTCCAGATTTTTCAGGTCTCGGATGCCTTCAGAACCTCTGGCGGCGCAGGGGCTTCTGTCGGCAGTGCAGAACCTTCTGGACATGGATGTCATTTGCCCAGTGCCTCCTTCGGATCAGGGCAGGGGTTTTTATTCCAATCTGTTCACGGTACCCAAGAAGGACGGATCGGTCCGACCCATCTTGGATCTGAAGTTTCTCAACAGGTTCATCCGGCCACGGAAATTCCGCATGGAAACACTACGTTCGGCCATTCACTCTCTTCGTCAGGGAGACTTTCTGACGTCCATAGACATCAAGGATGCTTATCTACACGTTCCAATTTTTCCAGCACACCAGAGGTTTCTCAGGTTCGTGGTGGAGGATCGGCATTTTCAGTTTGTAGCACTCCCTTTCGGCCTCACCTCGGCCCCTCGGGTGTTCACCAAGGTGCTAGCGGGGGTGATGGCTCTGCTAAGGGTTCAGGGCATCCGCATTGTGCCCTATTTGGACGATCTTCTGATCATGGCCTCCTCCTTCAACCAAGCGGAGTTGGATACCAGAATGGTGGTGTCCACCCTGGAGAGGTTTGGTTGGGTGGTCAACCACCCCAAGTCTTCTCTCTCTCCGTCCAGAGTAGTGACCTTTCTGGGAATGTCTCTGGACACTTCGCAGGCCAGGGTGTTTCTGCCTCAGGCCAAGATTCTTTTGATTCAGGAATTAGCTCGGCTTCTCTTGTCGGCCCCTCGTCCGTCCATCCGGGCTAGGGATGAGGCTGGTGGGGTTAATGGTGGCCTCATTCGAGGCAGTTCCCTTTGCGCAGTTTCATACAAGGACGCTTCAGCTTCATCTGTTGAAGGTTTGGGACAAGTCTCCTCTATCGTTGGATCAGTCCTTCCTGATGACTCCCCGAGTTCGTCGATCCCTGCAATGGTGGCTGGGGTCGGCCAATCTGTCGCAGGGCAGATCCTTTCTGGCCCCGTGCTGGGAAACTGTCACCACGGATGCCAGTCTGTCAGGTTGGGGGGGTGTTTGGAAGGACCTCCAGTTTCAGGGTCTGTGGAGTCCGCAGGAGGCTCACGAGCCCATCAATGTTCTGGAGTTGAGGGCCATCAGGTTGGTTCTGTTTCGCTTGACTCATCAGTTGAGAGGCCTGCCAGTTCAGGTCCGGTCGGACAACAGGACGGCGGTTTCTTACATCAATCACCAAGGGGGGACTCGCAGCAGGAGTGCCCTCAGGGAAGTGTCTTTGATTCTGGACTGGGCGGAGAGTCACGTCCCGTGTATCTCAGCAGTCTACATTCCGGGAGTGGAGAACACGGAGGCGGACTTGCTGAGCAGAGCCTCCTCTCGTCAGGGGGAGTGGTCTCTCAGTCCCACGGTGTTTCGTTCGATATGTCTCAGGTGGGGGTTCCCAGCGGTGGACCTCTTTGCCTCTCGTCACAATCACAAGCTTCCAGTCTTTGTGTCTCTCTCGCAGGATCCTCTGGCTCTGGCAGTGGATGCCATGTCTCTGAACTGGAGGGATCTGGGGTTCCTTTACCTGTTCCCTCCGTTTCCAATGGTAGCCAGAGTGGTGCGCAAGCTGACTCTGGAGGGCGTGTCGGCGATTCTAGTGGCACCAAGGTGGCCAAGGCAGGTTTGGTTCGCAGACCTGGTAAGACTGGCAGAGGATCAGTTCGTTCTGCCTCTTCTGCCGGACCTGCTCACCCAGGGTCGGCTGCGCTATCCCAATTTACCTTCGCTGGCTTTGACGGCGTGGCTGCTGAAACCGCCATCTTAAAGGAAGAAGGTCTTTCTGACGCGGTGGTTCAGACTCTCATTAGCGCCAGGAAGCGCTCTTCCTCTACTATTTACCATAGTTCTTGGAGGTCCTATATTGACTGGTGTGAAAGTAGGTCTTTCTCTTGTCGGGAGTTTTCCATTTCCAGAATCCTGGAGTTTCTTCAACATGGTCTGGATTTGGGGCTTCAACTTAGTACCTTGAAGGGGCAGGTTTCTGCCCTGGCGGTGTTTTTTTCAAAGGACATTTGCTCTTCATCCCTTAGTCAAGACTTTTTTCCAAGGAGTTACGCATGTACGGCCTCCTAGGAAGCCCTTTGTTCCAGTTTGGGATTTGAACCTGGTTCTTTCTGCTCTTCAGGGTCCCCCGTTTGAGCCCTTGAATGAGATTGCTTTGTCTTCACTTACCCAAAAGGTGGCCTTTTTGGTGGCCATCACTTCGGACACGCGGGTTTCTGAGTTGGCAGCTTTATCCATTAAAGCTCCGTACTTCGAAAGGCATCAGGACAAGGTTGTCTTTCGTTTCAAGCCGGATTTTCTTCCTAAGGTGGTCTCTGCCTTTCATCTGAATCAGGACATTGTTCTGCCTTCTCTATGTCCTCACCCCAGCAACGACAAGGAAAGGGCGCTGCATTCCTTGGATGTAGTCCGTGTTGTGAAATATTATCTGGTGGTTACGTCTTCCTTTCGTAAGACTGATGCTTTTTTTGTGGTGCCCTTTGGGCCTAGGAAAGGTTTGGCTCCTGCCAAATCTTCCATTTGTAAATGGATTCGTCAGGCCATCATTGGGGCCTATTCTGCCAAGGGGAGGAGTCCCCCTTTTCGTGTTACTGCTCATTCTACTCGTGCGGTTGGAGCGTCCTGGGCTTTCCAGCACCAGGCCTCTGTTGAGCAAGTTTGTAAGGCCGCTACTTGGTCCTCTGTTCACACTTTTTCCAAGTTTTACAAGGTTGATGTTCGGGCCTCAGCGGATGCTGTTTTTGGCCGCAAAGTTCTGCAAGCTGTTGTGGTTTAAGTTGTGCATTGTGCCTTGTTTTGGATCCCCGCCCTTTTTATGGACACTGCTATTGGATGTCCCACATGTTATGGATATTCTGAAGCATTTTGTGAAATACTCACCTGTAAAATGGGTATTATAAGTATGTCACACACCCCGCTTCACCCGCCCTTCTTGTATTCGGGATCCTTTATATTGTGAACTTTGCGTTATTTTGATTTATATTTGCCTCTTCCTGGTCCCTTACCTTACTGCTTCTATATACTGGGTGATGAGTGGGAGGTCCCAGGTATTTATGGATCAAGGAGGGGCTTTCTTTTTTGCTATCATCTCTGCAGGAACGCCCCTTCAGGTCGGTATTACCCACATGTTATGGATATTCTGAAGCGGGGTGTGTGACATACTTATAATACCCATTTTACAGGTGAGTATTTCACAAAATGGTATTTTTGTTTGTCATTTTTAGGTGTATTCTCAATATTTCTGGGTGAAATATGTGCAAAAAAAATAAAAAAAATTGTTTTTTTACAATTTGTAGTGTTTTTTTTTTTGAATAAAAAATTTAAGTTTGTCAATAAAATCTTATTGCATGTAAAAAAACCCTTTTTTTTCAGTTACAACGGTACGACATATGTATTGGTAGACACCTTTTCCTGCTCAGGAGACACCCCCCCCCCCCCCTCCCAACTGAAACATCGCTTTAGGAGATTTTCAGATAAAATACAACTATGCAGTATGCGCATCTTGCAGTTTTTCTTGCAAAACAACCCTTTACATTTAAAATACCCCCATAAACTATATATTCTCTGGAAGTACACACCTCAAACTACACTCACCTGACCCCTTGTTCGATCTGGCCGGGTCTCCTCTTCACCCAGTGGTCTCCAATCCCCTGCCCCGGGCTCCTCCAGCTGCAGGGGAGTGCCCAAAATAGGTCCCCCCCCCCCTTCAGCGGCCGATAGGATCTCTCTGTGAAAAAGAAAAAAAAAAGACATTTACTAACCTGCGGCTGCTTTCCTCTTCATCCGGGGGGCCCCCGGTTACCCCCCCGAGGCACTTCAGTCTTCAGGAGAGAGCCGGACAGGCTCTCTCCCCCTCCTTTCCCGACGAGCGCCGCCATCTTGACTAGCCCAGCGGGCGTCGTCCCAGCTCCAGGCGGCTCAGCTGTCAGATGCCCGGAGATCGGTGGGCAGAGGAGCAAGGGGCAGTAGATCCTCTGATCTCCTGCCTCCCCTCTCTGGCCATCGATCACCTGCATCTGTCATCGGGTCAGCGAGGGACACAGGAGCTGACAATTGAAGGTAAGTAAAGTAAAACATTTTTTTCTAATAAAGTCATTTTTACTGTGTGGTGTTTTTTTTTTTTTTTTTATTTTTTTTTTTTTTTAACTGGTAAGCGGTCCATGCGACCACTATACCAGTTCACAAGGCTCGTGGGCTGGCAAGTCACCTGTGGCTAGGGGGGACTTGCCATTAACTCCGAACCCCCCCATTACCTGCCTCCCCAAAGCTCGGGGGGGGGGGGAAGAAGAGCCCATGGCCATAGGCTATGCCGGCTTGTAGCCTGCAGGGCCAGGGCCCACAAAAGATGTTCCTACAAGCCCCCATAGCTGGTCCCGGGCTGGTTATTCTGGGTAAGGGGGACCTTATGCCATTTTGGGGGGATTTTTAAGGGTTTTTAACCCTTAAAATTCCCCAAAAATGCTAGCCCCACCCCCCTCCGGAGCGCAAAATAGTGCAAAATGGTCTGGCAACAAAGGGTGACATAATCTCCAGGTAGGCTGGCAGTTAAAGGGTTAAGGATCCACAATAAATAGGTTCAGATTTTTTTCAGTGCAAACAACATAACGAAGATTTTCTACAATTAGGATACCCATTGTTTCTACTCGTATATCCTTTCACCACACCCCTACATGCAGAATTAACAATCCCCACAAGCTAGCAAGGCAGAGTCCGATTTGCTTACCTCTCTGAATATTAGTCCCACATCCTAACCTTGTTTCCAGTGCTCAACCCATATAAGCTACCAGCAATGGTAAGCATACAATTATTATAGAAAAACTATGTTAACCAAATTATTCTGCCAAAGATTTCATCTGGGGGGGGGGGGGGGGGTTGTACAATCCATGTTACCCTGTTCCTCCAAGCCACCGCTGTCAAATCTATTTGCCAATGTGCCCCTCTGATATCCCTCTCCGTGCAATAGTTCATGCTTACTGTACCCCTATTTATCTACCTTTACATGTCAATTCTATTTACCCCTCCCACAGTAGGTCTGGGGCCACATTAGATGGTTCTGAGGGCCACATGTGGCCCCCGTGCTGCAGGTTGAATATGTGTGTATTAAGTGCAGCTTTTCAGGCCCACACATGCTGCCTTGGAGAACCATACTTGACTATCTCTTCAGCCTATATTTGTCCATTATAGGTTTTAGGTATTATTATGGGTAGTTTTGATTGAGCCAGTCACATGTATGGGCAATTCTCACATTTACTAGAATTATTGTTGTAGAATATCCCACATTGTCATAGTGCCTCATAGAATGTTTTCCTCAGTTGGAGCTTAATCTTCTTCCAAAGATGTGTCCATATGTCTATCATATGTCTTGTGTAATCTTAATATTCTAAGTATACAGTACGTCCTGCTCCAAAAGTAATACTTACACTAGGGTTATCCTCCGCCAGATGGCGCTGCACTGCCGAGACATGCAAAACAGGCTCCTCCCGGCCCCTCAAATACCCGGGACCTCCCACAAATCCCCAGATTTCTCTGCAGTGTTTGCTGCGAAGACATGAAGTTATCACTCTCTCGCAGGTGAGCGGGGCTATTAAAGCCTGCTGCCCTGTTGGGCTATTCCCACCCGTTCCTCGTTGTGATGTGCCTCCTAGCCTGGGCTGCGCTGGTCGGGTGAAGGTAGGCGGCACCATGGGTGCTTGAGGAGCGCTGCTCCACCGCAGTCCCCCACCAAAGGGTAGGCGGTATAGGCCGATGGTGAGCCGTATGGGATGCCCCTCCCGCATTATTGTCCCATGACCCTGTAGCGGTGGGCCCTGTACAAAGGGCCGCCATCCTCCCTCATTCTCCCCGTAGCCTTCGGGGGGAAAGAAAGGGGGGGTGTTTGGGTGTCCGTGTATCGTGATTACGTGCATTGACTGTTTGTGTGATGTCTTTTGACTAGTCTATGGGGTGTCGGCCGCTACGCCGACCTGTCTTTTTACTTTAGCATATGCCACCGCCGGGCGGCGGCGTTTCCTCTGACGTTTTGCGTCCTCATTGGCTGCCTTGTTGGAGTTCGCGCTCTTCAGGGGTGGCGGGGCCTGGCCGGCGCCCCTCGCGTCACGGCTCTCTCTGGCCCGCCCTTCAAGGTACTCGGCGCCATTTTGTCAGGTCGTGTGCACGTGTGACTTCTTTCTTACTGGCCCGTAAGTGCCCTCGCGGGCGGCTTTGTACTTATTATAGTGTGTTCGGCTTTGACACCCTTCCTTCTCATTATGTCTTTCAGACGGGTGAATCCGTTGGCTTCTCCCGGCCCGGTGTAATTGATAGTCGGGCCTAGTAAATTTACTCCCACTCCTAGCGGGTCATTGAGGCATCCAGGGTTGCTTTATAGTGTCAATCCCTACTGGCATATTGTGTCAAATAATCACCATATGGAGGCATCTCAGGATGATGTGACCGGGGTCCCTTCGGGACAAGACCGGTGGCGTGTGGACAACCTCATGCCGCTGACAAGGCGTGGGTCTGTGTACCCTGTGCTGATCAAGCGCTGGTCTCGCAATTTGGCTGGCCAGGGGCTGCACCTCGTTCCACTTCACCTTCTCCCCCAAGCGTAAATCTCTCTCCTGCTGAGTCGCATACAAGTGGGGATTCTCAGCCTGATCAGTCTTCCCTACGGCTGAACAGTGTGTTGCGAGGCCCTTATCGCGCAAGGGCCCTGGAAAAAAGCGGCACTTGACGCCCTATGTTAATGTCTTCCCTATGGGAACTGAGGAGTTTATGGATATGTGTGGCTATACCCCTTCTGATGAAGGAGAGCTCTTTTCCGACTCAGGCTCATGACGATTCTGGCTCTGACCCCTGGGCCCCGGATGACACTGACAGATTATTGACCCAGATCTTTGAGGTTCTGTCTATCTCTCTCCCTGGTAAGGCTCCCAGGCAAAGAGGGGAGCGTTTCCATACAGCAACGTCACATCTGGAATTTCTTGACTAGGCACATTTCCATACTCTTGTGCTCAAGAAATGGGAGTGTCCCAGTACACTTCAAGGGGTTCCAAGGGATTGGGATAGGAAGTATCCTTTTCTCCTGAGGTGGTTAAACGTTGGTCATCCCCCCCCCCCCCCGAGGTGGATGTCCCGCTCATGGGGCTATCTAACGCCCCTGTCATGCATCCCCCTGATCCTACTACCCTTCGGGATGCTGAGGACCGGCGCATTAACCTGCTGGCCTCTCACGCCTTTGCATGTGCGGGGACGGCGTTGCGCCCGGTCTGTGCCTCTGCCATTACTGCTGTGGCTATTAGAACCCTTTTCAGGAAGATGCTTGATGGTGACCCTGATGGTCTCCCTTGTGAGGTGTTTAAGGCACTCTCCAGTTGTGATGGGTTTATAAACTTTGTCCTAGTGGCATTGGGTGACGCCATTAGCATGTGTGCAAGAACTTCTGCCCTCGTGGTGGCTATACGTCGCTTGGTCTGGCTGTGGCAGTGGGGTGCTGACAGTACTGCGAAGAAGGCCCTTACTGGGCTTCCTTTTAAGGGGCGACATCTGTTTGGGGCCCGTCTAGACCTATTTGGCAAGAGGGGTAAGTTACCCCAGCGCAGGTGGCTGGCTAGGCCCTTTCGTGGCCAGGGCCCCCCTTCTACCTCTTCCTATGGTGTTAAACAGGAACCAGGGGTGCCCTTCATGGGGGCTCGCTCAGATCACTGTCCCAGGAGAAGCAGACAACTCCTTGGTTCCTCTGGGAGGGCTAAGTCCAGATCCTCTCCCAAGCCGCCTCAAGCATGATGGGGCGCCCTCGCCCGTCTGGGTGAGGGAACGGCCGCGGCAACTGGCTCAGGTCTGGAGGCGTCACTACCCAAACTGGGTGATTCAGGAGGTAGTGTCCTCCGGGTACAAGATAGTGTTGCTGTGCGGCCTCCTCTAAGATTATCTGCTCCCTGTCTCTGCCCAGGTGTTGGCGCAGGCTGTGTGTGGCCCGCGGGGTCTGGGGTCAATTGTAGATCCCCCTTATCAGACAGAGCCAAGGGACTCTACGCTGTTTCCCATAACTGGATGGGTCAGTTTGGCCCATTTTGTTTTACAGATATTCAGCAATTTGCTCTTTTTCACATACCGGTGTTTTTAAGGGACACCTAGGCTTCTCAGCTTCGCGTTGAAAGACCAACACTGCTAATTATTGCCTTTACCATCTGGACTCTCTTCTGCTCCCTGAGTGCTCGCCAAGGTGCTGGTGGGGGTGATGTCTCGGATAAGACCATGGGGCCTCGGCGTGCTGCTCTACCGGGACGTCTTTGTTACTTACTAGTCTCTATTTCAGACTAAGTTGGATACTCAGTTGGTGGTGTCCATTCTGGAGTAATTTGGACGGGTGATCAACCACCCCAGGACCTCCCTGTCTCTTGCTTTGGTATTCCATTCCTAGGAATGAATCTGGATACAGTTCAGGCAAGGATCTTCCTTCCTCTGTGGAAAGTGGGCATCTGTTTGCTCGGACTCAGTCCCTCCTAACTGTCCCCGTTTCTCCACCAGGCAGGGGATGCTTCTGGTGGGCCTGATGGTGACATGCTTCGGAGTGGTCCCTTATGCTTAGTCCCCTTGGGGCTTTTGCAATTTGTCTGTATGGGACAAGTCCCAGCATACCTGGGTACGGTCTGCGTGTTCCCCCCTGGTAAGGAAGTCTCTCTCGTAGTGGATGGACTCAAGGTACCTGGTCTGCGGTTCCAGGGGAGGTGGGGCTCTTGGAGGCCCATATACCTTCCTATGTGTTTAATCTGTGAGCATTCAGGATAGTTCTGGCTCGCTTGACTACTCATCTTCAGGGCCTGCCTGTTCAGGGGCGCTCGGTCAATCTTACGGAAGTTGCCTTCATCAATCATTATGGACCCGGAACAAGAGGGTCCTCCAGGTAGTTTCTCTGATCCTGGCCTGGTGGAGGCCAAGGTTCCCTGCATGTCTGCGGGATACGTTCCGGGCTCTCTCTGCAACGGGGTGTTGCAATATCTGTGTCTCTCTTGGAACCAGTCAGATGTGGATCTGTTTGTGTTCTGTCACAATTCCAAGTTCCCGGTCCTTGTCTCCCTGTCCTAGGATCCTCTGGCCCTGATCATGGTTGCTTTGTAATGTCATGGAAGACAGGAAATTTGAGACCGCACCAAGATATATATTTTTATATTAACATGCAGTGTGCACAAAGGGGTAGAATCTCGATTATACAAACACACTGAAGGTCCCACACCTTCCAAAACCCCCACTCCAATATATGGCACCACTGCTGAATATATTATAAAATGCAATGTTTATTTACAAAAATAGAAAACTATACACACTCAAGACTCATTAAAAAACACAAAAGACATTACATAGTCAAATAGTCAATAAAAGGAAGGAAAAAATGGGGGGGGGGGAGTACTGGTGGGTGGTACAGTGTTAATTAATAAAATACTGCTCTACACTACAAATATATATAAATTATATTGCCTGGCTGGTATGAATCAAAGTGCTGCAGTGCTTATAAACCTCCCTATTGTATGGGAGCCAAAGTGTCCCAATATTACATACCTACTTAAAGTGCAAGTGTTACCATAAATTACCCTCTAACCTAAACAAATATATACATACTAAATAACCAGTGAAGGCCAGCCGGGGAGAACACAAGAAATACAATTTCCAAAACTTACATAGAAAACGACCAACAGCCCACCGCCCCAACGTCTACGCGTTGCGTGACGTCACAGGCGTCACTTCCTCAGGACATACTAGGCTGGTGGGCTGTTGGTCATTTTCTATGTAAGTTTTTATTCTTATTGGAAATTGTATTTCTTGTGTTCTCCCCGGCTGGCTCTCCTATTCGAGATGCTGCTCTGGCTGTACTTTCCCTCAAGGTGTTTTTTTCTGGTGGCTATTACTTCGAACAAGCCTGGCTGGCTCAGTCGGTGGAGCATGGGACTCTTAATCGCAGGGTCCTGGGTTCGAGCCCTTCCTTTGGCGTATGCCTTTCAGGCGTGTGTCTGGGCTGGCGGCCCTGTCTATTCAGCCTCCATACTATGAGAGACACCAGGATAAGGTGGTGTTCCGCTTTAAGCCAGGCTTCTGCCTAAGGTGGTGTCTGTTTTCATTTTTATCTGGTTTTTATTCTGCCTTCTTTGTGCCCTAATCCTAGCTACGCTAAGGAAAGGGTTTTGCATTCCTTGGGTGTGGTCGGGTGTCTGAAGTATTACCTGGTAGTCTCTGCGTCCTTCAGGATAACTGATGCACTTTTTGTGGTCCTTTCTGGGCCCAGGAAGGGGGTTGGCTTCTGCCAAGTCTACTATTAGCAAAGGAATCTGTCAGGCCGTGATTCAGGCCTATTCTGCTAAGGGGAAGAATCCTTCCTTTCGCCTTACTGCTCATTCTATTCGTGTTGTTGGTGCCTCCCGGGCCTTCCAGCACCAGGCTTCTGTTGAACAAGTTTGCAAGGCCGCTACTTGGTCTTCTGTTCATACCTTTTCAAAGTTTTACAAGGTTGATGTTAGGGCCTCAGCTCATGCTGTCTTGGCCGCATGGTTTTGCAGGCAGCAGTGGTTTAAACTGTCTGCTGTTGCCTTTTTTGTTGGGGATCCCACCCTACTTTTTGGACACTGCTGTTGGATGTCCCTAGTGTAAGTATTACTTTTGGAGCAGGCCTGTAGAATTGGTATTATATGTATACAGTACGTCCTGCTCCACCCCACCCTTGGTTTTGCATTTTTCTGGATCCCCTGTATGGTGATTGTTATCTCTGTTATAGTTCCAGTTTGGGTGGTTAAATTCTCCCGGCTTCTTGTTCACTGCTTTTCAATGCTGGGGATTTGTGGGAGGTCCCGGGTATTTGAGGGGCCGGGAGGAGCCTGTTTTGCATGTCTCTGCAGTGCAGCGCCATCTGGCGGACGATAACTAGTGTAAGTATTACTTTTGGAGCAGGACGTACTGTACTGTATACATATAATACCAATTCTACAGGTGAGTATTTCACAGAATTGTATTTTACTCAACCCTTGTTTTATTTCTAGCTATTTTAATAGAACCATATTCCTCCCTAACTAGAGATGAGCGAACTTTTGAAAAATTCGATTCGACTGATTCGCCGAATTTTCCGACAAAAATCGTTTTGACCCGAATAAATTCGCGACGAATCGCTATTAAAAACGGCTATTTCTGAGCCTCCTAGAGCCTCAATAGGGTTGTAAACCATTCTGCCTTGCTGTAACACGCACAGGATGCGTGCTGGGTTAGTTAAATAATACTTTGAAGAAATATCACATGCAGATCAGAGGCATCGCTAATAGAATCGCAGAGCGGCACAATTGAATTCAAGAGAGTTGAAGTGGCATCACTATGAGGGGCAGGAGCCCAAACATTGCTTTAAAGAGACACTGGAGTTGGCAGCAGCAGGAGCCCAAAAATTGGATGAATCACACCCTGGAGTTGGCAGCAGCAGCAGGAGCCCAAACATTACTTTAAAGAGACACTGGGGTTGGCTTCAGGAGCCCAAAAATTGGATGATTCACACCCTGGAGTTGGCAGCAGCAGCAGCAGGAGCCCAAATATACACTGGAGTTGGCTTCAGGAGCCCAAAAATTGGATGAATCACACCCTGGAGTTGGCAGCAGCAGCAGCAGGAGCCCAAATATTACTTTAAAGAGACCCTGGGGTTGGCTTCAGGAGCCCAAAAATTGGATGAATCACACCCTGGAGTTGGCAGCAGCAGGAGCCCAAATATTACTTTAAAGAGACCCTGGGGTTGGCTTCAGGAGCCCAAAAATTGGATGAATCACACCCTGGAGTTGGCAGCAGCAGGAGCCCAAATATTACTTTAAAGAGACACTGGGGTTGGCTTCAGGAGCCCAAAAATTGGATGAATCACACCCTGGAGTTGGCAGAAGTTGGCAGCAGCAGGAGCCCAAATATTACTTTAAAGAGACCCTGGGGTTGGCTTCAGGAGCCCAAAAATTGGATGAATCACACCCTGGAGTTGGCAGGAGTTGACAGCAGCAGCAGCAGGAGCCCAAACATTACTTTAAAGAGACCCTGGGGTTGGCTTCAGGAGCCCAAAAATTGGATGAATCACACCCTGGAGTTGGCAGCAGCAGCAGCAGGAGCCCAAATATACACTGGAGTTGGCTTCAGGAGCCCAAAAATTGGATGAATCACACCCTGGAGTTGGCAGAAGTTGGCAGCAGCAGCAGCAGGAGCCCAAAAAATGGCCTAAAGACATAAATATGTTTTGCACCATTTGGAAAGTGTAAAACGTGGCACCATGCTGAATCTAGTCGCATGCATCAGGCATTGGTGGGTGGAAATCCTGGCTGATCCATCCCTGATTCATTTTGACAAAGGTGAGTCTCTCCACATTTTTAGTTGACAGACGAGTTCTCCTCGCCGTAACTATGGCCCCCGCCGCACTAAACACCCGCTCAGATGGCACGCTACTTGCCGGGCAGGACAGCTTTTCCAGGGCAAACTCTGCTAGTTGCGGCCACAAATCAAGTTTGGCTGCCCAGAAGTCCAGCGGATCCTCAAGGTGTGTTGGCATGGTCATGTCAAAGTATGACATGACCTGCTGGTTCAGGTCCTGCTCCAGGTCTTCCTGCTGCTCATGAGTAGCCTCACTATGCGGGTGTAGAAAGCTACTCATTAGCGACTGAAGACTGAGGCTGCTGCTGCTGATGGAGCTGCTGCTGCTGCTCCTGCCAACCCCCCCAGCGGCCATGGCAGTGGAAGGTGAGCGCAGAGGTCCCCTCGAGTCAGACCTGCGAGAGTATGGACCATGGCGCAGATAGGCATCGGCCAACTGCCTACGTAGAATGTCTTTGTAGTAGTTGAGTTTGTCCTCCCTCTCGGTGGGTTTAAAAAATGCCCCCATTTTGTGCTGGAAGCGAGGGTCCAATAAGGTGGACAGACAGAAGTCATCCCGCCGACAGATGGAAACAATTCTGGGGTCACTACGCAAGCACGTGAGCATGCTTCGTGCCATTTGCGCAAGTGACTCGGATGGACTACCTGTCTCCATCTCCACTGCATACTGCCACGGTGTGCCCGGGTCCTCTGTCTCGCCTTCCTCAAAAACCTCTAGCTCCTCTGGCTGCTCCTGCTCCTCGTCTCCTGTCCGCTGACTAGATAAACCAGCCATTTCGCCAAGCCTAAACTGTGTTTCGCTGGGCAACTCCTCCTCCTCCTCTTCCTCCTCCTCCTCCAGTTCAGCTCCAGCGGGGTTCATGTGGCCGTAAGATGTAAACGCCATGTCTCCAGTGCCCTGACCAGCCATGGTTTCCAACATGTGCTGTAGTACATGAAGCAGTGGAATCACGTCGTTCATCCCGTAATCCTGCCGACTGACAAATAAAGTGGCATCCTCAAAGGGCCTGAGCAAACGGCAGGTGTCACGTATGAGCTGCCACTGGTTGACATTGAAGTTACACAGGGGAGTCCCCCTATCTGCTTGGATCATCAGGAAATCCGTGATGGCTTTTCTCTGTTCATATAATCGGTCCAACATGTGAAGGGTGGAATTCCAACGGGTGGAAACATCGCAAATCAGACTATGTTGGGGGATACCATTCTGACGCTGTAGCTCAAGAAGGGTGTGTTTGGCGGTGTAGGAGTGGCTGAAGTGCATGCAAAGTTTCCTTGAAGTTGTTAGGATGTCTTGCAGATGGGGGGAACACTTCAGAAACCGCTTGACAACCAGATTGAAGACGTGAGCCATGCAGGGGGCATGGGTCAGGCTTCCTTGGCGCAGCGCAGACAAAATGTTCTTCCCATTGTCGGTAACCATGATTCCCATTTTAAGTTTTCTCGGAGTAAGCCATGTTTGGATTTCCTGATGAATACATTTAAGCAGTTCCTCCCCTGTGTGACTCTGTTCGCCAAGACAAACCATGTGAAGCACTGCGTGACACCTCCGTGCCCTGCACACATGGTAGACTGGAGGGGCACTGAGACTTGAGCCTACAGTGGAGGGTGAGGAGATGGCGGAGGATGAGGAGGCCAAGTCGCACGGTGTCACAGGCCCAATGGGCAGAGAGCGCGGAGGCCGAAGCGGCGTGACCTGTCCAAGTTGCTGCTGCAAAGGGACCACATTCACCCAGTGGGCCGTAAACGACATGTACTGCCCCTGACCGTAGTTACAGCTCCAGATGTCGGCGCTGCCATGTATTTTGCTACACACCGACAGGCTCAAGGACTGGCCCACCTTCTGTTCAACAAAAGTGTGCAGCGCTGGTACTGCCTTCTTGGCAAAGAAATGACGGCTTGGGACTCTCCACCTCGGCTCGGCACAAGCCATCAGTTCTCTGAAAGGTGCAGATTCCACCACCTGAAAAGGGAGCGACTGCAGCACCAGCAACTTGGACAGGAGCACATAGGCTCCGTAGGATGAGTGGGCGCATACTGCTGTCTCTTGGACATGGCTTCGCTGATGGATTGCTGGCGGGATACATGACTTGGAGGAGGAGGAGGAGCAATAGCGACAGAGGATGGGTATGACGCACAGCTGCCTTCGGCTGAGGTGCTGGAGCCTTGGCTGGCAGAAATTGGGAGCTCACTTGGTGAGGAAGCAGACTGGACCACCCCTTGGGAGCCTCGGTTCTCCCAGGTCGCTTTATGGTGACGCATCATATGTTGACGCAGGGCCGTGGTGCCAACATTTGGACCCTGGCCACGCTTCACCTTTTGCCTACATATCTTGCATGTGGCCATGTTACCCTCCTGCGGATGCCTCAGGAAAAACTGCCACACTGCCGAGTAGCTACTTTTCCCACCCCCTGGCCTCACTGATTCACTGCTGCTGTTGCCAACTCCAGGAACCCCTGCTCCACTACCTCCCGATAAGGTAGACTGCCGCACAGCAGGTGCTCTACCCCGGCCCCGGCCGGCTCCAGCCTTTGGAATTGTGCCCCCATGCTGACTGCTACCACCTTGCTGCATCAGCTGCTGACTCCGGGGCAACCTGCGCCCCTCTTCTCCTGATGATGACGATGAAGCCCCTTCCTCACCCGGCTCCCAAGTGCGATCGGCTTCATCGTCATCATCATCATCACCGAGTTGTGGCTGTACGTCACTGATGTTCGTGGATTCGTCAACAGTGTCTGGCGCAGGAGCTGGAACGCTCGCAGCACCCACGACACTGTCCACATCACTATTTGTCTGCCTAGCTAAAGAAGCCACCTCCATTTCTTGGCTGGGCAGTAGCTGCTGACTGTCCTCCTGTATCTGATCGTCCTCCTCACTAAAGAGTGGAGCTGAACCCAAAGCATAGGATACGTCGCTGGGGGAGGGAACGGCGTAAGACAGAGGCAATGGGAGGACAGGGACTGCTCTCGGGGAATGCCAACTCAGGGTTGTGTCAGAGGAACCTACCGACCCTAGACTGGGGGTCTCAGACGTAAGTTGTGATGATGTTGTTGATGAGCGCGTCAACCAATCTACCACGGCAGATGCGTTACTGGTGGAGACCCGACCGCTAGCAGATACTGGCAGATCAGGTCTCTCAGCGTGACTCCTGCTGCTACTGGCCCCCAGTCTGATGCGAGCTCTGCCTGCGGAATCTTGGCCTCTGCCACTCCTCTTTTCACTTCCAGGCACTTGTCTGCCAGACATAGTCTAACTGGCGTGGTAGTAGGTGATATTTTAAGAACCCCCAGGCAGCGGTGGGTCTATATGAAACAGAATATAATGCACACCAAAAGT
The DNA here is from genome assembly GCA_027917425.1 of Gastrophryne carolinensis. Taxonomy (NCBI): domain Eukaryota; kingdom Metazoa; phylum Chordata; class Amphibia; order Anura; family Microhylidae; genus Gastrophryne; species Gastrophryne carolinensis. The sequence continues at coordinate 32,491,419 of CM051237.1, read as the reverse complement.
GAGCAGTAACACTCAGCCTCCAACAGGCCTGCCTAGTGTAAATAAGAGAGCTTCTTAGTGTAAAAAAAGAGGGGTATGCTATGTTACAGAATGGGATGCCCCAACAGCCAGCAGTGCACCTGGCAGCAGTAAGACTATGCACAGCAAAAGTGTCTTTATCAGGCCTAATTTCTATTAGAATAAGTGCAAATGGTTATTATGGTATTAAATAGAGGCTGGTGTAGTCACAGAATGGGATGCCACAAAAACCAGAGAGCATGCACAGCAAAAGTGTCTTTATCAGGTCTAATTTCTATGAGAATAAGTGCAAATGGTTATTATGGTATTAAATAGAGGCTGGTGTAGTCACAGAATGGGATGCCACAAAAACCAGAGAGCATGCACAGCAAAAGTGTCTTTATCAGGCCTAATTTCTATGAGAATAAGTGCAAATGGTTATTATGGTATTAAATAGAGGCTGGTGTTGTCACAGAATGGGATGCCACAAAAACCAGAGAGCATGCACAGCAAAAGTGTCTTTATCAGGCCTAATTTCTATGAGAATAAGTGCAAATGGTTATTATGGTATTAAATAGAGGCTGGTGTAGTCACAGAATGGGATGCCACAAAAACCAGAGAGCATGCACAGCAAAAGTGTCTTTATCAGGCCTAATTTCTATGAGAATAAGTGCAAATGGTTATTATGGTATTAAATAGAGGCGATGTAGTCACAGAATGGGATGCCACAAAAACCAGAGAGCATGCACAGCAAAAGTGTCTTTATCAGGCCTAATTTCTATGAGAATAAGGGCAAATGGTTATTATGGTATTAAATAGAGGCTGGTGTAGTCACAGAATGGGATGCCACAAAAACCAGAGAGCATGCACAGCAAAAGTGTCTTTATCAGGCCTAATTTCTATGAGAATAAGTGCAAATGGTTATTATGGTATTAAATAGAGGCTGGTGTAGTCACAGAATGGGATGCCACAAAAACCAGAGAGCATGCACAGCAAAAGTGTCTTTATCAGGCCTAATTTCTATGAGAATAAGTGCAAATGGTTATTATGGTATTAAATAGAGGCGGTGTAGTCACAGAATGGGATGCCACAAAAACCAGAGAGCATGCACAGCAAAAGTGTCTTTATCAGGCCTAATTTCTATGAGAATAAGTGCAAATGGTTATTATGGTATTAAATAGAGGCTGGTGTAGTCACAGAATGGGATGCCACAAAAACCAGAGAGCATGCACAGCAAAAGTGTCTTTATCAGGCCTGATTTCTATGAGAATAAGTGCAAATGGTTATTATGGTATTAAATAGAGGCTGGTGTAGTCACAGAATGGGATGCCACAAAAACCAGAGAGCATGCACAGCAAAAGTGTCTTTATCAGGCCTAATTTCTATGAGAATAAGTGCAAATGGTTATTATGGTATTAAATAGAGGCTGGTGTAGTCACAGAATGGGATGCCACAAAAACCAGAGAGCATGCACAGCAAAAGTGTCTTTATCAGGCCTGATTTCTATGAGAATAAGTGCAAATGGTTATTATGGTATTAAATAGAGGCTGGTGTAGTCACAGAATGAGATGCCACAAAAACCAGAGAGCATGCACAGCAAAAGTGTCTTTATCAGGCCTAATTTCTATGAGAATAAGTGCAAATGGTTATTATGGTATTAAATAGAGGCTGGTGTAGTCACAGAATGGGATGCCACAAAAACCAGAGAGCATGCACAGCAAAAGTGTCTTTATCAGGCCTGATTTCTATGAGAATAAGTGCAAATGGTTATTACGGTATTAAATAGAGGCGGTGTAGTCACAGAATGGGATGCCACAAAAACCAGAGAGCATGCACAGCAAAAGTGTCTTTATCAGGCCTAATTTCTATTAGAATAAGTGCAAATGGTTATTATGGTATTAAATAGAGGCTGGTGTAGTCACAGAATGGGATGCCACAAAAACCAGAGAGCATGCACAGCAAAAGTGTCTTTATCAGGCCTGATTTCTATGAGAATAAGTGCAAATGGTTATTATGGTATTAAATAGAGGCTGGTGTAGTCACAGAATGGGATGCCACAGAAAACCAGAGAGCATGCACAGCAAAAGTGTCTTTATCAGGCCTAATTTCTATGAGAATAAGTGCAAATGGTTATTATGGTATTAAATAGAGGCTGGTGTAGTCACAGAATGGGATGCCACAAAAACCAGAGAGCATGCACAGCAAAAGTGTCTTTATCAGGCCTAATTTCTATGAGAATAAGTGCAAATGGTTATTATGGTATTAAATAGAGGCTGGTGTAGTCACAGAATGGGATGTCACAAAAACCAGAGAGCATGCACAGCAAAAGTGTCTTTATCAGGCCTAATTTCTATGAGAATAAGTGCAAATGGTTATTATGGTATTAAATAGAGGCTGGTGTAGTCACAGAATGGGATGCCACAAAAACCAGAGAGCATGCACAGCAAAAGTGTCTTTATCAGGCCTGATTTCTATGAGAATAAGTGCAAATGGTTATTATGGTATTAAATAGAGGCGGTGTAGTCACAGAATGGGATGCCACAAAAACCAGAGAGCATGCACAGCAAAAGTGTCTTTATCAGGCCTAATTTCTATGAGAATTAGTGCAAATGGTTATTATGGTATTAAATAGAGGCTGGTGTAGTCACAGAATGGGATGCCACAAAAACCAGAGAGCATGCACAGCAAAAGTGTCTTTATCAGGCCTGATTTCTATGAGAATAAGTGCAAATGGTTATTATGGTATTAAATAGAGGCTGGTGTAGTCACAGAATGGGATGCCACAAAAACCAGAGAGCATGCACAGCAAAAGTGTCTTTATCAGGCCTAATTTCTATGAGAATAAGTGCAAATGGTTATTATGGTATTAAATAGAGGCTGGTGTAGTCACAGAATGGGATGCCACAAAAACCAGAGAGCATGCACAGCAAAAGTGTCTTTATCAGGCCTAATTTCTATGAGAATAAGTGCAAATGGTTATTATGGTATTAAATAGAGGCTGGTGTTGTCACAGAATGGGATGCCACAAAAACCAGAGAGCATGCACAGCAAAAGTGTCTTTATCAGGCCTAATTTCTATGAGAATAAGTGCAAATGGTTATTATGGTATTAAATAGAGGCTGGTGTAGTCACAGAATGGGATGCCACAAAAACCAGAGAGCATGCACAGCAAAAGTGTCTTTATCAGGCCTAATTTCTATGAGAATAAGTGCAAATGGTTATTATGGTATTAAATAGAGGCGGTGTAGTCACAAAATGGGATGCCACAAAAACCAGAGAGCATGCACAGCAAAAGTGTCTTTATCAGGCCTAATTTCTATGAGAATAAGTGCAAATGGTGTTAGGCGCCGGACACCCTTCTCTCTTAAGCCAGATAATCCCCAATCTCCACCGCCTCTTCTGCCTTTAGACAAGTCCCCGCTCGCAGGAGACGCGGATTGTGCCTCTCCAGACTCGGTTACCCCCAGGACTTAGTTGGCGCAAAGATTACCGGCTTAAGGTGGAGACGGGTGAACGGCGGGGTATCCCGAATATGGATGCCGGGATGTAAATGGGATTACAAACAGAGAGTCAATCAGAGAGGTCCAGAAACAAGCCAAGGTCAAGCCGGGTGGTCACTGAGCGCGGTATCCAAGGGGTCAAGCGAAGGGTAGTCAAAAACGAGCCGAGGTCAAACCGGATGAGCACCAAAACGCAGTAACAGAGGGATCAGGCACAAGCGAAGTCAGGACGGGCAGCAGACGAGGATGGTCAGAGACGAAGCCGAGTTGAACACAGTAACGCAGACTATAACGCACACCCTACTAACCAGAGGCTATAACGGGCACTGGACAATGGGGCAGCCTGATAATAAAGGGAAGACTGGCCAATGGGAAGGGGAAAAGGAAAGGAGAGGGAAGTGTGCTGATTGGTGCGACAGTGACGACCCAATGGGAGCGGTCCCAGGAACTGGACCTGCCCAGGCCAGACGGGCTGTCCAGTCCCTGGGCCCGGCTCCCATCAGGACAGCTGATGATTTAACTTGAAACTTGCCCCCGGCGGATGCGCTGGGAGCAGCGCCGCCTGGGGGCATACACAGAGCGTGCTCGCGCGCGTGCGCGAGCACGCGAATGGCCGGGCGCGCTCCCGGCCGGGGGAAGCACAGCCGCGCCGGCAGAGGACACCACGGGGCCGCCTGCCCCCGCCGCACGGCTCGCAGCGAGGCCGCCGCACCCCGCCGCCGCCACGCTGGCCTCAGAGCGGAACCGAGAGCCAGCAGCAGGACGGGGCCGTGACGCGCCGCGGGACCGTGGCCGGGAGGCAGGTAAGATCCTAACATTACCCCCCCCCTGAGGAGGGGCCACCGGACCCTCCAAGCTGGGCTTCTGAGGATTCTCCCTGTGGAATTTTCTCACCAATCTTTGTGCATGAACTTCCCTAGCAGGAACCCATGACCTTTCCTCAGGACCGTAACCCTTCCAATCAATCAAATACTGAAGGGAACCACGGAAAAAGCGAGAGTCCAAAACCCGAGCAACCTCGAATTCCTGTTGCCCGTCAACTAGAATGGGATCCGGAAGATTATCGGGTTCAAAGTTTCTGGCAGGTTTCAAAAGGGAGACGTGGAATGAGTTACAAATCCTCATAGAAGGCGGGAGATCCAGGCGATAGGTAACCCGATTGATTCTCTGCAGTACGGGGAAAGGACCAATAAATCTTGGACCCAACTTGGCAGATGGCTGGCGTAAGGCCAGATTTTTGGTCGAAAGCCACACCAAATCGCCGACCAAATAATCAGGATTATTATATCGCCTACGATCAGCAAAATTTTTTTGTTGGATCACAGCCTTAGACAGGTGTTGCTGAATTTTATCCCATAACTTTGGCCACTGAGACATCCATTCATCTAGAGAAGGTACTCTAGAAGGCTGGTCCGACAAGGCCGAAAATTTCAAATCTTTACCGTAAATGCAACGAAACGGAGATACCCCGGTGGAGGAATGCGTGGCATTATTAAGGGCAAATTCAGCAAATGGAAGAAACAACACCCAATCCGTCTGGACATCAGAAATGAAACAGCGTAAATATTGCTCCAAGGATTGGTTCGTTCTTTCCGTTTGCCCGTTGGACTGAGGATGAAACGCAGATGATAGGGAGAAAGTGAAGCCCAACTTGAGACAAAAAGTCCTCCAAAAACGGGAAACAAACTGGACCCCCCTATCTGACACAACATCCTCCGGGATACCATGGATTTTAAATATGTGTGTCACAAAAAGTTGGGCCAGGACCTGAGCAGTAGGTAGCTTCTTTAATGGGATGAAATGAGCCATCTTACTAAACCGATCTACCACCACCCAGACGACAGTGTACCCTTGGGAAGGTGGAAGATCGGTGATAAAATCCATGGCCAGATGGGTCCAGGGGTGGGAGGGAATGGGCAATGGAAGTAGAGGACCCTCAGGAGGGTGTCTTAATGATTTGCTGCGGGCACAAATCTTACAGGCTCGCACGTACTCTTGTGCGTCTTTTCTAAGGGACGGCCACCAAACCTGACGAGACAGCAGGGAGATGGTTTTCTTGACACCAGGATGACCCGCCAACTTAGAGTCATGGAACTGGTGCAAAACCGCAGCCCGATAGGCAGCGGGCACAAATTGGGCATAACTGGGTTTTTCGGGCGGGGCTTCAGACTGGAACCGGGTTAAATCAGGAAGCTCTGGCTGGATAGCAGCTACTACCAGAGCCTGGGACAAAATGGGTAAATTTTCCCCTTCTGGTACAGTAGAAGCAGAAAAACTACGTGATAAGGCATCAGCCTTCACGTTCTTGGATCCCGGTTTATAAGTAATAGAAAAATTGAACCGGGAGAAGAACAGAGACCAGCGAGCCTGCCTAGGGGTCAATCTTTTAGCGGACTGAATGTACTCTAAGTTCTTATGGTCGGTAAAGACAGTAACAGGAAATTGAGCCCCTTCCAGCCAATGTCTCCATTCTTGAAACGCCAGTTTATTCGCCAATAGTTCTCGATTCCCAATATCGTAATTTCTCTCGGCAGGGGTAAATTTTTTGGAGAAGAAGGCACAGGGATGGAGGCGCTCAGGGAAACCGCTATATTGCGAAAGCACTGCTCCTACACCGAGTTCGGAGGCATCCACTTCCACAATAAAGGGTAATTGGCAATCCGGGTGCACTAACACAGGGGCGGAACTAAAAACTTCTTTTAATTCCCTGAAAGCCAAGACGGATTGCTCTGGCCAAACAGCAGGATACTCCCCTTTCTTGGTGAGATTAGTGAGGGGGGCTACCAGGGTGGAAAAATTTTTAATGAATCTCCTATAGAAGTTGGCAAACCCCAAAAATCTTTGTAACCCCTTAAGATCTTTGGGTTGTTCCCACTCTAGCACCGCTTTAACCTTGGATTGGTCCATGGAAAGGCCGGTATTAGAAATGATGTAACCCAAGAAGGGAACTTCAGTAACCTCAAATTGGCATTTTTTCAGTTTGGCAAATAAATGATTCTCCCTGAGCTTCTGTAAAACCAGACGAACATGTTTACGATGTTCTGATAGCGAGGAAGAGAAAATCAGAATATCATCCAAATACACTACAACAAAACGGCCCAAGTATTCCCTAAAGATTTCATTCACGAAATCCTGAAAGACTGCGGGAGCATTACATAAGCCGAATGGCATTACCAGGTACTCATAATGCCCTTCATGGGTATTAAAAGCTGTTTTCCATTCATCTCCCTGCCGAATCCTGATAAGATTATAGGCCCCGCGGAGATCTAATTTGGAGAACACTTGGGCCCCAATCACCTGAGTGAACAGCCCATCAATTAAAGGCAGGGGATACTTATTCTTAACCGTTATTTTATTTAAACCCCGGTAGTCGATACAGGGCCGGAGTCCCCCATCTTTTTTCTCGACAAAGAAAAACCCTGCCCCTGCCGGAGAAGAGGACGCCCATATAAAACCCTTCTTTAGGTTTTCTGCGATATACTCCCGCATAGCAAGATTTTCGGCTCGTGTTAAATTGAAGATTTTCCCCCTAGGCGGCATAGTACCCGGGAGAAGCTCGATGGGGCAATCCCAAGGTCTATGAGGGGGAAGTTTATCAGCCGCTTTTTCAGAGAATACATCAGAAAAATCTAGATATGGGCTAGGCACTTCTTCAGGGGATAACTGAGTGGCTCGCACTGGAAGTTCCAGACAGGAATGAAAGCACAGAGGGCCCCATTTAACAATTTGCCTAGTCACCCAATCGATTTGGGGATTATGTTTCTGTAGCCAAGGTAGCCCAAGAACTAGAGGGGTAGAAGGCATTTTTAGAACTAAAAGGGAAATTAATTCAGAATGCCCCGCTCCCACTCTAAGCAGGACTGGTGAGGTTCTATATTGAATGAGCCCCCCCGCAATGGGTGTGTTGTCAATGGCGGAGACCCGAATGGCTACAGGAAGGGACTGGAGCGGAATTCCTAGGCTTTGAGCTAAATCAAAGTCAAGGAAGTTCCCCGCTGCACCACAATCTAAGAGAGCTTCCAGACTGATACATTCTAGGTCAAGTTTTACCTGGACCGGAATCATAAATGGAGACAATACACAAGGAGATACCTTACAGCCTAGGTGGGACCCCTCGATTCCCCCTAGGCTCTGAAGTTTCCCGACGGCTTCTTGGGGCAGGCTCTGACCATGTGACCTGTTCCGCCACAGTAAAGGCAGAGACCTTCTGACAAGCGCCGACGTCTCTCAGCTTCAGTGAGCCTGGTGGCGCCCAGCTGCATGGGCTCCTCTGAGGAAGGCATGGCTGGAACTTCGGCTCTCAAGCTGGAGTCGGGGTGTGCCCCTTTTTCCAAGCGTCTCTCCCGCAGACGTCGGTCAATGCGAATGGCCAAATGCATGGTTTCGTCCAAGGTCTGAGGAACTGGATAATTCACAAGAATGTCCTTGATGGAGTCAGACAATCCTAGCCTGAACTGACCGCATAGCGCTGGATCGTTCCAACGTGAATCGACCGCCCATCGTCGAAACTCAGAGCAGTAATCTTCAGCTGGCCGTCGTCCTTGGCGTAAGGTACGAAGCTTTGCGTCTGCTGTGGCCCCCCTATCAGGATCATCGTATAAAATCTCCATAGCTGAGAAGAAACTATCCACAGAAAGACGAGCGGGATCCTGGGGCGACAGACTGAAGGCCCATGATTGTGGATCCCCTTGGAGGAGGGAGATAACGAGACCCACGCGCTGCTCCTGTGACCCAGAGGAGGTTGGTCGAAGATGGAAGTAGAGCTTACACGAGTCCCGAAAATTTGCAAATTTGGCTCTGTCTCCAGAGAACTTATCTGGAAGTGGAATTTTGGGTTCCACTGATGATGCGGCCGAAGCCCCTTGAGGGCTGGTGTTAATCGGAGCTGGACGGTTCTCCTGGGCCGCCACGCGATGGGCCAGGTGCTCAACGGCCGCGGTTAAGGCCTGCACCTGCTCCAAAATCTGGTCCATTCTTTGGCCCGTTATACTGTTAGGCGCCGGACACCCTTCTCTCTTAAGCCAGATAATCCCCAATCTCCACCGCCTCTTCTGCCTTTAGACAAGTCCCCGCTCGCAGGAGACGCGGATTGTGCCTCTCCAGACTCGGTTACCCCCAGGACTTAGTTGGCGCAAAGATTACCGGCTTAAGGTGGAGACGGGTGAACGGCGGGGTATCCCGAATATGGATGCCGGGATGTAAATGGGATTACAAACAGAGAGTCAATCAGAGAGGTCCAGAAACAAGCCAAGGTCAAGCCGGGTGGTCACTGAGCACGGTATCCAAGGGGTCAAGCGAAGGGTAGTCAAAAACGAGCCGAGGTCAAACCGGATGAGCACCAAAACGCAGTAACAGAGGGATCAGGCACAAGCGAAGTCAGGACAGGCGAAAAGGTCAGGACGGGCAGCAGACGAGGATGGTCAGAGACGAAGCCGAGTTGAACACAGTAACGCAGACTATAACGCACACCCTACTAACCAGAGGCTATAACGGGCACTGGACAATGGGGCAGCCTGATAATAAAGGGAAGACTGGCCAATGGGAAGGGGAAAAGGAAAGGAGAGGGAAGTGTGCTGATTGGTGCGACAGTGACGACCCAATGGGAGCGGTCCCAGGAACTGGACCTGCCCAGGCCAGACGGGCTGTCCAGTCCCTGGGCCCGGCTCCCATCAGGACAGCTGATGATTTAACTTGAAACTTGCCCCCGGCGGATGCGCTGGGAGCAGCGCCGCCTGGGGGCATACACAGAGCGTGCTCGCGCGCGTGCGCGAGCGCGCGAATGGCCGGGCGCGCTCCCGGCCGGGGGAAGCACAGCCGCGCCGGCAGAGGACACCACGGGGCCGCCTGCCCCCGCCGCACGGCTCGCAGCGAGGCCGCCGCACCCCGCCGCCGCCACGCTGGCCTCAGAGCGGAACCGAGAGCCAGCAGCAGGACGGGGCCGTGACGCGCCGCGGGACCGTGGCCGGGAGGCAGGTAAGATCCTAACAAATGGTTATTATGGTATTAAATAGAGGCTGGTGTAGTCACAGAATGGGATGCCACAAAAACCAGAGAGCATGCACAGCAAAAGTGTCTTTATCAGGCCTAATTTCTATGAGAATAAGTGCAAATGGTTATTATGGTATTAAATAGAGGCTGGTGTAGTCACAGAATGGGATGCCACAAAAACCAGAGAGCATGCACAGCAAAAGTGTCTTTATCAGGCCTGATTTCTATGAGAATAAGTGCAAATGGTTATTATGGTATTAAATAGAGGCTGGTGTAGTCACAGAATGGGATGCCACAAAAACCAGAGAGCATGCACAGCAAAAGTGTCTTTATCAGGCCTAATTTCTATGAGAATAAGTGCAAATGGTTATTATGGTATTAAATAGAGGCTGGTGTAGTCACAGAATGGGATGCCACAAAAACCAGAGAGCATGCACAGCAAAAGTGTCTTTATCAGGCCTGATTTCTATGAGAATAAGTGCAAATGGTTATTATGGTATTAAATAGAGGCTGGTGTAGTCACAGAATGGGATGCCACAAAAACCAGAGAGCATGCACAGCAAAAGTGTCTTTATCAGGCCTAATTTCTATGAGAATAAGTGCAAATGGTTATTATGGTATTAAATAGAGGCTGGTGTAGTCACAGAATGGGATGCCACAAAAACCAGAGAGCATGCACAGCAAAAGTGTCTTTATCAGGCCTAATTTCTATGAGAATAAGTGCAAATGGTTATTATGGTATTAAATAGAGGCGGTGTAGTCACAGAATGGGATGCCACAAAAACCAGAGAGCATGCACAGCAAAAGTGTCTTTATCAGGCCTAATTTCTATGAGAATAAGTGCAAATGGTTATTATGGTATTAAATAGAGGCTGGTGTAGTCACAGAATGGGATGCCACAAAAACCAGAGAGCATGCACAGCAAAAGTGTCTTTATCAGGCCTGATTTCTATGAGAATAAGTGCAAATGGTTATTATGGTATTAAATAGAGGCTGGTGTAGTCACAGAATGGGATGCCACAAAAACCAGAGAGCATGCACAGCAAAAGTGTCTTTATCAGGCCTAATTTCTATGAGAATAAGTGCAAATGGTTATTATGGTATTAAATAGAGGCTGGTGTAGTCACAGAATGGGATGCCACAAAAACCAGAGAGCATGCACAGCAAAAGTGTCTTTATCAGGCCTGATTTCTATGAGAATAAGTGCAAATGGTTATTATGGTATTAAATAGAGGCTGGTGTAGTCACAGAATGGGATGCCACAAAAACCAGAGAGCATGCACAGCAAAAGTGTCTTTATCAGGCCTAATTTCTATGAGAATAAGTGCAAATGGTTATTATGGTATTAAATAGAGGCTGGTGTAGTCACAGAATGGGATGCCACAGAAAACCAGAGAGCATGCACAGCAAAAGTGTCTTTATCAGGCCTAATTTCTATGAGAATAAGTGCAAATGGTTATTATGGTATTAAATAGAGGCTGGTGTAGTCACAGAATGGGATGCCACAAAAACCAGAGAGCATGCACAGCAAAAGTGTCTTTATCAGGCCTGATTTCTATGAGAATAAGTGCAAATGGTTATTATGGTATTAAATGGAGGCTGGTGTAGTCACAGAATGGGATGCCACAAAAACCAGAGAGCATGCACAGCAAAAGTGTCTTTATCAGGCCTAATTTCTATGAGAATAAGTGCAAATGGTTATTATGGTATTAAATAGAGGCTGGTGTAGTCACAGAATGGGATGCCACAAAAACCAGAGAGCATGCACAGCAAAAGTGTCTTTATCAGGCCTAATTTCTATGAGAATAAGTGCAAATGGTTATTATGATATTAAATAGAGGCTGGTGTAGTCACAGAATGGGATGCCACAAAAACCAGAGAGCATGCACAGCAAAGGTGTCTTTATCAGGCCTAATTTCTATGAGAATAAGTGCAAATGGTTATTATGGTATAAAATAGAGGCTGGTGTAGTCACAGAATGGGATGCCACAAAAACCAGAGAGCATGCACAGCAAAAGTGTCTTTATCAGGCCTGATTTCTATGAGAATAAGTGCAAATGGTTATTATGGTATTAAATAGAGGCTGGTGTAGTCACAGAATGGGATGCCACAAAAACCAGAGAGCATGCACAGCAAAAGGGTCTTTATCAGGCCTAATTTCTATGAGAATAAGTGCAAATGGTTATTGTGGTATTAAATAGAGGCTGGTGTAGTCACAGAATGGGATGCCACAAAAACCAGAGAGCATGCACAGCAAAAGTGTCTTTATCAGGCCTGATTTCTATGAGAATAAGTGCAAATGGTTATTATGGTATTAAATAGAGGCTGGTGTAGTCACAGAATGGGATGCCACAAAAACCAGAGAGCATGCACAGCAAAAGTGTCTTTATCAGGCCTAATTTCTATGAGAATAAGTGCAAATGGTTATTATGGTATTAAATAGAGGCTGGTGTAGTCACAGAATGGGATGCCACAAAAACCAGAGAGCATGCACAGCAAAAGTGTCTTTATCAGGCCTGATTTCTATGAGAATAAGTGCAAATGGTTATTATGGTATTAAATAGAGGCTGGTGTAGTCACAGAATGGGATGCCACAAAAACCAGAGAGTATGCACAGCAAAAGTGTCTTTATCAGGCCTAATTTCTATGAGAATAAGTGCAAATGGTTATATGGTCTTAAACAGAGGCTGCTGTAGTCACAGAATGGGATGCCTCACAGCAGACTTAAGATCAGTTCAGTATATATGCACAGTTAGTTAGTATAAGCAGCCTGAAAACGCTAACAAAGCCTGTCAGGCTGGATGAAAAAAAAAAAAAAAACCTCCCTGTGACAGGCTGACAGCCTCTGATTTTTCTACCTTTCCCTGTTTTTCGCTGACTTTCTGTCTGTCTCCTGTCTGTCTCCTGCCTGTTTCCAGCCTGTCCCTGTCTGTCCCTGCCTGTCTAACTGTCTCTCTCCCTGCCTACAGCAGCGTCCTGTCTCTCACGAATGCAATAGAGAAATGAGGAAAAGCAAGATGGCCGGCCTTAAATAGCGCTGTGACGTCACCGGGCTTGCTGGCTGCTGATAGGCTGCATGTGACTGTCCCAGCTTGCACTGGCGCGGGGTTGATGTCTGGACATGTCCCGTCCGCCATCTTAGAATGCCTGTAATGTAAATGAATGGATGTTAAAGGAAAACTTCGAGCGATTGAATCGCGGGGAAATTCGGATTCGATCCGAATCGAATTTTTCCTGAAATTCGGATCGAATCCGGGTTCGTCCGGATCGATTCGCTCATCCTTATCCCTAACCTTCTCTTTTCAATTTCATTATTTCTTCCAGATGACAGATCAAGTCGGAATAACACAGAACATGGCAATATCTCCTTGGGCGCTGAAACAGAAGATTACTTTACAGCAGACAATGAAGGATACCAAACTACCCTAGAACCCCATCCAGTGAATAAATCTAAGAAGCCACATGTATGTCCTTACTGTGGGAGCTGTTTTAAACAAAAAAGCCATCTTAACCAACACACAAAAATTCATACAGCAGAAAAGCCGTATTCTTGCACTGGTGAGTTGTGTGGCGGCCAGAATGGGGTTCACCCAGGAGGGTATCCTTATTTGGGATGCACCATGGGAAGGCCGGCAACCAGGCCTGGAGTCTTTTTACACATGCAATCTGGTTTTTCTAACCAAATATTTTTTTTTATGTGCCCTGAAACAAATCCATTGTGTTCATGTTTAGAAAGTTTGTTCTCTGCCATCTTCCAAAGTTCTTTCTATTATATTGTATTACTTTTTGTTTTAAAGCATGGATGCTCAACCTTTTGACGAGCGTGGGCCACTTAATTGTTTAGGAGCCTGGTTGTGGGCTGCATTAAATAGGTTCAGATTTTTTTCAGTTAAAACAACATAATGAAGATTTTCTACAATTAGGATATGTAAACAATTTTCTCTAATATCTCCTTGAATGGCCCTTAAGTTATGTAAACAATTTTACTCCTCAATAACTAAAATATCAATAATAAATATATATATATATATATATATATATCTTGCCCGGCTCGACTAAAATAGGCAAACAAATATATTAATATCTGGCCAATGATAACACAACGGATACACGCAAAAGACTGTAGATTCTTTGGACTTCCAGGACAAATAGCAAATGAAGAGATATATTGTTGGTAAAATGATAAAAACACTCTATGATCAGAGTTCTGAGACCAGCATACGTATATCCAATGATTAAGGAAATTTCCTGACCAGCAACTCATACCATTACCATCCTGACCTGGGAACCCACCAGCCGACCGTTAAGCTGGCAGCCTTCCTTCTATCTCGCTCCTCTTCTTCCTGCCTCCTAAGGCTCCCCCAGTTATACACAGAAAAACCTTTGATCTCCAGACTTGTCTTACTGGACAATCCAGTGGGCAAGTATTGCAATTTCCCAGCCTGTGAAACTGGATTTCAACATGATCATAGTCTGCTCTCTCAAACCTGAATTGAAACCGGTTTTGTTATTAGGGTGGGACAGAAGAATGTGGGCTGACCGGCCTCTAGACTTGTATATACTATGTGTATAACTAAGAGCCGCGTTAGGCTCAAACGCGTTACACGTACCTAGCCTATGCTGTCACTGGCCCACTCTATGTCACCTGTACCATGCACGCTTCCATTCTGGACTGAGCAATTTTAATTGGATGCATTAAAGGTTATGTTTTACTTCAACGGCTGGACATTACACTGAACTTGTCTGTCAGTATTGCCTGGGATCTCAAAGTCCGTGCCGAAGTGGATAGTTGGTGAGCTAGCTGTTTTCCTTTCTTCTAGACTTGAGAGGCACCAAGGCCTGAATGATCAACTGCAGTTGATTATACATACAGACATAGATTAAAACATTACACAATATTTTAACAATATTCATTTTCCATAAAGGCCCCTTATTTACAGGTACCCACTGTCTCTACTCGTATATCCTTTTGCCACACCCCTACATGCTAGCAATGCAAAGTCCGATTTGCGTACCTCTCTGAATATATGGGTTCCTTATTTATAGCCCTTCCCCATTAGTCCCACATCCTAACCTTGTTCCCAATGCTCAACCCATCTAAGCTGCCACCAATGGTAAGCATACAATTATTATAGAAAAACTATTTTGCCAAATACTTCATCTAGAGGTGGGGTTGTACAATCCATGTTACCCTGTTCCTCCAAGCCACCGCTGTCAAATCTATTTGCCAATGTGCCCCTCCAATATCACTCTCCGTGCAATCGTTCATCCTTACTGTACCCCTATTTATCTACCTCATCTACATGTCAATTCTATTTACCCCTCCCACAGCAGGTCTGGGGCCACATCAGATGGTTCTGAGGGCCACATGTGGCCCCCGTGCTGCAGGTTGAACATGTGTGTATTAAGTGCAGCTTTTCAGGCCCACACATGCTGCCTTGGAGAACCAGACTTGACTATCTCCTCTTAGATTTGCCCATTATAGGTTTTCTTGGATCAACATTCTCCTATTTATTATAGTTATGGGTAGTTTTGATGGAGCCAGTCACATGTAAGGGCAATTCTCATATTTACAAGAATTTTTGTTGTAGAATATCCCACATTGTCATAGTGCCTCATAGAATGTTTTCCTCAGTTGGAGCTTAATCTTTTTCCAAAGATGTGTCCATATCTCTATCATCTTGTGTAATCTAAATTTACTCAACCCTTGTTTTATGTCCAGCTATTTTAACTGAACCATATTCCTCCCTAACCTTCTCTTTTCAACTTCATTATTTCTTCCAGATGACAGATCAAGTCGGAATAACACAGAACATGGCAATATTTCCTCGAGTGCTGAAACAGAAGATGACTTTACAGCAGACGATGAAGGATACCAAACTACCCTAGAACCCCATCCAGTGAATAAATCTATGAAGCCACATGTATGTTCTTACTGTGGGAGCTGTTTTAAACAAAAAAGCAATCTTAACCGACACACAAAAATTCATACAGCAGAAAAGCCGTATTCTTGCACTGAATGTGATAAAACGTTTTATCGAAAATACAGACTTATATGTCATAAAAGCGTTCACACAGGGGAGAAACCATTTGCATGTTCTGAATGTGGGAAATGTTTTTCTCTGAAATCAGCTCTTATCAGTCATGAAAGACTTCATACAGGGGAGAAACCATTTGCATGTTCTGAATGTGGGAAATGTTTTTCTCTGAAATCAGCTCTTATCGGTCATGAAAGAGTTCATACAGGGGTGAAGCCATATTCATGTTCTGAATGTGGGAAACCTTTTTCTTTTAAATCTGGGCTCATCCGTCATGAAAGAGTTCATAGTGGGGAGAAGCCATATTCTTGCTCTGAATGTGGGAAATGTTTTTCTACTCACTCTAACTATAAAAGCCATGAAAAGATTCATACAGGGGATAAACGATATTCATGTTTCAGATGCGACAAGAAATTTAGTCAAAAGTCACAGCTTAGCATTCATGAAAGAGTTCATACAGGGGAGAAGCCATATCCATGTCCTGTCTGCGGGAAATGTTTTTCCATAAAAGTAAACCTTATTTTGCATGAAAGAATGCATACAGGAGAGAAGCCATTTACCTGTTCTGAATGTGGGCAACATTTTGCTCGTAAAGCGACCCTCATCTGTCATGAAAGAACTCATACAGGAGAGAAGCCATATTCCTGTTCTGAATGTGGGAGATGTTTTACTAGTAGAACAACCCTCAACACTCATAAAAGGGTTCATACAGGGGTGAAGCCATATTCTTGCTCTGAATGTGGTAAATGTTTTTCTCAGTCATCACAGCTTATTGAACATGAAAGAATGCATACAGGAGAGAGGCCATTTTCCTGTTCTGAATGTGGGAAACGTTTTTTGTATAAAGCAAACCTTAAATGCCATGTAAGGCGTCATACAGGGGAAAAGCCATTTTCTTGTTCTGAATGTGGGAAATGTTTTTTTCAAAAAATAGAACTTTTACAGCATGAACAAATTCATACTGGGGAAATGCCGTTTGCTTGTTCCATGTGTGGAAAATGCTTTTGTTTAAATTCACAGCTTAAAAGTCATATGAGATTTCATACAGAAGTGAGGTCTTATTGCTGTTCTGAATGTGGGAAATCCTTTAAATCTAGTTCAAATCTTAGAAGTCATGAAAAAGCCCATACAGGAGAGAAGCCACATTCCTGCGCCGAATGTGGGAAATGTTTTTCTCGGACCACAGAGCTTCGTGAACATTTAAAGGTTCATACAAAGGAGAAGCCATATTCTTGCCCTGAATGTGGGAATTGTTTTGCTCAGAAATCACACCTTCTTGCACATGAAAAGACTCATACAGGGGAGAAGCCATACTCGTGTTCTAGATGTAAAAAATGTTTTTCCCAACTAGGGCACCTTCGCAGTCATGAACAGTCATATTCCTGTTCTGAATGTGGAAAATGTTTTACTCGGAAATCAGACCTTAAAAGTCATAAAGAGGCTCATAAAGGGTTGTAGCCATAATCCTCTTTTCCAGTGATTCCTAGCTTGGCATACTTTCATTCGTTTTTATAGGCCCAGAGCCACACTGATGTCCTCAAACTGTCCTACTTTAAATTATTTTTCTTTAGTGATTATGACTTAAATAGACTGTCTGGAGAGTAAAAGGAAAACATGACAGGGCAGCAGGAGACAACGGGGATAGTATATTCTATACAAACGAATGACCTAAGTATGATGGACATTTTTTAAGTATTCTTTTTTTCATGTGTAGAAAATCAGCCTTTTTTTGTCTTATTCCCTTTTTTGTATATTATTTTGTGATATTATGCACACTGCATGCTTTATATCCTCACAGGTATCATATGTCTTGTCACACTTGATTCCCTCTGTAGAGGGAATACTGGAACATAGATGTATGAAAGGCTCCGCAAGGAGTACATACGTGACATGACAAGAATGTACTTAAGCATATGGATGTAAATGATGTCATTTCAATGTAATAAGCATTTTAAACATATTTAATATAAGTATATGTTTTTATAAAATTAGAAGGCGTGGTCATAGTTCTAAGCCCCAAAATGTCCTAAGGGGACCTAGCCCTGGATAAAGTATACACTTGATAAATGACCTGTTTTGATTGCTTTTTGCTCATACGTTTTCCAATATCATGGTGCATTGCTTCTTTCTGAAGAAATTGTCTTTCCGAAGTATCACTCCCATGGAAGATAATGGGAAGGTTATGTGTGCATATCTTTTTGTTAGAACTTCTGAAAGGTAATATTTTTTTATAAGAAAATATTTTTAAGACTATACTTTTTTAAAAGTTTGTTAAAACAAAATATTCACATATATAGTATGTCTGTCTTTTTTCGTTTGTAGCTAGTAGAAGAAAATCTCATAACATTAACAGTTACTATTAGCTGTTTCCTGTAAAGAATAACCCCTTCCCTTGGTTGAACCTAATGGACATATGTCTGTTTTCTGCCATATTATCTATGTAACTGTCAGCAATGCTGCCCTTGCCCTGCTGCAAACCCCGGCCATCTTGGGATCGGGTGAAATCCTAATTCCTTTCTCCAAGCAAAGGGGTTGTAAATATTTAGGGATGCTGGGTATGCATTGAACCAAACTCAGAGCCCCACCTTGCTTCCTGGTCCTTGCATTCAGAATCCCACACAGGCTTGAGGCCTGATCTCTTGTGATCTAGCCCTGTCTGCTGCATCTAATTCCTGTCCAGAGCCCCTGTCTGCTTCATCTGATTCTTGTCCAGAGCCCCTGCCTGCTGCATCTGATTTCTGGCTAGAGACCTTAGGGTCGATTCAGAGAAACACCAAAAACGTTAGTATTTTTTCCGATCTGTGTTTTTTTGGTGTAAATTTTCCGATTTCGTATGAACATTCGAGCGATTCTATCATGCATTTCAAACCGTGTGTAAGTTTTCCGTCCGTTCGTATGGCAGTTAGTGAATCAGTTGAATGTCAGTTTCCATCCTGACTTTTCCGTTTCCTTTCTCAGGTTTCAAAGTCGGTTTTGGATTTTGCCCTTTTTCCTTTTTTGTCCGGACGAAAATCCTTATGATCTTGCGCCTGCACACTACAAACTTAACTCATTAAAGTGCTGCCTACATATTTGGCTCACTCACTTCTTCTACAATGCTTAGCTAAATCACTTTGCACTTTCTTACATCTTCCATGTCTCACCCCTAAAACTGACCCAAACCACCGTGCGCTCATCTTCATTTCTGCTTTTTCTTTATTTCATTCGTTTTGTGGTAACCAACCATTAATGAATGTATTTCTAAAAGTAAATCATACATTTTTTTTTTTTTTTTTAACTGGCATTTTTTACTTGCGTTTTTTAATTACAATTTTTGGTTTCAAATGGTACAACTTTAAATTTTTTGTGTTGTTACCCACACCCTGTACATACAGATTGCTCTCCCAATTTTGAAAACACCCAGCATCTTCTGCATGTTATGAGCCTTGAAACAGCCAAGATGGCGGGTCAGGTAATATAAGGCAGCCTGCAAACAGAAAGGGCCTTGTGACTGTGTTGCTCTGCATTCTGGGATTTCTGACCTTTCAAGGCCCCCAGCTCTGCTGTCTCTGAGCAAAACACAGCTGTAACCCGCACCCTGCACTTTATCCCACTCTCCTCTCCTCAGTAAGTGTGATGCATCTGACCAAAGATAAGATAAAATAATTACACAAAGCAAAGGTTGCCAACTACAACAATAAATCCGAAAACAAATTAAGATTCAAGTACAACAACAATCCCCAAAAAAAATAACAAAGGACATAAGTTTAAAAATAAATCGCAATTTATGTGTCAAACTAGATAGGAACATAAAGTGTATGTTCACAAATGCCAGAAGTCTGGCAAGTAAAGTGGGGGAGCTTGAGGCTCTGGTGCTGGCAGAGAATATTGATGTTGTTGGTGTGGCTGAGACATGGCTGGATTCCACACATGACTGGACTGTCAATCTACAAGGTTTTGCTCTTTTTCGGAAAGACAGAGCAAAAAGGAAAGGGGGTGGCGTGTGTCTTTATGTAAAGCAAGAACTCAAAGCATATATTAATGAGGGGATACTAGCAGAAGATTGTGAGGATGTAGAATCCTTGTGGGTAGAAGTAGGGGGCGATATAAACAATGCTAAAATACAGTTTGGTGTAATCTATAGGCCCCCAAATATAACTGAGGAAATAGAGGGTCAACTGCATAAACAGATAGAGCGGGCATCACAGGCTGGTACAGTGGTGGTGATGGGGGACTTCAACTATCCAGGAATCGACTGGAGACATGGTTCTGCTTCCACTACAAGGGGGAGAGCATTCCTCAGCTTGCTACAAGATAATTATATGAATCAGTTTGTGGAGGCACCAACTAGGGGTGATGCTATTCTAGATCTTGTAATATCAAATAATGATGACCTGATGGGGACAGTAACAGTCCGTGAAAATCTTGGTAACAGTGACCACAATATAATTGTATTTAACATAAACTGTAAGAAAGATTTTCTTCCTGGGAAGGCAAAAACATTAAATTTTAGAAAGGCCAACTTCCCCAGGCTCAGAGCTGCACTCAAGGACATAGACTGGGAGCATCTGTTCAGGAATAAGGATACAGATGCCAAATGGGAGTGCTTTAAATCAATTGTGAGTAGCAACGTTGCAAAATGTATTCCTACGGGTAACAAATATAAGCGGCTAAAGTTAAACCCCTCATGGCTGACACCTGCGGTTAAAAGGGCAATAAAGAACAAAAAAAGGGCATTTAAACATTACAAGGCTGAACTCTCAGCTGTAACACTTGAACAGTATAAACTAGTAAATAAAGTGTGTAAGAAAGAAATAAGGTTGGCAAAAGCACAAAATGAACGAGATGTGGCCAAAGAAAGCAAAACAAACCCTAAACGATTTTTCAAATATATTAATTCGAAGAAAACTAAATCAGAACAGGTAGGTGCCCTAATTAATGATAATGGGGAAATGGTCACTGGGGATGAGGATAAGGCAGAGCTGTTAAATGGATTCTTTAGCTCTGTGTACACAAGAGAAGCGCAAGGAGCCAACACAGGAGATGCCACTGATAGTAATAGCCCAAGTATAATAATTAACAAGCTAAACGTGGATATCATCCAAGAAAAACTCAATAATTTAAATGTGAATAAGACTGGAGGACCAGATGGACTTCACCCAAGAGTTCTCAAAGAACTCAGTTCCGTTATCTCGTCACCTCTGTTGTTGATCTTTAAAGACTCACTAGCAACTGGTATGGTGCCAAGGGACTGGCGCAGGGCAAATGTGGTGCCCATTTTTAAAAAGGGCTCTAGGTCTTCTCCGGGCAATTACAGACCTGTTAGCTTAACATCCATTGTGGGGAAATTGTTTGAGGGACTATTAAGGGACAACATACATGAATATGTAACTATCCATAATATTATAAGTGACAACCAACACGGTTTTACTAAGGACAGAAGCTGCCAAACTAACCTGATTGGCTTCTATGAGGAGGTGAGTAGAAGCCTGGACAGAAGGGCGGCTGTGGATATAGTTTTTCTGGATTTTGCAAAAGCATTTGACACTGTCCCCCATAGACGCTTATTGGGGAAATTGAGATCTTCAGGATTAGAAAACGCAGTTTGTAACTGGATTGAAAACTGGCTGAAGGATCGTGTGCAGAGAGTTGTGGTTAATGACACCTACTCTGAATGGTTACCAGTTGTAAGCGGTGTACCCCAGGGTTCAGTGCTGGGCCCACTATTATTCAACTTGTTTATAAACGACATAGAAGATGGAATTAAAAGCACTGTCTCTATTTTTGCAGATGACACAAAGATATGTAGCACAGTGCAGTCTATTGAAGATGTTCACAAGCTTCAGGCTGACTTGGACACATTGAGTGTCTGGGCATCCACTTGGCAAATGAAGTTCAATGTGGAAAAATGTAAAGTCATGCACTTGGGGTCTAATAACCCTAAGGCAACATATGTCCTCGGGGGAGTAAAACTGGGAGAGTCACTTGTTGAGAAGGATCTGGGGGTACTAGTAGATCACAGACTAAATAACAGCATGCAATGCCAAGCAGCTGCTTCCAAGGCCACCAAGATACTATCGTGCATTAAAAGAGGCATGGAATCACGGGATAGAGATGTAATTTTGCCTCTTTACAAGGCACTGGTGCGCCCTCACCTGGAATATGCCGTCCAGTTCTGGGCACCCGTTCATAGAAAGGACGCCCTGACTCTGGAAAGGGTGCAAAGGAGAGCCACCAAACTAATAAAGGGAATGAAAGATCTTAGTTATGAGGAAAGATTACGAGAATTAAATCTGTTTAGTCTTGAGAGGAGGCGATTGCGGGGGGACATGATTAACTTGTATAAATATATGAATGGACCATACAAAAAATATGGGGGAAAACTATTTCACGTAAAATCCTCTCTAAGGACAAGGGGGCACGGCCTTCGATTGGAAAAAAAGAAATTTAGTCTCCGGAGGCGACAATCGTTTTTTACCATAAGAACTATAAATCTATGGAATCGCCTCCCACAGAAGCTTGTTACAGCATCAACCGCTGACAGCTTCAAAAAAGGATTAGATGCTTATTTTGAAGAAAATAACATTAACAGTTACTACTAGTGGTTATCAATAAAAAAAAAAAATAAAGACAAAAAAATAAAATAAATAGCTTCCCCTATGAAATAAAAAATAACTTCCCCCTACCCCAACACCCTTGGTTGAACTTGATGGACATATGTCTTTTTTCAACCGTATTAACTATGTAACTATGTAACTATGTAAATATGGATGTGTGGCAAAATAAAGGTTTACATGCAAAGGACTAATTAAGGTCCACATTAAAATGCTTTTATAAGGCATACATGAAATGTATTGATTCAGGTATGCATTGCTATACAATTTATGGCCTCGGCCATGCTGATACATGCAGTTCATTGGAGCTGAAGGCGCGCAGACTCCTCCACATAGCCACAAAACATGTTCTACAATAGCAAATCCGAGTCCTCAAAGGTGTCGGAAGTGGATTTTCAATTAAACGGATTTTTAGGGTGGGAATCAGCTCTCTGAATCACATGGAAACACATCCAATTAACTGAAGTTTTAGGAACGAACGGAAAAATTACAATTTGGTTGGGAACATTTCCGATTTGGTTGTAAAACTTCCGATTTTGTTAGTAAAACTTCCGATGATCGTAAGAGCATATACGAATTCGTTCGAACGTTCGCGCGAGTCGGAAATGGCCAAAAAAAAGGAAAAAATGACTAACAACCACCCAAACTTCCGATTCCCGATCCGAAATCAATTAACTTTTGCATTTAGAATCGACCCTCTTGTCTAGCCCACCTTGCACACTTATTTTTTTCCTGCACCAAGTCCCTGCTGAAGCTGCATTTTCAGCAACCCCCACCTCAGCTCTCAGATCCTGCTCTGCTGTCCAGCCGTGTTTATTCAAAAGTCGTGCTGTGAGCCACCTTCCTTTGCTAGGCAAGTACATCCACTTGTCTCTGCTGTTTACTGTCGGCATACCTTATTCCAAGAAACCCTGGTACCAACTCGGGGTGTAATAAAGAGGATTTGGCTTTCACATAGACTCCATGCTCCAGTAGACTCACCACATTGGACAGAGGACAGTGAATTCACATCTACAGTCATAACATTAACTATGTTTCATGAGTGAGCTTTGCTGCATCTGTCTGTTCACTGGGTAATAGTAGCTGGGTTCAGACTGTAAATCACCAAGCCCTGGGTTATCCCAAGAGACCAAAATTCTAAGATCACAGTCGACACACCAAGATAACTAACTGAATATCAAAAAAGTGTATTAGAAATAGATATACAAAAAAATGAAATGGTACAAGGCTTCGCAGAAGTGATAAGTGTTTACAATAAATGCATCATATGTAGGTCTGCAGTGAGTATATCTGAGTACCAGGGGTCTCCCTCTTTGGCCGATTGAGAAAGGGCCAGATAGGCCCGCAACATAGGGGTTTCTGCACTTGCCAGCATGACAGGACTTTATGCTCTATTCCTGTTTTTTGAATTTTTGGATGCCAAAGGTTGTAATACCTATGCTATGGACTACACTGACTATTGCCTATCTCCCCTAATCTTCTCTGGAGCGCTATATTAACTGGGTAAACACCTGGTTAAACCATCGGAACATCGGGCGAGGTTAAAACGTCCCCCAAGCCTCACCGATCTGCTGCTTCCACCCCCACTCCGGTTTTACCTTTGGGCATTTTTAACTTACCTCCCCGGGGGATCCGTCTTCTGCGCCCCTCGGTTTCCGCCAATGTTCCGACGGGCGGCGCCATCTTGCATCCCATAAGGCACAGTGGCGATGAATGCGATGAAATGGAGCCTGCAAGACTTCGCTGAACGGTGTGGGATTTTGATGAGGCCAGCTAAAGCCGTTCTGTCACTAACAGACGACTAAGCTGGTGCGGAGGACAGTTATCATGCCCTGAAACAGTCGGATGTCGCTGCAGCAGGCCAGAGCGACATCCAAAAGGTAAGTAGGGGTCGATGTTCCTCATTTAACATGTACTGAACTTCTGCAACTCTTTATATACTGGTGTACCAGATGCAGAGCCCCTTTGCTACATTATACTGATTACCTGTGGTTAAAATGATTTAACATATTGCTTGCTTACTATTTCTTTGAGAGTGGGCTACCCCTGGTGGTCACATATGCTCACTGCAGACCTATTTAAGATGCTTTTATTGTAAACTCTTATTACTTTTGTAATTTTTTTTATACCATTTAATTATCTTGTATATCTATTTGTAATTTTTGACATTTAGTTAGTTATCTTAGTTTGTCGACTTTATTCTTATATAAAAAATGATCCCCTTTCAAGTACAGGGTGTTCTTGGTTAAGGAAAAGCATATTAAATTATTCTAATTTGAAATAAATTTGAAATCAGAATCTCTATAACAAATTTCAATCCAGACTCAGCTATTTATAATGGCTGCTTGAGAGCATTAACCCTTTCAGTGCCAAGCACGTAGATTCTACGTGCTTGCTTCTACTCCACTTAAGTGCCAAGCACGTAGAATCTACGTGCTTGACTTTCCCCCCTGCTAGTAAAAAAAAGAAAAATCGAAAATACTCACCTGAGCAGCCTGGCAGCAGCAGCTGCTAACTGTAGAAAAAAAAAAATGACATTTACTTACCCTTTGGGGGCGGGGCTTATGACGTCACTCCTGGGCCTCTTGCTGCCTCTCCTCGGCTCAGCTGTCAGATGCCCTGGTGATCGCTGGGCAGAGCAGTGGAGGGGCAGGGAATGCTCTGATCCCCTGCCCCCCCCCCTCCTCTGGCCAGCGATCACCAGGCATCTGACAGCTGATCACTACAGGAGCTGACAATCGGGTGAGGTGAGTAAAGTAAAAAAAAACTTTTTTTTTTAATAAATGACATTTTTGTGTGTGTGTGTGTTTTTTTTTTTATGTTAACCCTTTGTGAACTGGTAAGGGGTCCATGAGACCCCTTATACCAGTTCACAAGGCTGGGGTCTGGCAAGCCACCTGCAACTAGCGGGTGGCTTGCCATTAACCCCCGCACCCCCAATTACCTGCCTCCCCAAAGCCCGGGGGGGGGGGCAGAAGAGCCCGGGCCCACACAGGGTATGTGGGCTCGTAGGCTGCAGGGTGGGGGGCCACAAAAGCTGGCCCCTCCACTCTGTGCCTACAAGCCCCCATAGCTGGTCCCGGGCTGGTTATGACGGGTAAGGGGGACCCTACGTCATTTTTCTTTTAATTGTTAGGGTTAGCCTAACCCTAACCCTTAAAATTAAAAAAAAAAATGGGTTCTCCCCCGGAGGGGGGACCTTACGTCATTTTTATTTAATTTTTAAGGGTTAGGGTTAGCTTAACCCTAACCCTTAAAATTAGAAAAAAAAATGGGTTCCCCTCTATGTCATTTTTTTTATTTTTAAGGGTTAGGGTTAGCCTAACAACCCTTAAAATTCAAAAAAAAATTAAAAAATGTTTTTTTAAGGGTGAGGGTTAGGGTTAGGCTAACCCTTAAAAAAAAAAAAAAAAAAATGACATGGGGGGGGGGCATTTTTTGGGGGGAATTTTTATTTTGTATATTTTTTTATTTTTACGGGTTAGGGTTAGCCTAACCCTAATCCTTAAAATTAAAAAAAAACGTAAAAAAAAATTTTTTAAGGGTGAGAGTTAGGGTTAGGCTAACCCTAACCCTTAAAAAAAAAAAAAAGACATGGGGGTCCCCATTTTTTGGGGGGAATTTTTATTTTTGTATATTTTTTTATTTTTAAGGGTTAGCCTAACCCTAACCCTTAAAATTCCCCAAAAAAGGGGGGACCCTACGTCATTTTTTGGGGGATTTTTGAGGGTTAGGGTTAGCCTAACCCTAAACCCTTAAAATTACCCCAAAAAATGCCCCCCCCCCCCCCGGAAGGGGGGACCCTATGTCATTTTTTTTTTTTAATTAACCCCTTATGTTTATAGTGTGGATAGTAGTTGTATTTTATTTGTAAATGTAATAAAGTGCTCTTTTCAGTTTGAGGGGTCTCCAGGGCAAGAATGGGGGGGCTACCGATACATATGTGGTACCGTTGTAATCGGGAGAAATGGGACTATCACATGCAATATGGTTTTCATTAAAAAAAAAGGTTTTATTTAAAATAAAGGAAACAATTGTTTAAAAAATATATATTTTTTGTTTTTTTTTTTGTTTTTTAAGCAGAAATATTCAAAAAACAGTAGAAAAATTACAAACAAGACATTTCATGATAAAGCCTAAACTCTGCTGCAAAAAATGTATATGTAATGTATATAATTTTTCTGGAAATTCCAGCAAAAATCACGGTTAATCATGCCGCAAAATGGGGAAAAATGACCTGTCAACAGAGGGTGATAAAACTTCAAGTAGGCTGGCAATTAAAAGGGGTACCATAGTACCTATGCATGTTGGGTATTGTTCTGCTCGGGGGACCTTGCGCTTTCAGATTTAGCTTCTTTTTTTTCTTGTTTGCATATTGATATTTTAGGAAAACATGGTTTTTATTCTGCTTTTTTATAATTGTTTTTAGGGAAACCCTGTGCAACCTAAGAATTCTTCAATGGATTACTTCCAGAAAGATGAGCCCACTACAACAAGCTCAGTACTCTTAGAAAGCTTAACATGTGTACTTTCAGGGAATATATGGTTTGTGGGGATATTCTAAATTTAAAGGGTTGTTTTGGTTGAAAAATCGCAAGGTGCGCACTTTGTCTGCAGAGCTGAAATTTTTAAGTAAAATTACCGTTATGCGCATGCTTTACTTTGGGGTGTTTGGCAACTCTTCCCTTGACAGTACCTATGCATGTTAGGTGTCGTTCTGTTCGGGGGTTGTTGCTTTTTCAGATTTTACTTGGTTTTTTTCTGTTTGCATATAGTTTTTTTTTAGGAAAATGTGGCTTCGATTCTTCTTTTTTATTCTTTTTTAGGGAAACTCTGTGCAACCAAAGAATTGATTGAGGGATTACTTCCAGACAATTGCGCCCATGTCAACAAACCTGGTACGCCTAGAAAGCCTGAGGTGTATACTTCCAGAGAATATATAGTTTGTGGGGGGTATTTCAAATTTAAAGTGTTCTTTTTCTGGAAAGACCGCAAGGTGCGCTTAGCGCGGGGCATAGTTGTATTTTATCTGAAAATCTCCTAAAGCGCTGTTTCAGTTTGGGGGAGTCTCCTGGGCAGGAAAGGGTGTCTACCTATACATATATGGTAACGCTGTGTCCGGGATTAATTGGGGTTTCACATGCAATAAGATTTTATTGACAAACTTACATTTTTTATTACAAAAAAACACTTCAAATTGCAAAAAATAGAATTTTTTTTATTTTTTTGCACATATTTCACCCAAAAGTATTGAGAATACACCTAAAAAATTACAAACAAGACATTTCATGTTAAAGCCCAGACTCTGCTGAAAAAAAACAATATATCATTTTCCTGGAAAATCCCTGGAAATCCCTTCAAAAATCACATTTGAACATGGGGAGCGCAAAATAGTGCAAAATGGTCTGGCACCAAGGGTGACAAAAACTCCAGGTAGGCTGGCAGCGAAAGGGTTAAACCCACATTTTTATTGTTTTTTTTCAATGTTCACTATTGTTTTATTGAAATAATAATATTGTCAGTATATTAAAGAATTACGATTTTGTTTGATCAACTAATGTATGCCAATGTATGTCAAAAGTAGTAAAAGATGCTTCCTTTTATCCTCATACAGCTACGTTTGAGTTTTTAATTTCACTCAGTATATTTTATTGCACTTAAAACTAATAAAGATATTGAAATTTAAAGTAAGACTGCCATTAAAAAAACAAGCACATCCTGTTGTTTTTGACTTATCTTCATGGTATTGACATATATCTTTATAAATATGAATGGTAACAGACGGCTTTCTATTGTTCACAGCTGTCTTTACACACGAGAACCCTCACAGGTGCCTTTACAAAGACCTTTGGTGGCATTGGGGTCAATTCAAAGCCAGGTGGGAATTCTCACTCCATTTTTAGGAGAGAAAATTGCAATTGACTTTCACTGTCTACCTTGGGGCTGATTCAGAGCCGGGTGAAAATTTACACCCGGCAGACAAAGTGAATAGCAGTTTTCTCTCCTTATAAAGGAGTGAGAATACTCACTTGGCTCTAAATCAACCAGTTTTCACACATAAGGCCTGTCATGGATGTCCTCAGGAATCAGACCTTCTCAGATGTATCCTTGTATGGGAACATATTTGTGAAAATTCCAGCAAGTTCAGTTGCATTAGTTTATTACTACAGCTATACTCTTGGTTTGATGATCGGGACCATTCAGCTTTTATTGGAATATGAAAATACAACAAGCAAACTTACAGACCATATAACCCACCTCCTATTTTACCTCAAAGGAAAGAGTCTGCCACATAGAATGCTGTCTCAAAGCCTTTTGCTCAGGAGTGAAAACAAAACAACTTAATGCACTCCTTTGCACCATACTGATTATAAAAAAACAGATTTGTATAAAACTAAAACGAGTAGATATGATGGTAAATTTTAAACAAGTCGAATAGAACTGCGAAGCTAAATGTCTTCAAGTTGCTTTAGACCTTTGTTGTTTGCATTTTCTGCTCAGCTTGGGAAATATCTACAGTGATCATATTTTCCCCAATTCATTGAAACACAGCAATGTCTGTTTTTGCTTAATTTACACATGCATGACTGCCCACGGGATGGCTGGGCCTTGACATTGATTGAAAAAAATAATAAAAAGTCCCCCGGGGAGTTCAATATAGACTTCCTTGGGGTAATCAGCATTTGATATAGACCTGTTATCTCCTCCCAGGTGGATTGTGATGGATTTTCCAAATGGGTAGAACAGAGGCTAAGGAATGTGGATGAGTGGATATACGCAAAGAATCATAGGCACTTGAGTGAGAATCCCAACTCAACTCCAGCTTGCTCCCATCTCTCTGTCTCTTCCTCTCAGATAGCCCACTCAATGAATTTCTATGACTTCATCTACAGATCTACCTACCCTTTCAACAGCCTATTTCAGACTTAACCACATCCCAGAGTTCAGTGTAGACCTGTTATCTCCTCCCAGGTGGATTGTGATGGATTTTCCAAATGGGTAGAACAGAGGCTAAGGAATGTGGATGAGTGGATATACGCAAAGAATCATAGGCACTTGAGTGAGAATCCCAACTCAACCCCAGCTTGCTCCCATCTCTCTGTCTCTTCCTCTCAGATAGCCCACTCAATGAATTTCTATGACTTCATCTACAGATCTACCTACCCTTTCAACAGCCTATTTCAGACTTAACCACATCCCAGAGTTCAGTGTAGACCTGTTATCTCCTCCCAGGTGGATTGTGATGGATTTTCCAAATGGGTTGGATGGAGGCTAAGGAATGTGGATGAATAAATGAATCATAGGCACTTGAGACAGAATTCCAACTCGACTCCAGCTTGCTCCCATCTCTCTGCCCCTTCCTTTCTCTTATGTCCCCCGCTTTCTCCCCCTATTTGTCCCTTAGAGTAATTTTATTGGTTTATGTATATACTTGTAAATAAAAATCATACTATAATCTAACAACCTTCAATTACTTCTAGAGTGAAGGCAAATTTATACACGATGATACGATCTATCATGATTCCAAACCTGTCATAGGATTGTGGACATGGAATATTTAGCATACTTTGTGCACCAGGCGGCGAACATGAGGTTAGTTAGATTACCATTTGTGTGTGAGCTGAACTCTTAATTACTTGATGAATTGACATTGTGTGTACACCAATGGGATTGCCCGCTTGGAGGGCGGTCTCTACAATTCCCGGCATAGATTTAATGTGTCATTTTGAGTAAAAATTGTCATGAGTAAGGACCTACGGGGTTCGAAACGCATAGACGTTTGTGGATTTTACTTGGGGTTTTTTTGCCTGTACCATGGTTTTATGCATTGAACAAATTTCAAGTGGATCCTCTGGCTGGCAACAAAGTATATTATACTTTGTGCTAATACTTATTTACAGATCTACCTACCCTTTCAACAGCCTATTTCAACTTAACCAACCACAGCCTGGAGTTCAGTGTATTAATATTATGTTGGAGCACCTGAAAAAGGAGCATAAACAATAATGCCTTGCAGGGTTGGATTCCAATGC
This sequence comes from Gastrophryne carolinensis, assembly GCA_027917425.1. Taxonomy (NCBI): domain Eukaryota; kingdom Metazoa; phylum Chordata; class Amphibia; order Anura; family Microhylidae; genus Gastrophryne; species Gastrophryne carolinensis. The sequence goes on along the minus strand of CM051237.1, from coordinate 32,461,270 downwards.
AGTGCTGGTTATTCCAGTAGGCTTGTTGTCCAACATGCCAGTCGAGGGCAATTTTGACAGATCACTTCAAAGTGATTGAACACACAATGACAAAAACAAAAGGGGACTCGCCTTCTGTCCCTGCAGCTGATCGGTCCTAGTCCGGTGATCAGCAATTCACCTGATCGCTGGAACTCTTCCCACGCAACCCTGGGCCTGAACGCCATTTAATGTCACTTTTGTGTTTGGCTCACATCCCCTTCCGCCATCAGTCACAGGGGCACCACAATGCCCTCTCCATTCAATAAAATAAAGGGGGGGGGGTATCAAGCCTCGCCACACCTCTTCATTGCAATGAATGGAGAGGGCATGTCGATCCTCGGCACAACCCCTCCATGGGAGGAAGGAGTCCTGTACACATAGAACACTGCTACCATGGCCACTGGTGAGGTGAGGGAGCTCTCTCACACACATGCCCAGCAGCAGCGTTCTGTGCAACTATCTGCAATCTGTTGCTATGGGCAACATACACCAAGTCTGCACTTGGTGTACATTGCCAATATCAACAGATGAAAACGCACATTGCTAACATTAGATAAAAAATGCTAGATCAGCTATATACACTTTCAAAAAATCAATCGAAAGTGGACTTACCCTTTAACTGCCAGCCTACCTAGAGTTTTTGTCACACTCTGTTGCCAGACCATTTTTCACTATTTTGCGCTATACAACTGTGATTTCTGAAGGGATTTCCAGGGATTTCTCAGGAAAATTATATATTGTCTGGGCTTTAACATGAAATGTCTTATTTGTCATTTGTAGTGCTTTTTTGTAATAACAGATGTAAGCTTTTCAATAAAATCTTATTGCATGTAAAAGCCAGGTTTCTCCCGGTTACAGCGTTACCACATATGTATTGGTTTCCTGCCCAGGAGACTCCCCCAAACTGAAACAGCTCTTTAGGAGATTTTCAGATAAAATACAATTGCTATGCGCACCTTGCAGTTTAAAAAAAAACAACCTTTTGCATTTGAAATACCCCCAACAAACTATATATTCTCTGGAAGTATACACCTCAAGCTTTCTAGGCGTACTAGGCTTGTTAATGTGGGCGCAGTTTTCTGGAAGTAATCCCTCAATTCATTCTTTGGTTACAAAGGTTTTCCCTAAAAAAAAGAATTAAAAAGTAGAATTTTAGCCACATTTTCCTTAAAAACAAGTTAAATCTGAAAAAGCAAGGTCCCCCGAACAGGACAATATCCATCATGCATAGGTTCTGGCAAGGGAAGAGTTGCCAAACACAGCAAGCGTGTAACTGTAATTTTACTTGAAAATTTCAGCTCTGTAGACAAAGTGCACACCTTGCACTTTTTCAACCAAAACAACCCTTTACATTTGGAATACCTTCCACAAACCATATATTCCCTAAATGTACACACGTTAAGCTTTCTAGGCGTACCCAGCTTATTTTAGTGGATTCATCTATCTGGAAGTAATCTCTCGATTTTTTTGGTTGCACAGGGTTTGAATAAAATGAATAAAAAAGCAGAATAAAAAAAAACATTTTCCTAAAATATCAATATGCAAACAAGCTAAATCCGAAAGCACAAGGTCCCCGAACAGAACAATATCCAACATGCATAGCTAATTTTAACCCTTTTAACTGCCAGCCTACTTATATTGTCATCCTCTGTTCACAGGTCATTTTTCACCATTTTGATCTATTTTTAACTGATTTTTGCAGGAATTCCTAGGATTTTTTCTAGGAATTTCTCCTGAAGACTGAAGAGCCGGGGGGGGGGGGGGGATTGGAGGCCCCTCTGGTGAGGAGGAGACCCGGCGCTAGGGATCGCACACGGAGGTGAGTAAATGTCATTTTATTTTTTTTTTACTTTTAACAGCAGATGCCAGCAGCAGCTGAAGCGGGGGGGTCCTATTCTAGGCACTCTCCTGAAGCCGTAAGAGTCCGGGCGGGGGATTGGAGGCCTCCAGAGTGAAGAGGAGACCCAGGCGGATCGAACAAGGGGTCAGGTGTTTTTTTTTTCTACTTTTGCCGCTAGCAGGGAGGAAAGCCAGTAAATTTTACGTAGCTGCTGTTAGAAGGGTTAAATGTCTTGTGCTATCCTGGTGGAGGCGCAGAGATGCAGGCAGCATGGTGGCTCGCCACTACGAAAATGAAATGGGATTTGCTTTTACAGCAGGATTCTGTGCACAATATAAGACTATCAATAGGTTGTTTAGTAAGCACTGGCACTTGTTGTTAAACCGGACCTTCAGCATCATTTGATGAAAAGCCCAAACCCTTAAATAATTATTCCCCAGCATCTCAAATGAATATATTTTATGTTTTTTTGGGTCACGTGCCCCATCATCTTACCCCTGCCTCTTACTCTTGTTGAGTATATTCTGAACCAAATGGTGTGCCCCTCCCAATCTCCCCATTTCATGCAGTGTGCAGAATCGACCCCAGCAAGCAGCATCCCCCCATTGCAGACAGTGTTCATCATCCCTCATGACTGGCAGTGTGCGACATCCCTTATTGCAGGCAGTGTGTGGCGTCCCCCCATTACAGGCAGTGTGCGGCATCCCTCTTTACAGGTAATGTGTGGGGTTTCCCCCAATTGCGTGTGTGAGAAGGTAATGCAATTGAGGACCAACGGACAGAAAGTAGATAAACTACACTTGCTGCCTGCTGGTCCTCACATGCACAAAACGTCATACCTTACAGTGTCACCTGTTCCTGCATCCAGTGGGTGGGCATAGCCTATATTCTAAGTATACAGTACGTCCTGCTCCAGATATAATACTTACACTTGGGTTATCCTCCGCCAGATGGCGCTGTGCACTGCAGACATGCAAAAACAGGCTCCTCCCGGCCCTTCATATACCCAGGGACCTCCCGCAAATCCCCAGATTTCTCTGCAGTGCTGACTTCGAAGACATGAAGTATCACTCTCTCGCAGGTGAGCGGGGCTATTACAGCCTGCGGCCCTGTTGGACTATTTCCACCCGTCCTCCTTGTGATGTGCCTCCCAGCCTGGGCTGCGCTGGTCGGGTGAAGGTAGACAGCACCATTCGTGCTTAACGGAACCATGCTCCACCGCAGTCCCCCACCAAAGGGTAGGAGGTTTAGGCTGATGGTGAGCCTCTAGTGGATGTGCCGCCCGCATTATTGCCCCATGCCCCGTGTAGCGGTGGACCCTGTGTAAAGGTTCACCATCCTCCCTCGTTTCCCCCGTATTCGGGGGAAAAGAATGGGGGGGGGGGGGGTGTGTGTGGCGGTCTCAGTGTACTGCATTGTTATGCTTATGGCCGTAGTTTTGCCCTTGGCGGCAACTGGGTGTCAGAGCCGCGCTGCTTGCTCTTTTTATTTGGCTGCCCCCGTCTTTGCCTTCTCACTTTTTCATTAAAATTTACTGTGCTGGGTGGCGTCGTCGTCAGACTACTAGTATCCATTAGCAGATGCTTTTAACTAGCATATCCTATGCTTGGCTTGTCAAGCCTGGACGGCTAACTCAGAGCTTCGCGCTTTTTGGGGGAGGCGGGGACCCGGCGTGGCGCACTCTGCGTCACGCCCAGATTGGGCTTTGAGGTTCGGTTGGCGCCATTTTGTTGCTCTTCGCGCGCATGTTTGCGGTCCTTCTCCTCCCCAGGTCGGTAAGTGCCCTCGCAGGCGATTTCATCATTAGTATTTTTTCTGCTGCGCATGGCCCTGACACCTCTTATTCCCCTTCTGTCTTTCAGACGTCAAAGATTCCGGTGGCTTCTCCCAGCCTATCATATATTGTAGCGGGCTTACAAAATTCTCCCACATTCCTAGCGGGTCTTTGGGACATCCAGGGTTGCCTATTGCGTAAATCCCTACTGGCATATATTTCATTAATAATCACCATATGGAGGCATCTCAGAATTATGTGACCGGTGTCCCTCCGGGACAAGACCGGCTGTGTACAGCGTGTGGACTGCCCCATGCGGACAGAGCACGGGTCTGCGGACCCTGTGCTGAACAAGTACTGGCCCTGCAGTCAGGGTTTCCAGTGGCTGCGCCTCGTTTCAATACACGTCTCTCCCCGTGCTTAAATCTCACTCCTGATGAGTCGCACTCGAGCGGGAACGACCAGCAAGTCGTGCCGCACAGACTGCCTACGGCCGATCAGGTGATTTCGAGGTTGGCAGAGCGCTTGGGCCCTGGTAAGAAGCGGTCCCTGACGCCTCCGGTTTTGCCCATTCCTTCTGAATCTGAGGAGTTCACTGCTGAGCAGGGTTTTGCTCTTTCTGATGAAGGTCGGCTATTCTCTGACTCGGGCTCATCTGACGAGGGGCCGAGGAGTCATGATGATACGGGCCCCGGTTCTTGGGGTCTGTGTGACACAGATGAATTACTGATAAAGATCTTCGAGGTCTTGTCTATCTCTCCCTGGTGAGGCTTCCAGGCCTAGAAGGGAAAGTTTCCATACAGTGCCGCCGCGTTTGGAATTTCTGGAGCAGGATCACTTCCAGGCTCTTGTACTCAAAGAATGGCAATGCCCTAGTAAACTTCCAGGGGACTGGGATTGGAAATACCCTTTTCCCCCTGATGTGGTTAACTGCTGGTCATCACCTCCCATGGTGGATGCACCGATCATTGGGGTTCTTAACCCCCCCTTTATTGCAGCCCCTACTTATCATACCCTTCGGGATGCTGAGGACCGGCGCATTGATAGGCTGGCTTCCCACGCCTTTTCTTGTGCAGGGACGACTCTGCGCTCGGTCTGTGCCGCGGCCATCGCTGCAGTGGCCGCTAGGACCCTCATCAGAAAGATGATTGATCATCAACCTGAGGATCTCCCCTGGGAGGTGTTTAATGCACTCTCCAGTTGTGATGTATTTGTAAGATTTATCCTTTTGGTGCTGGATGACACCATTAGCATGTGCGCAAGAACTTCCGCCCTTGCGGTAGCTATACGCTGACTGGTCTGGCTGCGACAGTGGGGTGTTGACGATGCTACAAAAAAGATTCTTACTGGCCTTCCCTTTAGAGGGCGATGCCTATTCAGAGCCCACCTGGACCTGTTTGGAAAAAAGGGCAAAACACCCCTTTGCAGAAGGCGGTCTCGGCCTTCTCGGGGCAGGGGCACCCCTCCACCCCCCTATGTTAGTGTCAAACCCGAACCAGGGGTGTCCTTCCAGCTTTTTGGTATAGATTCCTTCCCCAGGAGTGGCAGACAATGCCCTGGCCCCTCCGGCAGGACTAAGTCCAAATCTTTCACCAAAACCCCCCAAGCATGACGGGGCGCCCTCGCCCGCCTGGGCGAGGGGATGGCCGCAGCACCATGCTCCTATCAGGAGGCATCATGCCTCGTTCTGATGGAGTCAGGAGGAAGTTTCCTCTGGATGCAGGATAGTGTCTGCTGGGCGGCCCCTTCCCGAGATTGTCAGGATGGTCCCTGCCTCTCTTCTGGTGTTGGCGCAGGCCACGCGCGGCCTGCGAGGTCTGGGGTCACCTGCAGGTTGCCCTTAACAGACAGAGGCAGGGGCCTCTACACCAACCTTTCCACATTCCTCCAAAAGGATGAGACGCTCTGCCCATTATGGCCTTCCATAGGTGAGGCAATTTACATTCACAAGCGGTTTTCTGCATGGTTTCTCTGAGATGGGCCGCCAGTGCCCTGTGTCCAGGGACCTCTTGCCGTCTGTGGGGATCTAAGATGCTTATTTCATTGCCATTGTGCCTTCCGGGCACCAAGGATCTTACAGGTTAGTGTTGGTGCTCCAACACTGCTGATTGTGGCCTTGTTATCTGGCCTCTTTTCTGCTCCCAGAGTGATCGCCAAGGCGATGACAGGGGTGATGTCTCTACTGAGACCAGGGGGGCGTCCGCGCGAGGGACTGCCTGGTCGTCCTTCTTTGCTTCCCAATCTCTACGTCAGGCCGAGTTTGTTACTCGGCTGGTGGTGTCCTTTGGGAGTCTTTGGATGGGTGCTCAATCACCTCAATTCCTCTTTTTCCCCTTAAATCTCCATTCCTAGGGTTGAACTTGGATTCGGTTCAGACGGGAACCTGCTTCCTTGACTATAAAGTGGACAATCTGGTTACATGGGCTCGCTCCCTCTTTGCTGTTCCCGTCTCTTCACCAGGCTGGATTGCAGCTGGTGGGCCTGTTGGTGGCTGTTCAAAGATTGTCCCTTATGCTCAGTGCCCTTGGGCTCTTCTGCAACTTATATTGTAAATGCTGGACTGGGTTCCAGCTTCCCTGGAGCTGGGTCTGTGTACCCTTCCACCTTGGTACGGTGGTTCCCCCTGAGACTGTTGTACTAGAGGAACCAGTCAGGGGGCGCCCCCTTCCTTGCGTCTTCCTGTAGTTGTATACCAAATCTATCAGGTTGACGGAGGGGGGACTTTTTTCTTTTAAAATCCCCTGTGGTTCCGGGGGAGGTGGGATCCATTCACCTGTCTATTTTTGAAGCGGTAGGCTTTCAGGTTGGCTCTATCTCGCTGGACTTCTCCTTTGCGGGATCTGTCTATTTGGGGGCTCCTTGGTCTGTCTGACGACAGTGGCCTGTATTAATTATCTGTGTGGACTCGGAGCAGGATGATCCTCCAGGAAGGTATCTGAGGCGATATTCTCTCCGGTGGATGTCCTTCTGCGACAGGATGTGCTAATTCTTGTATCTCTATGTGATCCGTCTACTGTGGATCTTTCTGGGCCCGTCACTATCTTGGGTTCTAGGCCCTTGTTTCCCTGTCTCAGATTGTTCTGACCTTGGTCATGAGGCTTAGTAACTTTATGCTGGACATTCTGTTCTGTATGTCTTATCTTCACTCACCCTGCTTGGCAGGGTTCTGCGCAAGTTTGCTCTGGAAGGGGGAACCAGTGGTACTGGTGGCCCCTGGGTGGCCTAGTGGAGTGTGGTTTGCAGATGTGGTACTGTGGACAGCGGACCTGTACGTCCTGTCAGGAATGCTGATCTGCTCACTCAGGCCCCCCTTTTCTATTTCACCCCAATCTACAGACTCTGGTCTGGATGGTCTGCCGGTTGATTCATCCACCTTGATGGAGATGGGCGTATCTTCTGGGTGTCTGTGACTTCTGGAAGCCTGGGAGTTGGCTTCTTCTTCTTTTTCTTCTGTCTGTTGTGGGGTATTGTTTACCCATATTGATTGGTGTGAGTTTTGGTCTCTCCCCTGTGGGCGCTCTCTGTTCCCAGGGTTCTATAGTTATTACAGCATGGGTTGGAGTCGGCTCTCCTACTCGGTACTCTGGTGGTTCAGGCTCTGCCCTGTCCGTCTTCTGGTAGAAGTCTTTACTCAGTTCTTTTGCCTGGGTTGACCATTCTTTCGGGGATTGCTCAGGGGCATCCCTCACGTAGTTCTAGGGTCCCTGTTGGGATTTGAATTCTATTCTGTTTGCCTTGCGGGGTGTTCCCCTTTGGCCCTATTCCGGATGCTATCTGACTGTTCTTATCCATAAGGTTGTCCTTCTGGGGGCTGTTACTTCAGTCGGACGTGTGCCTGAGCGGGCGGCTCTGTTTAGCTAGCCCTCGTTCTTTGATATATATACACCGAGATGAGGCGGTGTTCCGCCTTACGCCGGATCTTCTGCCTAAGGTGGTGTCTTAGGCTCAGGTATTAAGACATTGTCTTTCTTCTGGGATTATTCCTTGTAACGCTGAGGCAAGGGAATCTATTTTCCATCAATTGGTGCTGGAATTTTTTTCCTGGATTGTCTCTTGTCCCTTAGGGGGACTGATGCTCCTTGGGGTTTTGGGCACCTACATCTGGATGTGCCTGATCTCGTCTGCCTCCAGGGGTTAAGCGGCCTTGGGCCTAGCCTTTACTTGGATAGATGTCCCTTCTGGTCCTAGGGAAGGTTTGGCTTCTTCCTGGGCTACTATTAGCTTTTGATCTTGTCAGGCTGTTACTCAGGCCTATTCCTTTAATGGGAAGAGTTTCTTCTGACTCTATTTCTGATTCCACTGGTGCCTTGGTATATTTGGGCCTTTCAGCACCAGGTTTTGTTGAACAAGTTTGCTAGAACGCTACTTGTTTTTTGTTCGTACCCTCTCAAAGGTTGTTTTTGATGTTGACATTAGAGCCTTTGCTCGTGTCACTCTTGGTAGCAAGGTTTGCAGGTGACAGTGCTTTCAACTGTCTGCTGTTGCCTTTTTTGTTGGGGATCCCACCCTATTCTATGGACACTGCTATTGGATGTCCCAAGTGTAAGTATTATATCTGGAGCAGGATGTACTGTATACACAATTCTGTGAAATACTCACCTGTAGAATTGGTATTATACGTATACAGTACGTCCTGCTCCACCCCACCCTGGTTTTTGCATTATTCTGGATCCCCTGTATGGTGATTGTTGTTATTGTTATCATTACCAGTTGTTTTTTGGTGGTTGAATTCTCCCGCCTTCTGGTTCACTGCTTTTCAATGCTGGGGATTTGTGGGAGGTCCCTGGGTATATGAAGGGCTGGGAGGATCCTGTTTTTGCATGTCTGCAGTGCACAGCTCCATCTGGCGGAGGATAACCCAAGTGTAAGTATTATAGATGGAGCAGGACGTACTGTATACGTATAATACCAATTCTACAGGTGAGTATTTCACAGAATTGTATTTTACAGCTGGGGCCTGTGAATGGACAGCAGCCATACATAGGCCACACCCACCTTCCAAAGCTAAGAACATGACCAGTGGCCCAGGAGCAATGTAAGGTATGGAGTTTTTTTTGTGCGTGGCACTGGGTATTGGAGGACCGGCAGGTCGTCACGCAAACACACATTCATTTGTAAAGAAGCACCAATATTTCCCCCCTACTTTTGGGGGGTACATCCTATAGAGCGAAAATACAGTTATATTTATACATATGATCCATTTGAGTTAGTGTCTAAGTGAAAATGAACAATCCCAAATTATTTTGTCCCTGAGCTCCAATAAAGGTGGGAAAGATGTTAAAAAAACAATTCTGTGAAACTCACCTGTAGAATTGTTTTTGTATCCATCCATTCCAGGCCGTCCAGAAGTACTTACGGATGGGTGTTCGCCCCTAGGGGGCGCTGACTGCAAGATCAAAAGATGTAGCTCCTACCGGCCCCCTATAAAGGCAGCTGCACGTCTATCATTCCCCAGTGGTTTAAAAGCAGTACACGACAAAACGGCAGGGGGCGGGAGGCCCAAACAAAAAAGTAGGAGACCATGTTACCTCACATAGCCTCTGCTTGTACTCTCTCGAATCAAAAGACTAGAAAACTTATATAACTATTGTGCTATGAGCAAAATCACCATAGTGCATGCAGGACATAATGAACATAAGGGCGGGGTGGACAGCCTGGAATGGATGGATACAAAAACAATTCTGCAGGTGAGTTTCACAGAATTGTATATTCTTAGTATACAGTACGTCCTGCTCCAGATATAATACTTACACTTGTGTTATCCTCCGCCAGATGGCGCTGCACTGCAGACATGCAAAAAAACAGGCTCCTCCCGGCCCTTCAAATACCCAGGGACCTCCCACAAATCCCCAGATTTCTCTGCAGTGCTGACTGCGAAGACATGATGTATCACTCTCTTGCAGGTGAGCGGGGCTATCAAAGCCTGCGGCCCTGTTGGACTATTCCCACCCGTCCTCCCTGTGATGTGCCTTCCAGCTCGGGCTGCGTCGGTCGGGTGAAGGTAGGCAGCACCTTGTGTGCTTATGGAGCCATGCTCCACCGCAGTCCCCCACCAAAGGGTAGGCGGTTTAGGCTGATGGTGAGCCTCTAGAGGATGCCCCTCCCGCGCTATTGCCCCATGCCCCGTGTAGGGGTGGGCCCTGTACAAAGGGTCGCCATCCTCCCTTGTTCCCCCCCGTAGTCCGGGGGGAAAGAAAGGGGGTGTGTGTGTGTGTGGTGGTTTCAGTGTATGTTTACACGCTTATGGCCTTAGTACTGTCTTTGACTGGTATTCCTGGTGTCAGTGCTGCGCTGTTGAAATTTTTTATTATGCATCTGTCGCCGCCACGTGCACTCCTTCCCTTGTTGAATGTGCTGAGACGAGCGGCGGCGTTGCCTCAGATGCTGCTATGTCTTCATTGGCAAATCTTTTTCTAAGTGTGCCATACACTTCGCTCTTCTGACAACTTTGAAACTATCTCAGAGCTTTGCGCTCTTTGGGGGGGGGGGCGGGGACCCGGTTTGGCGCGCTCCACGTCACAGCCGCTCTGGCCCGCCCTTCAAGGTTCTTGGCGCCCTTTTGTTGCTGGTCACGCGCACATGTGTAGCGGCAAACCTCCTCCCTAGGCCGGAAAGTGCCCTCGCGGGCGAGTTTTTCTTCTTTTTTGTTCACTGCGCATGGCTCTGACATCCCTATTCCCATTATGTCTTTCAGACGATCGAATCCAGTGGCTTCTCCCGGCCCGGTTTAATTACCAGTGGGGCATCAAGGGTAGCTTATAGCGTCAATCCCTACTGGCCTATTGTGCCCATTAATCACCATATGGAGGCATCCCAGGATATTGTGAACGGGGTTCCCTCGGGACAAGCCCGTCTGTGTGTAGCTTGTGGGGTCTCACCTATCAGCGGTGACAATGCAGGGGTCTGCGTCCCTTGTGCACAGCAGGCGCTAATGGTACTTCCCGCCCCTCCTGTGGATGGGCCTGCACCTCGCCTCACTTCACCTACTCCCTCAAGCCTGAGTCTAACCCCCAATACAAGCGGGGATTCTCATCCTGATGTGGCTACTAGACTGGCCAGTGTTGAGAAATTACTTGCTAGTTCTCTAGCACGCAAGGCCACTGCTAAAAAGCGGCACATAATCCCTGATTCTGCTCCCTTCCCTACGGAGTCTGAGGAGTTTTCACATTTTTATGGCCATACCCCTTCGGACGAAGGGGAGCTATTTTCTGACTCAGAATCTTCTGATGAGAAGGCAATGGGTCATGACGATTCCGGTTCTGACCACTGGACCCCGGATGATACTGACAAACTACTGCTTCAGATTTTTGAAGTTTTGTCCATCTCTCCCCCTGTTGCGGCTCCTAGGCAAAGGGGTGAGCTATTTCATACTGCTAAGGCTCGATTGGAATTTCCTGAGCAAACCCATTTCAATAACCTTGTGTTGAAAGAATGGGAACATCCCAGTAGACTTCCCGGGATAAGAGTTTGGACAGGAAGTATCCATTTCCTGCTGATATGGTCAAGTGCTGGTCATCACCCCCCGAGGTCGATGCTCCTGTTTTAGGGCTGTCTAACACCTCTATTATGCACTCCCCCGACACCACTACGCTGCGGGATTCTGAGGACCGGCGCATTGACCAATTGGCATGCCATGCCTTTGCATTTGGTGGGGCGGCGCTGCGCCCGGTTTGCGCCTTGGCCATTACTGCTGTGGCGCTCAGGGCCATGGTCAGGAATGCACTTGACGGCCCAGACGAGTTGCCTACTGATGCTGTTAATGCACTGTCTAATTGTGATGTGTTTGTGAACTTTATCCTGTCTGCATCGGATGATGCTATTAGGCTGTGTGCCAGATATTCCGCCTTGGCGGTGGCTATACGCCGCGCGGTATGGCTGCGCCAGTGGGCGGCTGACAATGCTGCTAAGAAAGCCCTTACTGGACTTCCATTTAAGGGCCTGCGCCTGTTTGGGGACCGCCTAGACCTCTTTGCTAAAGGAGGTAAGTTACCACAGTGCAGGCGGCAGCCTCGGCCCTTTCGGAACCAGGGCCCCCTTTCAGCCACCTACAGAGGTGTTAAGCAGGGGAAAGGGGTGTCCTTCGCGGGGGCTCGTGCAGACTCCTGGCATAGGAGCAGGGGGCGATGCCCCGGCTCCTCCTGGGGGACCAAACCCAAAGCCCCTCCCAAGACCCCTCAGGCATGATGGGGCGCCCTCGCCCGCCAGGGTGGGGGGACAGCTGCAGCACTTCGCGCATGTCTGGAGGCACCAAGTCTCGGACCGGTGTATTCAGGAGGTAGTTACCTCTGGCTACAAAATAGAGTTTGCTGTGCGGCCCCCCTCAAGATTCATCAGGTCCCGGATCCCCCAGGACCCGGTATCGGCTCAGGTCCTGATGCAGGCAGTGCAAGACCTTTTGCATCTGGGAGTTATTTGCCAGGTTCCCTTGAGAGAATTGGGAGAAGGGTTCTACTCCAACCTTTTCACAGTACCCAAAAGAGATGGGTCAGTCAAGCCCATTCTGGATTTAAAGATCCTCAACAAATTTGTCAAGCACAAGCGCTTTCGCATGGAAACTCTGCGCTCGGCCGTTGGCTCTCTGCGCCCAGGGGATCTTATGACGACTGTGGACATCAAAGATGCTTACCTTCACATCCCTGTGTTTCCGGGACATCAAATGTTTCTCAGATTCGCGTTGGAAGATCAACATTATCAGTTTGTGGCCCTGCCATTTGGCCTCACTTCAGCTCCCAGAGTGTTCACCAAGGTACTGGCGGGAGTGATGTCCTTGTTAAGGTCAGGGGGCATTCGAGTGCTGCCCTACCTGGACGACATCCTCATCGCCTCATGGCCCCTACAGCAGGCGGAGCTGGACACTCAGCGGGTGGTGTCCACCTTGGAGTCCTTCTCTGTCCCCTTCGTCGGTGACCCCATTCCTGGGGATGATTCTGGATACGGTTCACTCACGAATATTCCTTCCCCAACAGAAGGTGGAAGCCCTGACTGTGCAGGTGCGGTCCCTGCTCTCGTGCCCCCAGCTCTCACTCAGGCAGGGAATGCAGCTGGTGGGTCTGATGGTGGCGAGCTTCGAGGCGGTGCCCTTTGCTCAGTTCCATTCGAGGACTCTGCAGCTTCACCTCCTCTCGGTATGGGACAAGGATCCTGTGTCCCTGGACAGGGTTTGTGTGCTTCCCCCATTGCTCATAAGGTCCCTCTTGTGGTGGCTGGACCACATGGATTTGCTAAAGGGCAGGTCCTTTCTAGCCCCCTCCTGGGAGACGGTCACCACGGATGCCAGTCTGTCAGGTTGGGGGGGATTCTGGAAGTCCCTGAGGTTCCAGGGCAGGTGGGGCCCTCAGGAGGCCCATTTACCCATCAACATTCTGGAACTACGGGCGGTCAGGTTGGTTCTGGAGCAGTTGACCGTTCACCTGCAGGGACTGTCTGTTCAGGTACGCTCAGACAACAGGACGGCGGTTGCCTACATCAATCACCAGGGAGGGACCCGGAGCAAGGGTGCCCTCCAGGAAGTGTCGCGGATTCTGACATGGGCGGAGGCCAATGTTCAATGCATTTCGGCTGTTTACATCCCGGGGGTGGAGAATCTCCTAGCAGACTCTCTGAGCAGGGGGACTTCCCGTCAGGGGGAGTGGTCCCTCTGCAACTGGGTGTTCCAGTCCCTGTGTCACCGTTGGGGTCTACCGGATGTGGATCTGTTTGCATCCCGTCACAATCGCAAGCTCCCGGGCCTTTGTCTCCCTGTCTCAGGATCCTCTGGCCGTGGCCACGGACGCTCTGTCGTTGTCTTGGAAGAAATTTCGCCTCCTGTATGTATTTCCCCCGTTCCCCCTGCTGGGCAGGGTTCTGCGCAAGATTGCCCTGGAAAAGGTGCCAGTGATTCTAGTGGCCCCAAGGTGGCCAAGAAGGGTGTGGTTCGCAGACGTGGTACAAATGGCAGTAGATCAGTACGTCCTGCCAGAGGCGCCAGATCTACTCACTCAGGGGTCCTTACGCCATCCCAATTTACAAACTCTGGTTTTGACGGCTTGGCTGCTGAAACCTCCATCTTGATGGAGAAAGGCTTGTCTGCCTCAGTGGTGGATACCATGGTACAGGCTAGGAAGAAAACTTCTTCTGCCATCTATTACAGGGTATGGCATTCCTACATAGACTGGTGTGAGTCCAGGTATCTTCCCTGCAGGGAGTTCTTCATCCCTAGGATTCTGGAATTTTTACAACATGGATTAGAGTTGGGTTTAAAGCTCAGTACTCTGAAGGGTCAGGTTTCTGCCCTGTCTGTCTTCTTTCAGAAGTCCTTTGCTCAGCATCACTTGGTTAAGACCTTCTTTCAGGGGGTCACTCGTAAGCCTACGGTTCCTGTTTGGGACTTGAACCTGGTTTTGTCTGCCTTGCAGGGTGCTCCCTTTGAGCCTATTCAGGATGCTGCTTTGGCTGTACTTACCCTCAAAGTGGTTTTTCTGGTGGCTATCACTTCGGTCAGGCGTGTATCGGAGCTGGCGGCGTTGTCTATTTAGCCCCCATACTACGAGAGACACCAGGACAAGGTGGTGTTCCGCTTTAAGCCAGAAGGCTTCCGCCTTTCTGCCAAAGGTGGTGTCTGCCTTTCACTTGAATCAGGATGTTGTTCTTCCTTCATTGTGTCCTAATCCTAGCAACGCTAAGGAAAGGGTTCTGCATTCCTTGGATGTGGTCAGGTGTCTGAAGTATTGCCTGGTAGTCACTGCGGCCTTCAGGAAGACTGATGCTCTTTTTGTGGTCCCTTCTGGTCCTAGGAAGGGTTTGGCTCCGGCCAAGTCTACTATTAGCAAATGGATTCGTCAGGCTGTGATTCAGGCCTACTCTGCTAAGGGGAAGAGTCCCCCCTTCCGTCTTACTGCTCATTCTACTCGTGCTATTGGGGCCTCTTGGGCCTTCCAGCACCAGGCTTCGGTTGAACAAGTTTGCAAGGCCGCTACTTGGTCTTCTGTTCATACCTTTTCGAAGTTTTACAAGGTTGATGTTAGGGCCTCAGCAGATGCTGCTTTTGGCCGCAAGGTTTTGCAAGTGGTAGTAGTTTAAACTGCCTGTTGTCACCTTTTTTGTTGGGGGATCCCACCCTACTTCATGGACACTGCTATTGGATGTCCCAAGTGTAAGTATTATATCTGGAGCAGGACATACTGTATACTAAGAATAATACAATTCTGTGAAATACTCACCTGTAGAATTGGTATACGTCCTGCTCCACCCCACCCTGTTGTTGCATTATTCTGGATCCCCTGTATGGTGAATGTTATCTTGTTATTGTTGCCAGTTGTTCTGGGTGGTTTAATTCTCCCGGCTTCTTGTTCACTGCTTTTCAATGCTGGGGATTTGTGGGAGGTCCCTGGGTATTTGAAGGGCCGGGAGGAGCCTGTTATTTGCATGTCTGCAGTGCAGCGCCATCTGGCGGAGGATAACCCAAGTGTAAGTATTATATCTGGAGCAGGACGTACTGTATACTTATAATACCAATTCTACAGGTGAGTATTTCACAGAATTGTATTTTTTCTCCTCCATCCATTTCAGGCCGTCCAGAAGTACTTACTGATGGGACATCCAAAAGCAGTGTCCATATGGGGGCGGGATCCCCAGTGCGAAACAGCATGTAGTTCATTTCACTACCGCCTGAAGCACCTTTCGGCCAAAAACAGCGTCAGCTGAGGCCCTGACATCCACCTTGTAAAACTTTGTAAAAGTATGAACAGAAGACCAAATGGCGGCCTTACAAACTTGTTCAACAGATGCCTGCTGCTGAAAAGCCCAAGAGGCACCAATAGCCCTAGTAGAATGAGCTGTGATCCGAAAGGGGGGCTCCTCCCCCCTGGCAGAATAGGATTGTACCACCGCCTGTCTAATCCACTTACTGAGAGTGGACTTGGCTGGTGGCAATCCCTTCCTAGAACCCTCTGTTAGGACAAAAAACAAATCCGATTTCCTGAAGGATTCAGTCGCAGTCAGGTAATACCTTATGGCTCTGACCACATCCAAAGCATGGAGGGTCCGTTCTTTGGAATTAGCCGGTGCTGGACACAAGGAAGGTAAGACAACTTCTTCATTAAGGTGAAAGGAGGAAATGACCTTAGGCAAAATCAGGTTTAAAACGAAAAACCACCTTATCCCTGTGCAACTCAAAGTAGGGAGGTTTCATACAAAGTGCGGCCAGTTCTGATACTCATCGAGGTGATCGCTACCAGAAAGACCACTTTGAGAGTCAGCATAGACAATGTAGCATCATTCAATGGCTCGAAGGGAGGACCCTGGAGAGCAGACGGCACTAGATTGAAGTCCCACACCGGTAAGACTGATTTACGCGGTGGCCGGACATGGGAGACTCCCTGGTAAAAAGTCTTGATCAGTCTATGATTAGCAATGGAAAAAAATGGCTAAGGCCGAGACCTGACCCTTGAGGCCGCTCAGCTGGAGGCCCAAGTCTAAACCGTGTTGGAGAAACTCCAGAATTCTAAAAATAGAAAATTTCTGGCAAGGAAGGCTCTTGGCCTCGCAGCAAGCGATATAGGCCCGCCAAACTCTGTAGATCATGGAAGAAGACTTCTTCCGTGCCTGAAACATTGTGTGAATAACCGTGGCCGATAACCCGTTCTCCGTCAGGATTGAGGTTTCAATAGCCATCAAAGCCTGCGTCCGTAAATTTGGGTGCCGCAGCGACCCCTGTGTGAGAAGACCTGGGTCGTAGTCATGATTTAGTGATCTATTGACATCTGAACTATGTCTGTAAACCAACTCCTTCTCGGCCAGCGAGGAGCCACCAGGATGGCTGGCACCCCCTCCTTGGCTATCTTGCGCAGCACTCTGCCCAGGAGCGGAAACATGGGGAATGCATACAGAAATTTGAACTCCGTCCAAGGAAATGCCAGAGCGTCTGTTGCAATGGCCAGAGGATCTCTTGGGAGAGAGACAAACCTTTGCAGCTTGTGATTGTGTCTGGACGCAAACAGATCCACGTCCGGTTGACCCCAGCAGAGGCACAGAGCCTGAAAAGTCTTGCTGCTGAGGGACTATTCCCCTAGGTGCAAGGAACTCCTGCTCAGGGAGTCTGCCTCCTGGTTTTTCACCCCGGGGATGTAAACCGCCAAGCTGCAGGGAACATTCTCCTCTGCCCAAGTCAGAATCCGGCTTACCTCCTTGAGGGATCTCTTGCTCCGAGTCCCGCCCTGGTGGTTGATGTAGGCCACAGCTGTCTGATTGTCCGAGCGGACCTGGATCGCATGGCCTTTTAAAAGGGGAGTCAGCGTAGAAGAACCAACCGGATTGCTCTCAGCTCCAAGAGATTTATGGGTAACCGGTTCTCCTGCGGACCCCACTGACCCTGGATCTTCTGGGTCTGCCAAACGCCTCCCCAGCCTGTAAGACTGGCGTCCGTAGTAACTATCTCCCAATGGGCAGTCAGGAAGGACTTGCCCACCAGCAGGTTCCGAGAGTCCAACCACCACAAGAGGGACTGCCTGGCCAGGGGGGGACAGCAAAAAACCTTGTTCCAGAGATTCCTGCGACCGGTCTCATGTGAAATTGGGCAAAGGATACTGCCTCAAAGCACGACACCATTAGGCCCACCAATCTCATCCCCAGACGTACCGACGGCTGTTTACAAGTCAGCAAGGCCTGCACTTGCGTCTGGAGTCCCAAATCCTTCTGCTATGGCAGAAAAACCTTGACCTGAGCGGTGTCTATCGTCATTCCCAGGAAGGATCTCACTGTTGAAGGCGTGATAAACGACTTGGGTTAATTGATTACCCAACCGAAGGCTTCCAGGGTTGACAGCATCATCCGAGTATCGCTCTCGGCCTCCTGAAGGGACCGGGCCGAAACCAGAAGGTCGTCCAGATAGGGTAACACACGAATACCCTGACTCCTCAGGATAGCCAAGATGCTCGCCAGCACCTTGGTGAACACACGGGGGGCTGAGGATATGCCAAATGGGAGAGCTACAAACTGGTAATGTTGATCCTCCAGTGCAAACCTCAAGAACTTCTGATGTCCTTGCAAAATCGGGATGTGCAGATAAGCGTCCCTGATGTCCACCGTGGTCATGAAGTCGCCTGGCCGAAGCGATCTCACCGCCGACCGCAATTTTTCCATGCGGAAATGTCTGACCTTTACAAATTTATTGAGACCCTTCAGGTCCAAGATCGGCCGTAGAAACCCTGACCCTGTTCCTGCCGGGGCACAGGGCGAATCACGCCTATCCGCAGGAGGTGCTGGACAGCCGTTCTCAAAGCCTGAGTTTTTAACAAGCAAGGCTGAAATTCTGGCACCAAGCCTGACCACATCATCCATGGCAGTGACAACAAAGCCGATGAAATCCAAGCAGGCCTTGAGTTACTTATACTCCTCTGCCCATTTACAAGATTTAGCAGGCCGAAAAAGAGCACCAGCAAAGGTGAAAGCATGACAGACCAACTGATCCATGCGTTTGTCTGCCGGATCATGTAAGGAAGCATTGTCAGGCGATGGCATAACAGTGGTGTTGGACAAACCTGACACCGGAGGGGAGGGTCCACCTTGGGGGGGGGGGGGGGGGGGTGAGACCAAAACCGAACCAATTCAGCAGGGAAAGGGTACCACCTCTGCAGGCCCTTAGGACCGATGGTAACTTGTTGGGCCTTTCCCACTCCTTAAGAATCATGTTAGAAAAATGAGGCTGCTCAGGAAAAAACCGCCGTTGCCTCTCAGGCCGAAATAAATCACCCTTTTTCCTCTTAGCCATTTTGGGAGGAACAATGTGCAAGTTATCAAACACGGAAGAGAGCAAACTCTCCATATAATTCGGGAGGCAGGAATCCGCATCCAAGGAGGAACCAGAGATGCTGTTGTCTCCAGCGGAAGCAGCTCCGCCGCTGAGAGTGATCATCTGGCAACTCACCTTCCTCCACAGATCCCAAGAAATCATAGAAATCATCATCTGCGTAAATCGGCTCCAGATGCCTCTTCTTAATCAAGGCCTTCTTAGGGGCTGTCAACGAGATCTGTTTCTCAAGGCTAGCCAGCCTGTGTGCAAAATCAGCATGTGACCCCTTGCTGGCTCCCCCTTCACTAGGGGCTAACTGCAGCAGCGAAGGATCCAGTGAGGCTGATGGTAACGCAGGGCTAGGGTCAGGAGCGACCGCCCGCTCATGGGTCAAAGCAATGCCTCTGGCGCAAGTGGGACAAATAGTGCTGAATCCGCCCAGGGGATTCCGTCTGCACAAGGGGCAGATTCTGTCTTGCCCAAGTGGGGTGCTCGGCTCACTATCCCCTGATGCCTCCATTATGGTGATTGTGAATAGCAATATTCAATAAGGCCTAAGCCTAATAGCCGATCCCTCTAATCCACAACCCTCAACCTTAGCCCACAGTCTAAAATAAAAAGAGAAAAGACAGCCATTACAAAATGACCCCATGTCAAGCATTAACATATAAAGTCATACATGCAATCAACGATATAATCACAGAACGAGAGACTCACAACACCGCCAGTTCAGAGAGGGATTACTTCCAGGTGCTCGCAACAACACCGGGAGAAACTGCCAACCTTGTCTCCCTGTCAGCGCCTCGCACACCGCAGTGCTTCGAGAAGGGTCCGCCAGGGGGGCGCCACTGGCGCGACGTCAGCTACGCGCCAGGGCCGGACTCCGCCCCCCCCCCGTGGCGCGTCATTCGGCCAGTTCCGCCACGAGCGCCGCCTGTCGTGGCGGCGGTCCCCCCGGCCCCCATTGCAGCACGAGAGCCGCACTCCGCAGTGCGGATAGGAGAGCCCACGGGCGCGTCTGCCTGCGTGCGGCACGCGCACCAGCCGGGGCCGGCGGGGGAACGAAGGGAGGTAAGAATGTGAGGAGCGGAGACCGCACCTCGCTGCGGTAGACAGTGAAGAGCTCTCAATGCTCCCAGTCGCACCAAACACAGCAGCACACACAAATAATAAAGCAAGTGGGCAGGGAGGGCCTATATACAAGAATATATCTGTGGTTCCCCATCAGGCTCACCATAAAGCCTGTGGCCAACTACCTTTTAACAAGAAGGTCTGCGGCCCAGAGCCTGTGCTCTGTCAGAGACCCCGGCGTTCACCCTACCATCACGGATCCCTGTAGCAGCCAAAGGCTGGGAGGCAAGGATGGGTCAGGAGAGATCCACAACTGAGGAATGATAGACAGGCAGCTGCCTTTATAGGGGGCCAGGAGGAGCTACATCTTTTGATCTTGCAGTCAGTGCCCCCTAGGGGCGAACACCCATCTGTAAGTACTTCTGGACGGCCTGGAATGGATGGAGGAGAAAAATACAACTCTGTGAAGTACTCACCTGTAGAGTTGGTATTATACGCATACAACACGTCCTGCTCCAGTAGTAGTAATAACATGTGGGTAATCCTCCGCCTCCGGCGCCGTGCACTGCAGACATGTAGAATACAAGCTCCTCCCGGCCCTACATATACTGAGGGACCTCCCACAAATCCCCAGCATTGAAAAGCAGTGAGAAAGAGAGGCCAGGAGAAACAACCACCCAAAACTGGCAAAAATATCAAAGATAACAATCACCAACAGGGGATCCAGAACAAGGTGAAAACAGGGTGGGGTGGAGCAGTACGTGCTGTATGCGTATAATACCAACTCTACAGGTGAGTACTTCACAGAGCTGTATTATTCTAAGCATACAGCACGTCCTGCTCCAGTAGTAGTAATAACATGTGGGACATCCAATAGCAGTGTCCATAAAGAAGGGTGGGATCCCCAACAGAAGGCAACAGCAAGCAGTCTAAACTACTGCCGCCTGCAGAACCTTGCGGCCAAACACAGCGTCAGCTGAGGCCCGAACATCAACCTTGTAAAACTTTGTAAAGGTATGAACAGAAGACCAAGTAGCGGCCTTGCAAACTTGCTCCACAGAGGCCTGGTGCTGAAAAGCCCAAGAAGCCCCAACAGCTCTAGTAGAATGAGCAGTAAGACGAAAGGGGGGAGTCTTCCCCTTAGCAGTATAGGCTTGAACAACAGCCTGACGAATCCATTTACTGATGGTAGACTTGGCGGGAGCCAAACCCTTCCTAGGCCCATGAGGCACAACGAAGAGAGCATCCGTCTTTCTAAAGGCCTGAGTGGTAACCAGGTAAGACTTGACACACCTGACCACGTCCAAGGAATGCAAAACCCTTTCCTTAGGGTTACTAGGGTTAGGGCACAAGGAAGGAAGTACAATATCTTGATTCAAATGAAATGCAGACACAACCTTAGGCAGGAAGTCTGGCTTGAAGCGAAACACCACCTTATCCCGGTGTCTCTCAAAGTAGGGAGGCTGAATGGACAAAGCAGCCAACTCAGACACACGTCTAACCGAAGTGATGGCTACCAGGAAGACAACTTTGAGCGTGAGCACAGCGAGAGCGGCCTCATGAATAGGCTCAAAGGGAGTCCCCTGCAGAGCCGACAAAACCAAGTTCAAATCCCAAACAGGAACCATAGGTTTCCGAGGAGGGCGCACATGAGTGACCCTTGAAAGAAGGTCTTGATAAGAGAGTGCTGGGCAAAGGTCTTCTGAAAGAAGATAGACAGGGCCGAAACCTGGCCCTTCAAGGTACTAAGCTTAAGACCTAAGTCTAGACCATGTTGTAAAAACTCCAGCACCCTGGATACTAAGAATTCCCAGCAGGGAAGAGACCTGGATTCACAACAGTCAATGTAAGCACGCCATACTCTATAATAGATGGCGGCAGAAGTCTTCTTCCTGGCTTGCACCATAGTAGCCACAACAGATGCAGACAAACCCTTTTCCATCAAGATGGAGGTTTCAATAGCCAAGCCATCAAAGCCAGCGTTAGTAAATTGGGATGGCGTAGAGACCCTTGAGTCAGAATATCTGGCAACCTTGGCAGATCGAACTGATCTACTGCCATTTGAACCACGTCTGCGAACCACACTCTTCTTGGCCACCTTGGGGCCACCAGAATCGCGGGTACCCCTTCCAGAGCGATCTTGCGCAGCACTCTGCCCAGAAGGGGAATTGGTGGAAACACATACAGGAGCCGAAACTCCTTCCAAGACATTGACAGGGCATCCATGGCCAGAGCCAGAGGATCCTGAGACAGGGATACAAAGCTCGGTAGCTTGTGATTGTGACGTGACGTGACGCAAAGAGATCCACGTCTGGCACCCCCCAACGGTGACACAGTGACTGAAAAACCTTGTCGCAGAGGGACCATTCCCCCTGACGGGACGACCCCCTGCTCAGAGCGTCTGCTAGCAGATTCTCCGTCCCCGGAATGTAGACAGCCGATATGCATTGTACATTGGTCTCTGCCCAAGTTAGAATCAGAGACACCTCCTGGAGAGCACCCTTGCTCCGGGTTGCTCCCTGATGATTGATGTAGGCTACCGAGGTCCTGTTGTCTGAGCGTACCTGTACCGCCAGACCCTTCAGGTGCTGGGTCAATTGTTCCAGCACCAATCTGACCGCCCTGAGTTCCAGGACATTGATGGGTAGATGGGCCTCCTGAGGGCTCCACCTCCCCTGGAAACGCAGGGACTTCCAGAATCCCTCCCAGCCCGAAAGACTGGCATCCGTTGTGACCGTCTCCCAAGAGGGAGCCAGGAAGGATCTGCCCCTTGTCAAGTTCCTGTGGTCCAACCACCACACAAGAGATTGTCTGACCGAGGGGGGAATCACCCAGCTGTCGTCCAGAGATGTTGGGTCCTTGTTCCATACTGACAGAAGGTGAAGCTGCAGAGTTCTCAGATGAAACTGGGCAAAGGGCACCGCCTCGAAGCTTGCCACCATCGAGCCCACCAACTGCATTCCCTGCCGGATGGAGGGATGAGGGTTCGCGAGCAGGGATCTTGCCTGGGTTGTCAGAGCTTCCACCTTCTGCGGAGGAAGGAATATCCTTGACTGAACCAAGTCCAAAATCATCCCCAGAAACGGGGTTACTGAGGAGGGGGACAGAGAGGACTTTGGTAATTGATCACCCAGCCGAAGGACTCCAGGGTGGACACCACCAACCGAGTGTCCAGCTCTGCCTGCCGCAGAGACCGAGAGGTGATGAGTATATCGTCCAGGTAGGGCAACACGCGTATGCCCTTTAGTCTAAAGAGAGACATCACCCCTGCCAGCACCTTGGTGAAGACCCTGGGAGCCGACGTAAGGCCGAATGGCAGGGCCACGAACTGATAATGCTGATCCAACAGCGCAAATCTGAGGAACCTTTGGTGCCCTGAGAACACCGGAACGTGCAGGTAAGCGTCCTTGATGTCCACAGATGTCATGAAGTCCCCTGGACGCAGGGAGGCAATGGCCGAGCGCAGAGTTTCCATACGAAAATGCCTGCTTCTGACAAACTTGTTAAGGATTTTCAAATCCAGAATGGGTCTGACTGACCCGTCCTTTTTGGGCACCGTGAACAGGTTGGAATAAAACCCCATGCCCCTGTCTCTTAAGGGGACCTCACAGATGACCCCAAGCTCCAGAAGGTCCTGCACAGCCAGCATCAAGACTCAAGCTGAGGCAGGATCCTGTGGAATCCGAGACCCAACAAACCTGGTAGGGGGCAGCACAGCAAATTCTGTCTTGTAACCGGAGCAGACTACCTCCTGAATCCACCGGTCTGGGACAAGGCGTCTCCAGACATGCTGTAGACGTCCCCCCACCCTGACGGGCGAGGGTGCCCCTTCATGCTTGGGGGGTCTTGGGGGGGGCTTTGGGCTTGGGCCCCCAGGAGGAACCAGGACGGCATCCTCTGTTCTTGTTCCAGGGTTCTGTGCGAGACCCAGAGAAGGACACCCCTCTACCCTGCTTGGTCCCACGGTAGGGGGTAGAATGGGAGCTTGGACCACGAAAGGTCCGAATCTGACACTTGCGCTGGGGCAGCTTGCCACCCTTGGCAAAGATATCTAACCTTTCTCCAAACAGGCGCAGCCCTTTAAATGGAAGCCCATTAAACCGGACCTTCACCATGATTTAATGAAAAGCCCAAACTCTTAAAAAACAATTCCTCAGCATCTAAAATTGATATATTTTACATGTTTAGTCACTAATTTATTATACTTTCCCCCACTGGGCTGCAACTCTGTTCGGGAATTTAGGATACGGGCGCCGCCATCTTGACTCAGAAGCATCACACTTACTGAGGAGAGGAGAGTGGGATAAGGTACAGGGGGGCGGGTTATAGCTGTGCTTTGCTCAGACAGAGCAGAGCTGGGGTCAGGGAAAGGTCAGCAGTCCCAGAATGCAGAGCAGCACAGTCACTTCCTGTTTGCAGGCACTTCCTGTTTGCAGGCTGCCTGCAAAAATGGCAGCTTCCATAAGCCGCCATCTTGGATGTTTAAAGGCTTATAAAATGCAGTAGATGCAGGTAGGATGATTTTTAATGTGAGCAATCTGTATGTACAGGGTGGGGGAAACATATAAGATAGACTCTTATTCAGAGTGAAGGTCCGCTTTAAGGGCCTTCTTGGCAACGTTGTCAGCAGCCCACTGGCGTAACCAGATCGCGCGGCGTATGGCCACCACCAGAGCAGAAGATCTAGCGCTCAGCTTAATAGCATCGTCCGATGCAGATAGGATATAATTCACAAAGGTCTCACAGGTGGCCAGAGCATTGCCGGCCTCAGAGGGCAAGTCATCCGCCCCTTCCAAGGCAGTCTTAACCACCGTCCTGAGCGCCACTGCCATGATGGCTAAGGCGCACACCGGGCGGAGATACGCTCCCCCAAATGCAAAAGGCATGACATGCCAATTGGTCAACTCGCCGATCCTCTAAATCCCGCAGCGTAGTAGTGTCAGGGGAGTGCATAATAGAGGTGTTGGACAGACTCAAAATCGGGGCATCGACCTCAGGCGGCGATGTCCAACACTTAACCAGATCGGCAGGAAATGGATACTTCTTATCCACAGCTTTAGGAATCCCCTGGAGTTTGCTGGGATGTTCCCATTCTTTCAGCACTAGGTTATTAAAGTGAGTTTGTTCGGGAAACTCCAACCGCACCCTAGCGGTATGAAACAGATCGCCCCTTTGCCGAGAGGCCGCGGGAGGGGGAGAGAGGGATAACACATCAAAGATCTGAGACAGCAGTCTGTCAATGTCGTCCTGGGACCAAAGATCAGAACCAGACTCCTCCTGACTCCTGGACTCGTCCTCATAGGATCAGAGAGTCAGAGAGCAGTTCCCCTTCCTCTGATGGGGACTGAGCATAGGAAATCATCAGATTCTACAGGGAGAATAGTAGCTTCAGGATTCAAATAGCGCCTCTTGGCAGTAGCCTTGCGCGCCAAGGAGCCAGCGATGAAGCTTTCCACACTTTCCACACTAGCCAATCTAGAAGCCAAATCAGCGTGAGAATCCCCACTAGTATTGGGGGTTAGGCTCAAGCTTGGGGGAGTAGGGGAAGTAAGGCGAGGTGCGGGCCCAGCCTCGGAAGAGGTGGGGAGACCCGCTAGCGCCTGTTGAGCACAAGGTACGCAGACCCGTGTATTGTCACCGCTGCTAGGTGAAACCCCACAAGCTGCACACAGACGGGCTTGTCCCAGGGGGACCCCGTTCGCAATGTCCTGGGATGCCTCCATATGGTGATTATTAAATTCAATATGCCAGTAGGGATTGACGCTTTAAGCAACCCTGGATGCCCCAATAACCCGCTGGGAAGTGGGAGTAATTTCTGAAAAATGGTCTGGACCGGGCGCTACGTCGGGCCGGGGGAAGCCACAGAGGACCGCTGTCTGAAAGACACAATGGGAACAGGGATGTCAGAGCCAAGCGCGAAGAAGCAAGCTAAGGAAAGATTTCGCCCATGATGCTGCCTACCTTCACCCGACCAACGCAGCCCAGGCTGGGAGGCATTAAATTCACAATGAGGACAGGTGGAAATAGTCCCGCAGGCCTCGGGCTGTCAAGCCCCGCTCGCCTGCGAGAGCGTGATACTTCATGTCTTTGCAGTTCCAGCACTGCAGAGAAATCTGGGGATTTGTGGGAGGTCCCTCGGTATATGTAGGGCCGGGAGGAGCTTGTTCTCTACATGTCTGCAGTGTACGGCGCTGGAGGCGGAGGATTACCCACATGTTATTACTACTACTGGAGCAGGACGTGCTGTATGCTTAGAATAACAATTTGGCAATTTCTGTGAAGTACAGTTCAAACACCTCCGATATACGCTGGAGATGTAACTTATTTTTTTCCCTGAGGAAACTCCAGTGGAGGAAAGATGTTGGAAGCAAACACCTCAGATATTGAAAATATGTGGGCTGGTAACTCTTTAGAAAGCAACCAACTCTCTGCTCTCTGCTCCTCGTTTACATGATGCCCCGGTCCAACTCAAGAATGGGATGCACACCATTCCAGAGGGTTTACTGTAATAGACCCAGATGATTTTTGATTGTGGCCACAGATGGAAACATTATCGGACTGTATGTCGGACCTTTGGGAATCATGTATTGAGCTTCTAGTAGATTAAGGGCACCCTCTCTCTCCCGAATCTATTCGGATAAGGTTTGCATGCAATTTTGCTGGCAAGAAATTATTGGGCTTGACCTTGGGTTTTTTCTGCTCCAATTTTTGTAACCAGCTCTTTGATGCGTTGGTGATGGGATAGGATAGAGGGATATGTGTGGGCTAGTGGGAAAGTGGCTTAGGAGGGTTTAGAGTCCTTTTGGCCATATAAAATGGGTATATTTTTTCGTATGTGCCTCATTTTTAAGGTTTTGTAGATTTAATAAAATAACATTTGTAATCAGTATTATAGCCTTCTGGAACTTTCCTGTTTTTTTTTTTTGATACGACTCATATTACTCATATTACAACTCATATCCCGCGAAACTGGTGCTCTTCAGACATCTGCTCCGGTGTTGAATGAGCTCAAGAGGGATAAAAGCTTGGCTTTTTTCAGAGGTGATTCCGTAAAGGTCCAAGTTCTGTGAGTTTCAATAAGAACATAACTTACATCATACACAACATCCTCTCTTTGATGTTTGTTGGGGAAGTTTAAAAAAAAAATCTGAAATTCAGGTCTTGTTCGGATTTAAAGCGGAACAAAACCCACAGAAATTGGCCCAGGAATCTATAAGATTCCTGGGCCGGTTGATTCCGTCCCCCGGGGCATCCAGAATCAGCATGCCCCATTGTGTGAAACCCCCCAAGTCGCTCATAAACTCCCCTTTGTTCCCGGTCCAACTGCGCAAGTCCGAGCAGCGGCCACATCCCCGGTATCCCTCTAGCATGCATTTGTCAATGGCCGGCATGGGTACGCTCCCTAATAGAGTAGCGGGGGATGCGGCCGTCAGCGCACTTGGATCTGCTTGTATTTGATGAGCTCCCGGACGAAGGGGCTTGAGCGGATCCCAGCGCACTGACTGGACGAGCAGGCATGCATGCGTCGTAAGACCGAGAAGAGGTGAGTTTGTTCGGGCAACCTGGGGTATTTCACACAGCTGGGCATCCCTAAATAGGGTCCCCCGGGGGCAAGGACCAAAACCCAGGATAGTCAAAATTCTGGTTTTTGGTCCACTTTAAAGGACAAAAGTTTTGTTCTTTTCTCCATCCATTCACCATAAAAATCAACACCTGTCACAAAAATCTCTTACCAAAGTGGAATCAAGCTCTTGGGCGTACAATAAAAGAACAAGGTAAATTAATTAGGTGGGGATCTTTAATTTAGTAATTAATAAGATATTTACAGGCAAAGATAAATATGGGACATATACTAAACACGACAAAACACATTTGCGAAATGAACTGAGTTGACAACTGAGCAAAGGAGCTGTCTGTTATCGATAGAGACCTGAGATGTCTGGGTACGAAAGACTTTTCTTTGCGATAATTGATTGTGCTCCATAGCTGACTGTTCTTACATGATTTATGGGTAAGACATTCAGGTCCTTACCAATTCACTTTTGTGCCCTATCTGATGAGGAATGATAGAACAATGAACCCCCTGTGGTGGTTCTCTATTAGACGTTTTACCACACACTGATTTTCTGTAGCAACAGAGCCTGTATGCAAGCTCCAATAGTAAAGGAGCATGGGAAGTGGATGGGTCCAGATGAGGTTACTAATCTCATTGCAGGGAAGTTAAAACACAAATGTATTGTCATATTTATTTTAAGCTGCTGTCCTCTTTAAAATACAATATAGTATTAAGACAAATATCTACAATAAATTCAATAAATTAGCAGCTACCCTGTATGAAATGTTTTGCATGTTAGGGGTAGTTATGACCTAGAGCAGGGGGAGTCAACCACTTCTTGTAAAGGTCCATATACAGGCATCTCGTGAGAGGTGAAGGTCCGGGGGGTCAATGGGGGGGGTATTGATTCCACAGGCAAAACTAAAAAAGGCTGGGATGGATGGGGCAAAGCTGAAGGGACAGGGATGGGTGGGGATGGGATAGATGGGGCAACGCTGGGGGGACAGGAATGGATAAGGGCAAAGCTGGGGGACAGGAATGGATGGGGCTGAGCTGGGGCAGCAGGACAGGATTGGATGGAGTAAAGAGACTGAGAAACAATGATTGTGTGAACCTTGCAATGCCACTTCCCGCCCGTGCAGTACTTCTTATTGCAATGCTAGGTGCCAGGCAGCAGAGTCATGACACTGGCAGGGAGACTAAGCACTACATCGCCAATCAAGTAAAGGGAGCAGCGCAGAGCACGGCAACACAGAACCAACTGTGCAAGAAAGTCAGGACAGGGGTCCAGAAATCTGGCACCGAGGTCTGCATTCGGACCCTGATCCGCCAGTTGAGTACCGCTGGTCTAGAGGTAAGGGAAACGGCTTGTGCTCGGAAGGTGGCACTTTCAATTCCCAACCATGGGACATGACTGAAGTGCCCTTGAGCATGGCACCTAACCCCCAATTGCTCCCGGGCGCTGAGTTTAGGGCAGCCCACTGATCTGGGCACATGTGTGTAATTCACCTGTGTGTAGCCACTAATATAGTGTGTATTGACAGAGATGTGTTGTTCACATGTGCACAGATGGGAAAATGCAGAGGAAGGATTCCATGTGTGCGTTGGCACACAATGGCCACTATTATTATTATGTCATTTTTTTAAAACACCCAAATAAGGCTTTTCTGCAGTAAAGTATCGATTAGATTCAATCAGCAGTGGTGGATTTCCTATATTATTCAAGGCTTCTCCCCGGTATGAAATTTTTCATTTAGCAGTAGGTGCGGTTTTTGCGCAAAACATTTCCCACATGATTAGGTTCAATCAGCGGTGTTGGATTTCCTACATTATTCAAGGCTTCTCCCCAGTATGAACTTTTTCATGTCGCAGTAGGTGCGGTTTTTGCGCAAAACATTTCCCACATTCAGAACATGAATATGGCTTCTCCCCTGTATGGACTCTGACGTGCCTGTTTAAAGCCGATTTGTCAAAGAAGGATTTGTCGCAGTCGGAACACGAATATGGCTTCACTCCCGTATGCATTCTTTTATGAACGATGAGGTGGGTTTTCCTAAGAAAACATTTCCCACACTCTGTGCATAGATTGGGCTTCTCGCCTATGTGAACTCTTTTATGTCTGTTGAGAGCGGCGTTGTCAAAAAAGGTATTCATGCATTCCGAACATGAAAATGGCTTCACCCCTCTGTGCGACCTTTCGTGCTTGATGAGCGCCGATCTGTCGGTAAAACCTTTCCCACATTCCCTGCATGAATGTATCTTTTCTCCAGTATGAATTCTTTTATGCGTGATAAGGTTCGATTCCAAAGCAAAACTTTTCCCACACTCGGAGCATGAAAATGGCTTCTCTCCTGTGTGAATTCTTTCGTGTCTAATAAATTCTGTTTCCCGATAAAAATATTTCCCACACTGATAACATAAATATGGCTTCTCGCCTGTATGAAATCTTTTGTGCGTAATAAGTTCTATTTCGCTATAATAACATTTCCCACATTCGGCGCAGGAATGTGTCTTCTTAGGAGCATTAGGAGCTGTGTGATGAGCGACGCAATGTGAGAAATCAGGAAAACACTGCCCATGCGTAGAGGGATCAGCGAACAGATCTGCAGGGGGTAGTGATGAATAGAAGTTCGGGGTAGACTGGTCTCCTGTAAATCCTGCTGTGATATCATCTTCTGTTTCGCCATCTAGGGAAACAGAGAAGGTTAAAGAGACTCCACTTAACTTAAATGGACATTGTCGTTCCAAAGAACATAAAAAAAATCTCTTGTTGGAAAGTTGGGATCTGTGTGTCCTCACTATGAAAGCAGAACTAAACCCTCAAAAACAACTTAATCTACTTTGCCCCTCCACCAGGTACATTACCCTTTGGATGTTTCTGCCCTTAATCCTGCTTGGTATTCCTGTTATAGTGATTTTAATTGTATGCCATTGGTTTCTGACAGGATACCATCGATCTAAACTTTTTGTTTAAAGTGAACCAAAACCCAGCGGACCGGGTCGATTCCCTCCCCCCGGGGAATCCAAAACTGGGATTCCCCGCTGTGTGAAGCCCTCCAGGTCGCCCGCTACACTTACCTTACCAACAGGCACCCTTAAATATTCGCCTTTCCCCACTCCAACGTTGCATGCGCGGGCTATATTCCAATTAGAGCTGTTTTGCTAATTGTTTACAATGGGGCGCGCACTGTACCACGCTGCCGTAACTTTTGTTTGGTGTGTAACTTTTATTTGGTATGCAATTCTAACATGGTTCAGTTACCATCTGTAAGTTTTTCACTATATCCAGTTCAGGTCGTCCCAGATTAATGACATGTGGGTATTCCACCGCCAGATGTCGCTCGACTGCAAGATCAAAAGCTGTCGCTCCTCCCGGCCCCTATAAAAACAGATGTCTCACTATGATTTCCCAGTGTTCATCTTGCAGTCTTGCTGCTAGGTTCATTGGAACTCTCTCCTGGATATTGCAGCTGAGCGGGGCCTCCTAGCCTGTCGGCCTCTGCGACCTTATTCCCACTGTTCCCGTGGACCCACTATGCCTCCCAACCATGGCTAATCGGAATGGTGAAGGTGACAGAGAAAAACGCCGGGGTCAGGCGTTGACAGAGCTAGGCTCCAGGCCGCAGACCCTGACCGAAGGGTAGCCGGCCATAGGCTGGTGGTGAACCTATGGGGGGGGGGGAACCACTCATGCCCACGGGGGGTTTTCATAGCCCTCCCTGCCCCACAAGCTTTATTATTGTGTTTGTGCTTGGTGAACTTCACTTATTCATTGATGTCTTGGACTCTGCGGAGTCCCCTTGTGCGCTGGCTTACACTGTGTTTTGGCTACTTACCTCCCTTGCTCCCTCGAGGCTCCTGCTCCTCTCCCCTCTCCATCTTGTTCTGCGCTGTGAGGGGGGGCGTCGCTCTCGGCGGAGGCTTTTTCTGTGTTTGGTTGTGAGGCTGCGGCCCCTGCTGCGGGTGCGCGCTGCACACTTGTCGCCTGCTGGTTGTGGGCCCCTCCGTGGGCCACCCTGCGCTCCTCTTCTCCGGGCCCCCCTCCATCTTGGGGATGGGCACCAGTTTTCACGCCGTCAGCGGAGGGGGGGAGGGCACGTGATGACGCTTTTCGCGTCACTGCTGTGTGGCCCGCCCCTCGAGGAACGCGTGCAGCTGCCTGCTTCACGCCATCTTGCCTGCTCTTCCTGCACGCTGGTCGGCCTCCCGAGCTGAAGCTATCGCGGTGTCGCGAGTCCCTCTTGCTAAATACAACGTTATTGTGTTACACTGTGCATGTGTTGTGGGATGCTTACGTTTTTTTCTGCTTATGTCTTCTAGGTGGGCCCCCTTGATAGATTAAGGGTTGTGGTTCCTCACGGTCACCGACCCCCTCCCTATTAAGAGGGATCACTAAGAGGGACTCATTTTGAGGGATTATTAGGTTTGGGCCTACAGTGCCTTGTAACCTGTATACCATTACTCTAATCACCATAATGGAGGCTTCTGGGGATAATGAGCTAGGGGCCCCATCTGGGCGGGTGAAGCTCTGCCCCATGTGCGGTGTCAGTCCTATGGGTGGACTCGGTTTGTGTCACTTGCGCCAGGAGCATCTATATGGAGCACGATTGGCAGGCGTATCTGTCCCTAGCCCGTTATTGCCTACAACCTATCCAGAACCCCCGCTACTGCATTCAGCCCCCAGTGAGGGGGAAGCCGGCATGGGGCCCCATGTTGATTCGGCATACCGGGTGGCCAGCCTTGAGAGACAGATCTCTGGCATGGCTCCTAAGAAGGCCACGAGTAAGAAGCGCCATATCGAGCCCGTTTACTCGGATAACGATGATTATGACCTCTTTGGAGGAGGGCGAGTTACATGAGGACTCTATTTCCACTGTGGATTATTCTGCCGGCTATGACAGCGAGGCCCGCTGGCTCTTCCTTGGGTATGGATATGTGGCTCCCTGACGATACAGAGAGGTTGCTGGCTGCTCTGTTTGAGACGTTGCATATTGTCCCTCCTAAAGTGGCTAAAAGGAAGCAGGGTGATTTATTTCAGCCTGAGAGACAGAGACTTGTCTTTCCTGAGCAGGCCCATTTTTCTAATATGGTCTTCAAAAAGTGGGAAAGGCCTACAAGCTACTGTCGGTGCCTAAGGGCCTGGACAGCCGGTATCCCTTCCCTGAGGAGCTGGTCCGTCTGTGGTCCCGTCCCCCCGAAGTGGATTCCCCTGTGTCGGGGTTATCCAACACTACGGTTATGCCATCACCCGATACTGCTTCCTTGCGTGATCCAGCTGACAGGCAAATGGATCAGGTAATTTGTCATGCCTTCACCTTTGCTGGTGCTGGTTTTCGCTCTGTGTGTGCCGCGGCTATTGTCTCCTTAGCCATAAGAAAGAAGGTGAGACGTCTTGTGGATATTGCTAAGTCTCGCAAGCGGGCGGAGTATAAGGAACTCAAAGCTTGCGTCGATTTTATTGCCTTTGTTGCCTCGGCCATGGACAATGGTGTCCGGCTCGGTGCCAGGGTTTCGGCCCTGCTTGTTGCGCTCCGTCGCTCGCTCTGGTTGCGGCAATGGTCGGCTGATGCCGCGGCCAAGAAGTCGCTCACTAGTAACCCCTTCGTAGGGCACAGGTTGTTCGGGGAGCGTCTGGACCTCCTGATCATGGATGATAGAGTCCCTCAGCGGCGGAAACCTGCGCGGCCCTTTCGGGGTTCTTCTGTCTATCGCTCCTTTCGGGGAGGAAGAGGCTCTTCATTTTCAGGTGGCCGCAGAGAGTTTTGGGGACGTGGTAGGTCCCGTGGTCGACCCAATCCCTCCTGGGGATCCAGGTCCAAGCCCCCTACCAAGGCCCCTCAGGCATGAGGAGGTGCCCTCACCCTTCCGGGTGGGGGGACGGCTGCTGCTATTTGATCAAGTCTGGAGACAGCGCGTCTCGGATCGGTAGATTCTGGAGGTGGTGTCCGCCGGTTACAAAATAGAGCTGGCAGTCAGGCCGCCCTCAAGATTTCTTCAGTCTTGAATATCCCAGAACCCAGTGCAGGCACAGGGCCTGAGAATGGCCGTGCAGCACCTCCTGCGGTTAGGGGTGATTTGCCCTGTGGCTTGTCAGGAACAGGGCCAAGGCTTCTACTCCAATCTCTTTACAGTTCCCAAGAAGGACGGTACATTATGCCCTATCCTGGACCTGAAGGGTCTCAACAGGTTTGTAAGAGTCCGACATTTCCGCATGGAAACCTTACGGTCGGCGGTGAGCTTGCTTCGGCCCGGCGACTTCATGACCACGGTGGACATCAGGGATGCTTATCTGCACATCCCGATATTCCAGGGACATCAGAAGTTCCTGGGATTTGCTCTGGAGGACCAGCATTACCAGTTTGTGGCTCTGCCGTTCAGGATATCCTCAGCCACCTGGGTTTTCACCAAGGTGCTAGCAGGCATCATGGCTCTTCTGAGGATTCATGGCATTCGTGTGCTGCCTTATCTGGACGATTTACTGATTGCGGCTCAGTCCCTTCAGCAGGCCGAGAGCGACATACGGATGGTGTTATCCACTCTAGAGGCCCTCGGATGGGTGATCAACTACCCCAAGTCTTCTGTCATTCCCTCAATGGTGAGGTCCTTCCTGGGCATGACGTTGGACACCTCTCAGGTCAAGGTTTTCCTGCCACAGTAGAAGGTGTTGGGCCTTCAGATGCAGGTGCAGACCTTGCTGTCTTGTCAGCGGCTGCCGATACGCCTGGAGATGAAACTGGTGGGCCTGATGGTGTCATGCTTTGAGGCAGTGCCCTTTGCCCAATTCCATATGAGACCTCTTCAATTGAACCTGTTGGCCGGCAGACAGTCCCTCGCGTGGTGGCTGGACCCCAGAAAGCTGTTGGTGGGCAAGTCCGTTCTGACTCCCCGGTGGGAGATAGTTACCACGGATGCCAGTCTGACTGGCTGGGGAGGCGTTTGGCAGATGCAGAAGATCCAGGGTCAGTGGGGTTCGCAGGAGAACCATTGCCCATAAATCTCCTGGAGCTGAGAGCAATCCGGTTGGTGCTTCTTCACTTGACTCATTATTTAAGGGGTCACGCAATCCAGGTTCGTTCGGACAATCAGACGGCTGTTGCCTACATCAATCACTAGGACGCGACTCGGATCAAGCGAGCCCACAAGGAGGTGACCCAGATTCTGTCTTGGGCAGAGGAGAATGTTCCCTGCATCTCAGCGGTTTACATCCCAGGGTAGAAAACCAGGAGGCAGATGCCCTGAGCAGGAACGCCTCACGCCTGGGGGATGACCTTTCACGCTCTGTGTCTCCGCTGGGGTCAGCCGGACATGGACCTGTTTGCGTCCAGACACAATCACAAGCTCCCAAGGTTCATCTCCCTGTCAAGAGATCCTCTGGCCTTTGCCACAGACGCTCTGGCAATCCCTTGGACGGAGTTCGGGCTCCTTTACGCTTTCCCTCCGTTTCCACTCCTGGGCCGAGTGCTGCGCAAGATAGCCCAGGAGGGGGTACCAACCATCCTGGTGGCTCCTCGCTGGCTGAGAAGGAGTTGGTTTGCAGACATAGTTCAGATATCAGTGGTTTATACATCATGCCTGACGACCCAGGGCTTCTCACACAGGGGTCGCCGCGGCACCCCAATTTGCAGACGCTGGCTTTGACGGCCTGGCTATTGAGACCTCAATCCTGTTGGAAAAAGGCCTGTCTGCCACAGTTGTGCGTACCATGATTCAGGCATGGAAGAAGTCTTCTTCCATGATATATTACAGAGTTTGGCATGCCTATATTGCTTGGTGTGAATCCAAGAGTTTCCCTTGTTGCACTTTCTCTATCTCTAGGATCTTGGAGTTTTTACAACAAGGTTTAGACTTGGGTCTCCAGCTGAGCACCCTAAAGGGCCAGGTCTCTGCCTTGGCTATTTTCTTCCAGAGATCTTTTGCCAATCATAGATTGATCAAGACCTTTTTCCAGGGTGTTACCCACATACGTCCACCACGTATGCCTGTATTACCGGTGTGGGACTTGAATTTAGTGCTTTCTGCTCTCCAGGGTCCTCCCTTCGAGCCTTTGTGCGATGCTGCATTGCCTATTTTGACCCTCAAGGTGGTCTTTTTGGTGGCGATCACCTCGGTGCGTCGCGTGTCAGAGCTGGCCGCGCTTTGTATGAAGTCTCCTTATTTTGAGCGGCATAAGGATAAGGTGGTTTTTCGCTTTAAACCTGATTTTTTTGCCTAAGGTCGTGTCTCCCTTTCATCTTAATGAGGAAGTGGTCTTGTCTTCCTTGTGTCCAGCACCGACTAATTCTAAGGTAAGGACCCTCCATGCCTTGGATGTGGTCAGAGCCATCAAGTATTACCTGGTTGCGACTGAATCCTTCAGAAAATCGGATTTGCTCTTTGTTCTAACAGAAGGTTCTAGAAAGGGCTTGCCACCAGCCAAGTCCACTCTTAGTAAGTGGATCAGACAGGCAGTGGTGCAAGCATATTCTACCAAGGGGAAGGAACCCCCTTTTCAGGTCACAGCTCATTCTACCAGAGCTATTGCTGCCTCTTGGGCTTTTCAACACCAGGCATCTGTTGAACAAGTTTGTAGGGCCGCCACTTGGTCTTCAGTTCATACCTTTACCAAGTTTTACAAGGTTGATGTTAGGGCCTCAGCTGATGCTGTCTTTGGCCGAAAGGTGCTTCAAGCGGTAGTGACATGAACTACATGCTGTTCCGCACTGGGGATACCGCCCTAAGGGACGCTGCTTTTGGATGTCCCACATGTCATTAATCTGGGACGACCTGGACTGGATATAGTGAAAAATACAATTCTGTGAAACTCGCCTGTAGAATTATTTTTTAATATATCCAGTCCAGGTCGTCCCACCCCGCCCTTGTTTTCATTATCTCTAGTTGGCCTGTTATAGTGATTACCATTTTTATATTGGACCGTTGTCCTTAAGTTTAGTGTTGGAGAGAGTACATGCTGACGCTATGTGAAGTAACATGGTTTCTTGGCCTCCCGGCTTGTCTCTTTTTCTTACTGCTATTTAACCACTGGGAAATCATAGTGAGACATCTGTTTTTATAGGGGGCCGGGAGGAGCGACAGCTTTTGATCTTGCAGTCGAGCTCCACCTGGCGGTGGAATCCGCACATGTCATTAATTTGGGACGACCTGGACTGGATATATTCAAAAACAATTCTACAGGTGAGTTTCACAGAATTGTATTTTTTTGGCCTGGGATGAGTCTCATGTATGTACTGATATGCTAATTAAGCTGCAGCCATGTTACTTATTTGATTTGAGACTGGCCAAAGCAGACAGCAGTTGAGAAGATAGATCAGACTTCTTTGGGGCAGCTAAGGATTCAGGCCCTGCTTTGTGTATGACGAGGGATAGACCTGCTTCATGGACAATGAGATCTGGAAGCCATTTTGCACCCCACATGGTGTGCTGATAGCAGATTTTCTTCAGACCAGATATGTGCAGCCTGTTTCATTAATGCTTTACTTGTTTTTGAGGATTTGCTACTTTGCTGTAGCAGAGCCTGGATATCAAACAAGCCATAAGTAACTATCATATTTTTCACCTTATAGGGCGCATTTTCCCTCCTAGCGCCAGCGGGGGGCGTAGTATATGCAGGGAGCTCCAGCAGCGGTGGAGCAGGAGCACTCTGAGATACTGTATGTCTTTGTTATGTATGATTATGTGTGTATGTGTGTGGAGCACCGCACATTGAAAGACCGCCAGGAAGGGAGCAAGTTTAACTGCTTCCTACCTGCCGGCCCTCCACTGTGCTTCCTTACACGCGCGATTAGGGTGGGGGTGCCGCTCACTACCTGTATTGAGGGATGCCGCTGACTGCCAGTATTGATGGATGATGCTCACTGCCTGTTTGGGGAAATGCCACTCACTGCCTGTATTGAGGGATGCCACCTGCTGCCTGAATTGGCGCATGCCTCTCACTGCCTCTAATGGGGCAGGACGCTTACTGCCTGTAATGGGGCGGGCCTCTCACCTCCTGTAATTTGGCATGCCACTCATTGCATATAATGGGGGATGGTGGCTTACTGCTTATAATAGGGGATGTCACACGCTGTCATGTCGCTCACTGCCAGGTATGTGGGCTGCTGCTCACTGCCTGTAATCAGGGTGCCACTCATTACCTATAATGGGAAATGCTGCTATAATAGGGGATGCCACTGACTGCCTGTAATCTGAGATGCCACACGCCGCCTGTAATGAAGGATGCCACTCACTGCTTGGTATGGGGGATGCTGCTAGCTGCCTGTAATGTGGGATACAGCTCCCCGCCTGTAACGTTGGGTGCCGCTCACTGCCTGTAATATGGGGTCTGTAATGGGGTGACTAGGATGGGGTATTTTATCACACAATTTGGTTCAGAATATTTATTTTCTTATTTTCTTCCTCCAAATCCTGAGTGTGTCTCATGGGGCGAAAAATACAGTACTTAAAGCGGACCTTCACTCTAAATAAGAGTCTATCTTATATGTTTCCCACACCCTGTACATACAGATTGCTCACATTAAAAATCATCCTACCTGCATCTACTGCATTTTATAAGCCTTTAAACATCCAAGATGGCGGCTTATGGAAGCTGCCATTTTTGCAGGCAGCCTGCAAACAGGAAGTGCCTGCAAACAGGAAGTGACTGTGCTGCTCTGCATTCTGGGACTGCTGACATTTCCCTGACCCCAGCTCTGCTCTGTCTGAGCAAAGCACAGCTATAACCCGCCCCCCTGTACCTTATCCCACTCTCCTCTCCTCAGTAAGTGTGATGCTTCTGAGTCAAGATGGCGGCACCCGTATCCTAAATTCCCGAACAGAGTTGCAGCCCAGTGGGCGAAAGTATAATAAATTAGTGACTAAACATGTAAAATATATTAATTTTAGATGCTGAGGAATTGTTTTTTAAGAGTTTGGGCTTTTCCTTAAATCATGGTGAAGGTCCGGTTTAAAGTGCATTTTTTGTTATTTTCTTGGAGTCACTGCCATAAGAACTTTTAGACGAAAGGAGATGCAATTAGAGATGTGCTATTTGTGCCTTTTAATTGCCTTAAACATTTAAGGGCTGCAAATATACTCCTAGATTTAGAGAATATTACACCCTAGCATTACATTGTCACATGTAATACTAAAACAGTAACTGCCAGAAATTCCTGCAGATTCCTTAGTATTGCTGTAGGCCTCTTAACACTATTAAAATCTAAGACTTTTAGTAGAGAAATGTGAGCGATGAGTGGTAGGGGTGTGGTTTAGCGTGTCGCTTAATTACGGTCACATGCTCGAGGAATATTTGGTCCATAAGATGTTGGTGATTGAGCCAATACTCAGAAGTCAATGCATTCCACTACCACTATTCAACCAAAGAGTCAGAGCAGTTGTAAAGCACCCAGATATCCAGTATTCTGCATTTGGTGGGACAGTTTCCCAGGTCAGCAAAGTGGGACATTTAGGGGTTTTCAGAGTTTTCAGAGGGACAGCGGGCCTCAATATGGGACTATCCAAGTCCCAAGTGGGACATCTGGTCAGTTTATGCATGTATAAGCGAGGTGGCCAGGACAAGGCCATCCTGTTTATGCCTGTCTCTGGCGTCATGCACTATCCATACCGGATTATGACTGTATAGACATTGCCAATCTTGCCAAGTTGTCACAGCCGGTGATGTCTTAAAGCGGACCAAAAGTCAAAAAAAGCAAGTTCAGTAAATTATTAAAGCCCCACTCTGGGGACATAAACTCTTTGAGAGGGCTTAACTCCATGCAGATGTTATGGAATAGCAGGCAGAGTCTATGTTGCATAACTGCATCGGAGCAGCCATCTTGCCACATACAGCTTATAAAAAACCCAGTCCCACAGTCAAAATGACCTCACATATAAGTGCAAGCCTTTATTTTTAGTAGAAAGCCATCAGCTGTGATGACTCATTGCTCTGCTGCACTGCTGAAATAATTGTAACATTTTAGAAGATACATATGTACATTACGGTAAATCCGGATTCCGCCGTGAACAGTCATCAAGAAACGTTGTGGCAGCTTTCCCCTCACACACACAATCCCTCTAGCAGCTGGTTATTCAGTGTGTGTGTGTGTTTATATAACATAATGCACAAGCTGCCCGTGTTTCCGAGGCATTTATCTAAGTTTGGTGTGGGCTGCTGCTGGCACAGCTCTCCGCTCATGCTTATGTGTGTGACAAGATGGCGCTCCCATGCAGTTCTGCAGCAAAGCATCAGCCTGTTACTCCAGAATGTCTTCATGGAGTAAAACATAGTTTTTGCTGGAGGGGGGGTTTAGGGGAGCAATTTACTAAACTTTCTTTTTTTTACTTTTGGGCAGCATTAGGTCATTTGTGTAACATTAGCATAATATACTCCTCTAATGAAACTGGAGATGCCAAAGTTTGCGAATAGAGATTGAACAAGGTGAATAGCTATATACAATCCTCAACACTGGTGAAACCCCCCAGATCGCCAAAGCCAACTCACCTCTTCCTAGTCCTATGGCGCATGTGCGGCCTCTTGTCTAATCAGTGTCCTCGGAGCCTCTGATGTTGTGTCCTCTAAGCCTTCGTCTAAGGCCAGCGGCTCCGAGCAAGCTGACGGCCGCCCCCCCCCCTAACAGGAAGAGTGCCCACGCCGGCCAAATTCCTGTAGCGGGCAGGAATCGTGCATGCCGCGTTGGACTAGGAAACAAGGTAGGTGTATGGGCGACCTGGGGGGTTTCACACACCGGGGCAGCCCGGTTTTGGATGCCCCGGGGGATGGAATCGATTGGTCCGGAAATCTTATAGATTCCCGAGCCGATTGCCATGGGTTTTGGTCCACTTTAAATGTTGTCTGAGGATTGCTATGTCAAGTCTAAAGCACTTGGGGGAGCAAATGACCAAGATTGGCTGCTGGCGTCTCCCTTTGCAAATGACGACCAATGACGTCCAAGATATGCTAGATGGGAAATAAGTCCAGTGACCAGAGATGGTGCAGGCCATGATAGCAGGTTTAGACCCCACAGGCTGCTCATAGTAACACAAGCAACACGCGGCTTGGCATTGTGCTATTGAAAAACGGCTCCCACAATGCTTTGGAGAAATGGCCATGACACTGATTTCACAGCCAAACCAATGTAATGTAATGCCAAGCTGTTGGTGTACCTGAAATTAAGACTAAACGGGTCGGGCCACCCCAAACTCTAACCCCGGGATCAGGACAATTGTGATGACCTCTCCTTGACATTGCCCACATGGCCTCCAGACCAGTCTCCAGGATATATCGGTAAAAGACCAATGCTCATCGTTGGAGAGAACAGACCTCAATTCTAGCCTCAATTGCTGCGCACCATCATAGACTTTGAAAGCGGTGGCGTGAGTTCAATTAGCTCTTGTAGCTGAACGTCTGGCTCGTAGCCTAATGTCGTACAAATGCTTTCTGGTGGTTCGTGACACCACTATTTACGACCCTGGCCTTGAGATGGACGGTCAATTTCATTTTCATTGTAAGAATGGACCACTATGCACTATTCTTCCCATCAGAATATCCATCCATGAAGAGTTTTGGCCTCCTCGCACCTCTTACTGTAATTCCAGTTTGTTGTCATTTTCACAACCACCGGGACACACAATGCTGAACAGTGCTGACATTTTGTCCTGGGAGCAAAATCCAGCCTTTATTGCTGTGCACCATCATAGCCTTTGAAAGTGGTGGTGTGAGGTCACCTGCCACAGTTTGGAGGTCGGGGCTGGAAAATGTATAGTTTGCAGATCTTAGGGACACGTGCTACTTTCTCGATTTGCACATCCTTATGGTTGGTCCTTGTTGGTGTTTACATT
This sequence comes from Gastrophryne carolinensis, assembly GCA_027917425.1. Taxonomy (NCBI): domain Eukaryota; kingdom Metazoa; phylum Chordata; class Amphibia; order Anura; family Microhylidae; genus Gastrophryne; species Gastrophryne carolinensis. The sequence goes on along the minus strand of CM051237.1, from coordinate 32,420,433 downwards.
TTTAAAGATCAGTCAGATTTTAATATCATTTACATGGCATCCTACCTGATGAATTGTCAGTTCCACGCTGTCTCTTTGCTCTGGTCACTGAAAGAAAGGGGAATTTATTTTTCTTCTTTGCAGCCTCCGGTGCCTACCCCCTGATCCTGATCATAAATCCAAGCCTGGGGTGCCTGTCAGGTTAACACTCCTCATCTCTTTTAGTATTAGGCTAGAATGGAGCTCTTCATGCACAAGCCCAGCTCCTTCCATTTCAATGCACACAGTGTGCTTGCATCACTCAGCCATGCCACTCCCATCACAGAGGACAGCACAACATGAGGTGAAACTTTCTTTTATAAATTACTCTGGCAATGTAACCTCATTTTTTCAAAAAGGAAAATAAATGGGAACATGTAGCCTGTCAGACTACCGGGTATAAGCCCTGATTGTGGAGACTAGCGGACTAGCTCACCTCTCGACCGGGAAGCCTGGAATCTAAGGACCAACCTGGATTTAACTAGAGCCCCCAAAGGTGGGGATAAACTGGGCTGCAGGAAGGCCCCAGGTCAGGCAACCTAGGAGTTGGTATTGCCAAGTTCTAGGTAGAGGACAGACCAGAGCTGGACTGGAGAGGGAGAGAAGTCATGGCTGGCAAAACTGGATCGTAGTCAAACAAGCCGAGGTCATGGGCTGGCAGAACTGGATCGGAGTCAAACAGGCCGAGGTCATGGGCAGGCAGAACTGGATCGGAGTCAAACAAGCCGAGGTCAGGGGCAGGCAGAACTGAATCAGAGTCAACCAAGCTGAGGTCGTGGGCAGGCAGAACAGGACCGGAGTCTAACAAGCCGAGGTCGTGGGCAGGTAGAACTGGATCAGAGTCTAACAAGCCGAGGTCATGGGCTGGCAGAACTGGATCGGAGACAAACAGGCCGAGGTCATGGGCTGGCAGAACTGGATCGGAGACAAACAGGCCGAGGTCATGGGCTGGCAGAACTGGATCGGAGACAAACAAGCCGAAGTCGTGGGCAGGTAGAACTGGATCAGAGTCTAACAAGCCGAGGTCATGGGCTGGCAGAACTGGATGGGAGACAAACAGGCCAAGGTCGTGGGCAGGCAGAACTGGATCGGAGACAAACAGGCCGAGGTCATGGGCTGGCAGAACTGGATCGGAGACAAACAAGCCGAGGTCGTGGGCAGGTAGAACTGGATCGGAGTCAAACAAGCCGAGGTCATGGGCTGGCAGGACTGGATCGGAGTCAAACAAGCCGAGGTCATGGGCTGGCAGGACTGGATCGGAGTCAAACAAGCCGAGGTCATGGGCTGGCAGGACTGGATCGGAGTCAAACAAGCCGAGGTCAGGGGCAGGCAGAACTGAATCAGAGTCAACCAAGCTGAGGTCGTGGGCAGGCAGAACAGGACCGGAGTCTAACAAGCCGAGGTCATGGGCAGGTAGAACTGGATCAGAGTCTAACAAGCCGAGGTCATGGGCTGGCAGAACTGGATCGGAGACAAACAGGCCGAGGTCATGGGCTGGCAGAACTGGATCGGAGACAAACAAGCCGAAGTCGTGGGCAGGTAGAACTGGATCAGAGTCTAACAAGCCGAGGTCATGGGCTGGCAGAACTGGATGGGAGACAAATAGGCCGAGGTCATGGGCTGGCAGAACTGGATCAGAGTCAAACAAGCCAAAGTTGTGGGCAGGCAGAACTGGATCGGAGTCAAACAAGCCGAGGTCATGGGTAGGCAGAACAGGATCACAGTCATAAACAAGCCGGGATCTTCAGGAGAGTGGAAGCGTAGTCAGGATCGAACCAGGTCGGTACACAGGAAAGAGAACTGGAACTCAGGAACAGGCAGGGGAGAAGACCAACTGGCAATGCAGGTCAGGGCTAGTATTCAAAGTTCCTTTTGCACAATCAAGCACAGTTTTGTGCGTTTGCAATGTGCATACGAGCACATAATCGCACATGCGCACAATCGATTGGATCGTACACCGTGCATATGCGCGCGCACTACAACAAATTTACTGGCCATAAGTGCATGCATGCACACTTACAGACACTACTTAATTCAGTGCGCAAATGCGAGCGCATGGCAAACCTCAGCGCCCTCTGCTGGGAAACAGGAGAAACAGTCCTGGTTCTATGACATAGCCCTTACACAATGGCAATATTTTTGAGTGTGCCTGCACAATGTATTTTCTATATAAGGTTTATTACTCACCTGTGCTAATCTGTAGAGGAATGTCCTCCTCTTTAATATTCACAAATAATTCTTCTTCCTCCCGCTCCTCCTCCTCCTCCCCTTCCTCCTCTGATTTGACATATGTGATTAAAAGGTCTTCAGAGTCTGTGAATAAAAGTGAGACGAATCATATAAAACAGGGCGTATGAGTGGTGACCACACAATGTAACTAGATACATTTAGTTGTTATAATATCTATTACTCACCTGTGGCAATATTTACAGGACTGTCTTGCTCTATTATCCTAACAAATACATTGTTTTCACCCTCAGTTTTCACATCTCTGACCAAAGGGTCCCCGAGGTCTGTAATAAAAAAGATGAAGGTGAGGCCCCTTGTTACAAGTTAATATTATTTGACAATCACTTACGTATAGTATAGATTTCCTTTGTCTGTGTGTAGTCTGTGTGTTATAGATTGTTTTATTATACATTATTTTAATATATATATATATATATATATATATATATATATATACATTTCGATTAAGAGTAATTGGCGATTTCATGACTCCAGCACATATATAAGGTAGGGTGGGCTAAAATCTTGTTACACCTTGTTACACTTCCTCCTGAGGAAGTGGGCGGGGCTACGCCCACGCGACGCGTCGATGTGAACACAGCCCCACATGTGGTAACCCAGGACCTTTGTATTATATGGTGATATGAGCTTTACTTCTTCTTAAATATATACCTGGTTTTCTATATTTGGAATTGTTTGTTTGATTGGGTGATATATGTTGATGTTGTGGACACATTGATTTTCACACAGCTGTTTTGTAGAATTTTTTGCACAAGATATGGTATCATTTTGCACAAGTTGTCACATTTACATAGATTATGGCATTGTTTAGTGTTCAGTGCTTTGTTTATTTAAATACTTCTTTACTCATAGAGGCACACATTTTTTTTTTTTTATTTTATACACTTTGTATGTTTGTCACCAAGTATGAAATTTTGCTATTTATGAGATTTCTAACTGTATATATTAACCAGGTATTGGATTATTTATTGTTTGAGTCAAAGACTATAAATAGTCTTTGTCTTTGTGATGTATTCATTTTGTTTGTATTTGTATGGATATGTACATTGGTACTTTGTGATATTAAAGATTTATATTTTTTGATATCTAGGCTTGTGCGGCCTTGTGTAATAGGGACCATATTTTGAGTTTGTGCTGGCAGCTCATTGGTTTTGGGATTGTTTAGGTGGCACTTTATTGTCAGGGTCCCTGGGAGGCCAGCACCCATCTATATTTACTCACTGCAGTGCACATTAGTAGTGTGGTTCTGTTAAGTTTTTAGTCACTTTTTACTTCCTCCACTGGGCTGCAACTCTGCTCGGGGCTCTAGGATACGGGCGCCACCATTTTACCTTAGAAGCATCACATACTGAGGAGAGGAGAGGGGGCAAAAGTGCAAGGGAGCAGGGTTATATCCATGCTCTGCACAGACAGAGCAGAGCTGGGGTCAGGAAAAGGACAGCAATCCCAGAATGCAGAGTGGCACAGTCAGAAGACACTTCCTGTCTGCAGGCAGCCTGAGACTCCATGAGCTGCCATCTTGGATGTTTCAAGGCTTAGAAAATGCAGTAGATGCAGGTAGGAGGGGGGGGCATAAAAGATCCTATTCAGGGTGAAGGTCCGCTTTAACTTTAATAAGGACTAGAGGATGATTGGTGGCTATAGGGAAGGCAATAAGGAATGGAGGATGATTGGTGGCTATAGGGAAGGCAATAAGGAATGGAGGATGATTGGTGGCTATAGGGAAGGCAATAAGGAATGGAGGATGATTGGTGGCTATAGGGAAGGCAATAAGGAATGGAGGATGTTTGGTGGCTATAGGGAAGGCAATCAGGACTGGATGGTGATTGGTGGCTATAGGGAAGGCAATAAGGACGGGAGGATGATTGGTGGCTATAGGGAAGGCAATAAGGAATGGAGGATGATTGGTGGCTATAGGGAAGGCAATAAGGACTGGAGGGTGATTGGTGGCTATAGGGAAGGCAATAAGGACTGGAGGGCGATTGGTGGCTATAGGGAAGGCAACAAGGACTGGAGGGTGATTGGTGGCTATAGGGAAGGCAATAAGGACTGGAGGGCGATTGGTGGCTATAGGGAAGGCAACAAGGACTGGAGGGTGATTGGTGGCTATAGGGAAGGCAATAAGGACTGGAGGGCGATTGGTGGCTATAGGGAAGGCAATAAGGACTGGAGGGTGATTGGTGGCTATAGGGAAGGCAATAAGGACTGGAGGGCGATTGGTGGCTATAGGGAAGGCAATAAGGACTGGAGGGCGATTGGTGGCTATAGGGAAGGCAACAAGGACTGGAGGGTGATTGGTGGCTATAGGGAAGGCAATAAGGACTGGAGGGCGATTGGTGGCTATAGGGAAGGCAACAAGGACTGGAGGGTGATTGGTGGCTATAGGGAAGGCAACAAGGACTGGAGGGTGATTGGTGGCTATAGGGAAGGCAACAAGGACTGGAGGGTGATTGGTGGCTATAGGGAAGGCAACAAGGACTGGAGGGTGATTGGTGGCTATAGGGAAGGCAACAAGGACTGGAGGGTGATTGGTGGCTATAGGGAAGGCAACAAGGACTGGAGGATAATTGGTGGCTATAGGGAAGGCAATAAGGACTGGAGGGCGATTGGTGGCTATAGGGAAGGCAACAAGGACTGGAGGGTGATTGGTGGCTATAGGGAAGGCAACAAGGACTGGAGGGCGATTGGTGGCTATAGGGAAGGCAATAAGGACTGGAGGGCGATTGGTGGCTATAGGGAAGGCAACAAGGACTGGAGGGTGATTGGTGGCTATAGGGAAGGCAACAAGGACTGGAGGGTGATTGGTGGCTATAGGGAAGGCAACAAGGACTGGAGGGTGATTGGTGGCTATAGGGAAGGCAACAAGGACTGGAGGGTGATTGGTGGCTATAGGGAAGGCAACAAGGACTGGAGGATAATTGGTGGCTATAGGGAAGGCAATAAGGACTGGAGGGTGAGTGGTGGCTATAGGGAAGGCAATAAGGACGGGAGGGCGATTGGTGGCTATAGGGAAGGTAATAAGGACTGGAGGATGATTGGTGGCTATAGGGAAGGTAATAAGGACTGGAGGGCGATTGGTGGCTATAGGGAAGGTAATAAGGACTGGAGGGCGATTGGTGGCTATAGGGAAGGTAATAAGGACTGGAGGGCGATTGGTGGCTATAGGGAAGGTAATAAGGACTGGAGGATGATTGGTGGCTATAGGGAAGGTAATAAGGACTGGAGGATGATTGGTGGCTATAGGGAAGGCAATAAGGACGGGAGGATGATTGGTGGCTATAGGGAAGGTAATAAGGACTGGAGGATGATTGGTGGCTATAGGGAAGGCAATAAGGACTGGAGGGCGATTGGTGGCTATAGGGAAGGTAATAAGGACTGGAGGGCGATTGGTGGCTATAGGGAAGGTAATAAGGACTGGAGGGCGATTGGTGGCTATAGGGAAGGTAATAAGGACTGGAGGGCGATTGGTGGCTATAGGGAAGGTAATAAGGACTGGAGGATGATTGGTGGCTATAGGGAAGGTAATAAGGACTGGAGGGTGAGTGGTGGCTATAGGGAAGGCAATAAGGACTGGAGGGTGATTGGTGGCTATAGGGAAGGTAATAAGGACTGGAGGATGATTGGTGGCTATAGGGAAGGCAATAAGGACGGGAGGATGATTGGTGGCTATAGGGAAGGTAATAAGGACTGGAGGATGATTGGTGGCTATAGGGAAGGCAATAAGGACTGGAGGGTGATTGGTGGCTATAGGGAAGGCAATAAGGACTGGAGGATGATTGGTGGCTATATGGAAGGCAATAAGGACTGGAGGATGATTGGTGGCTATAGGGAAGGCAATAAGGACTGGAGGACTATTGCTGGCTATAGAGAAGGTAATAAGGACTGGAGGATGATTGGTGGCTATAGGGAAGGCAATAAGGACTGGAGGGTGATTGGTGGCTATAGGGAAGGCAACAAGGACTGGAGGGTGATTGGTGGCTATAGGGAAGGCAATAAGGACTGGAGGGTGATTGGTGGCTATAGGGAAGGCAATAAGGACTGGAGGACTATTGCTGGCTATAGAGAAGGTAATAAGGACTGGAGGATGATTGGTGGCTATAGGGAAGGCAATAAGGACTGGAGGGTGATTGGTGGCTATAGGGAAGGCAACAAGGACTGGAGGGTGATTGGTGGCTATAGGGAAGGCAACAAGGACTGGAGGGTGATTGGTGGCTATAGGGAAGGCAATAAGGACTGGAGGGCGATTGGTGGCTATAGGGAAGGCAACAAGGACTGGAGGGTGATTGATGGCTATAGGGAAGGCAACAAGGACTGGAGGGTGATTGGTGGCTATAGGAAAGGCAACAAGGACTGGAGGGTGATTGGTGGCTATAGGGAAGGCAACAAGGACTGGAGGGTGATTGGTGGCTATAGGGAAGGCAACAAGGACTGGAGGGTGATTGGTGGCTATAGGGAAGGCAACAAGGACTGGAGGGTGATTGGTGGCTATAGGGAAGGCAACAAGGACTGGAGGGTGATTGGTGGCTATAGGGAAGGCAACAAGGACTGGAGGATGATTGGTGGCTATAGGGAAGGCAACAAGGACTGGAGGATAATTGGTGGCTATAGGGAAGGCAATAAGGACTGGAGGGTGAGTGGTGGCTATAGGGAAGGCAATAAGGACGGGAGGGTGATTGGTGGCTATAGGGAAGGTAATAAGGACTGGAGGATGATTGGTGGCTATAGGGAAGGTAATAAGGACTGGAGGGCGATTGGTGGCTATAGGGAAGGTAATAAGGACTGGAGGGCGATTGGTGGCTATAGGGAAGGCAATAAGGACTGGAGGGTGATTGGTGGCTATAGGGAAGGTAATAAGGACTGGAGGATGATTGGTGGCTATAGGGAAGGCAATAAGGACGGGAGGATGATTGGTGGCTATAGGGAAGGTAATAAGGACTGGAGGATGATTGGTGGCTATAGGGAAGGCAATAAGGACAGGAGGATGATTGGTAGCTATAGGGAAGGTAATAAGGACTGGAGGATGATTGGTGGGGTGGGTATAGGGAAGGTAATAAGAACTGGAGGATGATTGGTGGCTATAGGGAAGGCAATAAGGACGGGAGGATGATTGGTGGCTATAGAGAAGGAAATAAGGACTGGAGGATGATTGGTGGCTATAGGGAAGGAAACAAGGACTGGAGGGTGATTGGTGGCTATAGGGAAGGCAATAAGGACTGGAGGACTATTGCTGGCTATAGAGAAGGTAATAAGGACTGGAGGATGATTGGTGGCTATAGGGAAGGCAATAAGGACTGGAGGGCGATCAGCAGAGGAAGACCCATTTGTGGCAGTGGAGCTGAAAGGTTACATCATGTGACTCACTACTTTAGGGCCCACTAAGACTCTCCTGCCCAAGGGCCCCCACAAACCTAGAGCTGGCCCTGCTCCCTGTAGTTACACACTCCCTGGTAACCGTAGTATAAAATCCTGTTTGCCTGTACTGGGATAGATGCCACCCAACCATAGGGTGTGAGGGGTGACTGACCTAGGTGAAGAAGTGGCTTGTATATATATATATATATATATATATATATATATATATAGTTTGTTTTTACTCACCTGTACAGATCTGTAATGGATTTTTCTCCTTTTTAACCTCCACAAACCCTTCTTCCTCCTCATCGGTTGTCACATTTCCAACTATAATGGCTCTAGTGTCTGTGAATAGAGATGAGAGTCAAGTGATAAGCTATATGAGAGGCACGAGAGTATTGTGGTACATAAGTCACTAAGGTGTCTTTAAGACCTGTGAACAAAAAGCAAATCAAAGTATAAATCTAACTGAAGCCTCTTATTACCCTGCAGTGGATGGAGCTGCTGATTCTCCATCATGACATCCTCATAGAGATCCTTGTGTCTTTTTGCAACATTTCCCTCTGCTGTATGGGCAGATCTGTACCTAGGAACGAAATCAAAGACCTCAGACGCTACCATGCCCTGTCCAGCTCAGTCACATGAAGGGTTAATGCCCCCAATCCCAGCATGCCTCACTCATACAGAGAGAGAGCTCAGTCACATGAAGGGTTAATGCCCCCAATCCCAGCATGCCTCACTCATACAGAGAGAGAGAGCTCAGTCACATGAAGGGTTAATGTCTCCAATCCCAGCATGCATCACTCATACAGAGAGAGAGATCAGTCACATGAAGGGTTAATGCCCCCAATCCCAGCATGCCTCACTCATACAGAGAGAGAGCTCAGTCACATGAAGGGTTAATGCCTCTAATCCCAGCATGCCTCACTCATACAGAGAGAGAGCTCAGTCACATGAAGGGTTAATGCCTCCAATCCCAGCATGCCTCACTCATACAGAGAGAGAGATCAGTCACATGAAGGGTTAATGCCTCCAATCCCAGCATGCCTCACTCATACAGAGAGAGAGATCAGTCACATGAAGGGTTAATGCCTCCAATCCCAGCATGCCTCACTCATACAGAGAGAGAGCTCAGTCACATGAAGGGTTAATGCCTCCAATCCCAGCATGCCTCACTCATACAGAGAGAGCTCAGTCACATGAGGGGTTAATGCCTCCAATCCCAGCATGCCTCACTCATACAGAGAGAGAGCTCAGTCACATGAAGGGTTAATGCCTCCAATCCCAGCATGCCTCACTCATACAGAGAGAGCTCAGTCACATGACGGGTTAATGCCTCCAATCCCAGCATGCCTCACTCATACAGAAAGAGAGAGCTCAGTCACATGATGGGTTAATGCCTCCAATCCCAACATGCTTCACTCAGAGAGAGAGAGCTCAGTCACATGAAGGGTTAATGCCTCCAATCCCAGCATGCCTCACTCATACAGAGAGAGAGAGCTCAGTCACATGAAGGGTTAATGCCTCCAATCCCAGCATGCCTCACTCATACAGAGAGAGAGAGCTCAGTCACATGATGGGTTAATGCCTCCAATCCCAGCATGCCTCACTCATACAGAAAGAGAGCTCAGTCACATGATGGGTTAATGCCTCCAATCCCAGCATGCCTCACTCATACAGAGAGAGAGAGCTCAGTCACATGATGGGTTAATGCCTCCAATCCCAGCATGCCTCACTCATACAGAGAGAGAGAGCTCAGTCACATGATGGGTTAATGCCTCCAATCCCAGCATGCCTCACTCATACAGAGAGAGAGAGAGCTCAGTCACATGATGGGTTAATGCCTCCAATCCCAGCATGCCTCACTCATACAGAGAGAGAGCTCAGTCACATGAAGGGTTAATGCCTCCAATCCCAGCATCCCTCACTCATACAGAGAGAGCTCAGTCACATGAAGGGTTAATGCCTCCAATCCCAGCATGCCTCACTCATACAGAGAGAGCTCAGTCACATGAAGGGTTAATGCCTCCAATCCCAGCATGCCTCACTCATACAGAGAGAGCTCAGTCACATGAAGGGTTAATGCCTCCAATCCCAGCATACCTCACTCATACAGAGAGAGCTCAGTCACATGAAGGGTTAATGCCTCCAATCCCAGCATGCCTCACTCATACAGAGAGAGAGCTCAGTCACATGAAGGGTTACTGCCTCCAATCCCAGCACGCCTCACTCATACAGAGAGAGAGAGCTCAGTCACATGATGGGTTACTGCCTCCAATCCCAGCATGCCTCACTCATACAGAGAGAGAGAGCTCAGTAACATGAAGGGTTACTGCCTCCAATCCCAGCATGCCTCACTCATACAGAGAGAGAGAGCTCAGTCACATGATGGGTTAATGCCTCCAATCCCAGCATGCCTCACTCATACAGAGAGAGAGAGCTCAGTCACATGATGGGTTAATGCCTCCAATCCCAGCATGCCTCACTCATACAGAGAGAGAGAGCTCAGTCACATGATGGGTTAATGCCTCCAATCCCAGCATGCCTCACTCATACAGAGAGAGAGAGCTCAGTCACATGATGGGTTAATGCCTCCAATCCCAGCATGCCTCACTCATACAGAGAGAGAGCTCAGTCACATGAAGGGTTAATGCCTCCAATCCCAGCATGCCTCACTCATACAGAGAGAGAGCTCAGTCACATGAAGGGTTAACGTCTCCAATCCCAGCATGCCTCACTCATACAGAGAGAGTGCTCAGTCACATGAAGGGTTAATGCCTCCAATCCCAGCATGCCTCACTCATACAGAGAGAGCTCAGTCACATGAAGGGTTACTGCCTCCAATCCCAGCATGCCTCACTCATACAGAGAGAGCTCAGTCACATGAAGGGTTAATGCCTCCAATCCCAGCATGCCTCACTCATACAGAGAGAGAGCTCAGTCACATGAAGGGTTAATGCCTCCAATCCCAGCATGCCTCACTCATACAGAGAGAGAGCTCAGTCACATGAAGGGTTAATGCCTCCAATCCCAGCATGCCTCACTCATACAGAGAGAGCTCAGTCACATGAAGGCTTAATACCTCCAATCCCAGCATGCCTCACTCATACAGAGAGCTCAGTCACATGAAGGGTTAATGCCTCCAATCCCAGCATGCCTCACTCATACAGAGAGAGAGCTCAGTCACATGAAGGGTTACTGCCTCCAATCCCAGCATGCCTCACTCATACAGAGAGAGAGCTCAGTCACATGAAGGGTTAATGCCTCTAATCCCAGCATGCCTCACTCATACAGAGAGAGAGCTCAGTCACATGAAGGGTTAATGCCTCCAATCCCAGCATGCCTCACTCATACAGAGAGAGAGCTCAGTCACATGAAGGGTTGATGCATCCAATCCCAGCATGCCTCACTCATACAGAGAGAGAGCTCAGTCACATGAAGGGTTAATGCCTCCAATCCCATCATGCCTCACTCATACAGAGAAAGAGCTCAGTCACATGAAGGGTTAATGCCTCCAATCCCAGCATGCTTCACTCAGAGAGAGAGCTCAGTCACATGAAGGGTTAATGCCTCCAATCCCAGCATGCTTCACTCAGAGAGAGAGCTCAGTCACATGAAGGGTTAATGCCTCCAATCCCAGCATGCCTCACTCATACAGAGAGAGCTCAGTCACATGAAGGGTTAATGCCTCCAATCCCAGCATGCCTCACTCATACAGAGAGAGCTCAGTCACATGAAGGGTTAATGCCTCCAATCCCAGCATGCCTCACTCATACAGAGAGAGAGCTCAGTCACATGAAGGGTTACTGCCTCCAATCCCAGCATGCCTCACTCATACAGAGAGAGAGAGCTCAGTCACATGAAGGGTTAATGCCTCCAATCCCAGCATGCCTCACTCATACAGAGAGAGGGCTCAGTCACATGAAGGGTTAATGCCTCCAATCCCAGCATGCCTCACTCATACAGAGAGAGAGCTCAGTCACATGAAGGGTTAATGCCCCCCAATCCCAGCATGCCTCACTCATACAGAGAGAGAGAGCTCAGTCACATGATGGGTTAATGCCTCCAATCCCAGCATGCCTCACTCATACAGAGAGAGAGAGCTCAGTCACATGATGGGTTAATGCCTCCAATCCCAGCATGCCTCACTCATACAGAGAGAGAGAGAGCTCAGTCACATGATGGGTTAATGCCTCCAATCCCAGCATGCCTCACTCATACAGAGAGAGAGAGCTCAGTCACATGATGGGTTAATGCCTCCAATCCCAGCATGCCTCACTCATACAGAGAGAGAGAGCTCAGTCACATGATGGGTTAATGCCTCCAATCCCAGCATGCCTCACTCATACAGAGAGAGAGCTCAGTCACATGAAGGGTTAACGTCTCCAATCCCAGCATGCCTCACTCATACAGAGAGAGTGCTCAGTCACATGAAGGGTTAATGCCTCCAATCCCAGCATGCCTCACTCATACAGAGAGAGCTCAGTCACATGAAGGGTTACTGCCTCCAATCCCAGCATGCCTCACTCATACAGAGAGAGCTCAGTCACATGAAGGGTTAATGCCTCATATCCCAGCATGCCTCACTCATACAGAGAGAGAGCTCAGTCACATGAAGGGTTACTGCCTCCAATCCCAGCATGCCTCACTCATACAGAGAGAGAGCTCAGTCACATGAAGGGTTAATGCCTCTAATCCCAGCATGCCTCACTCATACAGAGAGAGAGCTCAGTCACATGAAGGGTTAATGCCTCCAATCCCAGCATGCCTCACTCATACAGAGAGAGAGCTCAGTCACATGAAGGGTTGATGCATCCAATCCCAGCATGCCTCACTCATACAGAGAGAGAGCTCAGTCACATGAAGGGTTAATGCCTCCAATCCCAGCATGCTTCACTCAGAGAGAGAGCTCAGTCACATGAAGGGTTAATGTCTCCAATCCCAGCATGCCTCACTCATACAGAGAGAGCTCAGTCACATGAAGGGTTAATGCCTCCAATCCCAGCATGCCTCACTCATACAGAGAGAGCTCAGTCACATGAAGGGTTAATGCCTCCAATCCCAGCATGCCTCACTCATACAGAGAAAGTGCTCAGTCACATGAAGGGTTAATGCCTCCAATCCCAGCATGCCTCACTCATACTGAGAGAGCTCAGTCACATGAAGGGTTACTGCCTCCAATCCCAGCATGCCTCACTCATACAGAGAGAGCTCAGTCACATGAAGGGTTACTGCCTCCAATCCCAGCATGCCTCACTCATACAGAGAGAGCTCAGTCACATGAAGGGTTAATGCCTCCAATCCCAGCATGCCTCACTCATACAGAGAGAGTGCTCAGTCACATGAAGGGTTAATGCCTCCAATCCCAGCATGCCTCAGTCATACTGAGAGAGCTCAGTCACATGAAGGGTTACTGCCTCCAATCCCAGCATGCCTCACTCATACAGAGAGAGCTCAGTCACATGAAGGGTTAATGCCTCCATTCCCAGCATGCCTCACTCATACAGAGAGAGAGCTCAGTCACATGAAGGGTTGATGCATCCAATCCCAGCATGCCTCACTCATACAGAGAGAGAGCTCAGTCACATGAAGGGTTAATGCCTCCAATCCCAGCATGCCTCACTCATACAGAGAGAGAGCTCAGTCACATGAAGGGTTAATGCCTCCATTCCCAGCATGCCTCACTCATACAGAGAGAGAGCTTAGTCACATGAAGGGTTAATGCCTCCAATCCCAGCATGCCTCACTCATACATAGAGAGAGAGCTCAGTCACATGAAGGGTTAATGCCTCCAATCCCAGCATGCCTCACTCATACAGAGAGAGCTCAGTCACATGAAGGGTTAATGCCTCCATTCCCAGCATGCCTCACTCATACAGAGAGAGAGCTCAGTCACATGAAGGGTTGATGCATCCAATCCCAGCATGCCTCACTCATACAGAGAGAGAGCTCAGTCACATGAAGGGTTAATGCCTCCAATCCCAGCATGCCTCACTCATACAGAGAGAGAGCTCAGTCACATGAAGGGTTAATGCCTCCATTCCCAGCATGCCTCACTCATACAGAGAGAGAGCTTAGTCACATGAAGGGTTAATGCCTCCAATCCCAGCATGCCTCACTCATACATAGAGAGAGAGCTCAGTCACATGAAGGGTTAATGCCTCCAATCCCAGCATGTCTCACTCATACAGAGAGAGAGCTCAGTCACATGAAGGGTTAATGCCTCCAATCCCAGCATGCCTCACTCATACAGAGAGAGCTCAGTCACATGAAGGGTTACTGCCTCCAATCCCAGCATGCCTCACTCATACAGAGAGAGAGAGAGCTCAGTCACATGAAGGGTTAATGCCTCCAATCCCAGCATGCCTCACTCATACATAGAGAGAGAGCTCAGTCACATGAAGGGTTAATGCCTCCAATCCCAGCATGCCTCACTCATACAGAGAGCTCAGTCACATGAAGGGTTAATGCCTCCAATCCCAGCATGCCTCACTCATACAGAGAGAGAGCTCAGTCACATGAAGGGTTACTGCCTCCAATCCCAGCATGCCTCACTCATACAGAGAGAGAGCTCAGTCACATGAAGGGTTAATGCCTCCAATCCCAGCATGCCTCACTCATACAGAGAGAGCTCAGTCACATGAAGGGTTACTGCCTCCAATCCCAGCATGCCTCACTCATACAGAGAGAGAGAGAGCTCAGTCACATGAAGGGTTAATGCCTCCAATCCCAGCATGCCTCACTCATACATAGAGAGAGAGCTCAGTCACATGAAGGGTTAATGCCTCCAATCCCAGCATGTCTCACTCATACAGAGAGAGCTCAGTCACATGAAGGGTTAATACCTCCAATCCCAGCATGCCTCACTCATACAGAGAGCTCAGTCACATGAAGGGTTAATGCCTCCAATCCCAGCATGCCTCACTCATACAGAGAGAGAGCTCAGTCACATGAAGGGTTAATGCCTCCAATCCCAGCATGCCTCACTCATACATAGAGAGCTCAGTCACATGAAGGGTTAATGCCTCCAATCCCAGCATGCCTCACTCATACAGAGAGACAGCTCAGTCACATGAAGGGTTAATGTCTCCAATCCCAGCATGCCTCACTCACAGAGAGAGAGAGAGCTCAGTCACATGAAGGGTTACTGCCTCCAATCCCAGCATGCCTCACTCAGAGAGAGCTCAGTCACATGAAGGGTTAATGCCTCCAATCCCAGCATGCCTCACTCAGAGAGAGCTCAGTCACATGAAGGGTTAATGCCTCCAATCCCAGCATGCCTCACTCATACAGAGAGAGCTCAGTCACATGAAGGGTTAATGCCTCTAATCCCAGCATGCCTCACTCATACAGAGAGAGAGAGCTCAGTCACATGAAGGGTTAATGCCTCCAATCCCAGTATGCCTCACTCATACAGAGAGAGAGCTCAGTCACATGAAGGGTTAATGCCTCAATCCCAGCATGCCTCACTCATACAGAGAGAGAGAGCTCAGTCACATGAAGGGTTAATGCCTCCAATCCCAGCATGCCTCACTCATACAGAGAGAGCTCAGTCACATGAAGGGTTAATGCCTCCAATCCCAGCATGCCTCACTCATACAGAGAGAGAGAGCTCAGTCACATGAAGGGTTAATGCCTCCAATCCCAGTATGCCTCACTCATATAGAGAGAGAGTTCAGTCACATGAAGGGTTACTGCCTCCAATCCCAGCATGCCTCACTCATACAGAGAGAGAGCTCAGTCACATGAAGGGTTAATGCCTCCAATCCCAGTATGCCTCACTCATACAGAGAGAGCTCAGTCACATGAAGGGTTACTGCCTCCAATCCCAGCATGCCTCACTCATACAGAGAGAGATCAGTCACATGAAGGGTTACTGCCTCCAATCCCAGCATGCCTCACTCATACATAGAGAGAGCTCAGTCACATGAAGGGTTACTGCCTCCAATCCCAGCATGCCTCACTCATACAGAGAGAGAGAGAGCTCAGTCACATGAAGGGTTAATGCCTCCAATCCCAGCATGCCTCACTCATACATAGAGAGAGAGCTCAGTCACATGAAGGGTTAATGCCTCCAATCCCAGCATGTCTCACTCATACAGAGAGAGCTCAGTCACATGAAGGGTTAATACCTCCAATCCCAGCATGCCTCACTCATACAGAGAGCTCAGTCACATGAAGGGTTAATGCCTCCAATCCCAGCATGCCTCACTCATACAGAGAGAGAGCTCAGTCACATAAAGAGTTAATGCCTCCAATCCCAGCATGCCTCACACATACAGAGAGAGAGCTCAGTCACATGAAGGGTTAATGCCTCCAATCCCAGCATGCCTCACTCATACAGAGAGAGAGCTCAGTCACATGAAGGGTTACTGCCTCCAATCCCAGCATGCCTCACTCATACAGAGAGAGAGCTCAGTCACATGAAGGGTTAATGCCTCCAATCCCAGCATGCCTCACTCATACAGAGAAAGAGCTCAGTCACATGAAGGGTTAATGCCTCCAATCCCAGCATGCCTCACTCATACATAGAGAGCTCAGTCACATGAAGGGTTACTGCCTCCAATCCCAGCATGCCTCACTCATACATAGAGAGAGCTCAGTCACATGAAGGGTTAATGCCTCCAATCCCAGCATGCCTCACTCACAGAGAGAGAGAGAGCTCAGTCACATGAAGGGTTACTGCCTCCAATCCCAGCATGCCTCACTCAGAGAGAGCTCAGTCACATGAAGGGTTAATGCCTCCAATCCCAGCATGCCTCACTCAGAGAGAGCTCAGTCACATGAAGGGTTAATGCCTCCAATCCCAGCATGCCTCACTCATACAGAGAGAGAGAGCTCAGTCACATGAAGGGTTAATGCCTCCAATCCCAGCATGCCTCACTCATACAGAGAGAGCTCAGTCACATGAAGGGTTAATGCCTCCAATCCCAGCATGCCTCACTCATACAGAGAGAGCTCAGTCACATGAAGGGTTAATGCCTCCAATCCCAGCATGCCTCACTCATACAGAGAGAGCTCAGTCACATGAAGGGTTAATGCCTCTAATCCCAGCATGCCTCACTCATACAGAGAGAGAGAGCTCAGTCACATGAAGGGTTAATGCCTCCAATCCCAGTATGCCTCACTCATACAGAGAGAGAGCTCAGTCACATGAAGGGTTAATGCCTCAATCCCAGCATGCCTCACTCATACAGAGAGAGCTCAGTCACATGAAGGGTTAATGCCTCCAATCCCAGCATGCCTCACTCATACAGAGAGAGAGAGCTCAGTCACATGAAGGGTTAATGCCTCCAATCCCAGCATGCCTCACTCATACAGAGAGAGCTCAGTCACATGAAGGGTTAATGCCTCCAATCCCAGTATGCCTCACTCATATAGAGAGAGTTCAGTCACATGAAGGGTTACTGCCTCCAATCCCAGCATGCCTCACTCATACAGAGAGAGAGCTCAGTCACATGAAGGGTTAATGCCTCCAATCCCAGTATGCCTCACTCATACAGAGAGAGCTCAGTCACATGAAGGGTTACTGCCTCCAATCCCAGCATGCCTCACTCATACAGAGAGAGAGAGCTTAGTCACATGAAGGGTTAATGCCTCCAATCCCAGCATGCCTCACTCATACAGAGAGAGATCAGTCACATGAAGGGTTACTGCCTCCAATCCCAGCATGCCTCACTCATACAGAGAGAGAGCTCAGTCACATGAAGGGTTACTGCCTCCAATCCCAGCATGCCTCACTCATACAGAGAGAGAGCTCAGTCGCATGAAGGGTTAATGCCTCCAATCCCAGCATGCCTCACTCATACAGAGAGAGAGAGCTCAGTCACATGAAGGGTTAATGCCTCCAATCCCAGCATGCCTCACTCATACAGAGAGAGAGCTCAGTCACATGAAGGGTTAATGTCTCCAATCCCAGCATGCCTCACTCATACAGAGAGAGAGCTCAGTCACATGAAGGGTTAATGCCTCCAATCCCAGCATGCCTCACTCATACAGAGAGAGCTCAGTCACGTGAAGGGTTAATGCCTCCAATCCCAGCATGCCTCACTCATACAGAGAGAGAGAGAGCTCAGTCACATAAGGGGTTAATGCCTCCAATCCCAGCATGCCTCACTCATACAGAGAGAGAGAGCTCAGTCACATGAAGGGTTAATGCCTCCAATCCAGCATGCCTCACTCATACAGAGAGAGCTCAGTCACATGAAGGGTTACTGCCTCCAATCCCAGCATGCCTCACTCATACAGAGAGAGAGCTCAGTCACATGAAGGGTTAATGCCTCCAATCCCAGCATGCCTCACTCATACAGAGAAAGCTCAGTCACACGAAGGGTTAATGCCTCCAATCCCAGCATGCCTCACTCATACAGAGAGAGAGCTCAGTCACACGAAGGGTTAATGCCTCCAATCCCAGCATGCCTCACTCATACAGAGAGAGAGCTCAGTCACATGAAGGGTTAATGCCTCCAATCCCAGCATGCCTCACTCATACAGAGAGAGAGCTCAGTCACATGAAGGGTTAATGCCTCCAATCCCAGCATGCCTCACTCATACAGAGAGAGCTCAGTCACATGAAGGGTTAATGCCTCCAATCCCAGCATGCCTCACTCATACAGAGATAGCTCAGTCACGTGAAGGGTTAATGCCTCCAATCCCAGCATGCCTCACTCATACAGAGAGAGCTCAGTCACATGAAGGGTTAATGCCTCCAATCCAGCATGCCTCACTCATACAGAGAGAGAGCTCAGTCACATGAAGGGTTACTGCCTCCAATCCCAGCATGCATCACTCATACAGAGAGAGAGCTCAGTCACATGAAGGGTTAATGTCTCCAATCCCAGCATGCCTCACTCATACAGAGAGAGAGCTCAGTCACATGAAGGGTTAATGCCTCCAATCCCAGCATGCCTCACTCATACAGAGAGAGCTCAGTCACGTGAAGGGTTAATGCCTCCAATCCCAGCATGCCTCACTCATACAGAGAGAGAGAGAGAGCTCAGTCACATAAGGGGTTAATGCCTCCAATCCCAGCATGCCTCACTCATACAGAGAGAGAGAGCTCAGTCACATGAAGGGTTAATGCCTCCAATCCAGCATGCCTCACTCATACAGAGAGAGAGCTCAGTCACATGAAGGGTTAATGCCTCCAATCCCAGCATGCCTCACTCATACAGAGAGAGCTCAGTCACATGAAGGGTTACTGCCTCCAATCCCAGCATGCCTCACTGATACAGAGAGAGAGCTCAGTCACATGAAAGGTTACTGCCTCCAATCCCAGCATGCCTCACTCATACAGAGAGAGAGCTCAGTCACATGAAGGGTTAATGCCTCCAATCCCAGCATGCCTCACTCATACAGAGAGAGCTCAGTCACATGAAGGGTTAATGCCTCCAATCCCAGCATGCCTCACTCATACAGAGAGAGAGAGAGCTCAGTCACATGAAGGGTTAATGTCTCCAATCCCAGCATGCCTCACTCATACAGAGAGAGAGCTCAGTCACATGAAGGGTTAACGTCTCCAATCCCAGCATGCCTCACTCATACAGAGAGAGTGCTCAGTCACATGAAGGGTTAATGCCTCCAATCCCAGCATGCCTCACTCATACAGACAGAGCTCAGTCACATGAAGGGTTACTGCCTCCAATCCCAGCATGCCTCACTCATACAGAGAGAGCTCAGTCACATGAAGGGTTAATGCCTCCAATCCCAGCATGCCTCACTCATACAGAGAGAGAGCTCAGTCACATGAAGGGTTAATGCCTCCAATCCCAGCATGCCTCACTCATACAGAGAGAGAGCTCAGTCACATGAAGGGTTAATGCCTCCAATCCCAGCATGCCTCACTCATACAGAGAGAGCTCAGTCACATGAAGGGTTAATACCTCCAATCCCAGCATGCCTCACTCATACAGAGAGCTCAGTCACATGAAGGGTTAATGCCTCCAATCCCAGCATGCCTCACTCATACAGAGAGAGAGCTCAGTCACATGAAGGGTTACTGCCTCCAATCCCAGCATGCCTCACTCATACAGAGAGAGAGCTCAGTCACATGAAGGGTTAATGCCTCTAATCCCAGCATGCCTCACTCATACAGAGAGAGAGCTCAGTCACATGAAGGGTTAATGCCTCCAATCCCAGCATGCCTCACTCATACAGAGAGAGAGCTCAGTCACATGGAGGGTTGATGCATCCAATCCCAGCATGCCTCACTCATACAGAGAGAGAGCTCAGTCACATGAAGGGTTAATGCCTCCAATCCCATCATGCCTCACTCATACAGAGAAAGAGCTCAGTCACATGAAGGGTTAATGCCTCCAATCCCAGCATGCTTCACTCAGAGAGAGAGCTCAGTCACATGAAGGGTTAATGCCTCCAATCCCAGCATGCTTCACTCAGAGAGAGAGCTCAGTCACATGAAGGGTTAATGCCTCCAATCCCAGCATGCCTCACTCATACAGAGAGAGCTCAGTCACATGAAGGGTTAATGCCTCCAATCCCAGCATGCCTCACTCATACAGAGAGAGCTCAGTCACATGAAGGGTTAATGCCTCCAATCCCAGCATGCCTCACTCATACAGAGAGAGAGCTCAGTCACATGAAGGGTTACTGCCTCCAATCCCAGCATGCCTCACTCATACAGAGAGAGAGAGCTCAGTCACATGATGGGTTACTGCCTCCAATCCCAGCATGCCTCACTCATACAGAGAGAGAGAGCTCAGTCACATGAAGGGTTAATGCCTCCAATCCCAGCATGCCTCACTCATACAGAGAGAGGGCTCAGTCACATGAAGGGTTAATGCCTCCAATCCCAGCATGCCTCACTCATACAGAGAGAGAGCTCAGTCACATGAAGGGTTAATGCCCCCCAATCCCAGCATGCCTCACTCATACAGAGAGAGAGAGAGCTCAGTCACATGATGGGTTAATGCCTCCAATCCCAGCATGCCTCACTCATACAGAGAGAGAGAGCTCAGTCACATGATGGGTTAATGCCTCCAATCCCAGCATGCCTCACTCATACAGAGAGAGAGAGAGCTCAGTCACATGATGGGTTAATGCCTCCAATCCCAGCATGCCTCACTCATACAGAGAGAGAGAGCTCAGTCACATGATGGGTTAATGCCTCCAATCCCAGCATGCCTCACTCATACAGAGAGAGAGAGCTCAGTCACATGATGGGTTAATGCCTCCAATCCCAGCATGCCTCACTCATACAGAGAGAGAGCTCAGTCACATGAAGGGTTAATGCCTCCAATCCCAGCATGCCTCACTCATACAGAGAGAGAGCTCAGTCACATGAAGGGTTAACGTCTCCAATCCCAGCATGCCTCACTCATACAGAGAGAGTGCTCAGTCACATGAAGGGTTAATGCCTCCAATCCCAGCATGCCTCACTCATACAGAGAGAGCTCAGTCACATGAAGGGTTACTGCCTCCAATCCCAGCATGCCTCACTCATACAGAGAGAGCTCAGTCACATGAAGGGTTAATGCCTCATATCCCAGCATGCCTCACTCATACAGAGAGAGAGCTCAGTCACATGAAGGGTTGATGCATCCAATCCCAGCATGCCTCACTCATACAGAGAGAGAGCTCAGTCACATGAAGGGTTAATGCCTCCAATCCCAGCATGCTTCACTCAGAGAGAGAGCTCAGTCACATGAAGGGTTAATGTCTCCAATCCCAGCATGCCTCACTCATACAGAGAGAGCTCAGTCACATGAAGGGTTAATGCCTCCAATCCCAGCATGCCTCACTCATACAGAGAGAGAGCTCAGTCACATGAAGAGTTAATGCCTCCAATCCCAGCATGCCTCACTCATACAGAGAGAGAGCTCAGTCACATGAAGGGTTAATGCCTCCAATCCCAGCATGCCTCACTCATACAGAGAGAGAGCTCAGTCACATGAATGGTTACTGCCTCCAATCCCAGCATGCCTCACTCATACAGAGAGAGAGAGCTCAGTCACATGAAGGGTTAATGCCTCCAATCCCAGCATGCCTCACTCATACATAGAGAGCTCAGTCACATGAAGGGTTAATGCCTCCAATCCCAGCATGCCTCACTCATACAGAGAGACAGCTCAGTCACATGAAGGGTTAATGTCTCCAATCCCAGCATGCCTCACTCACAGAGAGAGAGAGAGCTCAGTCACATGAAGGGTTACTGCCTCCAATCCCAGCATGCCTCACTCAGAGAGAGCTCAGTCACATGAAGGGTTAATGCCTCCAATCCCAGCATGCCTCACTCAGAGAGAGCTCAGTCACATGAAGGGTTAATGCCTCCAATCCCAGCATGCCTCACTCATACAGAGAGAGCTCAGTCACATGAAGGGTTAATGCCTCTAATCCCAGCATGCCTCACTCATACAGAGAGAGAGAGCTCAGTCACATGAAGGGTTAATGCCTCCAATCCCAGTATGCCTCACTCATACAGAGAGAGAGCTCAGTCACATGAAGGGTTAATGCCTCAATCCCAGCATGCCTCACTCATACAGAGAGAGAGAGCTCAGTCACATGAAGGGTTAATGCCTCCAATCCCAGCATGCCTCACTCATACAGAGAGAGCTCAGTCACATGAAGGGTTAATGCCTCAAATCCCAGCATGCCTCACTCATACAGAGAGAGAGAGCTCAGTCACATGAAGGGTTAATGCCTCCAATCCCAGTATGCCTCACTCATATAGAGAGAGTTCAGTCACATGAAGGGTTACTGCCTCCAATCCCAGCATGCCTCACTCATACAGAGAGAGAGCTCAGTCACATGAAGGGTTACTGCCTCCAATCCCAGCATGCCTCACTCATACAGAGAGAGAGAGAGCTCAGTCACATGAAGGGTTAATGCCTCCAATCCCAGCATGCCTCACTCATACAGAGAGAGCTCAGTCACATGAAGGGTTAATGCCTCCAATCCCAGTATGCCTCACTCATACAGAGAGAGCTCAGTCACATGAAGGGTTACTGCCTCCAATCCCAGCATGCCTCACTCATACATAGAGAGAGCTCAGTCACATGAAGGGTTACTGCCTCCAATCCCAGCATGCCTCACTCATACATAGAGAGAGCTCAGTCACATGAAGGGTTAATGCCTCCAATCCCAGCATGTCTCACTCATACAGAGAGAGCTCAGTCACATGAAGGGTTAATACCTCCAATCCCAGCATGCCTCACTCATACAGAGAGCTCAGTCACATGAAGGGTTAATGCCTCCAATCCCAGCATGCCTCACTCATACAGAGAGAGAGCTCAGTCACATAAAGAGTTAATGCCTCCAATCCCAGCATGCCTCACTCATACAGAGAGAGAGCTCAGTCACATGAAGGGTTAATGCCTCCAATCCCAGCATGCCTCACTCATACAGAGAGAGAGCTCAGTCACATGAAGGGTTACTGCCTCCAATCCCAGCATGCCTCACTCATACAGAGAGAGAGCTCAGTCACATGAAGGGTTAATGCCTCCAATCCCAGCATGCCTCACTCATACAGAGAGAGAGCTCAGTCACATGAAGGGTTACTGCCTCCAATCCCAGCATGCCTCACTCATACAGAGAGAGAGCTCAGTCACATGAAGGGTTAATGCCTCCAATCCCAGCATGCCTCACTCATACAGAGAGAGAGAGCTCAGTCACATGAAGGGTTAATGTCTCCAATCCCAGCATGCCTCACTCACAGAGAGAGAGAGAGCTCAGTCACATGAAGGGTTACTGCCTCCAATCCCAGCATGCCTCACTCAGAGAGAGCTCAGTCACATGAAGGGTTAATGCCTCCAATCCCAGCATGCCTCACTCAGAGAGAGCTCAGTCACATGAAGGGTTAATGCCTCCAATCCCAGCATGCCTCACTCATACAGAGAGAGAGAGCTCAGTCACATGAAGGGTTAATGCCTCCAATCCCAGCATGCCTCACTCATACAGAGAGAGCTCAGTCACATGAAGGGTTAATGCCTCCAATCCCAGCATGCCTCACTCATACAGAGAGAGCTCAGTCACATGAAGGGTTAATGCCTCCAATCCCAGCATGCCTCACTCATACAGAGAGAGCTCAGTCACATGAAGGGTTAATGCCTCTAATCCCAGCATGCCTCACTCATACAGAGAGAGCTCAGTCACATGAAGGGTTAATGCCCCCAATCCCAGCATGCCTCACTCATACAGAGAGAGAGAGCTCAGTCACATGAAGGGTTAATGCCTCCAATCCCAGCATGCCTCACTCATACAGAGAGAGAGCTCAGTCACATGAAGGGTTAATGCCTCCAATCCCAGCATGCCTCACTCATACAGAGAGAGCTCAGTCACATGAAGGGTTAATGCCCCCAATCCCAGCATGCCTCACTCATACAGAGAGAGAGAGCTCAGTCACATGAAGGGTTAATGCCCCCAATCCCAGTATGCCTCACTCATACAGAGAGAGAGCTCAGTCACATGAAGGGTTAATGCCTCAATCCCAGCATGCCTCACTCATACAGAGAGAGCTCAGTCACATGAAGGGTTAATGCCTCCAATCCCAGCATGCCTCACTCATACAGAGAGAGAGCTCAGTCACATGAAGGGTTACTGCCTCCAATCCCAGCATGCCTCACTCATACAGAGAGAGAGCTCAGTCACATGAAGGGTTACTGCCTCCAATCCCAGCATGCCTCACTCATACAGAGAGAGAGCTCAGTCACATGAAGGGTTACTGCCTCCAATCCCAGCATGCCTCACTCATACAGAGAGAGAGCTCAGTCACATGAAGGGTTACTGCCTCCAATCCCAGCATGCCTCACTCATACAGAGAGAGAGCTCAGTCACATGAAGGGGTAATGCCTCCAATCCCAGCATGCCTCACTCATACAGAGAGAGAGAGCTCAGTCACATGAAGGGTTAATGCCTCCAATCCCAGCATGCCTCACTCATACAGAGAGAGAGAGCTCAGTCACATGAAGGGTTAATGCCTCCAATCCCAGCATGCCTCACTCATACAGAGAGAGAGCTCAGTCACATGAAGGGTTAATGCCTCCAATCCCAGCATGCCTCACTCATACAGAGAGAGCTCAGTCACGTGAAGGGTTAATGCCTCCAATCCCAGCATGCCTCACTCATACAGAGAGAGAGAGAGCTCAGTCACATAAGGGGTTAATGCCTCCAATCCCAGCATGCCTCACTCATACAGAGAGAGAGAGCTCAGTCACATGAAGGGTTAATGCCTCCAATCCCAGCATGCCTCACTCATACAGAGAGAGCTCAGTCACATGAAGGGTTAATGCCTCCAATCCCAGCATGCCTCACTCATACAGAGAGAGCTCAGTCACGTGAAGGGTTAATGCCTCCAATCCCAGCATGCCTCACTCATACAGAGAGAGCTCAGTCACATGAAGGGTTAATGCCTCCAATCCAGCATGCCTCACTCATACAGAGAGAGAGCTCAGTCACATGAAGGGTTAATGTCTCCAATCCCAGCATGCCTCACTCATACAGAGAGAGAGCTCAGTCACATGAAGGGTTAATGCCTCCAATCCCAGCATGCCTCACTCATACAGAGAGAGCTCAGTCACGTGAAGGGTTAATGCCTCCAATCCCAGCATGCCTCACTCATACAGAGAGAGAGAGCTCAGTCACATAAGGGGTTAATGCCTCCAATCCCAGCATGCCTCACTCATACAGAGAGAGAGAGCTCAGTCACATGAAGGGTTAATGCCTCCAATCCAGCATGCCTCACTCATACAGAGAGAGAGCTCAGTCACATGAAGGGTTAATGCCTCCAATCCCAGCATGCCTCACTCATACAGAGAGAGCTCAGTCACATGAAGGGTTAATGCCTCCAATCCCAGCATGCCTCACTCATACAGAGAGAGCTCAGTCACGTGAAGGGTTAATGCCTCCAATCCCAGCATGCCTCACTCATACAGAGAGAGAGAGCTCAGTCACATGAAGGGTTAATGCCTCCAATCCAGCATGCCTCACTCATACAGAGAGAGAGCTCAGTCACATGAAGGGTTAATGCCTCCAATCCCAGCATGCCTCACTCATACAGAGAGAGCTCAGTCACATGAAGGGTTACTGCCTCCAATCCCAGCATGCCTCAATGATACAGAGAGAGAGCTCAGTCACATGAAAGGTTACTGCCTCCAATCCCAGCATGCCTCACTCATACAGAGAGAGAGCTCAGTCACATGAAGGGTTAATGCCTCCAATCCCAGCATGCCTCACTCATACAGAGAGAGCTCAGTCACATGAAGGGTTAATGCCTCCAATCCCAGCATGCCTCACTCATACAGAGAGAGAGAGAGCTCAGTCACATGAAGGGTTAATGTCTCCAATCCCAGCATGCCTCACTCATACATAGAGAGAGAGCTCAGTCACATGAAGGGTTAATGCCTCCAATCCCAGCATGCCTCACTCATACAGAGAGAGAGAGCTCAGTCACATAAAGGGTTAATGCCTCCAATCCCAGCATGCCTCACTCATACAGAGAGAGAGAGCTCAGTCACATGAAGGGTTAAAGCCTCCAATCCCAGCATGCCTCACTCATACAGAGAGAGAGAGCTCAGTCACATGAAGGGTTAATGCCTCCAATCCCAGCATGCCTCACTCATACATAGACAGCTCAGTCACATGAAGGGTTACTGCCTCCAATCCCAGCATGCCTCACTCAGAGAGAGAGCTCAGTCACATGAAGGGTTACTGCCTCCAATCCCAGCATGCCTCACTCATACAGAGAGAGAGCTCAGTCACATGAAGGGTTACTGCCTCCAATCCCAGCATGCCTCACTCATACACAGAGAGAGAGCTCAGTCACATGAAGGGTTAATGCCTCCAATCCCAGCATGCCTCACTCATACAGAGAGAGAGCTCAGTCACATGAAGGGTTAATGCCTCCAATCCCAGCATGCCTCACTCATACACAGAGAGAGAGCTCAGTCACATGAAGGGTTAATGCCTCCAATCCCAGCATGCCTCACTCATACAGAGAGATCTTAGTCACATGAAGGGTTAATGCCTCCAATCCCAGTGCCTCACTCATACAGAGAGAGCGCTCAGTCACATGAAGGGTTACTGCCTCCAATCCCAGCATGCCTCACTCATACAGAGAGAGAGCTCAGTCACATGAAGGGTTAATGCCTCCAATCCCAGCATGCCTCACTCATACACAGAGAGAGAGCTCAGTCACATGAAGGGTTAATGCCTCCAATCCCAGCATGCCTCACTCATACAGAGAGCTCAGTCACATGAAGGGTTAATGCTTCCACTCCCAGCATGCCTCACTCATACAGAGAGAGAGCTCAGTCACATGAAGGGTTAATGCCTCCAATCCCAGCATGCCTCACTCATACATAGAGAGCTCAGTCACATGAAGGGTTACTGCCTCCAATCCCAGCATGCCTCACTCAGAGAGAGAGCTCAGTCACATGAAGGGTTAATGCCTCCAATCCCAGCATGCCTCACTCATACAGAGAGAGCTCAGACACATAAAGGGTTACTGCCTCCAATCCCAGCATGCCTCACTCATACAGAGAGAGAGAGAGTTCAGTCACATGAAGGGTTAATGCCTCCAATCCCAGCATGCCTCACTCATACAGAGAGAGAGCTCAGTCACATGAAGGGTTAATGCTTCCAATCCCAGCATGCCTCACTCATACAGAGAGAGCTCAGACACATAAAGGGTTACTGCCTCCAATCCCAGCATGCCTCACTCATACAGAGAGAGAGAGCTCAGTCACATGAAGGGTTAATGCCTCCAATCCCAGCATGCCTCACTCATACAGAGAGAGAGCTCAGTCACATGAAGGGTTAATGCCTCCAATCCCAGCATGCCTCACTCATACAGAGAGAGACCTCAGACACATAAAGGGTTACTGCCTCCAATCCCAGCATGCCTCACTCATACAGAGAGAGAGAGCTCAGTCACATGAAGGGTTACCGCCTCCAATCCCAGCATGCCTCACTCATACAGAGAGAGCTCAGTCACATGAAGGGTTAATGCCTCCAATCCCAGCATGCCTCACTCATACAAAGAGAGAGCTCAGTCACATGAAGGGTTAAAGCCTCCAATCCCAGCATGCCTCACTTGCAGACAGACATGGCCCTACCAGTCTCTGCTCTCGGCAGCAGAAGCACTTCCGGTCTGAGCAGCTTAAGGGCCAGTTCCTGGTTGCCTTAGTAACCACGGCCTCATCTTACTCAGCCAAAGATTAAAGCCTCGCCCTCTACTTGCTATTTGCTGAGTCTGCTAGTGGGGCCTCTATTTCCGCTCTCTGTAAAAGCCGCTGTATGGGAGCTGTCCCCAGTGATAATGGCGGCCATCTTGCTGTAGCCCAGACCTCAATCGTGTTTCCAGCAGGGGGCAGGTGGATGAGAATATAGCTTGCCATTTTTTTTATTATTATTATTAAGTTTGATAAATGGGTTAATCAGCATATTGCACAGAGGAATGTTATGTCTAATTTTTATTTGAGTTTTCTTTACTGTTCAGCTGGAAGAATGTGAAGGAAAATTACAGATCAGAAATGATGTCATCAGCTGCCATCCAATGAGGAATCAGCTCTAGGAAAACCAACAGTGTCTGCAGCAGAGAGGTGTGATCACTGTCCTGCATGGGTGTGGGTCCTGTGTCTGGCGGGCGTGGCTTGTATAATTTTTGCTGTATTGGGGCGTGGCTTACAATCATTAGCAGATGCACTAGGGCTGCGAATGATTGGAGTTAAAACCCAGCGCGATCACTCCCGGGCCAACCGATTCCCTCCCCCCCAGGGCATCTAAAATCGGGATGCCCCACTGTGTGAAACCCCCCAGGTTGCCCCATTCACTTACCTTGCTTCCCGGGCCAATAGCGCATGTGTGAGCCGTGGCCGCATCCCCGATATCCCTCTAGCAGGGCGCGTGCCCGCGCCAGACATTTGTTACAGGGTTAGAGCATATCTCCCAACTTTTCAAAGCAGTAAAGAGGGATACATTTAAGCCACGCCTGGCCACACCCTTAAAGGGAAACAGCACCTAAGAATTAAATAAAAAAAAATAATAATACAGTGAGGGGCATCCCTCATTGCAGCCAGTTAGGGGCATCCCTTGTTACAGCCAGTTAGGGGCATCCCTTGTTATAGCCAATTAGGGGCATCTCTTGTTACAGCCAGTTAGGGACATCTCTTGTTACAGCCATTTAGGGGCATCCCTTGTTACAGCAAGTTAGGGACATCCCTTGTTACAGCCAGTTAGGGACATCTCTTTTTACAGCCAGTTAGGGGCATCCCTCATTACAGCCAGTTAGGGGCATCCCTTGTTATAGCCAGTTAGGGGCATCCCTTGTTATAGCCAGTTAGGGGCATCCCTTGTTACAGCAAGTTAGAGGCATCCCTTGTTACAGCCAGTTAGGGACATCTCTTGTTACAGCCAGTTAGGGACATCTCTTGTTACAGCCAGTTAGGGACATCTCTTGTTACAGCCAGTTAGGGGCATCCCTTGTTACAGCCAGTTAGGGGCATCCCTTGTTATAGCCAGTTAGGGACATCTCTTGTTACAGCCAGTTAGGGACATCTCTTGTTACAGCCAGTTAGGGACATCTCTTGTTACAGCCAGTTAGGGACATCTCTTGTTACAGCCAGTTAGGGACATCTCTTGTTACAGCCAGTTAGGGGCATCCCTTGTTACAGCCAGTTAGGGACATCTCTTGTTACAGCCAGTTAAGGGGCATCCCTTGTTACAGCCAGTTAGGGGCATCCCTTGTTACAGCAAGTTAGGGGCATCCCTTGTTACAGCCAGTAAGGGACATCTCTTGTTACAGCCAGTTAGGGGCATCCCTTGTTACAGCAAGTTAGGGGCATCCCTTGTTATAGCCAGTTAGGGACATCTCTTGTAACAGCCAGTTAGGGACATCTCTTGTTACAGCCAGTTAGGGGCATCCCTTGTTACAGCCAGTTAGGGGCATCCCTTGTTATAGCCAATTAGGGGCATCTCTTGTTACAGCCAGTTAGGGACATCTCTTGTTACAGCCATTTAGGGGCATCCCTTGTTACAGCAAGTTAGGGACATCCCTTGTTACAGCCAGTTAGGGACATCTCTTTTTACAGCCAGTTAGGGGCATCCCTCATTACAGCCAGTTAGGGGCATCCCTTGTTATAGCCAGTTAGGGGCATCCCTTGTTATAGCCAGTTAGGGGCATCCCTTGTTACAGCAAGTTAGGGGCATCCCTTGTTACAGCCAGTTAGGGACATCTCTTGTTACAGCCAGTTAGGGACATCTCTTGTTACAGCCAGTTAGGGACATCTCTTGTTACAGCCAGTTAGGGGCATCCCTTGTTACAGCCAGTTAGGGGCATCCCTTGTTATAGCCAGTTAGGGACATCTCTTGTTACAGCCAGTTAGGGACATCTCTTGTTACAGCCAGTTAGGGACATCTCTTGTTACAGCCAGTTAGGGACATCTCTTGTTACAGCCAGTTAGGGACATCTCTTGTTACAGCCAGTTAGGGGCATCCCTTGTTACAGCCAGTTAGGGACATCTCTTGTTACAGCCAGTTAGGGACATCTCTTGTTACAGCCAGTTAGGGACATCTCTTGTTACAGCCAGTTAGGGACATCTCTTGTTACAGCCAGTTAGGGACATCTCTTGTTACAGCCAGTTAGGGGCATCCCTTGTTACAGCCAGTTAGGGGCATCCCTTGTTATAGCCAGTTAGGGACATCTCTTGTTACAGCCAGTTAGGGACATCTCTTGTTACAGCCAGTTAGGGACATCTCTTGTTACAGCCAGTTAGGGACATCTCTTGTTACAGCCAGTTAGGGACATCTCTTGTTACAGCCAGTTAGGGGCATCCCTTGTTACAGCCAGTTAGGGACATCTCTTGTTACAGCCAGTTAGGGACATCTCTTGTTACAGCCAGTTAGGGACATCTCTTGTTACAGCCAGTTAGGGACATCTCTTGTTACAGCCAGTTAGGGGCATCCCTTGTTACAGCCAGTTAGGGACATCTCTTGTTACAGCCAGTTAAGGGGCATCCCTTGTTACAGCCAGTTAGGGGCATCCCTTGTTACAGCAAGTTAGGGGCATCCCTTGTTACAGCCAGTAAGGGACATCTCTTGTTACAGCCAGTTAGGGGCATCCCTTGTTACAGCAAGTTAGGGGCATCCCTTGTTATAGCCAGTTAGGGACATCTCTTGTAACAGCCAGTTAGGGACATCTCTTGTTACAGCCAGTTAGGGGCATCCCTTGTTACAGCCAGTTAGGGGCATCCCTTGTTATAGCCAATTAGGGGCATCTCTTGTTACAGCCAGTTAGGGACATCTCTTGTTACAGCCATTTAGGGGCATCCCTTGTTACAGCAAGTTAGGGACATCCCTTGTTACAGCCAGTTAGGGACATCTCTTTTTACAGCC
The DNA here is from genome assembly GCA_027917425.1 of Gastrophryne carolinensis. Lineage (NCBI taxonomy): Eukaryota > Metazoa > Chordata > Amphibia > Anura > Microhylidae > Gastrophryne > Gastrophryne carolinensis. Next base: position 32,389,470 of record CM051237.1, on the reverse strand, counting down.
AGTTAGGGGCATCCCTCATTACAGCCAGTTAGGGGCATCCCTTGTTATAGCCAGTTAGGGGCATCCCTTGTTATAGCCAGTTAGGGGCATCCCTTGTTACAGCAAGTTAGGGGCATCCCTTGTTACAGCCAGTTAGGGACATCTCTTGTTACAGCCAGTTAGGGACATCTCTTGTTACAGCCAGTTAGGGACATCTCTTGTTACAGCCAGTTAGGGGCATCCCTTGTTACAGCCAGTTAGGGGCATCCCTTGTTATAGCCAGTTAGGGACATCTCTTGTTACAGCCAGTTAGGGACATCTCTTGTTACAGCCAGTTAGGGACATCTCTTGTTACAGCCAGTTAGGGACATCTCTTGTTACAGCCAGTTAGGGACATCTCTTGTTACAGCCAGTTAGGGGCATCCCTTGTTACAGCCAGTTAGGGACATCTCTTGTTACAGCCAGTTAAGGGGCATCCCTTGTTACAGCCAGTTAGGGGCATCCCTTGTTACAGCAAGTTAGGGGCATCCCTTGTTACAGCCAGTAAGGGACATCTCTTGTTACAGCCAGTTAGGGGCATCCCTTGTTACAGCAAGTTAGGGGCATCCCTTGTTATAGCCAGTTAGGGACATCTCTTGTAACAGCCAGTTAGGGACATCTCTTGTTACAGCCAGTTAGGGGCATCCCTTGTTACAGCCAGTTAGGGGCATCCCTTGTTATAGCCAGTTAGAGGCATCCCTTGTTACAGCCAGTTAGGGGCATCCCTTGTTACAGCCAGTTAGGGGCATCCCTTGTTACAGCCAGTTAGGGGCATCCCTTGTTACAGCCAGTTAGGGGCATCCCTTGTTACAGCCAGTTAGGGGCATCCCTTGTTACAGCCAGTTAGGTGTAATACAGCAAACACAGCACACACACAGCATGCACACAACACAGCACACAAACACACAGACACACAGCAGGACAAGTGCATGCCCCGCGGAAGGTGAGTTGAGTCGGCGATCTGGGGGGTTTCACACAGCGGGGCACTCCCCATGGGCGGAAAGGACCAAAATCCAGGATAGTATAAATCCTGGATTTTGGTCCACTTTAATAGCTGTCCTGCTCCTAATGCACAAAACGCAAGTTCTCGACTGATACGATTGGATAAGTCGCCCTCCTCCTCTCCACTTACCAGGGGTTTGGTCCATTGTACTGGAGCATCTCATGTAGCGCTGGCGCAGGTATGTGCATCAGCCAAGCAAAGCCATAGATGCAGGCTGAGAATGCGCCATGGGATCGCTGGCAAGGTGAGTATAGACAACGAACCGGGGCATCCCAAATCTGGATGCCACACGGAGAAAGAATCAGCCTGCCCTAAAGACTCCAGGGCCGGCCCGCAGCTTTTATTCTGTTTTAAAGTAGACCTAAACCCAGGATTTTGACTATCTGGGGTTTTGGTCCTTTCCCCCTGGGTCACCCCAACTGGGGACGCCCCGCTATGTAACCCCCCCCCCCCCAGATCGCTGAACGCAACTTATCTCTTCCCGGTCCTACGGCGCATGCGCGGCCACTCGTCCAATCAGCGCTCTCATACTTACCTATAACAATCCCAACATGCCAAGAGGGAATAACAAGTGGTTTAGTTTCTGCTCTTCTCCACAGTAGATTACTTTTCATATTCACAAATAAGCTAACGTATTAAGTACACTTACCCAATAGCAACTCGGTTATATACCTGCCGCCGTTTTAAATGTCCAAGAATATAATACGTTTTATTAGTAATGTTACATTTTAGCACCAGTTGCATTACATTTAACACATTACATTAAGGGTTAAGAATAATTGGCGGTGGGTGTCTTTATATTCTTTATATTTGCTAACCAGGGCTGGATTATGAGAGGGGCGCAAGGGGCTTGTTTCCCTGGGGCCTCCACCACTTGCACTGCAAAGGGGGCCTCCACCAACCTTTGGGTTATGGTCTGGTCCAGGAGACCTTTCAGTCTTTGGTCTGACGGGTCACAGGGCCAGCAGTTATCGGTGGCAGTGGGGGAGCGCCTGGGCAAGCCTCTTTTTCGTTTTTGCAAACCTGCAGCCAAAGCCAGCACAGGGCAGGACGGAGAGTCTAGAGCAGCAAAGCCGTCGTCAGCAACACCTCAGTGATGGGTGCAGAGCTGTCACTGCACATAAGCCACCAAGCACAGCCGCTGGCAGCTCAATGCAGGGAACTGATTTCTGCTGGACCAGCCGGGTGACTACACGGCCCCCCACCCAGAATGGCAAAGCAGGAGTTCCCGAGCAGCACGCACCCGCACAAGGGGGGCAGAAGGGACTTGATCTGACGTTCCAGTAAGTAGGCGGGTGCCAGACAACCACCAATCAGTTACTTAGCTGGACTATTATTTTAAAGAAAAAGAAATACTGTATCAGGGGCCTCCACCAGATTTTGTGCCCAGGGACCCCCACCACACTTAGTCCGGCCTGTTGCTAACCATAATTGATCTTCAATAAAATGGTGTCTACCACAAGCTGGGGAACTTCCGGATGCTGGCTCGAGATGCGCTCCGGAGTTATCTCCTTGGGTGCAGACGCGCTTAGGCCAGCCTCTTCCGGGAGTGACTCGCGTGTCAGTCCCCCCAAGCCGGAAAACCACACGTATTGAGCAGCTCTGGCCGGGGGAGGATATGCGTACGCGCACCAGCGCGGTGCGCGATATAACAGAGCTTATCGGCTTTTCTTCGCGCATGGTACCGGATGCGGGGCACCTGGATGACTGACAGAGAGGCATCCATCCCCACGGGACATGGACACACTAGACAACTCCAAGGTAGTACTAATTCCCAATTTCACATTATTTTCTACCTTTACTTTACTTCACTACCTACCAGGTATAAATACTTCTAAAGAAGTTCCTGGCAGGTATTTTTACCCACACTTATATGGGCATTGTATTGTTATGGGCATTAGCACAGATACTGCCATACATGGAGCACTAGTGGTTGATTCCAGTGTTGGATGCGGGTCCCTCCTGTTGTATAACACTATCACCACTAAACCTCATTCCCTGACATATTTGGGATTGTACTGATAAATATATACTCTTACCATTATAAAGGCCGAAGGAAAGCTTAATTTTCCAAACAAAACTAAAAGATCATTGGCATCATATAATTTTCAAAACAGCCGAAGATTTTGTGTCAAGGTTCTAATGTACATCTCTGAGCGGTTACATCCCATATATACAGGTACCCATGTAATTTTCTGAATTACTAGAATGCTATTGATTTGACATCATGTAATAATTGTGTATCTCTTGTAAAACATATAGTTGGGGACTCCAGTTTGAAAGGCACTGAAGAAGCCAGTTATGGCGAAACTAGTTGGCCTGCTGTGAGCCTGAAACCTAACAATGGATCAATGGAAGTCTGTTATTAAATGGTGCATAATGTGTCATGCATTGAAATAATCATGTACATGTTTTTCTCTTCCATTTTACTTCAGGCCATCAGACTTAATTCAGAGACGATTGGGTTAATCTCGACCGAAGGGCGTGGACTGCAAGAGAAAGGTGTTGCTCCACTTCCCGGGCCTATATCCTCCTGGCTGACTTCTTCCACTTCAGTTTGTATTTCTTGCAGTTGGAACTGGACTGCAAGGGTGTATCTGAACTCCTCTCCCATTTACTTTTTGTTTTAAAGGAATTATGCCTTGGAAGCGGGGGTAATGGAAACCTGACTGTTCCTTGGCCCTTATACTCCTTGGATCTGAAAGGACCCACTTTGCCTCCGCAGCTAAGCTGCATTCGGATCAGGATGGTAAGGTAAGCGCCAGGGTCTTGGGGCGCTGTGGGGTGTCACCTTTTTGTTTTGTAAAAAAGAGTGACACTCCTGTCTGAGAATTCCGCCACAGGAAAAAGCGGCCAGAAGGTTTTTGTCTGGTGAACCTGATTGAGAGGAACCAGGGGAATCAATTTCCTCTTTATTGCTCTTTCCCACGTGTTACTGGCTAGAAGATTCAAAGTTCGAGCTCCTTTAAGGGGGCGGGGTCAAGCTGGCTTCTTCCGGCAATTCATGAGGAGTGTTCGCCCCCTCCGACTCGAGATGCGGAAGCTGCCCGACGCTGTGGAAACATTTTCGGCTTAGCATAGCAGCGATCACCGATGTGTGGCTCCTTTCTTACCCCGCTCGCGCTGGAAGATTTTCGGCCGGGTGAAGCGGTAAGCACCGCTAACATCACGGTTCTCCTCCGGCCGCTTGCACTGCAACATTTTCGCCTGGGACTAAGCAGCAAGTACCGCTAACATCGCTGTTCTCCCCTGGCAGCTCGCACTGCAACATTTTCGACCGGGACTAAGCGGCAAGTAGCGCTAACATTGCGGATCTCCGGCCGCTCTCACTGGAAGATTTTCGGCCGGGTGAAGGACCAAAGTACCGCCGCTTTTGCGGTTCTTCTCTGGTAATGCTTGATGGCTGCACGGCCACCCTCAAGCAGACCTAAATCTTAGGTAGGTCATTTTTTAACAATTATGTGTAATAATATGATAATTTTTTTCATATATATCAATGTCTTTATTTTCTTCTTTTTGTCTTTTAGATTGTGGGAAAAGACAGGCAATATATCGGTGTGGTTCACTCTCTGAGGTCTTAGAATAGTCTTGCGACTATCGGGATCTGTTCATATACTAGGTTTTTAGATCCCCTGGGAGGTAATCTAGTATTAATCACCATGACAGAGGCATCTGGGGTAATCAGATCTGGCCGTTTAGCAGATAGATTTACCCCATGTCCAGTATGCAAACAGGCACTGGATGAGGATCGCACGGTGTGCAGGCAATGTGCAACAGTGATAGTTGCTGAATATGGAAGACAGATGTCTCCTCCTCCAAGGGTTTCATCCCCTGTCTCCGTGCAATTAGGTCCTAAGTCCACCCCGTCAACCTCTGGACAAAGATGTCCTTAAAGAGTTAGATAGATAGATTGGCCCGCCTAGAGAGTCGTTCAGAATCACCAACTCCTATGAAAGCTTCAGGAAAAAAGAAGCATTTGAATTCCTCGGAATCTGAAGAGGATTTTATTGCTGCCATAGTCTCCCAGGAGGATTCCGTTGAGGAGGCTTCATCCAGTAGGGACTCGGATTCAGAGTCCTCTAAGCAAGGGGGCTCTCCTTTTAAGAAAAAGATGGATGAGTGGATTGCATCCATTTTAGAGGTTATGGATTTTTCGGACCCAGAAGTCCCCAAAAAGAAAAAGGGGGACTGGTTTAAGCCGGAAAAATGGAGGACAGTTTTTTTCCGGTGCATACACATTATTCAAAATTGATTCAAAAGGAATGGCAGAAGCCGTATAGTCTTCCTGCCGTTCCTAGAGTCCTAGATATTATGTATCCTTTTCCTTTTGAGGATGTTGAACTATGGTCTTGTGCCCCTAAGGTGGATGCTCCAGTGTCAGCTCTTTCTAAGACTGCAGTTTTGCCTCCCTCTGACAGTGTTTCTCCAAAGGATCCAGCGGATAAACGCATAGATCAGATGGCACACCATGTTTATGCTATTGTGGGGTCGACCTAGTGGCCGGCCTGTGCTAAATCCATAGCGGCTTTGGCGAGCAGGAGATTGTTAAAACAACTAGACTCCAAGACTTCTTCGGGTCATTCTCGGAGGTCATGCTCCCAGTTGATTCAAACTAGTTTGGATATCAACAAGTATATGATCACATCTATGGATGATTTGATGAAGTTAAGTGCCAGAGGTTTAGCACTGGTGGTGACTTGTCTGGAGGTGTGTCTTATGGCTAAAACAATGGTCAGCTGACCCAGTCTCTAAGAAGCATCTAACAGGACTCCCCTATAAGGGGCGGCGTCTGTTTGGGGAGTGCTATGACGACATGGTTAAGGAGGCTACTGGTGGTAAGTCTACTATTCTGCCACAGAAGCCGAGGTCTAATACTACTGTCCGCAGGCCTTCTAACTCTCGGCCTTTCCATTGCGGTAGAGGTGCTGCCTCTCCGGCATACCGTAGAAATTTCTGGAACAAATCAAAGTCTCAAGTTAGGGTAAAAGCAGCCTGTGAAACAAAGCCAAACCTCCTTCAAAGCCCACTCAGGCATGCAGGTGGGGGGACGGGCTCTTCAGTTTGCGCACGTTTGGAGGCGCCATGTAACAGATCTTTGGATACAAGATCGAGTTAACAGCCAAACCAGCCAAACCTCCTCAAAGGTTCTTTCGGTTCGGGGGATCCCGAAATCCACAGAAAGCAGAAGCAATGAGATCTGCAGTCTCTTGCCTGTTAGAGATTGGAGTAATATGTCCTGTCCCTCCCTTAGAGAGAGGTCAGGGGTTTTACTCAAATCTTTTCATAATTCCCAAGAAGGACAAATCAGTACACCCTACAGTATATTAGATCTCAAGGGCCTAAACAGATTCGTCCTTCTGAGGAGGTTTCTTATGGAAACATTGAAATCCACTGTAATGGCACTTCAGCCGAGAGATTTCATGACCACAGTGGATATAAAGGATGCGTACCTACACATTCCGATTTTTCAAGGTCATCAGAAGTATCTACGATTTGCAGTAGTATGTTGCCTACAATAAAATTAACTTGTAAATTTATTTTTGGAGTGCAATAGTGAGTCTCTGTGGGGTTAATTGGCAGGGTGTCTAGAGGCCACCCTAAATAATAAATTACGATTTGCAGTAGATGGCCTCCATTTTCAGTTTGTGGCTCTGCCCTTTGGCCTGTCATTAGCTCCAAGGGTATTCACCAAAATAGTGGCAGGTCTCATGGCTTATCTGAGAAGTCAGGGGATAAGTATAATACCTTACCTAGACGATCTGTTGATATGGGGCCCATCTTGTCAGGAGGCCCAGAAGTATACACAGATGGTCTTGTTGACATTGGAAGAATTCGGTTGGATAGTGAATCATCCAAAATCGAATATCACACCTTCAAGAGTTATGTCTTTTCTGGGAATGTCATTGGACACTTCTCAGGCAAAGGTGTTTCTGCCAGATCAGAAGAGATTGGTACTTCAGGCCAGGGTACAAGGTCTCCTGTCCTGCCCTCACCCAACAATTCGTCAGGGAATGAGTTTGTTGGGCCTGATGGTATCTTGCTTCGAGGCAGTACCCTTTGCACAGTATCACACAAGAACCCTTCAGATGGAATTGCTCTCAGTCTGGGATCAAGATCCACAGACTCTGGATCATCCCTTTTGCATGACACAGTCAACAAGGCAGTCCCTAACCTGGTGGCTGAATCCTCAGCCTCTTCAGATTGGCAAATCTTTTCTTCCAGTACAGTGGATAATCATCACCACAGATGCCAGTTTATCTGGTTGGGGGGGTGTCATGGAGTCACAAACGATCCAAGGACAGTGGAGTCCGAAGCAGAGCAGACTTCCCATAAATGTTTTGGAATTAAGAGCAATTCGGTTGTGTCTCAGTCATTGGACATCCAATCTGGAGGGGCATCCCGTCCGGGTTCAAACAATCAGACAGCAGTGGCATACATCAATCACCAGGGGGGCACCAGAAGCAGGCAAGCCCTCATGGAAGTGAGCCAGATTCTTCATTGGGCCGAGAAACAGGTTCCCTGCATCTCGGCAGTACACATACCGGGAGTGGACAACTTGCAGGCCAATCATCTCAGCAGAAAGGCCCTGCATCAGGGAAAATGGTCTCTCAGTCAGAGTTTTTCAATTCCTATGCATGTGCTGGGGGATTTCGGACATAGATCTTTTTGCATCACGGCACAATCGGAAGGTGCCAAGGTTTGTGTCCCGGTCCAGGGATCCGCTAGCAACAGATGCCCTGACTTTTCAGTGGTCAGCGTTCAAGCTTCTTTATGCATTCCCTCCGATTCCACTCCTAGGGCGAGTACTAAAAAAGATAGCTCGCGAGGGAGTCCCAACCATTCTGGTGGCTCCTCGGTGGCCAAGAAGAAGCTGGTTCTCAGACATATTAAGGATGTCAGAAGGCGACCCGTGGAGGTTAAACCGACGATCCAGATCTTCTCACACAGGGGCCTCTAAGGCACCCTAATTCAAGAGTTCTGGCTTTGACGGCCTGGCTATTGAATCCTTCATTGGTTTTTCTGCCAGAGTCATCCAGACTATGATTCAGGCCAGGAAGAAGTCTTCATCAATTATCTACCTTAGAGTTTGGTGAGCATTTATCACTTGGTGCGAGTCTAAGGGATTCGCTTGTAGAATTTTTTCTGTTTCCAGAATATTGGAGTTTTTGCAAAAGGGTCTGGATGAAGGTCTTCAATTAAGTACTTTAAAGGGGCAGATATCTGCTTTATCTATTTTTTTTCAGAAACCTGTAGCTGAAAATAAGTGTATCAGAATCTTTTTTTCAGTGAGTCGCTCATGTGTGGCCTCCTCGTAAGCCACTTCTACCAGTTTGGGACTTGAATTTAGTCTTATCAGCTCTTCAGGGTCCTCCTTTTGAACCACTGGTAGATACGTCATTAAGTCTAATGACTCTTAAGGTTATCTTTTTAGTGGCAATAACCTCAGTAAGAAGGGTTTCTGAATTAGCTGCTTTATCAGCTAAGCCTCCTTATTTGGTGTTACATAAGGATAAGGCTGTTTTCAGTTTTAAACAGGATTTTCTTCCAAAAGTGGTTTCCCCCTTCCATCTTAATGACGAGGTGGTTTTACCTTCCTTATGTCCAGCTCCAGTTTCTGTTAAGGAAAGAGTTCTTCACTCGCTGGATGTAGTGAGAGCGCTGAGATATTATCTCACTGCAACACAATCTTTCTGCAGGACGGACACGTTATTTGTCATACCTGAAAGTTCACGGAAAGGTCTTCCGCCAGCTAAGTCTACCATCAGCCGATGGATCAGACAAGCAGTGGTAAGAGCCTATGTGGCCAAGGGGAAGGATCCTCCCTTTAGGACTACTGCTCATTCAACAAGAGCTATTGGAGCTTCTTGGGCTTTTCAGCATCAAGCTTCAGTAGAACAAGTATGCAAGGCCGCTACCTGGTCTTCAGTTCATACCTTTACCAAGTTCTATAAGGTGGATGTTAAAGCCTCGGCAGATGCCTCTTTTGGCAGAAAAGTCTTACATACTGTAGTGAGTTCTGTAGAGAGCAGACTGTTCTACTGCTTTTTAATTAAACTGAAGTGGAAGAAGTGAGCCAGGAGGATATAGGCTGCAGTCTTGCAGTCTACGCCCTTCGGTCGAGATTAACCCAATCGTCTCTGAATTTAGTCTGCTATCCTGAAGTAATAATGGAAGAGAAATTAATTCTACAGGAGAGTACTCAGAATTCTCTTTTTATACATACACGTTGAGCTTTTTAAAAAGAACATGTATATGTATATTTATTTATATTTTATTATATATGTATCAAGGATCTATCTTGGTGAGGTCAACAGTTCTGAGCTCTCGGCAAACAGCAACAAATTTTAAGAGGTTGGTCCAAACCAATGTGTTATGCCCCCATCCCATTCCCCATTATGTGCTTGTGGGCATGCTGCCCCCTCCCAGTCCCCATAAGCAATGTGGCATTCTCCTCCTCCCATTCCCCCTTAAAGGCAGTGTGGCATCCCCCCCCCCATTATAGGCAGTGTGGCATTCCCCCCTCCCATTACCCATTATAGGCAGTGTGGCATTTCCCCCTCCCAATCCCCATAGGCAGTGTGGCATTTCCCCCTCCCAATCCCCATAGGCAATGTGGCATTCCCCCCTCCCAATCCCCATAGGCAGTGTGGCATTCCCCCCTTCAATCCCCATAGGCAGTGTGGCATCCCCCCCTCCCATTACCCATTATAGGCAGTGTGGCATTTCTCCCTCCCATTATAGGCAGTGTGGCATTTCCCCCTCCCAATCCCCATAGGCAGTGTGGCATTTCCCCCTCCCAATCCTCATAGGCAATGTGGCATCCCCCCTCCCAATCCCCACAGGCAGTGTGGCACCTCCCCCCTCCCAATCCCCATAGGCAGTGTGGCACCTCCCCCCTCCAATCCCCATAGGTAGTGTGGCATTCCCTCCTCCCAATCCCCATAGGCAATGTGGCCTGCTCTCCTCCAATCTTACTCGCTTATGGAAAGTCAGGCACCCAGCCTGATCTGTACCCTCATTTGAACCCTATCGCTGCACACTGGCGGTTCTTGTGTAAAGCCACTGATGCCATTCACAGCTTCTCTCATCCTGACATATCATCGCATGTCACATTGGGGAGAGGCATAGATTGAGGCGCTATAAATGGTGGCGCCGGCATTATCTTAGTTTGCACCCACCGCTCAACTCCTGGCCCCACTTTCATACACTCCGGAACCCCCTTCAATTTTCCCTTTTAGGTCGCTTGAGGAGGCTGCCTCAATCCACCTCATGGATGGTGCACTCCTGGAAGTGAGAACAAGGTTTTTTAATGAGCTCATGTTGTATTAGCCCAGTATAAGTCGTATTGACCAATAGGACAAGTTCATTCATGTGAATGTAATATTGAGGTAGAAGAATCTGTGCAAAAAGATGTCTGGAATGTATAATGGAAATCTGGAGAAATTTCGAGAGGTGTGGGCTCTTAGGTTCAGGATTATATGCCAGCTGATTTCGAGGTTAACCTCTTGAATGTATGAGGGAGAATTTATGTAGTCTTTGTGTATCCCCTCCTTCCCCCCTTTCCTTTTTATCCCCCTCCCCACTAGCGTGATCTAGAAACATCCCCCTATGGGAGATCCTTGTTCCTTAACACCGTGAATAGAGAGTCTGGTTTGGGTGACCGGACTAGAAGTATAATATTTTGACGCTTATTTAGACCACAGTTTGCTAAGTAAGAGGCTGTGGAAAAGTAAGAAAGTATTGGTTATAGCATGAGTATATTTAGGCGGATGATAACAGTACATTGTATAACTCTGTTGGTCATTGTGTGGAATATATTTTTTCAATATAAATTAATGAATAAGAAGATTCTGTGCAACATATGTATTCAGACAATGCTGTTACTTTGTCTCCGAGCACCCATAATAAAGTCTACTTACACTGATGAACCTCCATCTCAGCTCAAGATTTACCTAACTATTATTGTTTATTTATAAAGCATCATCATAGTCCGTGGCACTGTACAAGGTAGAAATGACAGGTGAGTAAGACAAGTAAAATACTTATAATACAACGCATAGCATACAGTACTATGAGTCAGATGTAACAGAGGAGTAACTAAACACATATATGCAGGAATACATTAGATAAGAGAGCCCTGCCCTTGTGAGCTTACAATCTAACGGAGAGGGCTGGAGACAAGAGGTTGGGTCACAAAGAGTATGTACTAAGCATGAAGGCAAATGTTCGGACGTGTTATAAGACTGCTGATGCTGGACAATACCTGCAGGTACTCGGGTTAGGGGAGATAAAAAGTTTTGGTCTGCTTTAAAGTGGACCAAAACCCAAGATTTTTACTATCCTAGGTTTTGGTATTTGCCCGCCAGGCACCCCAATCAAGAGTGCCCAGTGTGTGAAATCCCCCAGGTCACCCGACCTCAAATCGCCCTTCCTCGGTCCTCTGGCACATGCGCAGTCTTTCATCCAGTCAGCGTGCTCTTCATTCTAGAGCTTGTCTAATCCGGCATGCTGCCGGCCGCATCCCCCACTGCCCTTTAACAGGGAGTGTGCCCACACCTGCCACTCACAAATGCCTGGCACGGGCAAACACCCTGCTAAAGGGATAGCAGGGATGCGGCCCCTGCTCACGCAAGCGCCGCTGGACCGAGGAATGGAGGTGAGTTTTTGGGCAACCTAAATTATTTGTGGTTTATACGTCCTTGGCTATTTAGAGGGGTTACAAACCTGTGTTACTAGTACGACAGGTGGTACTCAGCAAGGCTGGAGGCTGGCCTGTATCTCAACCTGATCTGGTGCCATCTATAGTTTAACCATCTGCTCTTGTTAGGTGAGTCCCTCTTACTTAGTATAAATGAATGTGTATTTCTTGGGCAAATTGTATGATTAAGGGCTAGTAACAGCCTGAAACGCGTTACCTGGTCCCAATGGTGGAGGGGAGCACTTTCTGACTTGCAAGATGTTTGACGGCTGTGTTTGGAATTATCCTCATTTTAAGCTATGAAGTAAAAGCTAAGTTTTAACCCTTTTTAAGCTGGACATTGCAATTGTAAAGTATAGTTTAACCATGTTTGAAATTATTTTTCATTATTATATATATTTTTTATTATAATTTTTCTGGAGCAAATCAAAGATGATCTAAATAGTTTTTTTGTAAGTCTTTAGTGCACATTTTGTATGTTTTTTTAACCTTGGTTTTAGGGAACCAACAATGCACATGCACCACCCGGATGGTACTTGATGAAAAAAGGTTGAGAACCCATAACCTATCCAATTACATCTCCTACTGTCCACCTATTTCTACCTGTCTTTGTGATATGAACTTTTAAGCATGAGATGTACAAACTCTTTCCTGACTGATGTGACCTATAAGCAAAGCATTTTCCACATTTAGAATAGAATATGGACTCTTCCCTGTATGAACTCTGATAACATGTGATTTACTGGAAAACAAGACTATGACTTCTCCCCTGTATGAATTTTCTTATGACTCGTTAGGTTGGATGGACGGGAAAAGCATTTTCCACATTCAGTGCAAGAATATGGCTTCTCTCCTGAATGAAGTTGCTGATGAGCCATTAAGTTTGATGAGCGAGAAAAGCACTTCCCACATTCAGAACAAGAATAGGGCTTCACCCCCGTATGAAGCTGCTTATGACCTTTTAGGATTGATAAGCTGGTGAAACATTTGCCACAATCGGAACATGAATATGGCCTTTCTCCTGTATGACTCCTTAAATGAATGATAAGGTTGCGTCTGTCATAAACAAATTTCCCACATTCAGAACAAGAAAACGTCTTTTCCCCCGAATGAACTTTTTCGTGATTGATAAGCTGGTAGCGCTGAAAAAAACTTTTTCCACATTGGGAACAAGAGAATGGCTTTACCCCCGTGTGAGCGGCTTCATGTCTCATAAGGAGCGTTTTAGAAGAAAACTGTTTTTCGCATTCAGAACACGAGTAGGGCTTCTCTCCTGTATGAACTCGTTCATGGCAGCTAAGACTTGCTTTTGTGAAGAAGCATTTCCCACATTCGGAACAAGAATATGACTTTTGACCCGTATGAAGTTTCTTATGAACCATTAGGTTCGATGAGGTGGAAAAGCATTTCCCACATTCAGAACACAAATGCGGCTTCTCTCCTGTGTGAATCCTTTCATGATAGATAAGACTCGATTTATGTGTGAAACCTTTTTCACATTCAGGGCATGAAAAAGGTCTTTTCCCCGTATGAACTCTTTCGTGACTGATCAGCTGCGATTTATAGGAAAAACATTTCCCGCATTCAGAACAAGAAAATGGCTTCACTCCTTTATGAACTCTTTCATGATTCGTAAGGTGCGATTTCTGAAAAAAACATTTCCCACATTCAGAACAAGGAAGTGGGGGTTTCCCCGTATTAGCTCCTTCGTGATTAAGAACGTGCGATTCGTGAGAAAACCATTTCTTGCATTCGGAGCAATAAAATGGCTTCACCCGCAAATGAACTTTTTTATGACTGATGAGCTGCGATTTCTGAGAAAAGCATTTCTTGCAGTCGGGACAAGCAAATGGTTTTTCACCCGTATGAACTCGTTCGTGTCTTTTCAGGTCCCCTTTCCAAGAGAAGTTTTTCCCACATTCGGAACAAGAATACGGCTTCTCTCTTGTGTGAACTTTCTCGTGGTTGAGAAGATGTGACTTTGCAGAAAAGGATTTCCCACAGGTAGAACAAGAAAACGGCTGCTCCCCCGTATGACGTTGCTTATGAGTCTTCAAGCTTGATGAGCTGGCAAAAGATTTGCCACATTCAGAACATGAATGTGTAGAACCTGCTGTGATGTCATCGTTGGTTTTTTCAGCTGCTGAAGTGATAGATGGATTTTTCTCTATATTATGCCAACTGGATTTTTCATCTAGAGGAAATAAAATATGCAGAGGGTTATAGAAAAACTCTGCTCTATATGGCAAACTGGACATAAAACAAGGGCTGCTACCCTACCACTTTTATTACATACAGCAGTACATTCGGAAAAGCATCAGCTAACGCACAAATTCTATGAAGTCTGATAAGAAAAAACAGAGTCAAAGTCTGATAAAAAAAAAAAAACACTCGGTATGGGACACATGAGTTACTGTTGATGTGTGCTCAGGGATGGGCTGTTTCTTTGACGGTGGAGTTGTCTTGGGTGGGTCAGGGTGTGGATGGGAGGGGTCTGAGATTCGTCACTCCTACTTCTTGGGTTCTGGTGGCATCCCCCCTGCCTCTGACTTACCTCCTTGCCCGTATCCGATCCTACTTTATTGTCCCTTTTGTCTTCCCTCCCTGGTCTCCCTCTTGTTTCTTCCCCAGTATGTTCTTATTATGGAATGTTTGATGTTTTGGTTATAGATAGATGTCTTGTGTCTGGTGTCTTATGTATGTTTCTTTTTTACACAATTGGGGGATGAGGGGTGAAGGGGCATACTCTAAAAGAGGGGGAAAGGTTGCCGGCCAATTTGCCCAACGTGCTTGGGGGTCATGGGAACCCGGAAGAGCAACTGGTTAGCTGTTAGTGCAGCCTTATTTGCAGAAGAAAACCTAGGAGCGGCATGTGTGCTGAGTCGGGGGGCAGCTGCACTGAGCATGAGTGGACTTGCATGACGTGGTGGGGGGCAGGGTTGGCGGATATTGGGTGTGGCCCCGGAACCCCTTCTCCCTGATCGGGCCATTTGGTTAGCTGTCTTTGCCTGGTGTATAATATTGTTATGACTCGTCTCTCTCAGGGGTGGACGCCTCTGGTGGGTCCTGGTGTGAGTTGGCCGACTTCATCTGGGCGGCGGGTTTGGAGTAGAGGAGACTGGGGGATTCGGGGCGGTGGACTCACAACCGCACATCTTACTAAAGCTGGATTGGAGTGTAGGTCGGATCATATTTATGACGGCTGGGCGGAGTGTTGCTGGGGGGGGGGTGGGAGGGACGTGTCCACTGCTTATGATATGTTATTGATCTGCATGCACACCTGGACGTAACAGGCGACATGTCCTTGTTTTTCTGTCCTTTTGTCTTATTGTTCTGTTTTGTTTCCTTTATATGATGTAAACTTAATAAAGAAATATTGAACTAATATTGTATGACTTATTATGCCTCTGTGAACAGATTTACATCGTATTGTGATATACGCCATGGCTCATCTATTACGAGCGTAAATGTCTGTATTTGTCTACTTTGTTGTTATGAAAACAATAAATAAGAGTATGATTAAAAAAAAAAAAAAAAAAACACTCGGAGTTGATGTCTGATAAAAACAGAATCGGAGTCTGCTAAAAAAAAACAAAAAAAAATAGACTATGTTAAAGTGTGATAAAAAAAAACTGAATCGGAGTCTGCTAAAAAAAAAAAAAAAAAAAAAAGAACAGACTCTGTGTTAAAGTCTGCTAAAAAACATGAGATATATAAATATATAAAAAAATATATAAAAAACAAAATATGAGGACATGAGCTACATGAGCTATACTGCTGATGCCTAACTAGAAACTGGTCATAATGATGAGACTGCATTGTGTAGTAGTGGATTTTAACTGAAATGGGGTCCTAGAGTGAACCATTATGGAGAGTTGGTGGATTCGAGATCGGAGCTAGACACTGTGCCAGACCATAATTAGACTTGTGTGGTTTTCTGTTTCCCATCCCCCCACACACCCCATTATTAAAGGGAAGTACTCACCTGCGCTGATTGGTAAAGGATGTGCCTCCTTAATCTTCACAGGGTCTATCTCCTCCTTAGTTTGTACATTTCCGACGACAGTGTCTCCGGGGTCTATGAATAAAAATGAAACAGACCCTGTATGAAGATTCATTTGACATTGTGTGGGGTGAGTGACTGTGAGGAATTGGTAAATATAAGGTTTATTACTCACCTGGGCTGATCTGTAGAGAAATGGCCTCCTCTTTTTTCACAGCTATTTCTTCCGCCTCATTTTTTAC
Source organism: Gastrophryne carolinensis (assembly GCA_027917425.1). NCBI lineage: Eukaryota > Metazoa > Chordata > Amphibia > Anura > Microhylidae > Gastrophryne > Gastrophryne carolinensis. The sequence continues at coordinate 32,373,505 of CM051237.1, read as the reverse complement.
AGGGTCTGTGAATGAAGATGAGAGGGGCACTGTACTGAGGCCGAAACGAGAGCAGGCTTCCTCCAACCTGTAGCTCGGGAGTCACTGTGGCTTGTGGACTGTGGGGCTGAGGGGGCGTCTACTAAAACACCTGTGGAGGTCTAGCACCCTCCTATTTTGTCCCCCCCTTCCCTCTCCCTTACTGCTCTCTTTCTTATTTTTATTCTGGGTCTATCCCCTCGCCTTCTGGGTCTTTATCCTTGTTTGTTTTTTTGTTGTTTCCCTTCCTTTTTGTCTCCCGTTTCTTACTCTACGGCTCACCTCTCGCCGGTCTCCTGGGCCCTGGGCCACGGTCGCGGGTCCGCCCTGTGGCGGCTGGCGTGCCCTGGCATGGTGTGGTTTCGGGTTGAGTGGCGGGGGGGGGAGGCGGTGGAGAGACGCTAATAAGGTCTACTTGAAGCTACCGTCCTCCGGCGCGGGAGATGATATAATTGAAGACACAACACTGACTGATCTCATATACCAATTGTTTATTCATGTCTCAACTGCGTTGTAACTGCATTGTCATTTACTTCTTAGATGATCCGATTTGCTATGTCCTGTTCTGTCTTGTCAAATTAAGGTAAATTGTTATAGTCATTGTAATGCTCGCCTCCCCTGCGCGGGACGGTCTTCTGTTTGGCTGACCACTACACTTCCTTTTTCTTCTAAAATAAATAAAATATTGAAGATAAAAGCTGGGGTGAGGGTACATGGTGCCCAGCACTGAGCATTGTCATTGCCCTGAATATGGGTAACGCAAAGTTGGGCAGGCAGAAAAATGTGCCACCTCTGTAACCATATCACATTCCGGGGGAGGGTGAAGGATGCCACATGCCCAATTCTGCCATTTCACTTTTTCGAGGCTTGGGAACATTATTTCATAGGGGGAAAAAAATCAGTGGGCACTTTTTTTTTTATTAGCTTATAAAGGGAAATTCAAATTTCCCTTGCCGCACTGATGTCAGTGAGTGAGCACTGGCGGCCACATCCCCGCCGCTAGCTGTGGGTGCACCTACGTCAGCCATTACGCAAGGCTAGAGGTATGCGGCTCAGGCTAGTGGAAGAGGTGAGTGGATCAGGCAAATCTGGGAATTTCACACATCCCAATTTGGAACTCCACATAAGAGGGAGACCAACGCCCCTGAAATCTTAAAGGAGCCACAGCCGTAATAGCTCACAACCGGTCCTAGAATCAGTCTCCAAATCTGCAGTAATATGCCCCACCAGACACCACGGTGCCTCTGTGTAGGTGCAGTCCCGACTCCGAGAGCCTCCTTTGGGTTATACAATGCAATGGATACATTGGGAGAAGCATACCAGAGGTTGCCCTATAACCTCAAGTGCAGGACCTGGGGGGGTGGAATGCCTCCCCTATACAACTCTAGACTGGAGGGGGGGGGTTGGGTGTTGCTTCTCTTTAAAATGGACTATAACCCAGCGCGATCTATAAGATTCCCGGGCTAATCGATTCCCTCCCCCCCAGGGCTTCCAAAACCGGGATGCCCCGCTGTGTAAAACCCTCCAGGTCACCCTATACCCTTACCTTGCTTCCCGGTCCAACAGTGCATGCGCGCGCCTCAGCCTCTAGCAGGGCACGTGAATGGCCAGCACAGGCACACTTCCTGTTAGAATTGATCTTGAATTGGCACAGGCACACTTCCTGTTAGAGGGAAGCGGGGGATGCGGCCACCAGCACGCTCGGAACCGCTGGGCTTAGACAAAGCCCTAGGCAGCGTGACGTCAGCAGCTCCTAGCGCGCCGATTGTACGAGCGGCTGTGCATGTGCCGTAGGACCAGGAAGAGATGAGTCGTGCTCGGCAATCTGGGGGGTTTCACACAGCAGGGCATCCCCATTGGGGTGCCCCGGGGGAAGGACCGAAACCCAGGATAGTCAAAAAGGGTTATGAGGCTTATACAAGGACAATATAGGGAATGTCCGCTCACCACCTAATCCCGAGTGAGCACGGCTGTGGGTAAGTCTCAAACCCACTAAATAGCATGAAAAGCAAAGCAAATGGTCCACACTCCTCTTCTCATAAAACTTCACTTTTAATTATGCGTTTAAAATAATCTCCATAGTGTATCAAAAGCCAATAAAATCAGTAGTAATCAAAGTCCTGGAAAGTCATATATACAGTGTAGGCGACTTACGCGTTTCGGACTCCTATCTCCAGTCCTTAAAGGAGCACTATCGCGAAAAAATGGCCCAAGAATAAAAATCCATATAAATATGCTGGATGGAGGGAGGAGGGGTCACTTATACACACAAGAAATATCCAGCCAGGCTTGTTTCTTTTATTTTAATGAAAGGAAGAGGGCCTCTCGGGTGACAGACTCTGTCACCCCTCAGACTACACCTTTAACCTCAGGATTTTATTCCTACCAGGGAAAGAAAACCACAAGCTTGGTGGAAGTTTTATTCAGTTCAGGTATATAAGTGACCCCTCCCCTCATTAGCTAAAGTGTTTATATAGATTTTTAATATTACACAATTTCGCGATAGTGCTCCTTCAATGGAGATAGGAGTCTGAAACGCGTAAGTCGCCTACACTGTATATATGACTTTCCAGGACTACTGATTTTATTGGCTTTTGATACATTATGAAACCAAAAATAGAGGGCCCTAGATTGGATTGGCCCCACATGCCCCTATATATAGCTACTGCACACCAAAAAACATGTAAATAAATGAATAAATAAATTTATTGGATCATTCTTGAAAAATTGACAAACAACATTAAAGACTAGATTAAAAAACATATACACAAATAAAAGATACTGGAGATGCTTGTCCTATTATGAGCTATCATTCAGGTATGAATTATATTATACTCATGTTAGATATATTCATGCTAAATATATATGCTGCTATGGCTGTATGGTGGCTTTATTTGGAAGCAAGAAGGTGCTACAGAATCCAAGTATGTGATGGAAATGCTTACAATAGGAGAAAGAAAGAATTATTAGTAAAGTGCCAAGTGCTTAGATGTGAAAGCTGTGCAAAGTGCCAAGTGAGAAAATACCAAGAATTATAATGCACATTAAACGTTGTGCAAAGGTAATAAGAGTTTTTATGAGGATCAGTGCAATATAGATAATACGTGTGCATCATACAGACAAATGCATATAAATAAGTAAAGATTATTGATTAAATAAATAACATCACCACATTTTCTGAGCTCAGGACCCCCAGGACCACAACTATCCACCGACGCGTTGCGTGGCCGTGTGCCACTTCGCCAGGGTGAGTCATACACTATGGAGATGATTTTAAACGCATAATTAAAAGTGACGTTTTATGAGAAGAGGAGTGCGGACCATTCGCTTTGCCTTTATGAGGCTAATACAGTCCGTCAGCTCACAGCCGTCTTTCTGTGCCGAGTGTGGCACTCGGGATAGGTAAGGCTGGGGAGCCCAGCGCTAAAGCATGGGAGGCATTGGGAAACCTTTTATTACTCACCTGTGCTGAGCTGTAGAGGGTTAGGTTCCTCTTCATTCTTCACAGACTCCTCCTCCTCCTCAGTTTTCGCACCCTCAGCTACGGGGCCTGTAAAGACGAGGAGCGAGTGTCCACCTTGTATTGTTATCTCAGGAGTTACCGGTGGGAATGTGGAATTTACACCGTACTCACCTGTGCTGATCTGTAGAGGAATGTCGTCCTGTTTAATCTTCGCAGACTCCTCCTCCTCCTCGCTTTTCACATTTCTGGGGTCTGTGAACAAAGAGGAGGGTGAGAACGAGCAGAGCCGGCCGCAGGGGAAGGCCGCTGCGTTTCTCGATCTCATACTTCAATCACTGTTGCTATAGCGATTCTGATGCAGCCAATCAGATGCTCTATTTCCTGTGTCATTTGGTTGTGGCACATTAAATCAAGGGGGTTAATTATGAAATCGCAATTGCCAGCAAATCGCTTTATACTAAGAAATCAGTAATCGCCTATGAAAGTCGCTCTCTAACGCCACGCCTAAGTGTGAAAGCGCAGGCATTCTGTGCGAGATTTCAGGATGGCGCCCCCTAGAAAGAGAGAGAAAGAAAGAGAAAACGAAAGAGAAAGAAATAGAAAGAGAAAAAAGACAGAGAAAGAGAAAAAAGACAGAGAAAGAGAAAAAAGACAGAGAAAGAGAAAGAAAGAGAGAGAAAGAGAAAGAAAGAGAGAGAAAGAGAAAGAAAGAGAGAGAAAGAGAAAGAAAGAGAAAGACAGAGAAAGACAGAGAAAGACAGAGAAAGAGAAAGACAGAGAAAGAGAAAGACAGAGAAAGAGAAAAAGACAGAGAAAGAGAAAAAGACAGAGAAAGAGAAAGACAGAGAAAGACAGAGAAAGAGAAAGACAGAGAAAGACAGAGAAAGAGAAAGACAGAGAAAGAGAAAGACAGAGAAAGAGAAAAAGACAGAGAAAGAGAAAGACAGAGAAAGAGAAAAAAGACAGAGAAAGAGAAAAAGACAGAGAAAGAGAAAAAGACAGAGAAAGAGAAAGAGAAGACAGAGAAAGAGAAGACAGAGAAAGGGAAGACAGAGAAAGAGAAAAAAGACAGAGAAAGAGAAAGACAGAGAAAGAGAAAGACAGAGAAAGAGAAAGACAGAGAAAGAGAAAAAAGACAGAGAAAGAGAAAGACAGAGAAAGAGAAAGACAGAGAAAGAGAAAAAGACAGAGAAAGAGAAAGACAGAGAAAGAGAAAGACAGAGAAAGACAGAGAAAGAGAAAGACAGAGAAAGAGAAAGACAGAGAAAGAGAAAAAGACAGAGAAAGAGAAAGACAGAGAAAGAGAAAAAAGACAGAGAAAGAGAAAAAGACAGAGAAAGAGAAAAAGACAGAGAAAGAGAAAGAGAAGACAGAGAAAGAGAAGACAGAGAAAGGGAAGACAGAGAAAGAGAAAAAGACAGAGAAAGAGAAAGACAGAGAAAGAGAAAGACAGAGAAAGAGAAAGACAGAGAAAGAGAAAGACAGAGAAAGAGAAAGACAGAGAAAGAGAAAGACAGAGAAAGAGAAAAAAGACAGAGAAAGAGAAAGACAGAGAAAGAGAAAGACAGAGAAAGAGAAAAAAGACAGAGAAAGAGAAAGACAGAGAAAGAGAAAGACAGAGAAAGAGAAAAAAGACAGAGAAAGAGAAAAAAGACAGAGAAAGAGAAAAAGACAGAGAAAGAGAAAGACAGAGAAAGAGAAAGACAGAGAAAGAGAAAGACAGAGAAAGAGAAAAAAGACAGAGAAAGAGAAAAAGACAGAGAAAGAGAAAGACAGAGAAAGAGAAAGACAGAGAAAGAGAAAAAAGACAGAGAAAGAGAAAGACAGAGAAAGAGAAAGACAGAGAAAGAGAAAAAGACAGAGAAAGAGAAAAAAAGACAGAGAAAGAGAAAGACAGAGAAAGAGAAAGACAGAGAAAGAGAAAGACAGAGAAAGAGAAAGACAGAGAAAGAGAAAGACAGAGAAAGAGAAAGACAGAGAAAGAGAAAAAGACAGAGAAAGAGAAAAAAAGACAGAGAAAGAGAAAGACAGAGAAAGAGAAAGACAGAGAAAGAGAAAGACAGAGAAAGAGAAAGACAGAGAAAGAGAAAGAAAGAGAAAGAGAAGACAGAGAAAGAGAAAGACAGAGAAAGAGAAAGACAGAGAAAGAGAAAGACAGAGAAAGAGAAAAAAGACAGAGAAAGAGAAAAAAGACAGAAAAAAAGAGAAAAATAAAGAAAGAAAAGGAAAGAAAGAAAGAAAGAAAGGGAGAAAAAGAAAGACAAAGAGAGAAAAGGACAGAGAAAGAAAGAGAAAAAGAAAGAAAGAAAGGAAGAGAAAAAAAAAGAAAGAAAGGAAGAGAAAAAGAGAGAGAAAAAGAAAGACAAAGAGAAAAATAAAGAGAAAAAAAAGAAAAAAGAAAGAAAAAGGAGGAACTCCACCCAATAAATTGACTTTCTTGGGTTTTGATCCCCTCTGCCGGGGCATCCCGGTTTAGTATACCCTCCAAACACTTACCTGTCGTTGTTTCCATAGGGCACGGGCAGGCCATTCAGCGGCACGGGCAGCGGCAATCTGGACGGGTGTGGGTCCACTTTAAGAAACTGAAAGGTTACAGACTTGATTCCCATGTGACTGATTTGCCCTTAAAGCGGAACAAAAGCCGACTCCCCCCCAGACATGGCGCTCATCTGAATGGCTGGAGGACAGCACAGCCCAGAGATGGCAGGCGTGCGGCCTCCGGGGTTTACATTGGCACCAGAGGAGGTGAGTTTTGTGGTGAGGGAGTGTCACACAATCCCGATATGGGATGCCCCGGGGGGGGCGGGGGGCAGATCAGCAGCCAGCGCTGGAGTCTTTAAGATTCCAGGGCCAGGTTTTGTTCTGCTTTGAAGAAGCCATCTAACCCCCCCAACTGCTTCCTGGGCGTCAGGATTAGAGCAGACATATGAGCACTCACTGCTTGGGTTTGTCTCACTGCACAGATGGGTTCAATGCAAGGGAAAAATTCCTATGTGTGCGCCTAAAGAAAAAGAAAGATTTTACCCTGTGATGGGAGGAGCGGCTGATCCTCCATCTTGGAGTCCCTGTAGAGATCTCGGTGCTGTGAATCCCGCCAGTAAGTCCGCCGATGGCGGCTCAGTAAAGCTCGAGCTGCAAAAGAAAACAAACATTTGGTTCCATTTTCCGAAGTCTCAGAAAAGCCAAAAGGGGGAGAAATCCTATATCTACTCTTTAAAGTGGACCAACACCCAGGATTTTCACTATCCTGGGTTTTGGTCCACTTCGGGGGGGGCACCCTGCTGTGTGAAACCCCCCAGAAACCCCTAAATCCCTACCTGATCCTCGATCCAGCGGCACCCGCCGCCGCCTCCCGCGCGTCCTGCGTTTGTGAGTGGCCGGCGCGCGCCCTGTAAGAGTGACGCACAGGAGGCGGCGGTGGGCGCGCTCGCTTGTCCGTCGCTGCCTCTCGCTTGTCCGTCGGCGGGGATTGGCTGCGGCGGTCACGTGGGAGCGGGGAGATGTGAGTTTTTGGGGCTTTCTGGGGGATTTCACACAGCGGGTGCCCCCCCCCCCCCCCCCCCCCCCCCGAAGTGGACCAAAACCCAGGATAGTCAAAATCCTGGGTGTTGGTCCACTTTAAGCCATATTTAAAAAAGCGCAGGGGCCCCTCAGACACACCAGGTCACCACGCACCCCTCCCAATCACGCCTGCTGGCCAGCATTCAGACGGAGACAAGTACCAAGGCCCTTATTTAACAAGGGATAGCGCCAGGTAGCGAATGGTGAGCGAACGGTAATGACGGTCACCGCCACGAGAACGCCGGCTCCCCTTCCGCAATCACACATTTATCAAGCCGATCCTGCTTAGCGACTGACAGAGCGCCAGATAGCGAATCATTCATCATTATTCCAGCCTCACCACACTGCGCCAGCGAGCGACCTTGAACAGCGACAGGTATGACCTCTCGCTACCTGGCGCTCTCCAATGCATTTCAATGGAGCAATCTTTAAATATTCATAATTAATTGCTATTAATTTTTTTTTTTTTTTTTTTTAAATGTGAAAAATTCTGTGACCACTTCTGCAATGTTAGATATTTTTTTTAAGGTAAAAAAAAAAAAATTGTGCAGAATTGATATTACAGGTCTGATATTAATGTATTCATATTACTAAATGTTTTGAAAAACATGTTTTTTTTTTTTTTCTAAAAATATGGTTGTTTGGGGGTTAAAAAACTATTTTTAACCCATCGCCGCCAGCGCTCTGGGGTTTAAACAAGCATTTCACAGCGTGAGAATTTTTTGGGCGTGATTTGTTAATGAATATGCTGGCAGCCGTTCGCTATGGCCATTCGCTGTCATGCGCTGTCATGCGCTCCCATACAGCGCGGAACCTGTCAAACAGCGACTCCTAACCCTGTATTCCACATTACCGCACACCGACTGAGTCGCTGTCAACAGCCGAACAACGGCCAAGCACAGCGAATACTAGCGGGCGCTGTGAAAATAACGCTACTGTCGCTCATCTGTCGCTACCTGGCGCTATTAATGAATCGGCCTCCAAGTCTTCCCAAAACTGAGGACAAAGTTCCGAGAGTACTTGAACCAGCAAATGGCGTCACTGGGCTAATAAATGGCGTCACTGGGCTAATAAGTGGCGGCATCGCCACCAGCTGCAGGGTTAATATGCAAGTTCACGTGTGTGGTAATATAGGAAGCGGGAGTTGCGGGCAGCCAGCCGGGCTTAGCTGAATAGCACCAACATATACCGCGCCGCACCGTTACTCGACCGCATAATACCTGTTACTCGCATGCTTAGATGCTGGAGGATCTTTACATGCGCACCATTCGTTCGCGGGTCGTGCAGGGAGACGCACTGGAGGGGGCGTGGCCGGGCAGCCCGTCACCGACGATCGTTTGACCCCGCCCACCGAGGCTTCCACAGGGAGAAATCCAGTATGAGCTGAAGGGTTCAGTTTAGGTGCACTTTGCTTCCAGCTCAGGATTTGGGAACCAGAAGAGGCTTTAAAGTATTGACTAATTTTGGTCCTTGCCCTCAGGGCACCCCGATTTGGGATGCCCCACTGTTTGAACCCCCCCCCCCCTCCCCAGGGCACCTGCTAAAACTTGCCCCAGTCCGATGGCACATGCGCAGGCTCTCGTCCAATCAGCACGCCAGCGGGCGCATCCCTGCTACCCAGGGTGGATAAAAATCTATGTTTTTTTTTAAAAAATCAAAAAAAAATCGGATTTTTTTGATTTAAATCGGATTTTTTTTCAATAAACTGCTTTTTGAGGAAAATATTTTTACCATCCAAAGGTTCTTCCATCATGAGATAAAGCTGAGTTGTTTAACTCAGTAGAATAAAGGCTGTATATGTGTAACATTCACAATGCCATGCTCTTCCAGAGGTTTCTGTAGGATTAGTGGGCAGTTTCTCTCCTATATTATCACAGACGCTCGCTTTACTTACGCAGTTCTCAAAACTGAATTGGACTCCGCAGAGGTCCCAGCCTCTTCTTCACAGCAAAAATGTTACAACATGAACAGAGTTGAGAAAAAGACCTTAATCCTATTGTTCTACAAACCTATGACTAGTGAGCTACAGAGGACGGCAGGGACAGTAGGATTTAAGTTGTTCATGTGTCGGCTGGGCTGACAGTCTAAGTTTCTTAAAATATATATATATTTTGTTTAGCCAAATTAGTTAACAAAACATGGATGTTTGTTTAAGCAAATAACTTATGCTGCAATGTTGTTATTGTTTCAGTTGAATAAATCTATTTAAATTGTTATTAAGGTCAGGTAAGTACAACAGAACAGTGGTGTCCAAATATGAATGATTAACCATTAAACTGGGGAGAAAAAAGGAATATAAAAAGTGATTCTAAAAATCTTCATCTACTTGCATGTTAAAATAGCAAGAACTAGTTTAGGTAGAAACTTCGATTTAAATCACTGATTTAAATCAAGCCTTACTGACTAGTGATTTAAATTGTGATTTAAATCAGTTAGATTTAAATCAAATCCACCCTGCTGCTACCCTTTGAAGTGGACCAAAACCCGGCTCGATCAGCTTGGGAAGCTATAAGATCCTATGACACATACACAGGCCACACCCCCGCTCTACCCTTAGCTGAGACGTGTACCTGCACCGGGCTGATGCGGGAATGTGGGGAAGCGGCGGCACGAGTTCCATTCATGGCTTCCTAACAGATCTGACGTCAGGCTAAGGAAGGTATAAAAGGAACGAGAGTGCTGATTGGCTGCCAACCTCCTCCCATTGGGAGGTGACATTTTATGGGCGATCCATGGAATAGCCCACAATTTGGGACACCACGCAGGAGAGTGAAAGCCCTGGGTGTTGTTCCTCTTTAAAGTGAACCAAAACCCATTGCGATCGGCTCGGAATTCTATAATTCCAAAAAAAAAAAAATGAAAAAAATTAAGATGTTTAAAGTGGACCAACACCCTCCCCTGATCGGACCGGGAATCCTGACGGCGGGGCACCCCGATCGAAACCCCCCCCAGATCCCCGAAAATCCTACCTGATCCTCATTCCAGCGGCACATGCGCGGGCCGCCGCCGCCTCCCACGCGTCCCTCTAGTAGGGGGACGTTTGTGAATGGCCGGCGCAGGTGCGCTCCCTGTAAGAGGGACGCGCGGTGGCGGCCCGCGCTCAGCTTGTCCGTCGTTGCCTCTCCTTGTCCGGCGGCGGCGGCGGCGATTGGACCAGCGAGTCACGTGGGAGCGGGGTCAGGTGAGTTTTCGGGGCTTTCTGGGGGGTTTCACAATCCAAAATCCTGGGTGTTGGTCCACTTTAATGTTTATATTTAATGTTTATAGCTCTAAAGGGGCACCTCCCTTCCAAAAAGCATTCCGTGTATGTATCCTGTACTTACTTGGCGGTCAATAAAGTATTCGTAGATTCTGGGGCCGATCGATTGCCTCCCCACAGGGCATCCAAAATCGGGATGCCCGGCTGTGTGAAACGCTGCAGGTCGCCCCATACACTTACCTTGATTTCCAGTCCAACAGCGCATGCTCACGCTGCATCCCCGCTATCCCTCTAGCAGGGCGCGCTTACACCAGGCGTTTGTGAATGGCCGAGAGGGAAGCGGGGGATGCGGCTGCCAGAGAGCTCCCATCCACAGGCTTTAGACGACCTTAGACGACATGACGTCAGCGGCGCCGAGCGTGCTGACTGGACCAGCGCCTGTGCCGTAGGACCGGGAAGAGGGGAGTTGGCACTCGGCGATCTGTGGGGTTTCACAGAGCGGGAGGAAAGGACCAAAACCCAGGATAGTCAAAATCCTGGGTTTTGATCCACTTTAAAAGCCATCCCTAGAATCTAAAAGACTCCAGGGTCGGCCAACACATTACCCCGGAGCATCCTGATGTGGGATACCAACTGTTTGAAACCCCACAAGCAATAAACTTTCCCAGGGAGCCCAACGCTGCATCCCCGCAGCTGAGGAGCGCCCGCACGCCCAGCGAGGGACGTGCAGGGACGCGGACGCTCTGTCTAAAATAGGCCCATAAAGTGGAGCAACACCCAGGATTTTGGTCCACTTCCGGGTGCCCCACTATGCGAAACCCCCCCAGATCTCTAGCTTCAACTCACCTCACCCCGCTCCTACGGCGCATGTGCGGCCGCTCGTCCAATCAGCGCGCTCGGAGCCGCTGAGCTATGCATGTCTGAGCACGCTGGCGGCCGCATCTCGCGCTTCCCTCTAATAGGGAGCGCGCCCGCCATTCACAAATGCTAAGCGCGAGATGCGGCCGCGGCCCGCGCATGCGCCGTTGGACCGGGAGTGAGGTAAGGGTAGCGGGTGTGATGGGGGGTTTCACACAGCGGGGCGTCCTGATTTTGGATGCCCCACAGGGAGGGATCTATAAGATTCCCGGGCCGATCCCGCTGGGTGTTGGTCCACTTTAAGCAACCCATAAAGCCTCTGATTGGACGAGAGCCTGTGCATGCACCGCGGGAGCTGTGGAAAAGCACATCAGAATGTTCTGTGGGGTTTCCCACATCGGGGCATAACCGTTTGGGATGCTTTGGAGACTTCTAGATTCTAGGGCTGGCGTGGAAAGGGTTTTGGTCTGCTTTGGAGACTTCTAGATTCTAGGGCTGGTGTGGAAGCGGTTTTGGTCTGCTTTGGAGACTTCTAGATTCTAGGGCTGGCATGGAAGGGGTTTAGGTCTGCTTTGGAGACTTCTAGATTCTAGGGCTGGCGTGGAAGGGGTTTAGGTCTGCTTTGGAGACTTCTAGATTCTAGGGCTGGCGTGGAAGGGGTTTAGGTCTGCTTTGGAGACTTCTAGATTCTAGGGCTGGCGTGGAAGGGGTTTAGGTCTGCTTTGGAGACTTCTAGATTCTAGGGCTGGTGTGGAAGGGATATAGGTCTGCTTTGGAGACTTCTAGATTCTAGGGCTGGTGTGGAAGGGGTTTTGGTCTGCATTGGAGACTTCTAGATTCTAGGGCTGGTGTGGAAGGGATATAGGTCTGCTTTGGAGACTTCTAGATTCTAGGGCTGTGTGGAAGGGGTTTAGGTCTGCATTGGAGACTTCTAGATTCTAGGGCTGGTGTGGAAGGGATCTAGGTCTGCTTTGGAGACTTCTAGATTCTAGGGCTGGCGTGGAAAGGGGTTTTGGTCTGCTTTGGAGACTTCTAGATTCTAGGGCTGGTGTGGAAGGGGTTTTGGTCTGCTTTGGAGACTTCTAGATTCTAGGGCTGGCGTGGAAAGGGTTTTGGTCTGCTTTGGAGACTTCTAGATTCTAGGGCTGGTGTGGAAGGGGTTTTGGTCTGCTTTGGAGACTTCTAGATTCTAGGGCTGGCGTGGAAAGGGTTTTGGTCTGCTTTGGAGACTTCTAGATTCTAGGGCTGGCGTGGAAAGGGTTTTGGTCCGCTTTGGAGACTTCTAGATTCTAGGGCTGGTGTGGAAAGGATTTAGGTCTGCTTTGGAGACTTCTAGATTCTAGGCCTGCTGTGGAAAGGGTTTTGTTCTGCTTTGGGGGCTTCTAGATTCTAGGGCTGGTGTTGATAGTGTTTAGGTCTGCTTTGGAGACTTCTAGATTCTAGGGCTGGCGTGGAAAGTGTTTAGGTCTGCTTTGGAGGCTTCTAGATTCTAGGGCTGGTGTGGAAGGGGTTTAGGTCTGCTTTAAAACGCCCGTGTGTCCAGGGTTGGTACTTACCTGTCAGTGCTTTAGCTTGTGGCCGGCCCTGTCCTCCTTCTCTGGGCCTCGTTTCCCGAGTGCCTGAGCGCCGCCATTGCTCTGCTGGGTTTTCGGCATCTCCATTGACGTCACACTCCTCCAGCACGAGAATCTGTCAATCACGCTGTGGCTCCCGCCCACCTCAGCCTACGTCACTTCCAGTCAGCTCCTCCCATCTCCTTGCGAGCTGTCTGCATGGAAGATGCGTTTGCTAGCTTTCCTACAGTATCCCCTCCCCCATATTATGTGGTACTACAGATACCAGCATGCCTACACTATTCCCTCCCCCATATTATGTGGTACTACAGCTGCCAGCATGCCTACACTATCCCCTCCCCCATATTGTGTGGTACTACAGCTGCCAGCATGCCTACAGTATCCCCTCCCCCATATTGTGTGGTACTACAGCTGACAGCATGCCTACAGTATCCCCTCCCCCATATTGTGTGGTACTACAGCTGACAGCATGCCTACAGTATCCCCTCCCCCATATTGTGTGGTACTACAGCTGCCAGCATGCCTACACTATCCCCTCCCCCATATTTTGTGGTACTACAGCTGCCAGCATGCCTACACTATCCCCATCCCCATATTGTGTGGTACTACAGCTGCCAGCATGCCTACAGCATCCCCTTCCCCATATTGTGTGGTACTACAACTGCCAGCATGCCTACAGTATCCCCTCCCCCATATTTTGTGGTACTACAACTGCCAGCATGCCTACACTATCCCCTCCCCCATATTGTGTGGTACTACAGATACCAGCATGCCTACAGTATCCCCTCCCCCATATTGTGTGGTACTACAGATACCAGCATGCCTACAGTATCCCCTCCCCTATATTTTGGGGTACTACAGCTGCCAGCATGCCTACAGTATCCCCTCCCCCATATTGTGTGGTACTACAGCTGCCAGCATGCCTACAGTATCCCCTCCCCTATATTCTGGGGTACTACAACTGCCAGCATGCCTACAGTATCCCCTCCCCCATATTGTGTGGTACTACAGCTGACAGCATGCCTACACTATCCCCTCCCCCATATTGTGTGGTACTACAGCTGACAGCATGCCTACACTATCCCCTCCCCCATATTGTGTGGTACTACAGCTGCCAGCATGCCTACAGCATCCCCTTCCCCATATTGTGTGGTACTACAGCTGACAGCATGCCTACACTATCCCCTCCCCCATATTGTGAGGAATTACAGCTCCACTTTTTGTCCACTTCACCAATTTGGGATGCCCCTCTGTGTGTGTGTAACCCCTGGGATCACCCTGCTGGTGGCGAGTTCTGATTGGATGAGCACAGGTTACAGCTTGCCCCCCATTAGGGATGCCCCTCTGGGTGAAACCCTGCTAGTGGTGAGTTCTGATTGGACGAACACAGTTTACAGCTTGCCCCCCATTAGGGATGCCCCTCTGTGTGAACCCTGCTGGTGGTGAGTTCTGATTGGACGAGCACAGGTTACAGCTTGCCCCCCATTAGGGATGCCCCTCTGTGTGAAACCCTGCTGGTGGTGAGTTCTGATTGGACGAGCACAGGTTACAGCTTGCCCCGTTAGGGATGCCCCTCTGGGTGAAACCCTGCTAGTGGTGAGTTCTGATTGGACGAGCACAGTTTACAGCTTGCCCCCCATTAGGGATGCCCCTCTGTGTAAGACTCTGCTGGTGGTGAGTTCTGATTGGACGAGCACAGGTTACAGCTTGCCCCGTTAGGGATGCCCCTCTGTGTGAAACCCTGCTAGTGGTGAGTTCTGATTGGACGAGCACAGGTTACAGCTTGCCCCCCATTAGGGATGCCCCTCTGTGTGAACCCTGCTAGTGGTGACTTCTTATAGGATGAGCATAGGTTACAGCTTGCCCCCCATTAGGCATCCATAATCCGTATACATAATGGCTGGGCCCATGCATTCTGCATTATCTGCCATGGCCCAGTTATCACAATTTCGTTATAGTGGGCCCAGAAACTACAGACTGTATATTCTGGGCCTGCCGTAAGCAGCAGGTCCAGCGAACACATATAGGTTATGGAGGAGTCAAGGCTATGCAGCCTATAGTGTGTGGGCCTCTATAGCCTATACATGGATGATTGGGCCCCATGGAAGGTACATTGGGGACATGATATTAAGATCAGATGTTGGGCATGGTGGGCACAGACACTTTACTCTGTCTAATTTAGGCCTCCATAATCTACATGCAATGTCTGGACATGTGCTTTCAGCATGATCTTCCACTGGGCCCAGTGTTCTCATTTCAGGCTGTAGGGGGCCCAGACACTATAGACCACAACTCCATGCCCGGGGGCCAGCTGTGACCCTCCATGTCTGTGCCAGATGGCATCAGCTGAATGGCACCCCTTTTAGCTGACCAGGTTACTCTGATGTTTCTGCCCCTGGCAGCACATCTTCACTCCTGTGTGTTCCATTGTGGAGTGCAGTACTGCCTCCCACATCCCAATAACCCCACATCTGGTTCAAGAGGTTATTGCCAGCAATTGCCATGAAGAGTGGGTAAAATTATTGTATGGCAAAATAAAAAGTATACATGTGCCCTGGGCAAAATAAAAAATATACATCTGTCCTGGGAAAAATAAAAAAAAATATACATCTGTCCTGGGCAAAATAAAAAAAAAATATACATCTGCCCTGGGCAAAATAAAAAATATACATCTGTCCAGGGCAAAATAAAAAAAATACATCTGTCCTGGGCAAAATAAAAAAAAATATACATCTGTCCTGGGCAAAATAAAAAAAAAATATACATCTGTCCTGGGCAAAATAAAAAATATACATCTGCCCTGGGCAAATGAAAAAGTATACATCTGCCCTGGACGAGATAAAAAATATACATTTGTCCCGGGCAAAATAAAAAATATACATCTGTCCTGGGTAAATTAAAAAGTATACATCTGCCCTGGAAAAGATAAAAAAAATACAATTCTGTGATTACTCACCTGTAGAATTGGTATTATATGTATACAGCACGTCCTGTTCCAGAAGATATTCCTTACATTTGGGTTATACTCCAGTAGATGGCGCTGGACTGCAGAGACAGAAATTTGGCTCCTCCTGGCCCCATATATACCCGGGACCTCCCACAAAATCCCCAGTATTGAAAAGCATTTAAAATGAGACCGGGAGAACTATAACCATTATATGAAAACATTTGAACATAAGAACAATCACCATAAAGAGGTAACTCAAGACAATGATAACAAGGGTGGGGTGGAACAGGACGTGCTGTATACGTATAATACCAGTTAGTAATAATACAGGTGAGTAATCACAGAATTGTATTATTCTAAGTATACAGCACGTCCTGTTCCAGAAGATATTCCTTACACTTGGGACATCCAATAGCAGTGTCCGTAAGGTAGGGTGGGATCCCCAAAAGTAACAGCAGACAGTTTACACCACTGCCGCCTGCAGAACCTTGCAGCCAAAAGCAGCATCAGCTGAGGCCCTAACATCAACCTTGTAAAACTTAGAAAAGTATGAACAGAAGACCAAGTAGCGGCCTTGCAAACTTGTTCAACAGAAGCCTGGTGCTGAAAAGCCCAAGAGGCACCAATAGCATGAGTAGAATGAGCAGTAAGGCGGAAGGGAGGCTCCTTCCCCTTAGCAGAGTAGGCCTATATCACAGCCTGACGAATCCACTTGCTGATAGTGGACTTAGCCGGAGCCAGACATTTCTTAGGTCCAGACGGAAGCACAAAAAGAGCATCAGTCTTCCTGAAGGATTCAGTAGTCACCAAATAGAACTTAAGAGTTCTTACTACATCCAGAGAATGCAAAACCCTCTCCTTAGGGTTACTGGGATTAGGACACAGAGAAGGCAAAACAATGTCCTGATTGAGATGAAAGGCAGAAACAACCTTAGGCAGAAAATCTGGCTTAAAACGAAACACCACCTTATCCTGGTGTCTCTCAAAATAAGGAGGCTTGATGGAAAGCGCCGCCAACTCAGAAACACGCCTAACAGAAGTGATAGCCACCAAAAAGACTACCTTAAGCGTAAGAATGGACAAAGGAGCCCCTTGCAAGGGCTCAAAAGGAGACCCCTGCAGGGCAGATAAGACCAAGTTCAAGTCCCAGACTAGTAACATAGGCTTACGTGGGGGACGCACGTGAGTAACCCCCGGGAAAAAGGTCTTGACCACGGGATGCTGAGCAAAGGATCTTTGGAAAAAAATAGCCAAGGCAGAAACATGGCCTTTCAGAGTACTGAGCTGAAGACCCAGATCCAAACCATGTTGGAGAAACTCCAGAATCCTAGGAATAGAAAACACACGACAGGGAAGCGAGTGGGACTCGCACCAGTCAATGTTAGTACGCCAAACCCTTTAATAGATGGAAGAAGAGGACCTCTTCCTAGCCCTGATCATGATATTCACCACCGAGGCAGGCAGCCCTTTTTCCATCAAGATGGAGGTTTCAACAGCCAGGCCGTCAAAGCCAGCGTTTGTAAATTGGGGTGGCGTAGGTGTCCCTGAGTGAACAGATCTGGAACCCGTGGCAGGGTGTACTGATCTACTGCCAGCTGCACGATGTCTGCGAACCACACTCTTCTTGGCCAACAGGGGGCCACCAGGATGGTTGGCACCCCTTCCTGAACTATCTTGCGCAGTGACACAGGGTCCCGATCCCATACTGACAAGAGATGAAGCTGAAGAGGCCTCATGTGGAACTGAGCATATGGAACTGCCTCGAAGCAGGACACCACCAGCTGCATTCCCTGCCTGATGGACAGATGAGGACAAGACATCAGGAGCTGAGCTTTCTCTTGAAGGACCTCCACCTTCTGCTGAGGAAGAAAGATCTTGACCTGAGATGAATCCAGAATCATGCCCAGAAAAGACTTCACCATGGAAGGAGACAGGAAAGATTTGGGGTGATTGATCACCCAGCCGAATGATTCCAGTGTGGCCACCACCCGCTGAGTGTCCAGCTCTGCCTGATGGAAGGACTGAGAAGCAATAAGCATGTCGTCGAGGTAGGGAAGAATGCGAATGCCCTGAGATCTCAGCAGGGCCATCACTCCTGCCAGCACCTTGGTGAATACCCTGGGAGCCGAGGTAAGAGGGCAAGGCCACAAATTGGTAGTGCTGATCCTCCAGAGCAAACCTGAGGAATCTCTGATGACCTGGAAAGATAGGTACGTGAAGGTACGTAAAGGTAAGCATCCTTGATGTCTACAGAGGTCATGAAGTCCCCTGCGCGTAGGAAAGTCACAGGTGAGCACAGAGTCTCCATGCGAAAGTGTCTGAATCTGACAAATTTGTTGAGAAGCTTTAAATCCAGGATAGATCTGATGGACCCATCCTTCTTGGGCACAATGAAAAGATTGGAATAATAGCCTTTCCCCCTTTCCTTCAAAGGCACCCGGCAGATGACACTTAGATCTAGAAGGCCTTGGACAGCCAGGGAGAGACACTGAGCTGACATGGGGTTTTGAGCTAACCGAGATTTGATGAATCTTGGGGGCGGCCAGGCTGCAAACTCTATCTTGTAACCAGAGGATACTACCTCCTGAATCCACCGGTCTGAGACATGACGCCTCCAGACATGAGCCAAGAGCCGAAGCCATCCCCCCACCCGGATGGGTGAGGGCGCCCCTTCATGCCTGATGGGGCTTGGGGGAGGTCTTGGGACCCCAGGTGGAGCCAGGGCGGCCACGTCCTCTGCCCCAAAAATCTCCATGGGCTCCAGCAAATGAAGCTCCCCGTCCAATTCTGGAGCCCCTGAAGGAAGGATAAAGGCACCTGAACCCCGAAAGGACCGGGACTGCCTTTTACGCTGAGGTAACCTTCCTCCTTTAGCAAACAAGTCCAAACGTTCTCCAAAGAGGCGCAGCCCCTTGAAGGGAAACCCAGTGAGAGCCTTCTTAGTAGCGTTGTCTGCTGCCCACTGGCGCAGCCAGACCGAGCGGCGTATTGCCACCAACAAGGCAGAAGCCCTACCACACATTCTAATGGTATCATCCAAGGCAGAGAGAACATATGCAACAAATTCCTCACAACGCAGAAGAGCTCTATACTCTTTACTACCAGCATCGTCAGGGGCCCCATCTAAGAGACCCCTGAGCAGGCTTTTAATAGCAACAGCCGTAATAGCAGAGGCACAGACCAGACGGAGCGCGGTCCCCACACAGGCAAAGGCATGGCAAGCCAGCTGCTCCATGTGCCTGTCCTCCCCATCCCTCAGTGTAGTAGAATCAGAGGAATGCATGACGGATGTGTTAGACAACCCCAGAACTGGAGCATCCACTTCTGGAGGACATAACCACCTTTTAACCATTTCAGCAGGAAAGGGATACCGCTTATCCCAACTCTTTGAGCACCAGATTATTAAAATGAACTTGCTCAGGAAATTCCAAGCGTGGTTTAACAGTATGAAACAGCTCCCCCTGCTGCCGCGGGGCCATGGCAGGAGGAGAGATACAGAGCACCTCAAAAATGTGAGCCAAAAGTCTGTCAGTATCATCTGAAGCCCATGGGTCAGACCCAGACTCGGCATAACCCCTAGGCTGATCCTCAGATGATTCTGAATAAGAGAATAATTCCCCTTCTTCCAGGGGGGTATATCCAGTAATATCAAAAAACTCCTCAGCTTCCACAGGAAAGAAAGTAACACCGGGTGCCGTGCCAGATGCCGCCGCTTGGCAGGAGCCTTACGCGGACCAGACCTGGCAATATGCCGTTCATTAGTGCTACCCGGGTAACCAAATCAGGTTGAGACTCCCCA
Organism: Gastrophryne carolinensis; assembly: GCA_027917425.1. Taxonomy (NCBI): domain Eukaryota; kingdom Metazoa; phylum Chordata; class Amphibia; order Anura; family Microhylidae; genus Gastrophryne; species Gastrophryne carolinensis. Next base: position 32,354,086 of record CM051237.1, on the reverse strand, counting down.
CTGGTATGCCAATCACTGGGAGTCAGATGTAAGCGTGGGGGGTTAGGCGAAGCCAGAGGGGGCGCAGCACTAGGCCCAGTCGCAGGTAAACCAGACTGCAGCGCAAGTACCTGCTGGGCGCAGGGTACACGCACCCTGACATCATCACTTATAGGAGATAGCCCACACGCCACACACAGCCGGGCTTGTCCCGAAGGAACCCCTAGCACATTATCCTGAGAAGCCTCCATATGGTGATTATCACGGCACAACAGGCCAATAGGGATTGACGCTAAGTAATAGCAACCCGGGATGCCCCAATAACCCGCTAGGGAAGTGGGAGTAAGGGAATATAATAGCCCTCCAATAAGAGTTAGCGCCTACCATCACCCGAACCAGAGCAGCCTGAGCTGGGAGGCAGTAAACGGAAACGGGTGGGAATAGTCCTACAGGGACGCAGGCTAATAGCCCCGCTCACCTGCGAGTAGAGAGAGCCATATTCTAGTCATCGCAGCCAGGACTGCAGAGAAGAACTGGCGATTTTGTGGGAGGTCCGGGGAAAATATGGGGCCGGGGGGGGGGGGGCAATTTTCTGTCTCTGCAGTCCAGCGCCATCTACTGGAGTATAACCCAAGTGTAAGGAATATCTTCTCGAACAGGACGTGCTGTATACTTAGAATTATACATCTGTCTTGGGCAAAATAAAAGGCATACATCTGCCCTGGGCAAAAGAAAAAGTATACATCTGTCCTGGGCAAAATAAAATATATACATCTGTCCTGGGCAAAATAAAAATATATATCTGCCCTTGGCAATATAAAAAGTATACATCTGCCCTGGGCAAATTAAAACGTATACATCTGCCCTGGACAAGATAAAATGTATACATCTGCCCTGGACAAGATTAAAAATATACGTACATCTGTCTTGGGCAAAATAAAAGGCATACATCTACCCTGGGCAGAATAAAAAGTATACATCTGTTCTGGGCAAAATAAAAGGTATACATCTGCCCTGGGCAAAATAAAAAATATACATCTGTCCTGTGCAAATTAAAAAATATACATCTGTCCTAGGCAAATAGTTTTTCAGCTGTCTGCAACGGGATAACTGTGCCCCATGACTGGAAGATGGCTGTATTTGGGCACAGTTATCACATTTTAGGTTATAGAGGGCCTAATCACTATAGGCCTCTGCATAACCTTTATGTGATGCCTGGGCCTCATGCTTTTAGCATCATCTGAAAGTGGTTGCTATACACACTATAGACCAGGGGTATTCAACTGGTGGACCCCGGTCCATATCCGGGCCCATGGATGCCAGTTCTCCGGACCCCCTCCAAGGACTGACCCTAGCATTGTGTCCCAGGAGACGCTGCACAGTACGCCATTACTGTGCTGGGATGACTTCCAGCCGAGTGCTGATAGCTGGAAGTCTGAGGAACTTCGAGGAGAACCTACCTTTATTTTGTGACCCCAGATTTCCGTTATTCTCCCCACCCTATTCAATCACTACTTTTAACTAGACCAACAAAAAAGGAGTTGGATCGGAATTTGCAGTCTTCTCGAATGCTTAATATGATGTGCTAAGGCTTATATCGGTAACCATACGGTTTTTGGTACGAGCTGCATCAGCAACCATAACCAAGACTAGAGAAAATGATCCAATGGGTTATATTAGATCAGTGGTCTCTTATTCTATTTCACTTTGGTTTCCGTTTTAACCCAAAGTCTGAGGATCCACAATTTGAACTGAACTTTACTTTGCGACCCTGTATTTCCTATTTTCTTCTCCTCCATTCATTATTTTTAATGAGAACAACAAAAGGAATTATCAGTTGGATCACAATTTGCAAACTTGAATACTTGAAGTGGACTAAAACCCACCACAATCGGCCCGGGAATCTTATAGATTGATCGATCAATCCCTCCCGGAGCATCCAAAAATGGGAAACACCTCAGGTCGCCCCATACACTTACCTTGTTTCCCGGTCCAATGGCACATGTGCAAGCCGCAACATCCCCACTATCCTTTTAACAGGGCGTGCTCGGAGCCATTGTCCTTAGACAAAGCCTTAGACAACGTGACGCCGGCGGCTCCGGCCGCGCTGATTGGAAGAGCAGACGCACATGTGCCATAGGACCGGGAGGAGATAAGTTGACTTTGGCAATTTGGGGGGTTTCACACAGCAGGGCACCCCCAATCGGGGTGTCCCAGGGGAAAGGACCAAAATCCTAGGTTTTGGTCCACTTTAAGAAAATGTGCTCGTGGGTATTGGTACAAGTCACCAACCAGAAACCAAGGCCAAGCCTGGAAAATATTATTGATGCGTTATATTACATCAGTGGCCTCTAATCTTATTTTGTAACCCAATGTCCGAAGATCCTCAAAGAGAACTTACCTTTACTATGTGACCTGTATATATATATATATATTTAAATCAGACCTTCACTCTGAATAAGAGCCTATCTTATATGTTTCCCACACCCTGTACATACAGATTGCCCACATTAATCCGGACCCTCACCCTGAATAAGAGCCTATCTTATATGTTCCCCACACCCTGTAAAAACAGATTGCTCACATTAAAAATCACCCTACCTTCATCTACTGCATGTTATGAGCCTTTAAACATCCAAGATCGTGGCCCATGGAGCATCAGGCAGCCTGCAGACAGGAAGTGTCTTCTGGCTGTGCCGCTCTGCATTCTGGGATAGCTGTCCTTTCCCTGACCCCAGCTCTGCTCTGTCTGAGCAAAGCACAGCTATAACCCGTCCCTGTACATTGTCCCGCTCTCCTCTCCTCAGTATGTGTGATGCTTCTGAGGCAAGATGGCAGCGCCTGTATCCTAGAGCCCTGAACAGAGTTGCAGCCCAACGGGAGAAAGAATAATAAGTGACTAACAAACTTATAATATATTAATTTTAGATACTGGGGAATAGTTTTTTAAGGGTTTGGGCTTTTCATTAAATTACGCTGAAGGTCCGGTTTAACAAGACCAACAATAAGGAGTTATCAGTTGGATTGGAATTTGCAGTATTATAGAATGCCTAAGAAAATATGCTCATGCCTATTGGTACAGGCCTCATCAGGAACCAAGAACATCAGTCCTACTGATTTAATAACTTACAGAAAGGAGAAGACGGAACGGAACAAAACCTGTGAATTTGACTTTCCCGGGCTTGGTTCCCTGCCCCCCGAATTGGGATTCCCCGCTGAGTGACACCCATAAACACTCACCTTTCCAGGCTCCAACAGCACATGTGAGAGCTGCCTGCTGTGATTACGCCATTTATCAGGCGCTTCTTATTGACTTGAATGGGGAGCGCGCACACTGCCCATCCCCTGAATGGCTGGACGCGTGCACGACACTGGGGACGCAGCACTGGCCTTTAATCTTATTTAACTTTGCTTATCCTTTTAACCCAAAGTCTGAGGAACCACCGAGGAGAACCTACCTTTACTTTTGGACCCTGTATATCCTTTATACTCCTCCCCTATTGAATCTTTTTAACAAAGCCAACAAAAAGGTGTTATCAGTTGGATCTGAATTTTCAATCTTCTTGGTACAAGAAACGAAGACCAACACTAAAGAAAATGATTATTAGATCAATGGCTTCTAATCTTATTTTACTTTGTCCTTTTTATACTACTTATTTCACTTTTACTGACCTAGTTTTGTCTTAAGTTGTCCTGCAGACTCAAGACTGACCCACTTACCCAGGGCCAGCTCCAGGTGCTTTGGGCAGCATAGTCTCAGTGGACCCCTTTGGGATGGAGAGTCATGAGTCTATAAATTTCTGGGCTAAAACTAAGAAGGGCTGCTTGCCCTCCAACCCCCTATTGGAGCTGTTTTTTTAGTTTGGACCCACATGTATGGTAGAGTATGGAGGAAGAGGGATGGACATAACAGGAAGGTCAAGAATGGATGAAGCAGAGAGAAAGCGAGACAGGGATGGATGGAGTAGAGAGACAGAGAAAGGAAGTGCGTGCACTGTTTACCTTACATTACCTTCCAGCGTGTGCAGTACTTTCTGTTGCAATGCTGGGGCCAGGGTGATGACACGTCTCTGGGGGTGGGGCCTGCAGGGAGACTTACCTCTGCAGGGCAGCGCTGATCATAGATCAACACAAAAGCGAGTGCAGGGCTATCAGGGCTGAGCAGAGGTTAAGGGGTGGAGCAACTGCACCACCAATGAAAGAGTGTGCAGCTCAGCCTCGATACGAGGGCCCAATGCAATGTTAGTGGCAAAAAAGTTCTTTAACCACATTGTGCCAGCTGTCAGTGGACCCCCGTCAGCTGACCAGCCTTGCCGGGTACTGACGCCGGCCCTGCACTTACCTTTTGCTGCTCTCACATTTCTGTAATCGGAAGCTGGCATCTTGGTGAGCTTCCTTAAAGCGGACCAAAACCCAGGGGGGAGCGGCCCAAGATTCCCGGGCCGATCAGATCCCTCCCCGCGGGGCATCCGAAATCGGGATGTCCCGCGGGGTGAAACCCCCCCAGGAAGCCCACAAATCCTACCTTTTCCACGTTCCTGCGGTGCATGTGCGTCCGACGCCTCCCGCGCGTCCATCTAGCAGGGCGCGCTCCCTGTAAGAGGGACGCGCGGGAGGTGGCGGCGGACGTGCTCTGCTTCTCCGAGGCGATCGAGGTGCCCCACCGAAGTGGACCAAAACCCAGGATAGTCAAAATCCTGGGTGTTGGTCCACCTTAAAGGCTTTTGTTTCTGTCTCTGGGGAAATTTGGCCTAGATTCTAGCCTGGCGGGCTGGTGGGTTTTGTTCTTTAAAAAAAAAAAAAAAAAGAACCTATATCCTATACACTCCCCTACAACAGATGCAATACCTATATTGTCTACGCCATTCTCCAGAAACACACTTCCTAGTCAAAATGAAAATGGTGCTGGAGCAAGAGGAAGACATGTATAAGATCTGGATAAGATGTGTTTTTCTTACTCAACATTGGAGTATCCTCGAGGAGAACCTACCTTTAATTTGTGACCCCTCATATCCTTTAGTGTCCCCAACCTATTGAATCACCTCTTTTAACAAGACCAACAAAAAAGTCACCAGTTGGATCTGAATTTGCAATCTATAAAGTGCAGTAAAAGAAAATGCTATACTCGCCTTTCATCCCCCACAGGCTATTGTTGCTAGCCTGGTGCTCACACACTTACCGGATTTTGTGATCCAATCATGAGCCGCTGCCTCCGCGATCAGCCGCACCGTGCCATTCATCGCAGGAACTATGGCACACCGCTCTCCATTGCGTTAAATAGAGTTGAGCAGTCTATATAGACCTTGTCCCTTGTGTGATTGCGCAGGGTATGCTATATATATTTGGTTGCTGTATGTGAAGTGCCTTATTAATCTCACCATTACAATCCAGAGGAACCATACATATAAGATACTGGGAGGGTATTAAACTCGTTATGAGCAGAAGGCGTGAGGTATAAACGGCGCGGTCACTAAGAGTGAACTCGAATATTGGCCCTGCTGTTGGCCAGCACTGAAAGTGTTAAACAGATTGTGTGTGCTGCGAGCAGTTGCTTGATGTTCACTGCGCATGTGCAAGGTGAAAGCTTTGACACAGAGTCATGTGACATGAAGACGGAACTTGAAGAAAGCTTGGAGTCTGTACGATTACTGCGCAACTGCCAGCGCATGAAAGTGATTGGCCATTACTAATGGAGTACTGCATATATAGACTGCTCAACAGAGCCAGCCCCTCCCACCCTGACGAAGCTCCCGAGGCGGAGCGAAACAGCTGTCGGTCAGGGCCCCTGAACACGCCCACCACGCACGCTCGCTCACACTGAATGGCCGCGGTTTGAAGTAGCCTTTGAAATTGACACGCTATCAGCTGCATGGAACCCTCTGCAATCCGGGAGTGGTGAGAAAATTGGCTACAACGCCCTAGGATACAGTGGTGACGGGCCGCTGTGCCCCTATATATATATGTACATTTGGGCTGCGACTCTAGTGCCCAGTCGGGGCTGTGCTGTTTACATTTTTGTGCTCCATAGCGAGCGTTCTTTAATTAGTTCAGAGCGCCCAGGTACAAGCACCTGCATCCTCTTACATCAGCTAACACTTTGATTCCGCTGTGTCTGTGGATATAATGTTGATGGTCTGCTGTGCCCCTCCGTACATGTACATGTAAATCGTGACTTATGCGCCCAGCTGGAGCAATATTGCTTTCATCTAAGTGCTCCATGTTTTGAGCCTCCATTTAAATTAGTGCAACAGTATCCAGGCATAAGCACCTGGATTTCCTTAAAGTGGACCAACACCCACCGGTGATCGGCCCGGGAATCTATAAGATTCCCGGGCCGATCACCTCCCTCCCCGCGGGACATCCGAGATCGGGATGTCCCGCGGGGTGAAACCCCCCCAAACTCCTTACCTTAGTTTCGGCGGCGGCCGGCCGCCGCCGCCTCCCTCGCGCCCCTCTAGACGTGCGCGCGCCCGCGCCGGCCGTCTGTGAATAGCCGGCGCGGGCACAAGCGCGTCAAGAGGGACGCGCGGGAGGCGGCGGCGGAGGAGCCGCTTGTCCGCAGCTTGTCCGTCGGCGCGGGGAGAGGTGAGTTCGGGGGGGTTTCACACAGCGCGGCACCCCGATCGGGGGTGCCCCACCGAAGTGGACCAAGACCCAGGATAGTCAAAATCCTGGGTGTTGGTCCACTTTAAAGTGGACAACAGCTGAACCCCGGACTGAAGGCCATGATGACTTGCTGCTGTGTTATCTTCAGGCTGAAATAGAGGATAGATGTTTTGTCCCCCTGATTTGTGCTGGCCAGCATTTTTGTGTGAGCTGTGTAAGTGCGGGTGTGTGCGTGGTGGAGTCCAGGTCGACCTGGCAGGGGCCCCTATTCCATTGTTTTTGTATTTTAATGCGCAATTGCGGTTTTTATATTGATGTGTGTGCTTAAGTCTTTCTATATATGCATTTGTCTTGTGCCACAATTTTGTTATTAAAAAGTGTGTCTTTGGCTAATTTTGCCTGCATATTATTGGCCAGCCCAGCATTTAACCAGTTGTTGTAGATTTGTGTTTGTAGTTCTGGCAACAGCAGGACCCTTGGAGACATCAGGGCCCTGTTAGCAAACTGTTTGCTCAATCTGGAGCTCTGCTTTTCTTTAGTTTACCCCATTTGGCTGCAGGTTACTCTAGAAAAACAAAGAAATATCTTTGACGATCCCAAATCTACTTTATCTTAGCTACAGCAGAAAGTGGCCTGCTAGAAGATACTTGATCTGCTGAAGGTTCAAATAGAGTAGGATCTAGTCTAGTCCTTGTAATGTTAATGTTATTAGTTAGAGCCTAGTTGATTAGATAATGAGGAAAATCCACTTTCGACTTTTGAACATTTTTGTGCCAAAAGGATGTCCTCCAGGTGCTATACTGAGCTAGATTTTTTTCTTATGTTAGCAATGTATGTTTTATAGAGGCAGTTTTTACTACCTACAATCATTTGCTATAGGCAACGTACACATCTGTACACCAAGAAGAGAGAAGTGAGCCCTGTACACACAGAACATTGCCGTTATGGACACTGCTGAGGCGGGGGGGGGGGGCACTTGGTGTACGTTGCCAATAGAAACAGATTGTTTTATGGAAGTAGTTTTCACTATTTTCTAACAAAAAAAAAATGCTAGATTTAAAACATTTTGTCATACAAAAACGTTCAGGAATTCAATAGACAGTGGACTTCCCGTAATTGTTTTAGTAAGGTTAGGGGCACCCAAGTTCATGGAAGTCTTTACGCTTAGGCGGTTATTCCCTCTTTTACCTGCCTGCTGCATGCAAGGCCCCCCTGGGTTTAGGTGGTGGATGGGTTTCCTTCAGAGCATGCCCGAGGTAGACGCTGCCTTGGAGCCCCCAAAAATGTACTTGCCTCTCAGAAATCCTTATCTGATGATAGGCACTCCTTATGAGGACTTGATTCCACACTTAATTGAAATCACATTTGTTGGGGCTATGTTTATACACAAGACTTTTGTTGTGGAGGAGTTGCTAGCACGTTGAGAGGAAGGGAGGGCATAGCAGGATATGGGGGGAGGGGAAGAAAGGGGAGGTCTATATGGGGCACCCATCATGTATTGGAAAGGATGAGGAATGCTGCATAGTAACTGAAGTAATTTCTTCAGCTTGTTTTAGAGCTGCGTGCTGTCTCAACTCAGTATTTAGGTCTCCCTTGCATCATCTGTTTGGCCCTCACAAGCTATCAACTCCAAGTTTGCCACAACCCCTGCCTGTTTTGGCCAAAGATGCTGACCCACAATAATGGTCTTTTTAGAACATATTTACAGTGACCCAGCAGCCCCATTACTGCTGTTATGAGCCAAGACAGCTATAGTTTCTTTTGAATTTGTGTAAGCACATAGGGTGTGGGGTCTAAGCTGTACTGTAAGGTCTTTGACCCTTCCACCCCATGGGCTGCACACAAGGTTTTAGGGCAACCTCAGGTAAGCCTGCTCCCAATTTATCTATTGCATTGTATGTCCCAAATGGGGCTCTCAGAGATTAGAGTTAGGACTGCACCCCACAGAAGCACCTTGGCGCTTGGTGGTGCAGCTTCAGCTACTTCTGCAGATGTGTGTGACCAAGCCTCGGTTTTTAACCAGATTTAAAGACATATTTAAGGTTGGTCTGCAAGCTAACAGGGTTTGAGTGTTGTGGCTCCTTTAAGACTTTTATAGTAAAAAGTAAATAAATTATGCCAATTTGGACCTTATGGGGAGAGGACCCGGGGAGGTGAAGAGTAGGAAAAGAGCACGTTTACCTGTCAAAGATATGTTTATGCCAGCCCATGCCAGTCTGTGAGTAGTCCACCCAAAGCAAACTGATAAGTGAACAAGGAGAGATAAATAAATGTAAACTTCTCCTGTTCTGCTGCACAGTCCAGCTACAAGATTTACCCTCCCTGGACCCAAGACCTGGTTGCCATGCAAAGCACCCAAACACCTACCAGGATCAGAACGTAACTATGTGGTCAGTAGCTTTTTAATTTTATTGCCCAAATCAGGTTTACACTTGTGGAGGCAGGATTGATACAGTGGGTGAAAATACCGTTTCGTGAGTACTCACATTTAAAACGAATATTGTAAGTGTGACATACACTCCGCTTCAAATCTTCATGACATTTGGGTTATTCTCCAGTAGAGGGCAAACTTCTGCAGAGATGAATGCAAAAAAAGGAGCTCCTCCCAGTCCATATATACCTGGGACCTCCCACCAATTCCCCAGTGTAAGATAGCAGTAAGGGGACCAGGAAGAACCAAATATAACAATACTAACAACCAAGAAACAATGGTTCACCATATAAAGGATCCGGAATACCAAAAAGGGTGGGTGAAGCGGAGTGTATGTCACACTTACAATATCCGTTTTAAAGGTGAGTACTCACAAAACGGTATTATTCCAAGTGTGACATACACTCCGCTTCAACTCTTCATGACATTTGGGACATCCAATAGCAGTGTCCGTCGTGGGTGGGAACCATAAACAGTAAAGAATGCACCAACTTAAACCACTGCAGCTTGCAGAACCTTGCAGCCAAAAACGGCATCCACTGAAGCCCGCACATCAACCTTGTAAAACTTGGAAAAAGTATGAACGGAAGACCAAGTAGCAGCCTTACAAACTTGTTCAACAGAAGCCTGGTGCTGAAAAGCCCAGGAAGCACCAACAGCACGAGTAGAATGCGCAGTGACCCTAAAAGGGGGAGTCCTCCCCTTAGCAGAATAGGCCCCAACAATGGCCTGACGAATCCATTTGCTAATGGTAGACTTGGTGGGCACCAAACCTTTCCTGGGCCCGCAGGGCACCACAAAAAAGGCATCCGTCACCAAATAGTACTTAACACAGCGAACCACATCCAAATTGTGCAAAACCCTCTCCTTGTCATTGCTAGGCTTAGGACACAAGGAAGGGAGAACAATATCCTGATTGAGATGGAAAGCAGAAACCACCTTAGGAAGGAAATCTGGCCTAAAGCGAAAGACCACCTTGTCCTGGTGTCTTTCAAAGTAAGGGGCCTGAATCAACAGAGCCGCCAACTCAGAGACAAGCCGAACAGAGGTAATAGCCACCAAGAAGACAACCTTCTGAGTGAAAACAGAAAGAGCAATATCCTGTAACGGCTCAAAAAGGAGGCCCCTGGAGAGCCAAAAGAACCAAATTCAAATCCCAAACAGGAACCATAGCCTTCCGAGGGGGTCGAACATGAGTGACCCCCTGGAAAAAAGTCTTAACCAGCGGGTGTAAGGCAAAAGATCCTTGGAAGAAAACAGACAGAGCAGAGACCTGCCCTTTCAAGGTACTAAGCTGGAACCTAAGATCCAGACCATGCTGAAGAAACTCCAAAATCCTAGGGATCGAAAACACCCTGCAAGGCAAGGCCCTAGCCTCACACCAGTCAATATAGGACCGCCAAGTCCTATAGTAAATGCCAGAAGAGGACCGCTTCCTAGCTCTAATCAAGGTCTGAACAACAGCCTCAGACAAACCTTCCTCCTTCAGAATGAAGGTTTCAGCAGCCAAGCCGTCAAAGCCAGCATTTGTAAATTGGGGTAAAGTAGTTGACCCTGAGATATCAAATCCAGAAACATGGGCAGCCGGTACTGAACTACCACCAGCCGTACGACGTCGGCATACCTGGCCACCTTGGGGCCACCAGAATTGCTGGTGCACCTTCCAGAATCAGCTTGCGAACTACCTTGCCCACCCTGGAGAAGAAAGGAAACAGGTACAGGAACCCCAGATCCTTCCAGGCAAGGGACAAGGCATCCACTGCCAGGGCTAAAGGATCCTGAAATAAAGACACAAAGGATGGGAGTTTGTGATTGTGCTGTGAGGCAAAGAGATCCACCTCCAGAGCCCCCCACTTGTGACAAAGGGACCGAACAAAACTCAGAGATTGAGAGACTACTCCCCTCAGCCAGAGAACCCCCTGCTCAGGGAATCCGCCTCCGTGTTCTCCACTCCCAGAATGTAGACTCTCCGCCCAAGTCAGGATAAGAGAGACTTCCCTGAGGGCACTCCTACTGCGAGTCCCTCCTTGGTGATTAATGTAGGCTACCGCCGTCCGATTGTCTGCTCGAACCTGAACCGGTAGGCCCTGTAGGTGCCAGCCGTGCCAGGACAAGCCGGATGGCTCTGAGCTCTAAGACAATGATGGGGGTGTGAGCCTCCTGGGGACCCCACAACCCACTGAACTGATGTTTTTTCCAGAAACCTCCCCAGCCCGACAGGCTGGCATCCGTGGTAACCGTCTCCCAACAAGGGGCCAGAAAGGATCTGCCCCTCATCAGGTTGCTCGACTCCAGCCACCACCGAAGTGACTGCTGAACCCAGGGAGACATCCTGAAAAGTTGTTCCAAGGATTACGGACATCTCTCCCAATGCGTCAATAGGTGAAGTTGGAGAGATCTCATGTGAAACCATCAATCCCACCAGTTTCATCCCTAGACGGATAGAGGGGCAAGGATCGGCCAGAAGAAGGCGGATCAGATCCTGAACCCCCTGCACCTTGGGCTGAGGTAGAAACACTCTGGCTTGAATGGTATCCAGATTCATGCCCAGGAATGAAAACTCCCTTGATGGAGAGAAAGAGAGAGAATTTGGGGCGGTTGATCACCCATCCGAACCTCTCCAGAGTCGACATCACCTTGTGGGTGTTCAGCTCCGCCTGACGGAGGGAAGAAGCTGAAATCAGTAGGCCGTCCACATATGGCACAATGCGAATGCCCTGAGCAGGGCCATTATGCCCGCCAGAACCTTGGTGAAGACCCTCGGCGCGGAGGTCAACCCGAAAGGAAGGGCTACAAAACTGAAAAAATTGATCGTACACCGCAAACCTGAGGAATCTCTGATGCGCTGGAAAAATTGAAACATGCCGATACGCATCCTTGATGTCTATGGACGTCATAAAGTCCCCTCGACGAAGGGAATTGATGGCCGAGTCTCCATGCGGAACATCTTAGTTCTGATGAACTCGTTGAGGATCTTCAGGACCAGAATGGGTAACCCCTGCCTCTCTCTGAGGGAGGCACTGGGCATATGACTCCCATGTCCAGAAGATTTTTTTTTTTTTTTTTAACTGCTAACAGGAGCCCCTGTACAGCCTGAGGGTCCGAGGGCACCCAAGACCTTAAAAATCTTGGAGGAGGCCAGTACTCGAACTCCAGTTTGTACCCGGACAAGACCACTTCCAGAATCCATCTGTCTGTGACCTCCCGGGCCCAGACCTGGAAGAAGAGCCGCAGCCGTCCCCCCACCCATATGGGTGAGGGCGCCCCTTCATTGTTGAGCTGGTTTAACAGCGGACTTGAGCTTGGAACCCCAGGCAGAAGCGGGACGGGGCCCGACCTCTGCCTCTGTTCCAGGACGAACCTCTGCCCCGGAGTAGGCAACATCTCTGACCGCTCTGGCACCACGAAAGGAAGGGTTGAAGGAGCTCACACCCCGAAAGGAGCGACGCTGCTTCTAACGCTGAGGTAACTTACCTCCCTTAGCAACCGCATCCAACTTATCTCCAAACAGCCGCGTAACCAAGAAGGGAAGGGCTGTGAGCGATTTCTTGGCCGCAAAGTCTGCCGCCCAATGCCGAAGCCAGACCGATCGGCGCATGGCTACCAAGAATGCCGAAGTTCTCCTACACATGACAATAGTGTAGCGGTCAATACAAATTCCATTAATAATTTGCACCTCGTAAGGTTAGAGAACTCGGCGCTGGCCGGATCAAATTGGGCGTCAAGTAACAAGTCCCTAACCAAAGACCTAGTAGCCACCGTAGCAAGTGCAGATGCACACACAGGTCGCAAGGCTGAACCAACACTGGCAAAAGCATAACCTGCCATCTAATCAAGGCGCTTAACCCCGCCATCCTTAAGGGAAGTGGCGTCTGGGGTGTGGACCACAGAGGTGTTGGACAACCCCAAAAACTGGCGCATCAACCTCGGAAGGAGAAGACCAGCGCTTAACCTCTTCCACCGGAAAAGGTGGAAGAACACCCGGAAGCCGGCTCTGTTTCTCCCATTCCCTAAGGATCAATGCCTCAAAATGACCTTGGGTAGGAAACTCCAAGCATGGCTTGGAGGACTCTAAAAATTCCCCTTTTTTGACAGGGGGTGCCTCTGGCGGGGCAATATACAAAACCTCCAAGAGATGTGCCAAAACCCTGGAAGTGTCAACGGCATCCCCAAGCGCCTGCCCAACAGTATCACAAAAAATGCAACTCATCAGCATCCGATACCTCAAACAATTCCCCTCTCTAACGGGGAATAATCCGACCAATCAAGGGAATCATCATCAAAATCCAAAGCCGCCTGGGCCGGCGACAAATGACTCTTTTTAGCCTGGGCCATCTTGCCCACCGTGCTAGCAATAAATCTCTCGATGCTGGCCAAATTAGTACAAACATCAGAGTGCGACTCCCCGCTAGCGACCATGTCACTTGGGGTACAGATAAAGCAGAGAGGGGGAGGCGATGAAGCGGGAGGTGCCGACCCAGACGCCTGGGGGCCCAACTGCCGCGTTATGGCCTTTTGTGCACATGGTATAGAGATCAGCACAATATCACCCGTAATGGATATCCCCCAACCCCCACATGGCCGGGATTGTCCCAAAGGGAGCCCGAGCCCAATATCCTGCGGAGCCTCCATATGGTGATTTTTTGGATAGTCGCTAGGGAATTATGCTAGTAAGCAACCCCGGGATGCCCCTTTAAAGTCCCTGTGGGAGGATTTTGAAAAAGAAGTGTAAACTTTTAATGCTAGGGATTCCTAGAAAAGACATGAATGAAGAGGACCCCATAAGCACAAGTACACACACACACACCCACACACATAAACACATGTGGCAGGAACAATGTCATAAAATTAATATATTAAAACATATATATATATATTGAAATATATAAAGGTATGCATAGGTACACCAAGGCAGGCAGCGCTGCCAAAATATCAAGGCATTATCACAACCAGTAAGGAACACAGGTGGGACCCAATGGGGCACTCACGTGGAAAGAAGATGCAGCGCATCGGCTGAGGGAGAAGAGGGGAGAAGAAGGGGGGCGGGCCCGCATGGATCGCGCGAGGCCCCGCCCCTCTCCCTCCGGTGATAGAGAACGCCGGTTGTAGAGGCCGGGTCAGACAAGGCGGCAATAGCGGGGGGCGGGCCATGGCAGCGTGCGAGTGCCCGGCCCGCCCCCTCACCGGAGCACTGAGGGGGAGAAGCTCCCCAGAGGCCGCGATGCCGGAGGCCGGCAGACGCAGCACCAAGAGAGTCCTCCATAAGGAGGCATGAAGTAAAACACCAACACAGACACTCGAAATGGAAAATAAAAAAACACACACAACATGCATACAATGGAGGACCCCCCCCCCCGCCCGCCGGGTAATAGAGGGACCTGGAATGGGGGAGATCCCGCACCGTACGGTGCACAAGGGAAGGGACAGGGCATCCCCAACCGGGATCACGAACCCGGGTTCCGCCTACCCCATAATGAGGTCTCACGGGGGAGCATAGGCTCTCTATCACACCTAAAGAGGTGTATCCTACCCTCACCAAGTATTGAACACGTCTTCATAATAGTACTGTATTTTTGCCCCATAAGGCACACTTTTATTCCCCCAAAAAGTGTGTGTGTGGTGAAACTCATGCTCACCCGCTCTGCTGGCCGGGCAGCCAGAAGAAAGAGGTGGTGAGCAGGCAGGGTAACAGATCCCTGCCCGAGCACACAAGCCAACACCTGGCTTCGTGCAGTAGGTGGACGTGGCCTGCGTCGAAGCCTCAATTGACACTTACCGCTGTCCAGAGAGCAGGGTGTTAGCATGTGGCGTGCCAGAAAAGCAGCAGTAGTCGTGGTGGGGATCAGTAACCCTCAGTAACCCTGTCCGCTCGCAGCTCCTTGATCTTCTGGCATGCCAGCTAGCACTGCGGGAATGAGTTTTTTTTTGCCTATGGGAAATGGGATGGGGGGGAAGCCACATTGCCTATATGGAGAATGGGTGGGGATGCCATACTGCCTGTAATTGGGGGTTGGTCTGGCCGCATTCAAACAGAACGCTAGACCGCCACCAGAACGCCTCTCCCTCGATTAGGCCAGGAATCCAGCTACGTGTTTGGCTGTCGGGCAGTCACAGGGCTTGGGGTCGCATCCTCCGTTCTCGTCACCAAACGGTCCCGTTCACGTGACTGCCGGCAGCCTAATGCGGGCTGCTTTAGAAATTATTTACTTAGAAAAACGGTGACGTGTCTAATACTTTTTTCACACGCTGTATATGCTTGGATTTTCTCTTTAAGACATAAGAAACCATGTTAGAATGCACCTAATGTAATAAAGGATGAAAATAGTGGGTCCGCACTCCTTAAAAAGTTATGTATTTAATGAAAAATAGTTAAAATCATCTCCAAAAATTATCAAAAAAGCAGTGCTAAAATGCAAAGGTAGACCCAGAGTGACACAATGTTCTGGGCCTTTATCAAGAGGCCATAGAACGAGATCTGCACTCACTCCAAACACGTATGTGTTTTATTCAAGTAAAAAACATCACCCCAGATGAAACTAGAGCCCTCCTTAATCTGAGGAAAAATGATCAAATTATAATACGACAGGCCGACAAAGGAGGAAAGTTGTCATCCTTAACAAAACTACATATAGGGATGAAGCGCTGCGACAGTTAAACGATCCTCTGACCTATACAGTTCTTAAAGGAGACCCTACTAAGACTTTCCAGTCCCAGTTATATTCTTTGATTGATGAAGGTGTGGCACTGGGAATCTTTACATCAAAGGTTGCCGACTACGTGAAGGTAAAAAACCTGGTCATTCCCCTTTTTCATCATCTACCCAAGATTCATAAACAAGGAGAACCCCCCCCCCCCTAAGGGTAGACCCATTGTGGCGAGTATTGGGGGTTTGAATTAACCTTTGGGACAGTGGCTGGACTCTATACTCCAGCCACTGATTTCACGCCTTCCTAGTTTTTTGCGTGATTCTGGCCATTTGATAGGCTATGTCTGGATAGTATGCCTAACTATGAGTTCCAGTATTTGCACAATGGATGTTGCTTCTCTTTATTCTAGCATTCCCCATAATCTGGCCATCCAAGCACTCCACTTTCATTTAAAATGTTATTCTGAATATAAGAATCTAATGATGATCTTGTGGAATATACTCTCATGGTAACAGATTACCTGTTAACACATAATTATTTTTCCTTTGATTCAACTTTTTACATCCAAAATGTGTGGAGCATCCATGGGAGCCCCATTTTACCTCTCCCTTGCAAACCTGTATATGGGGTGGTGGGAGCACCACAATTTATATGGCGAAGGTAACCCTTGGAGATCCAAAATAGTTTTTTAATACCGTTATATTGATGATCTGCTACTGATTTGGACGGGTACCCCTGAGGAATTACAATATTTTATATCGCATTGCAACAAAAATGACCTGAACTTATAATTTACAGTCAATTTCAGTCAATCAAATATTGACTTCCTTGACTTAATTCTCATTGATTCCCCTGATGGAAAAATACACACTCGCACATTTCGAAAACCCATGGCTGGTAACAGTATATTACAAGCTTCCAGCTGTCACCCAAAGCATACGATCAGGTCTATACCCGTGGGTGGAATGATCCGAAGTAGGAGGAATTGTTCCCAAACAGAAATGTTTCTGGAAGAAGCGACTCAGATTCAGTCTAGATTACGTACTAGAGGGTATCCCGATTGGATGCTTAATCGTGCCAAAAACATTGCATTAAATAGGGATCAGGACACCATTTTGAGTAAGACTAGCACCCGTATGAAAAGCAAAAACAAAAATAGAGATCAGGATAAAATAGTGTTCAGTACACCATATTCACTAGAATTTCAACAAATTTCCTCTATAATAAAGAAGAATCTTCCGATGCTAAGGGCAGATCCTCTTTTACAGCCCATTGTTGATAAAGGAGTGCATGTGGTGAGTCACAGGTCATCCAGTTTAGGTAATCTATTGTCCCCCAGTTTGTTCCAGTCTGGTGACATGAGGAGGCCCACCTGGCTTGCCACCATGGGGTGTTTTTCCTGTGGTGGTAACAGGTGTAACATGTGCAACAAGGTGGAAAAGGGTAAGTTCTTTAGGTGCACTGTGACAGGTAATCCAATCAAAACCATTCTGAATTGCAATTCACAATCTGTGATTTATTTAATCACGTGTAACCTTTGTGATATGCAATATGTCGGGTGCACATCACGCAAACTCAAGATCACATTTGCAGAGCTTATGCAGGGTATATAGAACCGGGATAGTTCAAGAAACTCCAACATGTCCCGTCACTACTGGGAATTACACCAGGGTCAAAGGGCCAGTTTTAAAGTGGACCAACACCCAGGATTTTGACTATCCTGGGTCTTGGTCCACTTCGGTGGGGCACCCCCGATCGGGGTGCCCCGCTGTGTGAAACCCCCCGAAAAACTCACCTCTCCCCGCTCCCAGCGCCGACGTACAAGCGAGGATCAGGAACGTCTAAGCGGCAGCCGCCGCCTCCCTCGCGTCACTTTCGGCGCGCGCCCCCGCCGGCCATTCGCAGACGGCCGGCGCGGGCACGCCTACAGGAGCGCGAGGGAGGCGGCGGCGGCCGGCCGCCGCCGAAGATAAGGTAAGGAGTTTGGGGTGTTTGGGGGGGTTTCACCCCGCGGGACATCCCGATCTCGGATGTCCCGCGGGGTGGGGGGTGATCGGCCCGGGAATCTTATAGATTCCCGGACCGATCACCCGTGGGTGTTGGTCCACTTTAAGATTAATGCAATTAAAAAAGTGTCATTAGGACCAAGAGGTGGAGACCTACAGAAAAAATGACTGGAGAGGGAAGCATTTTGGATATTTACCTTGGCAACCAGGTTTCCCCGTGGGATGAATCATAGATGGGATATATCACTCATGATTGACAGATAATCTTTGATGCTCATTATATTTAGTTTCTTATCTTGGTCCATTTTCATTATCTATCTTGTTTGGTGCTAATTTTATTATAAGCACCACCCAGTCATGGCTAATTTGGGGTTCATCTGGGCTAATATAATATATATATTTAATTTTTATTAACCTGTAGCACTTTTTTTGGTTAATATATAATAGAATACATATACTTAATTTTT
The DNA here is from genome assembly GCA_027917425.1 of Gastrophryne carolinensis. NCBI lineage: Eukaryota > Metazoa > Chordata > Amphibia > Anura > Microhylidae > Gastrophryne > Gastrophryne carolinensis. The sequence continues at coordinate 32,335,950 of CM051237.1, read as the reverse complement.
TCTTAGCCTGTAGCACATTTTTGGGTAAATATATATATCCAGTTGAGTTGTGGTCAGAGCATACAATGCAGTGTACATTTGTTTCAGTGCTCCACTGTTAATTAATTAATCCTTATTTATGCAAGCTTCTAATTCTAATCTAATTAATTATATATTTGTGACAATGGCATTTTAAAAATATCTTATGTCTTATATGCAATCCGAATTCCGTTTTAAATGACATGCTGTGTTTAGTTTGCCTCCCTAGGAATACAAGTGTTTATTTATATTTGTTATTTATATTGGTCTTCCTGTTATCCTTGCTATTCATGCCTTGCGGGATGGCTCCAGGCTTGCAAGGTTAGTGTTCACTGTATATTATATAATATATATATATATATATATATATATATATATATATATATACCTAAATGTGACCTTTTATCTATGACTAAGGGCTGACAGAATACCCGAAACGCGTCAGAAGGTCTTGTGTGTGTTTTTTGTGTCACTCTGGGTCTACCTTTGCATTTTAGCACTGCTTTTTTGATAATTTTTGGAGATGATTTTAACTATTTTTCATTAAAGACATAACTTTTTAAGGAGTGCACTTTTTTCATCCTTTTGCACAATTGGAGTGTGGGACCACCCCGGGTCGGGCACCCTCACCTACCAGTGTGCGGATACCTCATTCATTGTTTATCCTAATGTAATAAAGGTCAAGATAAAGCATCATACAAAGTAAGGGAGAAACAAAAGCCAGGTCATCACCTCCACTTTTTTTTTTTTTTTTTTAAACGGTAAAAATAAAGTTACGGAGAAAAAAAAACAAAAAAACCCTTTACTTCAGTCATATATACACACGACAAGATACAGATGTATAGACCAAGCAAGCAGAAGAGCAATTCATGTGTCAAGACATTAAAGCAAAAAACAAACAGTTAATGCATCAAGAAATGTGACACAGCCGACACGTCTTTGTCTAGACAGAGGGGCTGTCCCTTTATATTCCGAGATGTCCTGGTACGATAAAAATCGGTCCCACACCTGTTTTCTGGGGAACCAGTGCAGGGCGGCACTGTGACAGGCTTAGAGGGCATCCAGATTGGTGAGGCCCCTGGCTGTCATGCAGGTCAGCCTTAACCGGCAGCCCACGCGACTTCTGGTGGCCAATCAGAGGACAGCATTTCAGCTGAGGATCAAGGTGAAGGTAAGGATTTTGGGAGTGTTGCCGGAGTAATTGCGCCAGTGAGCTCACAGCACCGTCCCACACCTGTTCGTTAGAAAATGGGTGTGGGACCCCTTTAAGATTTCCTGCAGGCTGAAATAAAGTGGTCGAATTGTGAGCCAAATCCAATGTGACCGGTCCCGCTCCACTCAGCTGTCATAAATCGACAAAGGAACATGATTTGTGGGATAAGGCAGGATTTCTGTGTAAAGCATTCAAGAACTAAATAAGACTTCCTCTGTGCATCTTTTCCAAATATAGGTGATCATTCTCGATTGAAAATCCAAACCGTATAATGCCTGCACCTTTGTACCTCAAAAAAAAAAAAAAAAGAAATCACTGCAAGTCCATTGATGTATTTTCTGATGACAACAGTGCGCGCCACCCCCTCGCCACTTTCATTGGCAGTAGGAGAGGTATCTCCAGACTGCTGAGAGCACTCTCGAGAAGTACACTGTCAGCACCTGCACTGAAACCAGAGGACAGGAGGCTACAGGCCGGTAGTTGAGCAAGTAGTTCGTTTCTGGGCAGCTTAATTTTTTTTTTTTTTATGCCACATATTAAAAACCTTCGGATGACAAAAAAATGGCTTGATTAAAGGTCATCTGTAGTATACTTTTTGATAATTTAGGTTTTTCTTTTAGTTTGAGTTTTAATATTCCGAACTAAACATTTACGTTTTATTGAGGAACTCAATAAAAGTTGACATAATTTTCAGTGTTTGGTCATGATCACATTTGGCAGCCACCCTAGTCCATGCACTTTTTGAATTAGTCTGAGCCACCCCCCTTTTTTTGTTGAAAATCCAAACAAATTTATTATACATCTTGATACTTATTATCTCCCATCTATGAAATGTATTGAGATGGCTACCATAAAATATGGGTTTTCTCATGTTCCACAAGACTCTCATTATCGCAAAAACATTGTCCACAATCAGAGCAAGAAAAAGGCTTGTCCGCTACATGAATACGGCTGTGTCTCATGAGATCGGATTTCCCATTAAAAGATTTTCCACACTCCGAACAAATGAAAGGCTTTTCCCCGGTATGAATTCTTTCGTGTTTGATGAGGGTCGTTTTGTGAGAAAAACATTTCCCACACGTAGCACAGAAAAATGGCTTCTCTCCCGTGTGAACTCTTTCATGTATGAGAAGTTGCGATTTAATAGAAAATGATTTCCCACATTGAGAACAAGAGTGTGGTTTATTCTCAGCGTGAATGGTTTCATGCTGAACTAGACACGCTTTGTTGAAAAAACATTTTCCGCATTTGGAGCACGAAAACGGCTTCTCTCCTGTGTGAACCCTTTCGTGGATGATGAAGCGCGATTTCCGAGCAAAATATTTGCCGCACTGAGAACAATAGTATGGCTTCTCCGCACTATGAAGTATTTTATGCCTGTTCAAAACAGATTTGTCTGAAAAACATTTCCCACAGTCAGGACACGAATATGGCTTCTCTCCTGTGTGAATTCTTTGATGAATATTAAGCTGAGATTTGTCAGAGAATCTTTTTCCACAGTCGGCGCATAAATACGGCTTTTCCCCTGTATGGACTCGTGCGTGACTGACGAGGTGAGATTTGCTGGTAAAACATTTCTCGCATTTTGAACACGCAAACGGTTGCTCCCCCGTGTGAACCCTTTCATGGACGACAAGAGACGCTTTGTCGGTAAAGCATTTCTCACACTGGGAACATGAATAAGGTTTTTCACCTGTATGAATTTTTTCATGTCTAAAAAGGTGAGATTTTCGAGAAAAATGAAGCCCGCATTCTACACATGAATACGGCTTCTCGCCTTTATGAATAGTTTCATGTCTGGAAAGGTGCGATTTCCGGGAAAAACGTTTACCACATTCCAAACATGTGTAGGTTTTCTCCTGAGTATGAATGTTTTTATGCCTATTAAGCGTTGGTTTGTCAGAGAAGGATTTCCCACATTCAGAACACTTATATGGCTTCTCTCCTGTATGAACTCTTGCATGAGTAATGAGCGCAGATTTCCTGGAAAAACATTTCATGCAAATGGGGCATGAAAATGGCATCTTTTGAGGTCTGTTTGGTGTATGATGGGAGACCGCATGGTGCATTGTAAGCACGGCTGTAGCATCAGAATTTGGAGAGCTAGCGTCATATTCCTCCCTGTTATCCCAGCTGTATTTTCCATCTGAAAGGAAACAAAAAATATTTCAGACTAATCCCAGCTAAATCACTTTATTGATAACATAATAACACAATCTATTCAAACACAGGTGAATGCTTGTGGTACAGTAAATTCAAAAAACACGTAAAACCCATAACACAGCAGTTAAACCAAGTAACAAATCTTTATTACAGAAGTGCACAAAAATTTAAAAAGCCTGTTAAAACCACCTAAAATGGACCTATCACCAGGATTTTTACTATACTGTTGATAGTGGGGAATCCCAAATCGGGACAAGACCTATGTGAAAGCCCCAGACTGCCCTCAAGACTCACCATTTGTAGGCTCTGATCCAATCAGTCTTTTGACTGTAAGCTTGCAAGGGCAGGGCTCTCTTTCCTATTGTCTCCTGTGCTCACAACACTTGGTATGAACCTCGTAGCATCTAGTTTGTTTTGTTCCATGTACTATGTTTTTTACCTTGTCTATAATCATACCTTGTAAAGTACTATGGAATATGATGGTGCTATACAAATAAACATTTATAAGTCTTTTAGGCTGGGATGTCAGGGACAGGGCTGTCAAAAATGTTGATGGGTCCACTTTGAAAAGAATGGCATTCTACATAAACAAGTGCCCCATAGGGGAAACACTTCATCAATCATAGCACGTGTGTAATTCCCGAGATGATGGAATAAACAATGCATAAAACCAGCGCCAGCCAAACGTGACCAAAACATTGAATAAATAAACTGTGCATGTCAATAGTTAAAGTAACACAGTAACTAGCCACGTATTCCCAGTACCCTCTAAAAGGGAGTGTGCCCGCGCAGGCCAGTGCCCTGCTAAAGGGATGCAGCCGCTGCTTGCGCATGCGCCAATGGACTGGTTCACACCTCTCCGCTGCGTTAAGAGCGGTCGTTTCTTAAGTATGCCATAGGGGCATTGTATCAAAACAAATTCTGCACTTTTGATGAGTTTTTATGCCTATTAAGCGTTGGTTTATCAGAGAAGATTTCCCACATTCAGAACACTTATATGGCTTCTCCCCTGTATGAACTCTTTCATGAGCAATGAGTGCAGCGCAGGCCATTTACAAATGCCCGCCACAAGCACGTGCCCTGCTAAAGGGATGCAGCCGCTGCTTGCGCATCCACATTTTTGCAAAACATTTTTTGCACAATTAAATTGCACAAGTAAATTCACTGTGGGACTGTCCGAAAGGTAAATTTTTTCGGACGACCCCGGAGGTTTCACATAGCGAGGGAACGCCAAATCAGGAAATCCCAGAGAGAGAGACTAACCTAAATCCGTGATGGTCAAATACCCAGGCGTAGGTCCACTCTGACTGAACTGATCTCGTGATGAGATGGTTGCAGGTTTGATTCCTGGCTGGGACATGACTGAAGTGCTCTAGGGCAAGGCATCTACCCCCTCCCCCTGCTTCCGGAGCACCGTGGTTTGGGCAGCCCACCCCTCCATACATGTGTGCACTCACTGCTTGTGTTTGTATCACTGCACGGATGGGCTCAATGTGGAGGAAAAACTCTATTCAACAGCATTCAATGGTCATCTATGCACATAAAACGAAACAAGAGCAAGTTAAACGCGGTTTTACTTACCTGTGCCGATCTGCAGAGGAAATTCATCATCGATAATCTTCACCGATACTATTTCTTCCTCCTCTTTTTTCAAATTAACGGCCACGTTCCTTGCACCCGAGTCTGCAAATAAGAAAGAACGCGAGGCCCCCGTAATGTATGAGATACCAGAGTGTGCGAGGAGGGGGAAAAACAAGGGCAATACTACTCACTAGCGCAGATCTGTACGGGAACTTCCTCCTCTTTAACCTGCACAAACACGCTGTCCTGTCGCTCAGCTTTCACACATTGTACGGCGACATCCACGAGTTCTGTGATAAAGAGTGAGGCAAGTTAGAGTGTGTGTGTTTTGGGGGGGGGGGGAGGTGCAGGAAGAGGCGGTGGAGTTGATTTAGCACTGTATTTTTTTAACTCCCATTTTTTCGTGAGAAAAAGTTTTTCCAATCAGCGCAGTATTTAGCAGCCGGCATATTTAAATATGGTGCTGCATTGCACTGAGGGAAAATATCATGAGAAAAGTGTTTATTCTTACAAAAACAGGAGTAAAAAAATACTCATGGTGCCGAATCACCCCTATCATGATTTCTTCTGGGGCCTGTAAATAAGGTCAGTGAAGTCCCCAACAGCCTCTTACGTTGTGATGCGGGGAGCTGCTGATCCTCCATGGTTGCAGACTTGTAGAGATCCTGGCGTCCTCCTAAATTCTTCCCGCCTCTCCCGGCCTCCGTGTGTCAGAGCCTGGACTAAGTGCTGATGGATTCCTTGTCTTCCTGAAATCAATGAACAAGCTCAGAGTTGGTTTTACGGTTATCGCTCTCCTGAGAAAGTGCACAATGGAGCCTCTGGCTCTGCAGTCGCCAATATTAACGTGGATCTAAGAGGAGTGGAACAAAAGCCAACTCCAGGACCATTCGATTCCTTCCCCCCAGGGAATACAGATTTGGGATGCCCCAATGTGTGACCCCCCCCTCCCCAACTGAGTCCCCTGAAAAGCTTACCTCCTCCCCGATGCATGTGCAAGACGTGGCTGCCTTCAGCTATACCTTTAGCCAGGTGCACATCCACGTCAGGCATTTGTGATTGGCCTGCACGCACCCAGTTAGAGGGTAGTTGAGATGTGGCCTCTGGCCCTTAGCCGAATCTTAGGCTTTTGATTGGACAAGAGCCCACGCATACGTCATAGAATCGGGGAAAGGTGAGTTTTACACCTTTTCTTACACCATTCTGCTGACTGAGCAGGCATTAAAGTGGACCAACACCCAGGGGGGATCGGCCCGGGAATCTATAAGATCTATAAGAATCTATAAGATTCCCGGGCCGATCAGATCCCTCCCCGCGGAGCATCCGAAATCAGGATGTCCCGCGGGGTGAAACCCCCCAGGAAGCCCAGAAACCTTACCTGCATGAGCGGGCCGCATCTCGCGCTTCCCTCTAGCAGGGCGCGCACCCGTGCCGGCCGTTTACTTCTAACAGACGCGGCCTCTAGCCCTCAGAGCCGCTGTGGTTGGACGCCGCTTGTAAGTACATACCACAGCGGCTCTGAGCGCTCTGATTGGACGAGCGCCCGCGTAGGAGCGTGGTGAGGTGAGTGTTTCCGGGCGTTCTGGGGGGTTTCACACAGCGGGTGCCCCACCGAAGTGGACCAAAACCCAAGATAGTGAAAATCCTGGGTGTTGGTCCACTTTAAGTGGGGTAGAAACAGAGGGTGGAGTAATGGGTCAGAAGGAGCAGATAAGTAGCTGGGTAAATGTAGATAGAGGGAGTAGAAAGGGTGCACAGAAAAGGAAGGCCATACCTGTGTCTCTACACCCTAGCAAGGTTGCCAAGTTGGGTAATGATGCAAGAGTGTCAGACTCAGAAATGGCCCTAGGAGATACTGATCTCTCTAACACCCGGGCGGACAGCCCAGCTAGTGAGTGGGTGGTTGGGACTGCAGGTAGGACTACACAGAGTATTCTATTATCAGGTGGACTGATAGAATAATTTGTCACCAAGACCGTCTCAACCAAATGGTTTGCTGTCTCCCTGGTGCCAGGGTTCAGCATGCAGTGGAAAGAGTCGATAAATTACTGGGAGGGGCTGGGGATGACCCAGCTGTCATGGTCCACGTGGGGACCAATGGCAATTTATGATGGGAGATGGAGGATTCTTAAGAATACATTTAAGGAATTAGGCACAAAGTTGAAGAGCAGGACCTCTGTATTCTCTGGAATACTGCCTGTGCCATGCGCTACACATGAACGACAGCGAGAGCTTAGAGAGTTATGCATGGCTCAAGTCCTGGTGCAGGGCAAAGGATTTGGCTTCCTAGAGCAACGGACTGACTTCTCATTGGGGTACAAACTGTACTCTACAGATGAATGGAAGGGGGGCTGCTGTGCTGGGTAAGAGGATACTAGAAGGGGTGGAGGGGTATGAGAGGAGATGGCAAGAGAGAAAACAAATGGGAGGACAGGTTACTTAGTGGACAGCATATGATGGTGGGTGGAGAATTAGAAGGGTGGAGAACTGCTATGATGGATAGGGAGATCCATATGTGTCAAACCAGCGGTGAAAAATTAGGCGGATGCATTACTGCAGAAGCTAATACTTTACCTCAATGTGTCAAACTAAATAGGAACATCTTGATGTTATTGTTGTGGCTCAGACATGGTTGGACTCCACACATGACTTTACTTTTAATCTTCAATGTTTTACTCTCTTTTGCAAAGAGGAAATAGTAAAGGGGACGGATTGTGTCTCTATGTAAAGCAATAAGTAAAAGCATATATTAATGAGGGGATACTAGCAGAAGATTGTGAGGATGTAGAATCCTTGTGGGTAGAAGTGCGGGGCGAAGGAAACAATGTTAAAATACAATTTGGTGTAATCTATAGGACCCCAAACATAAACAAGGAAATAGAGGTTCAGCTGCATAAACAGAGTGGGCTTCACAAGGCTGGTCTTGGGATGGAGAACTTCAACTACCCAGGAATCGACTGGAGACGCGGTTCTGCTTCTACTACAAGAGGGAGAGCATTCCTCAGCTTGCTACAAGATAGTTATATGAATCAGTTCGTGGAGGCACCTACTAGGGCTGATGCTCTTTTAGATCTGGTAATCTCAAATAATGACGACCTGATAACAGTAACAGTCCATGAAAAATCTTGCTAACAGTGGCCACAATATAGTTGCATTTAACGTAAATTGTAAAAAATGTTTTCTGTCTGGGAGGGCAAAAACATTGAATTTTAGGAAGGCCGACTTCCACAAGCTCAGAGCAGCGCTCCAGGGCATTGACTGGGAGCATCTGTTCAGGAATAAAGATACAAATGCCAAATGGGAGTGCTTTAAATCAATTGTGAGTACCAACATTGCAAAATGTATTCCTATGGGTAAAAAATATAAGCAGCTAAATTTAAACCCCCAGCGACTGACAGCAGCGGTTAAAAGGGCAATAAAGAACAAGGGCATTTAAACATTACAAGGCTGAGCTCTCAGCTGTAACCCTTGAAACGTATTAATTACCGTATATTCTCGAGTATAGGTCGACCCGAATATAAGCCGAGGCACCTAATTTTACCACAAAAAACTGGAAAAGTTATTGACTCGAGTATAAGCCTAGGGTGGGAAATGCAGCAGCTACCGGTAAATTTCAAAAATAAAAATAGATACCAATAATGTTTTTGAATACCTAATGCAGGCTGATATTATAGAAAGTGATGACAGTGATGACATGACTGTTTGCATGTGATGACATGACTGTTTGCATAAAGCAGCCTGTGTTAGGGCTCATAATATACATTCTACCAGTGTCCTGCCTGTGCCCATTAAATATACAGCCTGCCTGTGTCCATGAAATATACCGTACAGCCTGCCCGTGTCCATTAAATATAATGCCTGTCTTTGTCGGCCGCTTCTGGGTGTACGCAGGAAGCGGCCGCGCACGCGCAGTCCGGAGCCGGAGCGCTGAAGAGGAAGGGCAGGACGGCGGATCACTGTACCAGAGGAGGCGGGACATCGCTCCCGCGGCTGCACGGGACATCAGCATCATGAGGGAAGGGGAGGACGGCGGATCACTGTACCAGAGGAGGCGGGACATCGCTCCCGCGGCTGAACGGGACATCAGCATCATGAGGGAAGGGGAGGACGGCGGATCACTGTACCAGAGGAGGCGGGACATCGCTCCCGCGGCTGCACGGGACATCAGCATCATGAGGCATCATGAGGGAAGGGGAGGACGGCGGATCACTGTAACAGAGGAGGATCACTGTACCAGAGGAGGCGGGACATCGTTCCCATGGCTGCACGGGACATCAGCATCATGAGGCATCATGAGGGAAGGGGAGGACGGCGGATCACTGTACCACAGGAGGATCACTGTACCAGAGGAGGCGGGACATCGTTCCCATGGCTGCACGGGACATCAGCATCATGAGGGAAGGGGAGGACGGCGGATCACTGTACCAGAGGAGGCGGGACATCGCTCCCGCGGCTGCACGGGACATCAGCATCATGAGGGAAGGGGAGGACGGCGGATCACTGTACCAGAGGAGGCGGGACATCGCTCCCGCGGCTGCACGGGACATCAGCATCATGAGGGAAGGGGAGGACGGCGGATCACTGTACCAGAGGAGGCGGGACATCGCTCCCGCGGCTGCACGGGACATCAGCATCATGAGGCATCATGAGGGAAGGGGAGGACGGCGGATCACTGTACCAGAGGAGGCGGGACATCGCTCCCGCGGCTGCACGGGACATCAGCATCATGAGGCATCATGAGGGAAGGGGAGGACGGCGGATCACTGTAACAGAGGAGGATCACTGTACCAGAGGAGGCGGGACATCGTTCCCATGGCTGCACGGGACATCAGCATCATGAGGCATCATGAGGGAAGGGGAGGACGGCGGATCACTGTACCACAGGAGGATCACTGTACCAGAGGAGGCGGGACATCGTTCCCATGGCTGCACGGGACATCAGCATCATGAGGCCATTCACGAGCGTCACCCAGCGGTATGGCCCTGCCCCTTTTTCTCCTCCATTTCGGCCAAAATTTTCACTGACTCGAGTATAAGCCGAGGCGGCTTTTTTCATCCCAAAAAGTGGGCTGAAAAACTCGGCTTATACTAGAGTATATACGGTAGTTAATAAAGCATGTAAGAAACAAATAAGGTTGTCAAAAGCACAAAATGAAAGAAATGTGGCCAAAGAAAGCAAAACAAACCCTAAACATTTTTATGAACATGTGAATTAAAAGAAAACTAAATCAGAACAGGTAGGTGCCCTAATTAATAACAGGGAAATGGTCACTGGGGATTAAGATAAGGCAGAGCTGTAAAATTAAATTCTTTAGCTCTGTGTACACAAGAGAAGAGCAAGGAGCCAACACAGGAGATGCCACTGATAGCAATAGCCCAAGTATAATAATTAACAAGCTAAACGTGGATATCATCCAAGAAAGACTAAATAATTTAAATGTGAATAAAACTGCAGGACCAGATGGACTTCACCCAAGAGTTCTTAAAAATTCAGCTGTTATCTCATCACCCCTGTTCTTGATTTATAAAGACTCACTAACAACTGGTAGAGTGCCAAGAGATTGGCGCAGGGCAAATGTGGTGCCCACTTTTAAAGAGGGTTCTAGGTCTTCTCCGGGCAATTACAGACATGTAAGCTTAACATCCACTGTGGAGAAATTGCTTGAGGGACTATAAAGGGACACAATACCCAAATATGTAACTATCCATAATAAGTGACAACCAACACGATTTTACTAAGGACAGAAGCTGCCAGACTAACCTGATTGGCTTCTATGAGGAGGTGAGTAGAAGCCTGGACAGAGGGGCGGCTGTGGATATAGTTTTTCTGGATTTTGCAAAAGCATTTGACACTGTCCCCCATAGACGCTTATTGGGAAAGTTGAGATCTTCAGGATTAGAAAAAACAGTTTGTAACTGGATTGAAAACTGGCTGAAGGATCGTGTGCAGAGTTGTGGTTAATGATACCTACTCTGAATGGTTACCAGTTGTAAGCGGTGTACCCCAGGGTTCAGTGCTGGGCCCACTATTATTCAACTTGTTTATAAACGATATAGAAGATGGGATTAGAAGCACTGTCTCTATTTTTGCAGATGACACAAAGATATGTAGCACAGTGCAGTCTACTGAAGAAGCTTCAGGCTGACTTGGACACTTTGAGTGTCTGGACTCCACTTGGCAAATGAAGTTCAATGTGGAGAAATGTAAAGTCCTGCACTTGGGGTCTAATAACCTGAAGGCCACAAATGTCCTCGGGGGGAGTAAAACTGGGAGAATCACTTGTTGAGAAGGATCTGGGGGTACTGGCAGACCACAGGCTAAATAACAGCATGCAATGCCAAGCAGCTGCTTCCAAGGCCACCAAGATATTATCATGGATTAATAAAGGCCTGGAATCATGGGATAGGTGAGTAATTTTGCCTCTTTACAAGGCACTGGTGAGGTGAGGGCCACCTGGAATATGTCGTCCAGTTCTGGGCACCCGTTCATAGAAAGGACGCTCTGACTATGGAAAGGGAGCAGAGGAGAGCCACCAAACTAATAAGAGGAATGAAGGATCTTAGTTAGAATATTATGCAGGGAGCCATGCTGGAACCAGGTGAGTATTTCAGAATCGTATGCAAGAGGGTCATGCAGTAACCAGGTGAGTATTTTAAAATAGTATGTAAGGGCGGCATGCTGGAACCAGATGAGTAGTTTAGAATAGTATGCAAGGGGGCCATGCTGGAACCAGATGAGTATTCTAGAAAATGATGCAAGGAGCCATGCTGGAACCAGGTGAGTATTTTAGAATGTTATGTAGGGTGACATGCTGGAACGAGGTGAGTAGTTTAGAATATTATGCAAGTGGGCCATGCTGGAACCAGGTGAGTATTTTAGAATAGTATGCAGGGGGCCATGCTAGAACCAGATGAGTAGCTTAGAATATTATGCAGAGAACAATGCTGTAACCGGGTGGGTAGTTTAGAATATTATGTAGGTGCCCATCCTGGAACCAGGTGAGTAGTTTATAATATTATGCAGGGGGCCATGCTGGAACCAGGTGGGCATTTTAGAATATTATGCAACGATCATGCTGGAACCAGATGAGTAGTTTAGATTATGCAAGGGAACCTTACTGAAAGCAGGTGAGTACTTTAGAATGTTATGCAGGGGGTCATGCTGGAGCCAGGTGAGTATTTTCAAATATTATGCAAAATGCCATACTGAAAGCAGGTGAGTACTTTAGAATATTATGCAGGGGGGGCATGCTAGAACCAGGTGAGTATTTTAGAATATTATGTAGGTGCCCATCCTGGAACGAGGTGAGTAGTTTAGAATAGTATGTAGGGAGCCATGCTGGAACCAGGTGAGTATTTTAGAATATTATGTAGGTGCCCATCCTGGAACGAGGTGAGTAGTTTAGAATAGTATGCAGGGGGCCATGCTGGAGCCAGGTGAGTAGTTTAGAATATTATGCAGGTTGCCATGCTGGAACAAGGTGAGTATTTTAGAATATTATGCAGGGGGTCATGCTGGAACCAGGTGAGCATTTTAGAATATTATGCAGGGGGTCATGCTGGAACCAGGTGAGAATTTTAGAATATTATGCAGGGGACCATACTGGAACCAGGTGAGTTTTTAGAATATTATGCAGGGGGTCATGCTGAAACCAGGTGAGTATTTTAGTATATGATGCAGGGGGCCATGCTGGAGCCAGGTGAGTGGTTTAGAATATTATGCAGGGAGTCATGCTGGAACCAGGTGAGTATTTTAGAATATTATGCAGGGAGCCATGCGGGAATCAGGTGAGTAGGTTAGTAGATTATGCAGGGGGGGGGGGGGGTCATGCTGGAACCAGGTGAGTATTTTAGAATATTATGCAGGGGACCATACTGGAACCAGGTGAGTAGTTTAGAATAGTATGCAGGGGGCCATGCTGGAACCAGGTGAGTATTTTAGAATATTATGCAGGGGACCATACTGGAACCAGGTGAGTAGTTTAGAATAATATGCAGGAGGTCATTCTCGAACCAGGTGAGTATTTTTAAAATATTATGCAGGGTGCTATGCTGGAACCAGGTGAGTATTTTAGAATATTATGCAGGGAACCATACTGGAACCAGGTGAGCATTTTAGAATATTATGCAGGGGGTCATGCTGGAACCAGGTGAGTATTTTAGTATATGATGCAGGGGGCCATGCTGGAGCCAGGTGAGCATTTTAGAATATTATGCAGGGGGTCATGCTGGAACCAGGTGAGTATTTTAGTATATGATGCAGGGGGCCATGCTGGAGCCAGGTGAGTGGTTTAGAATATTATGCAGGGAGTTATGCTGGAACCAGGTATTTTATAGTAGTATGCATGTTTCCATGCTGGAACCTGGTGAGTATTTTAGAATATTATGCAGGGAGCCATACTGGAACCTGGTGAGAATTTAGAATATTATGCAGGGGGTCATGCTGGAACCAGGTGAGTATTTTAGAATATTATGCAGGGGGTCATGCTGGAACCAGGTGAGCATTTTAGAATATTATGCAGGAAACCATACTGGAACCTGGTGAGTATTTTAGAATATTATGCAGGGGGTCATGCTGGAACCAGGTGAGCATTTTAGAATATTATGCAGGGGGTCATGCTGGAACCAGGTGAGTATTTTAGAATATTATGCAGGGGGTCATGCTGGAACCAGGTGAGTATTTTATAATATTATGCAGGGGGCCATGCTGGAGCCAGGTGAGTGGTTTAGAATATTATGCAGGGAGCTATGCTGGAACCAGGTGAGTATTTTAGAATATTATGCAGGGGACCATACTGGAACCAGGTGAGTCGTTTAGAATAGTATGCAGGGAGCCATGCTGGAACCAGGTGAGCATTTTCGAATATTATGCAGGGAACCATACTGGAACCAGGTGAGTATTTTAGAATATTATGCAGGGGACCATACTGGAACCAGGTGAGTATTTTAGAATATTATGCAGAGGGTCATGCTGGAACCAGGTGAGTAGTTTAGAATATTATACAGGAAGCCATGCCGGAACCAGGTGAGTATTTTAGAATATTATGCAGGGGACCATATTGGAAGCAGGTGAGTAGTTTAGAATAGTATGCAGGGGGTCATGCTGGAATCCAGGTGAGTATTTTAGAATATTATTCAGGGAACCATACTGGAACCAGGTGAGTATTTTAGAATATTATGCAGGGGACCATACTGGAACCAGGTGAGTAGTTTAGAATAGTATGCAGGGGGTCATGCTGGAACCAGGTGAGTATTTTAGAATATTATTCAGGGAACCATGTGAGTATTTTAGAATATTATGCAGGGGACCATACTGGAACCAGGTAAGTAGTTTAGAATAGTATGCAGGGGGGTCATGCTGGAACCAGGTGAGTATTTTAGAATATTATGCAGGGGGTCATGCTGGAACCAGGTGAGTAGTTTAGAATATTATGTAGGGAGCCATGCTGGAACCAGGTGAGTATTTTCGAATATTATGCAGGGAACCATACTGGAATCTGGTGAGTAGTTTAGAATAGTATGCAGGGGGTCATGCTGGAACCAGGTGAGTAGTTTAGAATATTATGCAGGGGGTCATGCTGGAACCAGGTGAGTAGTTTAGAATATTATGCAGGGGGTCATGCTGGAGCCAGGTGAGTAGTTTAGAATAGTATGTAGGGAGCCATGCTGGAACCAGGTGAGTATTTTAGAATATTATGCAGGGGGTCATGCTGGAACCAGGTGAGTAGTTTAGAATAGTATGTAGGGAGCCATGCTGGAACCAGGTGAGTAATTAGAATATTATGCAGGGGGTCATGCTGGAACCAGGTGAGTAGTTTAGAATAGTATGTAGGGAGCCATGCTGGAACCAGGTGAGTAATTAGAATAGTATGCAGGGGGCCATGCTGGAACCAGGTGAGTATTTTAGAATATTATACAGGAAGCCATGCTGGAACCAGGTGAGTATTTTAGAATATTATGCAGGGGACCATATTGGAAGCAGGTGAGTAGTTTAGAATAGTATGCAGGGGACCATACTGGAACCAGGTGAGTAGTTTAGAATAGTATGTAGGGAGCCATGCTGGAACCAGGTGAGTAGTTTAGAATATTATTCAGGGAACCATACTGGAACCAGGTGACTATTTTAGAATATTATGCAGGGGGTCATGCTGGAACCAGGTGAGTAGTTTAGAATATTATACAGGGAGCCATGCTGGAACCAGGTGAGTATTTTAGAATATTATTCAGGGAACACCATACTGGAACCAGGTGAGTATTTTAGAATATTATTCAGGGAACACCATACTGGAACCAGGTGAGTATTTTAGAATATTATTCAGGGAACCATACTGGAACCAGGTGAGTATTTTAGAATATTGTGCAGGGGGTCATGCTGGAACCAGGTGAGTAGTTTAGAATATTATACAGGGAGCCATGCTGGAACCAGGTGAGTATTTTAGAATATTATTCAGGGAACACCATACTGGAACCAGGTGAGTATTTTAGAATAGTATGCAGGGGGGGCATACTGGAACCAGGTGAGTATTTTAGAATATTATGCAGGGAGCCATGCTGGAACCAGGTGAGTATTTTAGAATATCATGCAGAGGACAGTGCTGGAACCAGGTGAGTATTGTAGCCCATTATTTACCCCTCTTGTGCAGCAGACCACCATGTTTGCACCCCATCATGTTAAATACCCTCCAAAGGCAAGGTGGCACCCAAGGGTGCAGGGTAAGTATTATGGGTGCTGCTGGAAGTCTCCAGTGACAGCCCTTCCCGCCATATGTTAGGACATGTGTGTGCAGTGAGACGCCCTTTTCTATCCCCCACACAGAGGACTCCCTCCCATGGCGGGTTATTATCTCATTTCCCAGCATGCCTCAGTCACAGGTGAGGGCTCCCGCCATTGTGTGTATATGCACCGGCCGCTCTCCTCACAACACTCACCCGCCTCGTGCCCGCAGCACCGGAAGTTCTCCCCCCGCTTCCGCCTCGCGCACCTCCCTTTCTGGAAGCCGGTATAGGAGAATAAAACAAAGCCCGGCCCTTCCCTTGCTCGCCACGGCGAGTCTAATCTGTCCTCCGTGCCGGGAGCGCGGCGTCCATCTTGTTGTAGCCTTATCTGTGACCCTGCCTCATAATTCAGTTATACCATACGTGTAAGTAATTATAGTGCAAAGACTTGTCCCTGCCGTAATAAGAAAGGCGGATTTATTTATGAAAATCTTCCAAACCGCCAGGATGTCTTCTGTGACAGAGGCGGACATTTTTCTATAGTTCCCTGTGTGTCTTCAATGTAGGAGGCGGCCATTTTGGCGTGGTCCACAGGCAGATGCCGCAGGCCTAGGCTTTGTGTTATAGAGAAGCATTTACCTCAGAGAAGGTAACACAAGCTCTATATATGCTTACAATGATTATTTCTAGTTTAAAGAGGACCACAACTGGACCTTCACCATGATTTATTGAAAAGCCCAAACCCTTAAAAAACTATTCCCAGCATCTAAAGTTACTATATTTTAAAGTGGACCAACACCCACGGGTGATCGGCCCGGGAATCTATAAGATTCCCGGGCCGATTACCCCCCACCCCGCGGGACATCCGAGATCGGGATGTCCCGCGGGGTGTAACCCCCCCAAAACCCCCGAAAAACCTTACCTGATCTTCCGCCGCCGCCTCCCTCGCGCCCCTGTAGCCGTGCGCGCGCCCGCGCCGGCCGTCTGCGAATGGCCGACGCGGGCGCGCGCGCGTCAAAAGGGACGCGCGGGAGGCGGCGGCGGCGGCAGCCGCTTAGACGTTCCTGGACCTGGCTTGTACGTCGGCGCTGGGAGCGGGGAGAGGTGAGTTTTTCGGGCGGTTAGGGGGGGTTTCACACAGCGGGGCACCCCGATCGGGGGTGCCCCACCGAAGTGGACCAAGACCCAGGATAGTCAAAATCCTGGGTGTTGGTCCACTTTAAGTTTTTAGTCACTTATTATTCTTTCCCCCACTGGGCTGCAACTCTGTTCAGGACTCTAGGATACGTGCGCCGCCATCTTGACTCAGAAGCATCACACATACTGAGGAGAGGAGAGCGGGAATTGGAATGAGAACCCCCCCCCCCCATAACTCACCTGTACCCAGTCCAGCACCCAGTACCCGGGCTCTTGTCCAATCAGAGCTGCTTGCTGTGGCTTTGTAATTCGACACACGGCTCTGATGTTCTTCAATGGGGAGCCAGAGCTTCGGCATCTCCAGCAGCATGTCCTATCTGAATGGCTGGGGCGGGAGCACGCACACAGCCCGAGGATGCTGGGGATGTGTAAACAATCATTTGCAGAATGACATAGGTATTGCAAATGGATCTGATTGGCCGAGAGGATACGCCGCTGGATCGGGGAAAGGTAAGCTGATAGCGGCGGGGCATGCTATTTCAAGTGGGATGAGAGGGGCATTCCTGGGTTTGGGTTTCAACGGTTGCTGGGGGCTGTGTTTGGGTGGGCATCACCAATCGGGATCTCCCCTCCTGTCATTCGATGCTGCCATTCTCTTCTCTGCTGATGTCCCCATGCTGCCACTCCCTCCTCCGACGATGTCCCCATGCTGCCGCTCCCTCCTCTGCTGATGTCCCCATGTTGCCACTCCCTCCTCTGCTGATGTCCCTATGCTGCCACTCTCTCCTCTGCTGATATCCCTATGCTGCCACTCTCTCCTCTGCTGATATCCCCATGCTGCCACTCCCTCCTCTGCTGATGTCCCCATGCTGCCGCTCCCTCCTCTGCTGATGTCCCTATGCTGCCACTCTCTCCTCTGCTGATATCCCTATGCTGCCACTCTCTCCTCTGCTGATGTCCCCATGCTGCCACTCTCTCCTCTGCTGATATCCCCATGCTGCCACTCCCTCCTCTGCTGATGTCCCCATGCTGCCACTCCCTCCTCTGCCGATGTCCCCATGTTGCCACTGCCTCCTCCATCGATGTCCCCATGCTGCCACTCCCTCCTCTGCTGATGTCCCCATGCTGCCACTCCCCCCTCTGCCGATGTCCCAATGTTGCCACTCCCTCCTCCGCCGATGTCCCCATGCTGCCACTGCCTCCTCCGTCGATGTCCCCATGCTGCCACTCCCTCCTCTGCTGAAGTCCCCATGCTGCCACTCCCTCCTCCGCCGATGTACCTATGTTGCCACTCCCTCCTCTGCTGATGTCCCCATGCTGCCACTTCCTCCTCTGCCGATGTCCCCATGCTGCCACTGCCTCCTCCGACGATGTCCCCATGTTGCCACTCCCTCCTCCGCCGATGTCCCTATGTTGCCACTCCTTCCTCTGCCGATATCCCCAATGCTGCCACTACCTCCTCCACCAATGTCCCCATGTTGCCACTCCCTCCTCTGCTGATGTCCCCATGTTGCCACTCCCTCCTCTGCTGATGTCCACATGCTGCCACTGCCTCCTCCGACGATGTCCCCATGTTGCCACTCCCTCCTCTGCCGATGTCCCCATGTTGCCACTCCCTCCTCTGCCGATGTCCCCATGCTGCCACTGCCTCCTCCGTCGATGTCCCCATGCTGCCACTCCCTCCTCTGCTGATGTCCCCATGCTGCCACTCCCTCCTCTGCCGATGTCCCCATGCTGCCACTCCCTCCTCTGCTGATGTCCCCATGCTGCCACTCCCTCCTCTGCCGATGTCCCCATGTTGCCACTCCCTCCTCCGCCGATGTCCCCATGCTGCCACTGCCTCCTCCGTCGATGTCCCCATGCTGCCACTCCCTCCTCTGCTGATGTCCCCATGCTGCCACTCCCTCCTCCGCCGATGTCCCTATGTTGCCACTCCCTCCTCTGCTGATGTCCCCATGCTGCCACTCCCTCCTCTGCCGATGTCCCTATGTTGCCACTCCCTCCTCTGCCGATGTCCCCATGCTGCCACTGCCTCCACCGACGATGTCCCCATGTTGCCACTCCCTCCTCCGCCGATGTCCCTATGTTGCCACTCCTTCCTCTGCCGATATCCCCATGCTGCCACTACCTCCTCCACCAATGTCCCCATGTTGCCACTCCCTCCTCTGCTGATGTCCCCATGTTGCCACTCCCTCCTCTGCTGATGTCCCCATGCTGCCACTGCCTCCTCCGTCGATGTCCCCATGCTGCCACTCTCTCCTCTGCCGATGTCCCCATGCTGCCACTCCCTCCTCTGCCGATGTCCCTATGTTGCCACTCCCTCCTCTGCCGATGTCCCTATGTTGCCACTCCCTCCTCTGCCGATGTCCCCATGCTGCCACTCCCTCCTCTGCTGATGTCCCCATGCTGCCACTCCCTCCTCTGCCGATGTCCCCATGCTGCCACTCCCTCCTCTGCCGATGTCCCCATGCTGCCACTCCCTCCTTTGCTGATGTCCCCATGCTGCCACTACCTCCTCTGCTGATGTCACCATGCTGCCACTCCCTCCTCTGCTGATGTCCCCATGCTGCCACTCCCTCCTCTGCTGATGTCCCTATGCTGCCACTCCCTCCTCTGCTGATGTCCACATGCTGCCACTACCTCCTCTGCTGATGTCACCATGCTGCCACTCCCTCCTCTGCTGATGTCCCCATGCTGCCACTCCCTCCTCTGCTGATGTCCCTATGCTGCCACTCCCTCCTCTGCTGATGTCCCCATGCTGCCACTCCCTCCTCTGCTGATGTCCCCATGCTGCCACTCCTTACTCTGATGATGTCCCTATGCTGCCACTCCCTCCTCTGCTGATGTCCCCATGCTGCCACTCCCTCCTCCGCCGATGTCCCCATGCTGCCACTACCTCCTCCGCTGATGTCCCTATGCTGCCACTACCTCCTCCGCTGATGTCCCGATGCTGCCACTCCCTCCTCTGCTGATGTCCCCATGCTGCCACTCCCTCCTCTGCTGATGTCCCCATGCTGCCACTCCCTCCTCTGCTGATGTCCCCATGCTGCCACTCCCTCCTCCGCCGATGTCCCCATGCTGCCACTCCCTCCTCCGCTGATGTCCCTATGCTGCCACTACCTCCTCCGCTGATGTCCCCATGCTGCCACTCCCTCCTCCGCTGATGTCCCCATGCTGCCACTCCCTCCTCTGCTGATGTCACCATGCTGCCACTCCCTCCTCTGCTGATGTCCCCATGCTGCCACTCCCTCCTCTGCTGATGTCCCTATGCTGCCACTCCCTCCTCTGCTGATGTCCCCATGCTGCCACTCCCTCCTCTGCTGATGTCCCCATGCTGCCACTCCCTCCTCTGATGATGTCCCTATGCTGCCACTCCCTCCTCTGCTGATGTCCCCATGCTGCCACTCCCTCCTCCGCCGATGTCCCCATGCTGCCACTACCTCCTCCGCTGATGTCCCCATGCTGCCACTACCTCCTCCGCTGATGTCCCCATGCTGCCACTCCCTCCTCTGCTGATGTCCCCATGCTGCCACTCCCTCCTCTGCTGATGTCCCCATGCTGCCACTCCCTCCTCTGCTGATGTCCCCATGCTGCCACTCCCTCCTCCGCCGATGTCCCCATGCTGCCACTACCTCCTCCGCTGATGTCCCTATGCTGCCACTACCTCCTCCGCTGATGTCCCCATGCTGCCACTCCCTCCTCTGCTGATGTCCCCATGCTGCCACTCCCTCCTCTGCTGATGTCCCCATGCTGCCACTCCCTCCTCTGCTGATGTCCCCATGCTGCCACTCCCTCCTCTGCTGATGTCCCCATGCTGCCGCTCCCTCCTCTGCCGATGTCCCCATGTTGCCACTCCCTCCTCTGCTGATGTCCCGATGCTCCCACTACCTCCTCCGCCGATGTCCCTATGTTGCCACTACCTCCTTCATTGACGTCCCTATGTTGCCACTACCTCCTCCGCCGATGTCCCTATGCTGCCACTACCTTTTCCGCCGATGTCCCTATGTTGCCACTACCTCCTCCGTTGATGTCCCGATGCTGCCACTACCTTTTCCGCCGATGTCCCTATGTTGCCACTACCTCCTTCATTGACGTCCCTATGTTGCCACTACCTCCTCCGCCGATGTCCCTATGCTGCCACTACCTTTTCCGCCGATGTCCCTATGTTGCCACTACCTCCTCTGTTGATGTCCTGATGCTGCCATTACCTCCTCTGTTGATGTCCTGATGCTGCCATTACCTCCTCTGTCGATGTCCCCATGTTGCCACTCCCTCCTCCGCCGATGTCCCTATGCTGCCACTACCTCCTCCACCGATGTCCCTATGTTGCCACTATCTCCTTCATTGATGTCCCTATGTTGCCACTACCTCCTCTGTCGATATCCCGATGCTGCCACTCCCTCCTCGGCCCATGTCCCTATGTTACCACTCCCTCCTCTGTCAATGTTCCTATGCTGCCACTACCTCCTCCATTGATGTCCCTATGCTGCCACTACCTCCTCTGTCGATTTCACTATGCTGCCACTTCCTCCTATGCCAACGTTGGGATGCTGTTGCCTCCTCCATTTCCTCTGACAGGGTCCCAATGCCAACCCCTCCTATACAGCTGTCCTGATACCAACACCCCCACCATCAGTCCAGATGCCACTTTTTCCTTTGGGATCCGCCATTTTGAATTCAATTTTGAATAGAACGTCAGCACTCAAGTTGTTCAAGAATAAAAAAAATCAGCAAAAAATACTTGGCTTAAAATTGAGCACACAGATACTTGAGATTCCGGAAGATGATATCATATTGTATTTGATTTCTTGAAGCTACGCCTGCATTGCTTTACATACGAACTGGGAGGATTTAAATGGATACCTAGATATCTACAAAGGACACCATGATGTAGGGTCAGCCGTTTCCATTACAAAGTAAGCGGGGACTTTAACAATGCACAAAAATGTATCAGATGGCGGAGTACCCCCTTATATTGTAGATCAAGTGCCCAACTGGTGGCACTCAAGATCCTCTAAGGTGGTAATCGACAAGGCTGCAGACTCATATTTACACCAACTTCATGTGCTGCCAACTATACTTCACTCAAGTGTGATTTGCACTATGAATAAAAAAAAACTGCCCCTTTTTTTGTGATTCATGCACTTTAAATGTTTTGTGTGCTATGAACACGGTTTTAGGTGGTACTTGATATAATCAGAAAATTGAAAGTGGTACTAGATATCCAATTTAACCTAGGAGAGCCCTTACATTTTTTCATTGAAGCTTTCAGATACCTTGGAACACGTTGGGGGATGCTCTGTTGCATATTGTCGTGTCGATTTTGCTGTGTATGTCCTAGTTATCGGTCTGCCCAGGACTTCTTTCGTATAAAAATGTGTTTAAACCAGACCTTCAGCATCATTTAATAAAAGGACCAAACCCTTAAAAACTATTCCCCAGCATTTAAAATAAATATATTTTAAGTTTTAAGTCGCTTACTTTTTATCCTGCGCTGGGCTGCAACTCTGTTCAGGACTTTAGGATATGGGCGCCGCCATCTTGCCTCAGAAGCATCACATACTGAGGAGAGGAGAGCAGGTTAAGGTGCAGGGGGCGGATTTATAGCTGTGCATTGCACAGGCAGAGCAGAGCTGGGGTCAGGAATAGGACAGCAATCCCAGAATGCAGAGCGGCATAGTCAGAAGGCATTTCCTGTCTGCAGGCTGCCTGATGAGCCACCATCTTGGAAGTTTAAAGGCCCACAATACGCACTAGGTGCCGTTAGGATGATTTTTTAATTTGGGAAATCTGTATGTACAGGATGGCAAAAACATACAAGATAAGCTCTTATTCAGAGTGAAGGTCCGGTTTTATGTACCTGAAAAAGAGGTTCTTGGAGGCCTGAAAAATTGACCACCAACTTCAAGAGGACCTTGTCGGCCCTGAAACCATTGGGCACCAACTTCAAGTTCCTTTTTCTCTCTACACATATGGAATAAAAGAAGAAGAAACTTCACCCTCAGATAGAGCTTCAGAAATCTTCTATGTCGGTAAACATAAAATACAAATGATGTTGGTGCATAGCCTAGCACCAACAGTAAGCGTGGCCCAACCACCTGTTTGTTTTAGCTGGTCATAGCATTTCTAGGAGGAATAGGCCTTTCCTCATTTACTTCGGCCTATGAGATTGACTTCACAAAATTAATAGATTTTTTTGTTTAAAGTGGACCATCACCCTCGCGTGATCGGCCCGGGAATCTATAAGATTCCCGGGGCGATCACCTCCCTCCCCGCGGGACATCCGAGATCGGGATGTCCCGCGGGGTGAAACCCCCCCAAACACCCCAAATCCCCTTACCTTGTCTTCGGCGGTGGCCGGCCGCCGCCTCCCTCGCGCCCCTCTAGACGTGCGCGCGCCCGCGCCGGCCGTGTGTGAATGAAACCCCCCCGATCACCCGGAAAACTCACCTCTCCCCGCTCCCAGCGCAGACGGACAAGCGATTTGACAGCAACGGACAAGCGGCGGCGCCTCCCGGCGGCGGAGGAGCCGCTTGTCCGTTGCTGTCAAATCGCTTGTCCGTCTGCGCTGGGAGCGGGGAGAGGTGAGTTTTCCGGGTGATCGGGGGGGTTTCACACAGTGGGGCACCCCGAACGGGGGTGCCCCACCGAAGTGGACCAAGACCCAGGATAGTCAAAATCCTGGGTGTTGGTCCACTTTAAAAATTTAACATATTTATTAAACTTCATACCATAAAAAATGCATTGTGTCAGGATCTGGGGCCAATGGCAATGACTCTGTAGACAGTTCTTATTCAAATCACAAGCAATTTATTGAAAATAAATTCTAACAGGCATATAATGCAGTACAGCAAGCGGTTGCCACACCAACTCTAGCAACGTCCAGTGTAGGATAATTACAGTGTATTGCAAGTCCTTGATATAACAGGTCCTCTTTCAGGGCATACAAGTCCAGGCTGTAAATCCATAGGTTCCAAGAACATATAACGCATCAAGTCCTTCGGTTGCAATTCAGCACTGTCAGTATTGGGAGCAGCAAGGCCCGGGCTCCTCATCCCAGGCTGTCCACCAGCAAACTTGACGCCTCATCGGCTCCTTTTATTAGGCTTCCTTGCAATTAGCCTCCACACCTGTGAAGACCTGTGAGTAGGGGAAAACCCTGTAGATGACTGGGAATGTGGACTGGGGTCCTGTAAACCCGGCATGGATTGTGTTTGATTGACAAAAGCAAGGGGGAAGTAGACACCATCCAGTACTTTTCCATACACTTTACCACAATTGCCATTTTACATAATAAATACATAAAAAATACATAACTTGATCCTCAAAGGAATTGGGATCACATACACCATCTCACCATGGGTGGCTTCGTTGCTCCACTTCCGTGGTGGCAGCAGCCAAATGGAGAATAGGAAGTGAATCGAAAGCCACTAATGAAAGTTTCTGCAAACTTTTAGGGTGCACAAAGGAAGGGACTATAGATAAATACAACATAGTCTGTTATCTATGGGTCCAGGTCGTGTCTCCATGCATTTGCAAATGTTTCTCACCCAGACCATACGATTTGCTGTTTTGTGTATTGGTTGGGTTTTGGGTGCTACTTTTTGTTTGTTGTCTATCTGCCTTACCCATTGTGCACTGCTCAGATCCGTTATAAATTGAGCAGATGCCACATTTGAGAAGGCGTCATGTACAGGGAACTTCACAGTAATGTTTGTTCAAAGAACTGGGAAAACTCTGAAGCTCAACTGGTTCTACACCTCACATGTCCTTTGCTCTGATCACAGTCACAACCTAATCTTAGCTCTATTCCTAGATGCCGGGTATGCTGTAAGTGGAAATGTGAAAGCTGAGATGGACATAGAGGAATTTCTAGAGCATAAAAATGGGGGAATTCCTATCCCAAATAGCATAGGTGAGTAATAAACCTTATGTAGGAAATAACGACCTATGCCTATGCTTCCACCTTGCTTTGGTCTCTTATACATTTTCCCGCATGCTAGGATTATTTTCTTAAGAGGAGACATGGAGCCATCTGATCAAGGTTTCTTTATTTATGTGCATGGGACAAGGCAGCACCAGAGCATTGTCTCAGCGGTTTTACTGCTGAGACGGACAATGTACACAGGTTTAATACCCTATACCAGGGGTACGAAACCACATATTGTAAAGGTCCATTTAAAGGCATCCAGTGAGAGGTTGGCTGTCATGGGGGTGGATAGTTATAAATCAGCACGCTGGGGGAGGGGCTATAGATTATTCCGGCAAAACTAAAAAGGCTGCTTACCCCCCCCCCCCCCCATCCAAAAATCCTATTGGGCACTTGAAAAATCAGGAGCCTTTTTTGGGCCCACAGACCCTACAGCTCTTGCCCCCAGAACACTGCTTTAACCCGCCCCCCCCCCCCCGTGCATTCTGTGCAGGCCAGGTACATGGGTGGACTTGTTAGTGGCAATAAGGTCTGGTAACAAGGATGGATAGATAGGGCTCAGGGGAGAGGGATGAATGGGAGAGAAGCTGTAAGGAAGAGGGATGTATAGACAGGAAGGGCAGGGAGGGGTGAAGAGAGAGCTGGGAGAAGAGATGGATGGGCAGAGCCGGGGGGGGGGGGGGGTTATGGCCGGGGCTGGAAGATCGGGATGGGGGATGATGGATGGGGCAAAGCTGTGGGACAGGAATTGATGGGGCAAAGCTGTGGGACAGGAATGGATGGGGATAGGGGTGGATCGGACAAAGCTGGGGGGGCAAGAATGGATGGGACTGAACTGGGGGGATGAGATGGTGGGACAGGGATGGATGGGGCTGAGGCAGGAGGAGGAAAGGATTGGATGGGACAAAGAGACCGAGAAACAAAGTTGTATGTACCTTGCAATGCCTCTTCCGATTCGTGCAGTACTTCATATTGCAATGCTAGGTGCCAGGGAGCCATGACACTGCCACGGAGACTAAGTACTACATCGCCAATCAAGGGTGCAGCTCGGAGCACAGCAACACAGAAGCAACCGAGTACAGGGCTGTCAGGGCAGGGGTCCGGAAATGTGGCACCAAGGTCTGCATTCGGACCCCGGTCCACCAGTTGAGTATGGCTGCCCTATAAAAACCATATATGTCACACTACTGTCAGGTTAACTGTTGGTTAACTCCATATGTGTAAACTAGATAATGCAGGAATCTATCGTTGGTTAACTTATTACAACATTTACTGGAAGAACATATACCCCCCCCTGGATTTGAGAGCAGTCTCTTTATTAAGTGGTGCTTTACTTATAACCATTAAATATAAAACTATTCAATACATTTTGCTATAACTTCTTCCACTGGTCATGGTAATAAAGAGGTTTTCTCATCTTTAGGGATTAACATCAGCGAGTAATTAACGTTATATAGGGGAAAGATTGGCTTATCCACCTTCTTTGAAGGGGGGGCAACCCCCCCCTTAAGTCTATAAGACTCTTGGGGGGGATTGGTCTACCTCTTTATAGGGCATCCAGAATTTGGATGCCCTGCTTTGTAAAACCCCATGGATCGCCCAATCCCCTAACCCAGTAGTCCTCAAACTTCCTCCTCAAGGGCCGAGACAGGCCAGGTTTTGCAGCTCTCCACGCTACTCCACAGGTGAATTAACTGGTGCTCAGTCAGAGCTATAGCCCTAATTATTACATCTGTGCATCAGCATAGAGAGCTGCAAAACCTGGCCTGTCTCGGCCCTTGAGGAGGAAGTTTGAGGACTACTGCCCTAACCTCTTCCAGGAGCCGGCGCCGCATCCCTAGCATACCTTTATCTAGACGCACACTCATGCCAGGCTTTTCTGAATAGCCAGCACGTTCACGCCCACAGCTAGGGGCGGGGATGCTGCTGATGGCACTCCATTCAGATTTCCTTGCCGCACTGATGACAAAAAAGGAAATCTAAATGGAACAAGTGCCTCTGATTGGCTGAGCAGCCCATACATGCACCGTGGAAACGAGGAAAAGGTGAATTTATGTGGGATCACGGTGGAATATACACAGAGATCCAAAATCCAAGAAAGTCAATTTCTTGGGTGGTGTTCCTCTTAAAGTTGCTTCTCATACACTTTCCTGTACATCGTAATAAAGATGTTTCACTCTCATCTTTATTTACAGACCCCTTATTTCACAGATATGAAGACTGATAAGGAAGAAGTATTTGTAAAGAATAAAGAGGAGGAAATCCCTATAGGCATAATCACAGGTGAGTAATAAAGCCTATATAGAAAAGAATTGCCTAGTCACGTTGTTCAGTCAGTCCTCACATACTGTGTTTGTCAGGCCGGAGAGTTCTCTAATACGAACTCTCCGCCATGGAGCAGAAAGTCTGGCCAGAGCAATGACACGACAAGAAGTGCAGTGAACAGGGGGGTTTATTAAATCAAAAGGAACATAACAAAAATCTCTTATATTCAGAAAAAGGGACAAAAACAAGCTAACTAACAAAGATAACAAACAAGGGAAAACTGGAGCCCCAAGGTGCTGGCGCACTCACCTGAAGGCATAAGCAGATGATAACTCAGGGACAGATACAGAAACAGATTCCGGTTCCAAAGGCTACAAACGTCACCAATGCAAACGACAAGCAAAAAAAATCCGGCTGCACCAGGTGGAGGGCCGATCTTCCTTAAAGTGGACCAACACCCACCCCTGATCGGCCCGGGAATCTTATAGATTCCCGGGCCGATCAGCTCCCTCCCCGCGGGGCATCCGAATTCGGGATGTCCCTCGGGGTGAAACTCCCCAGAAAAGCCCCTAAAATCTTACCTTTTAGGTGACGGATAAGCCGCACCGGCTGTGAATGGCCGGCGCGGGCGCGCACCCTGTAAGAGGGACGCGCGAGAGGCGGCTTATCCGTCTCTTGTCTGTCGCCTAAAAAGGTAAGATTTTAGGGGCTTTCTGGGGGGTTTCACACAGCGGAAGTGGACAAACACCCAGGATAGTGAAAATCCTGGGTGTTGGTCCACTTTAAATAGTCCACACACCAGGTGCAGCAGATGATGGGGAGAGAGCATACAGGGCTCTGCTGACACCCACTGGTGGCTGATGGAACTGCAGGTAGGGTGAGCTGCCAGAGCTCTGCTGACACCAGCTGGTGGCAAATGAAACTGCAGATGGGGTCTGCAGCCAGAGCTCTGGTGACACCAGCTGGTGGCTACCGGTACCACAAATGGGGTAATTGAGCCCAGCCACCAGGCATCAGCCGAACCTGGGGTTTTGACAGTGTTATTCCTTTTACCTCTCATTGTTCTAATGCTGTGCTCCAGCATACATCAGCCATAGCCTCTTGGCTCTACCAGTCATGTGCTGGCCACCCACCCGTTTTTGTTTTATAAATTCTTTATTTAGCAGGAGTTTTACATGTTTCTCGAAGCAGACATAAGAGTAATAAAAAAAGATTGATATAGATGTAGCCCTATAAAACAGTGTGTTGGTCTTGTCTCCTTCCCTTCTGGCACCGTTTAGCCACCGTCTACTCATCTTCACCTTTTGCCCCGCTCCATGATGGGGCATCCAGTGCTTAGCATATAACTCAAGTAGGTGGCCCTAAGCCCTAAGTCATCTACCAATGACTCATCTTAGGCATACGATAAAGCACATATAAACTAACAATAGAGCACAGAAAGAAATAAAACGGGTGAGAACAGGGGAGGGGTGGGAAGGAAGGAAGGGGGGTGCCCCCCTACGACAACCCCAGCAATGTTCTACCTTCTGAGGACTGCGTATAATCTATCCAACTGTACCAGGTTGCCACAAATCTCTCATGCCTGTCGTCTCTCGAAGGCATGAGGCCCTCAAACCTCATTATATCGTTCACGCTCTGGAACTGCATTGTGATTGATGGGGGTTCTACACTTTTCCACATCTGAGGTACGCAGGCTTTAGCTGCATATTATGGAGTTGCGTTACCTTTTTATTGGGATCCTTGACATATGAAGGAGGCAAAGCACCGGGTCTGCAGGCACTTCCGCGCCTGACACTTTTTCCGCAACACACCTGACATTTTGGGGCATGTCCAGAACATAGTAGCAGATCCCCTCTCTCCCCTCCACATCTCCAACACCCACCCGTATTCTACATGCAAGTGGTTAGAGCACCATGAAACGCGTTACCTTGTGTTCTCTTCTCTGCTAATCTTCTCTGTTTTCTCATTAGACAAACCTAGGCTCACATACTGAGGGCAATGCAGAGTGCTCTATTACTCCTATAGTAAAAAAAAAAGTCCCATTGCCAGCACTTTAATGCCCCCTCACGAATGCTCCCGACAATCACAGAAAGATACAGACAGTGTGTGTGTGTGAAAGGGGAAGAGGGCTCTGTCCACAGGACCTGATGTCCTTACCTTCGCTGGTCATGTGACTCCTGTGGGGCGATGCCTGGAGCCAAGAAGCTGGTAAGAAGTATATGCGTGCTGTCACTCTGCTTTTAACCCCTTGCACCCCTATCCCCTGCACTGCTGAGGGAAACTGGAGATGTGGTCGCTCACTGCTCCCTATGCTAGGTTCTGTTTCTAGTTTAACCGAATTGAATAAAGGACAGCACCGGTAATTGTTATAAAAGAAGATGAAAAATTCTATCACACAGTGTGCTCACTAAGCTTGGCAAAACTGTTGCAACAGCAAGGAAAACAAAAATTGGGGTTCCCACACACCCCCAGATTTTGCCAAGACTATAAAAAAGTTGCACTACCCTCTAGAATCCTATAAAAATATATTTTATTGAAAATACATATAGCTACAAAAACATGAAGTACAATACATTTAAAACAACATCACATTAACACAATAGACACCGGGGGGGGCGCCAGAGATCCATCCTAAAAATTAATATTAATACAAATCAATGCGTAAAAGACCAAGAGCTGGAAATAATGAATACCAGTGCTTATTTGATAGACAACACAGAAAATACTACTACTAAACTCATCTAGTGAAAATATGTCATATGTAATAATGTGCAGATTGTGCAAATACCAATCCTGTAAACAAGTAATAAAGTGCCTGTGCAGAAACTGTATTAATCCTATGAAGATATCGGGACCAGCCGAGGTAGATGAAAAGATATACAACAAATAATACATAAAGGTACAAACCAACTGGACCATCCCCCGTCAGTATGCCCGCCAACGCGCGTCGTAATGTGTACCCGTTACTTCCTCAGGGCGACAATACAGGTTAATAATAGGTTCTGTTTCTAAACAGAGCTTTATGCCATGCATTGACATAATTCGCTGATTGGATGGGATTACTGGCAAAGTAAGTATATTGCCAATCCCAGGCGTTTGACACACAGCCCCTTTGCAAAAAAGACTCCAAGCCTGGCCACAAAAGATTTTAGTGCACTTTAATGCTCTGGGGCTGGGCATTTAAAGGGTGACTACTTGTTTAAAGTAGACCAAAATGCTAGTAACTCAGCTCTGGAGTCTAAAAGAATTTAGGACTAAGTTTAAGCTTGACCCCTGCTGTGTGAAACCCTGATGGTCACCATTTACTCACCTCAGGAATCAATCCCACAGCATATGCAGCCTCCATCAGCATTCCTAGACTTCCTCTAAATTTAGATGTAGAAAAATGTTAAATCTGTAAAAATATGGACCTATGGCTAATAAAAATGATGATTGGTGTAATAATGATGAAACCGGCCATTTGGCTTCCCCCAAGTTATCCCGATTCGGGATACCCAAGTGTGTAAAACTCACCTTTTCCATACCTTCTTTACAGGCTACAGCTGTATCCCCAGCTTCCTTTTAGTTGAGGTTGAGCCATGACATTAGAGATCAGGCAATCAGCAATTGCCCCCTCTGGCAGCAGCTTCGCAACATGTACTTGGTTGGGGGGTGGCAGGTAGGAGGCTTCAATGTCATTTTAAAGGGTTTTGGTCCATTTTAATTCATTTTTATTTTCTTCAGGTGAAAGATTCAGCCTGAATGACACAAAGGAACATGCAGCTCTCTGCTTAGGTGATGAAAAAGATAACACAGGGTCAACAAGAGACCCAAATACCACAATTTTTCACTTTTCAGGTTTGAAATCTGATTTCTCTACAAATGCTGAGTGTTTTCTGCAGCCCTGCAACACTATCTACAGCAGACAGACTTCCTACAAAACCATATCCATGTTCTGAATGTGGAAATGTTTTTTCCAAGAAAGTACACCTTATGAATCATGAAAGATTTCATACAGGACAGAATTTGCATGTGTGTTCTGAGTGTGGGAAAAATTTTACACACAAATCGCACTTGATCACACACGAAATAGTCCACACAGGAGAGAGGCCTTATTCATGTTCTGAATGTGCCAAATCATTTACTTCCAAAACAGCTTTAAATATTCATGAGCGAGTTCACACTGGAGAGAAGCCATATTTGTGTTCCGAATGTGGAAAACATTTTACAGACAAAACGTCTTTGACCCGTCACAAAAGAGTTCACACTGCTGAGAAACCATATTCATGTTCCGAACGTGGAAAAACTTTTACTGGCAAATCAACGTTAGAGACTCACAAAAAAGTTCATATTGGGGTGAGGAGTTACGTCTGTGGCGAATGCAGAAAATATTTTACTCTTCCATCGCACCTTAAGTTACATCAGAAAGTTCATACAGGCGAGAAGCCGTATGCTTGTTCTGAATGTGAGAAAAGTTTTACGCAGAAATCGATGCTTATTAGACACGATTGAGTTCACACAGGGGAGAATCCATATCGTTGTTCGGAATGTGGGAAATGTTTTGCTCAGAAATCACATCTCGAAAAACACGAACGAGTTTATACAGGGGAGAAGCCATATTCATGCTTTGAATGTGGTAAAGGTTTCAATGATAAGTCACATCTTCTTAGACATCAAAGTGTCCACACAGGGGCAAAGCCATTCGCATGTTCTGAATGTGGGAAATGTTTTACTCGCAAATCTGTCCTTATCAGACACTAAATGGTCCATACGGGGGAAAAGCCATATTTATGTGCAGAATGTGGGAAATCTTTTTCTGATGAATATGCTTTAAATAGTCACAAAAGAGTTCATACTGGAGAGAAGCCAGATTCCTGTTCCATATGTGGGAAATGCTTTTCTCATCAGTCACAGCTTGATGACACGCATGAAATAGACCACGAAGGAGATCATAGAGGAGATGCTCCATGTTCATATGTTGAATGCGGGAAATGCTTTTCTTCTAAATCAGCCCTTAAGCTTCATAAAATAATTCATACCGGAGAAAAGCCGTATTCTTGTGCAGAATGTAGAAAATATTTTTCTTAGCAAACGCATCTTACCGAGCATAAAAGACTTCATACTGGAGAGAAGCCG
Source organism: Gastrophryne carolinensis (assembly GCA_027917425.1). Classification (NCBI taxonomy): domain Eukaryota; kingdom Metazoa; phylum Chordata; class Amphibia; order Anura; family Microhylidae; genus Gastrophryne; species Gastrophryne carolinensis. The sequence continues at coordinate 32,303,812 of CM051237.1, read as the reverse complement.
CATTGTTGTTCTGAGTGAGGAATATCTTTCGCTTTCAAATCCAGTTTCTTAAAACATCGAAAAGCTCATACTGGAGAAAAGCCATATAGTTGCTCGGAATGTGGGAAATGTTTTATAGGGAAGTGTAGCCTTATGAAGCACGAAAAAGTTCATACAGCAGAGAAGCCATTTTCATGTCCTAAATGTGGAAAAGCTTTTTCTGTTGAATCCAAGTTAAAACATCATCTGAGACTTTATAATGGAGAAAACGGTTGTTGATAATGAATGGCCTCCACCAAATCCTTTGACATATTATGACAGTTATACAGTGACCTAGATCTGAACAAAGGCCCCCATCCTTTGCAATGAATGCAATCGACATACAGCTGTTATTTTGCCTGCTTTGGCTGGGCTGTAGACAAACGCCTCATTGGCTTCAGCAACTCCCAGAGTGGAAAACTTAGAGCTAAGGACACTGCCTAGTCAGTCTGCACATAATCCCCTCCAGTCAGTGATAGGATCTGCTCTGTTGTGTCTGGAGGAAGGATCGTGTCCCTCAGATGGTGTATTGCGTAGACATCTGTCGTGTCGCAAAGGGTGTCCACATCGAACATCTGCAGATATCTGCAGAAACTTGAGTTAAAGGGACTGTAAACTCAACGTCAATAATAAAGAAGCAAGCTGCTCATCCAATGCCTGGCCCATGTGCCTCTCCTCCATTTCCTGCAGCTCCAGGTTGTTACCATGGAATCATACTCATGACTCATAAAACTGTGCCATGATACAGCTTTCCCACCCCAGTCACGACACAGGAATTGAAGTGAATAACGCAGCTTTACTTAGAATACATAACGTATTTTAATATAATCAGAGATTTAAAATGGCTCATTTTACTTAGTTTCCAAGGGGACCGGAAGTCCCACACCTTCCAAATCCACCCACTGTAATATATGGCACCACTGCTCAATTTGTTATCACAAATAAATGTTTATTTACAAAAATATATAAATAAAAAAGTCTATACTCACTAATGACTCATTAAAAAACACAATTAATGAGTCATTATTGAGTATAGACTTTTTTTTTTATATATTTTTGTAAATAAACATTTATTTGTGATAACAAATTGAGCAGTGGTGCCATATATTACAGTGGGTGGATTTGGAAGGTGTGGGACTTCCGGTCTTTTTGTGTATAATTATTGTCTCGCCCCTTTGTGCACACTGCACATTAAATAATTGTATAGTCCAGTGCGGTCTCATATTCTTCCTCCATTATTACTAGTTTCCAAGGGGGATAAGGGGTGTGTGTCGTGTTATATCGGTATTTATGAAAGGAGCAGTTGTTTTTTTACCTTTTATTTTACCCTTTATATTAATCCAATTTTAGACTCTCCTTTAAAAGCATTGGCCACCCCTTTAGGAGCCTTGCTTGCTGAACTCAAAATTCATTTAAAACTTGGTTCTCTTTAAAGTGGACCAAAACCCAGCTCCCCCGAGGATCCAAAATCAGGATGCCTCGCTGTTTGAAACCCCCCAGGTCGCCCCATTCACTTACCTCGTTTTCCGGTCCACACGACACTTCGAAGAGCAGCGGCCACATCCCACTATCCCTCTAGCAGGGTGCGTGCATGCGCCAGGCATTTGTGAATGGCTGGTGTGGGCACGCTCCCTGTTAGAAGAAAGCGGAGGATGTAGCTATCAGAGCCGCTGCACTCAGACGTGTTGTGGGACCGGAAAGAGGTGAGCTGGTCTCTGCGTCCTGGGGGTTTCGCCGAGCGAAAGGACCAAAACCCAGGATAGTCAAAATCCTGGGTTTCTCCGCTATCCCTTTAGTAGGGCTCATGTCAGGCATTTGTAGATGGCTGTCACGGCACGCTTCCTGTTAAAGGGTAGCGTGGGATGTGGCCTCCAGCGGGCTCGGATACGTTTACCTTAGATGAGCTGAGGGAAGAGGTGAGTTTGTTCGGGCGACCTGGGGGGGGGTTTCACACAGCTCAGGGGTGCCCCGGGGGAAGGACCAAAACCCAGGATACCACTTTAAGGTGGTTGTTGCAGAATTTTGTATATATGTTGTCATGTAATATATATAGGACACTAACGAATGGAATAATAAAAAATATATTTGAGCAAAGATATGTGTGAAACTCCAGTTTCAGCTCTACTGCCATTGACAGATGATCGACCTCGGATTCTGTCTGCTCCCATCATCCTCCTTGCTACCTGGTTCAATGCCACCAATTCCCCTCTGGTCCTCGCCTCCTTCTCTGATGCTGTTGAAGTGTCCACTGCTGTTAATCATCTTCAGGTCCTTACCACCTACTTTGCAGCCGCTGCTGATGCAGATCGTGATTTGCCCTCCGACCTGCTGCTGATCCCTCTCCTGTCATTGACACCTTCTCCATTGACACCTGCAGAAGGTCAAGGGGAAATAGAGTGGTGGGGCAGGAAAATCCCAGAGGTTTTTTCATCTGAAGACAAGCATTGAGCAGTAGTCCACAGCTTTACGATGGGTTCGGCTGGCCACACGTGATTCTTAGCGCAGCAGGAGGAAAACAGGAGGTTGGTTGGTTGAGGGGATTAGTTATTTTGGGTACGAGAGACAAGTCTGATACAATTATCGACATCTCTTTAGTGCCAGACTGTAGTTGGGTGCTGTCTCACATACACCACATGTGATTTCACAGTTTTTATATATATTTGCACAGTACATATTGTGTATTGCATACTATACACTTTTATGTACGGATGTCTAAGGTAGTCAGCATTAGTTTCCCTTAGTAGGGGATATATGAGCACATTGATTTTGCACTTGCTTGGAGTCATTTATTTCATTTGAACTCCATCTTATTATTATTTTCTCACTGAGCTAGGATTCACAATTGGTTCACTAGTTTTTCTGGCTCATATTTTTATATTTTTATATTTAGTGTTTATGTATTCACTTTTTAGGAGTGCCATGGACAGCACCATCTAAAGGTCACTATGAAAGGCCGGCCCTAAGATATATGGGTCGATTCAAAGAAACATGTAACAGCTTTGGTTTTGGTGCCGATCATCCTATTTTTCCCGAACGCTCGTGCGTTCGTATGAACTTGCGAGTGATTCTATAAGCAAATACGTTTCTATCCTAAAATGTACGTCCGTTCGTATGGCAGTTCGGGAATCAGACCTATGTCAGTTTCCATCCTGAATTTTCCGTTTCATTTCTCAGGTTGCAACATTGGTTTTGCCCTTTTTCCTTTTTTGTCTGGACGTAAATCCTTCTGATCTTGCGGCTGCGCACTACAAACTTACCTCATTAAAGTGCATTCTAAATATTTGGTCTTTTATTTTTCTTTATTTCATGCATTTTGTAGTAACCAACCATTAATGAATGCATTTGCATAAGTAAATCTTACTTTGTTTAATTTTTAGTTAACTTGCATTTTTTACTTGAGGATTTAATTTTAATATTTTGGCTTCAAATGGTACCTTTTGAAGAACAGCAATCCGACTGCTAAAAGGTGTCGGCAGTGGCTTTCTTTTAAAACGGATTTAGAGGCTTGAAAACTGCTCTCTGAATTACACGTAAACACATCCGATTATCCTAAGTTTTACGTTTTGATCCTAAGTTTTACGTTTTGATCCTAAGTTTTAAGTTTTGATCCTAAGTTTTAGGATTTGATCCTAAAATTTAGGAACGAACTTCCGATGATCGTAAGAGCATATACGAATTCGTACGTAGGCTCATGCGAGTCGGAAATGGCCAAAAAAACAGGAAAAAATGACTAACACCCACCCAAACTTACGAATCTCGATCCGAAATCAATTAACTTTTGCTCTTTGAATCGAGGGGATAGGCTACCCTCCCTATGGAACATCATGGCCTTTGAAGAGAGGACTATAGGGACCAATCAGGATCTGGAGAATTAGGTCATCTTAAAAATCGTAATGATAATAAGAAGTGGGATTCCATGCGGACCTCAGAAGCAGCCATAGACATGTCCATGTGGAGTAATCAGGGCTATCAAGATGAAAACAGAACGGACTATTCAATGGTTTATTTTTAAGTTCAGCAATATACCTGGTCTATATATGTCTAGATGCATATGGATGCTGGTACAGTGCTTATGTGCTACTTGCATGTATATTTGCATCTTCACATTATACACAGTGAATGCATATACCATGAGGACTTATACTGCCACTGCTGGATGTTTTCTTAGTGCTAGGAACATAGAGCCTTGTTCCGGTTATTGTGCAACATGTTGCTTTAAACACCCCAGATGGGATCAGGCCATATATATAGGATTGTTTTTGTAGATAGTCTTTTGATAATGATATTCTTTATAGTTCTTTATATATATTTATATTTGTAGAAAATTGATGCTTTCAATGTCTTGCTGGGTGTCCCTGCAGCGTGTTCTGTGTTTTTTTATTTCATCCCCCCCCATTGCTGTGCATCGCCGTTAATTTGTTACACAGTGCAACCTTCTGCAATAGATCAGGTGTTTGACAACGTGTCTCTACTCCTGCTCTCGCGTATCAGGTGACAGCGGTCACGTGAGCTGGAGGTTCAGTGACGTCATCTTTGATAGACGCGGCTTTACTTCCTGGCTTGATGCACGTGTATGTGGTGGGGCTGGAAAGCGGACGTGCTGCGGGACAGGTAGGGACAGATATAAAAGCACAGGAGTCTATTTGTTCATTTACCCTCACCCTTTGAAGCCGCACGGGTAGCGGCGGGCGCGTGGGTGTTTTGGCTGCGGTCCCCCTTTTCTGAATGTGTTGCTGTGGCTGTCTGCAGGCTCGGGTAGTATCTCCTTGATTCATGCTGGCACATTTTCTTATTGACACCTTACATGACCACCTGTTGTATTGGTTTCTATTTTGGGAATTATTGTGGGGTTAGATAATTATAGACACGTTTAGGTAGAGAATGTATTGTTTCACAACATAATAGGAATAGTTTAGAACTTGGTGTGACGATTGCACGGGTTGATCAGACCTATTGATCGTTCATCTGATCAGACCGGCCAATCGTACCCCACGTGTGTCACTGCAATTCTTTAATTGGCAACACACGCGGCTATAAACTGCTGCCACCAGAGCACAATCAATGCTCAACTCTATAATATAATACAGGCCACACACAATACAATCAGATCGAACGTATCGATCGACCCACAACCACTTCCAGGTGGGGGCGATCGAGCGTCCTAGGCAAGTAAGGTAGCCAGGCTCTTCAGAAATGCGTGAGCTTTTTATATCAGATCAATTGAGAGCATCTGCTGTATTTTTAGAATTTATTTAAACAAACAGAAAAACACAAAACAACAAGAAACACGATGCAAGGTGATAAAACCAGAGTTAACTATAAAACACGGTAAATAAGATAAATAGCAATGCAAAATAAAAGAAGGTGGAAAATATACTTAAAAGTCCGTCTGGGCTGCGTTCTCTTTGATCAAATCAATTGTCCCCACATGCTTTCTGGTCTTATTCAGCTTGGATGTTAAAAGCCAGCGTGTGTCAATCTGATGGTCAGATCGAGTGTGTCCTGTCCCCATTCTGCAGCTCACCTTATTCCCTCTAACCAGGGGTCAGTTTCTGACCCCTCCTATGGGCAGAGCGATTGGAGACATCCACTGTCTGATTGGTTCATATGGTATTCTCCATCTTTGGGTACCTGAAAGCTGGTCCACATGACATCCCCCATCTGTCCTGAGATTCCACAGGGAGGGGCCTGAAGGGGAACATTCCATGGAAGGGGCAGGACATGGACCTTGCATCTGCTCTCCATGGCTGGTTGATCCTGATAACACTTTGTTTATGCTTTGCAGTTTTATGAGGGGAGATAGTCATTCAAGGCGACCCTGTGTGCATGCAGGGGGAGTTTTATGGCACGCAGGGGGGAAGTTATGCAGAGCAGAGGGGTCAGCCAAGGTCTATACACACACATATATATATATATATATATATATATATACACACACACACACACACACACACACACACACACACACACACACACACATATATTACACCAACCTAAACACATAGAGAATTCAAATACACCTAAGATGTTCTGTGACACTTGGCACTTTACACAGTTGTTGTTTATGTAATAGTAGGTATTATAGTGTATGAAATTGTGTATTATTATTGGTTTAACACCATATTCATGTATTATATATACATTTTATCACGATCTCCTTTATATATAGATGTTTCACACATTATTTATTTATATATATATTTAATCATTTATTTATTCTTTATTATTTTTTTATGCGCATAGGTGGTCTTTTTCTATTAAAGGGGCCCATTTTAGGTCTTTTTTTGTGCCGGCACAAATACCTGAGGGTGTGTGTATATATCAATAGATATATACAGATCCATATACTAATAATATATTGATTTAATTTATACAGTGGGTACACAGCACACAGATTTTTATAACATCATATTTACCATTTGTATTTTGGTGGGTGTACTTATTTGAGATGATATGAAGGGGGATTTGCCTTGTTTTTAAAAGTCTTGTGTTGCATATATGTCTTTATGTTTTATATGTTTTTTATGATCAGTTATGTATAAATAAAATGAAATATTTCTGAGGATATGGCATATGTACGTTTTTTGTGCTCCACATAGGGAGGGAGGTGTGGTCTTCCACGTCCACTCCAAATAGAATTGTTGTATTCATAGAGGGTGTGAGCACAAGCAATTGGATAGGTAGTGCACCCCACAGTAATAATAATAAGGAAAACAGGAGGTGGTAGGGAAATCAGATCAGCCGGGAGGAAGTTTGCATGTGGCACACCCGGCCTACCATTGTGCTATAAGGCCAGTATGAGGCTTAGTAAGCTGAACAAAGATACCAGGGGCCCTGGTGCTTGCCCAGATATGCAAGCAAAGACAGGAATCCCAGAATGCAAAGCGGCACAGTCAGAAGACACTTCCTGTTTGCAGGCAGCCTGAGACTCCGCGGGCCACCATCTTGGATGTCTAAAGGCTCAGAAAGATGCAGTAGGTGCAGGTAGGATAATTTTTCATGTGTGCAATCTGTATGTACAGGGTGGGGGAAACATATAAGATAGGCTCTTATTCAGGGTGAAGGTCCGGATTAATGTGGGTAATCTGTATGTACAGGGTGGTGGAACATACAAGATAGGCTCTTATTCAGGGTGAAGGTCTGGTTTAAATAAAACGAACTAGGCCACACTGGCCAGTGGGCCAAGTAAGGATGCACAGCCAAACTGGAAAATAACAATTTATTGCCATTACATATACAAAACATATGTACATATGAACTCAAAATTCTGTCATTTCCATACCAGACCTTCTGAGTGCTATATTAGTCCTACACTCAGAGCACCTCTTTAACTGGAAGTAGAAGAGGAGCAGCCATGATTTTCAGTGGCTTTTCCCAAGAGAACAAGCCCGGGGAATGTAGCTACTATGGGGGAACATTCAACAGACATAAGTTCTATCCCAGGAAAAGTAGGACCCCCAGGTAAGTCCACATTGCAGGGTTTCTTCAAACCAGGGATGCAGAGAGCCAGGTTAGACCCTCTGGACCGCCTGACCGAAGCAGAGCAGGCGCTACCTGTGGCTGCTGCAGCCTGGCCTGCTGTCCCATGCAGTAGGAGTGCAGAGGACCCAGGCGTACTTCGGGCAAATGACGGCTTACCCCCTTCTGACCAAGTGTCTGCTGAGATAGACGGAGTCCGGGAGACAGGCCCCCGGGAAACTGACGAGGATGTTGCAGTCTCATTTATTCTGACCACATCCGTCAGGGGTTCAAGGTGGTGTTGAAAGTCCATGACACACTAAAAACTCTCAATGCGTAGGAGGCACAACAGTCTGGGGTAAAGAGCGGCTCTACTTGATGACGGTTCGGCAGCGCTCACTGGAGGTGTGGGCCTGATGACCGACAATTAGTTGTACCCAATCCATCCAAGGTGGAGTTGCGATTCGCACACAAGTTTCCAATGGCCAGACACCTAGGGGTTACTAGTACAAAGGTGGATGCCGATGTGACTGCCCACTGCCATTTGTACGACACCTGTCAAAGGGTGGGGAAGGCAGCCCACCGGTAACTCTGTCCGGTAGTGGACTAAGCCTCTGGGACCCAAAAGCAGTGGCCTTGTCACCCCTCAATATTTATTCACATGCCCTCACGGCAATGCAACAGATAGGAAGGAAATGGCTAGCAGCACCATCAATTTACAGCTAGACTGGCCGATGCACACTGGGCTGGGCAATTAGTTACAGACATAACAAAAAGGAATACCCCAGCACCAGCAACATCTGGCAACCATATGTTGATCAACTCCCATGAGCGTGATTTGGAGCGGTATCTCCCTCAGCTGCTCTTGGCTTACCCGGAGGGTCCAAAGGCCTCAATGGAGTTCTCCCATGGATGGGAAGTTTGCCATCATCTCTCACCATATTCCTGGTCCCAGCTGTGGGCAGCCCTAAACTCCTCCGGGAGTGGTCAAGCCACAACCCTGGAAGAAGTCAGACGTCCCCCCCAGGGATACCGTAGGCCACCCTATCCAAATCACCCACAAGGTAGCCAAGTGAAGATATGTTAGGTTGTGGATTGGCGTCTGGGGTAGCACAGGTAAAGTGGTGCCCTTGGCAGGGGGAGGTGTGAAAAATATGATGCAAATATATTCCAACTGCAGACCACCTGTCACAAAAGGCATCATCGAGAGCTTTTACATGAACAAGAAAGATTTTATATAGAAAGCCTAGCATACCTCATGCTTGGCAGGTCCTACAATGGGAGGCCCTGCCTTAAAAGACCCCCTGGTGATTCAACTCCCACCTTGGGTATGCTGTTGACCACAGTACTGGCTGGCAGGATACTCCCTGCTGTGCACCTGCGCTCATGGGGGAACTTCAAGGCCTAAAACCTAGCCAAACCGATGCCTTGCAAGAAGGTCAATACAGCATGCTGAAACCGGTTAGCCCGAGGCTGTCCCTGAGAGGAACAGCTGGGGGAAAGCAGCAGCTGTGGGGGAAATCTGCAACCGAGTTGAGGGCTATTCCAGGAGAAGTGGGACCCCTAGGTAAGACCGCATTGCAGGGTTTCAACACAAACAGGTTGTCAGAGGGACAAGCTAGTAAGTCTGGACTGGTGACTTGGATGGAAAGTGGAGGAGGCGTAGCAGCTACCTGATGCAGCAGCAGCAATGGTTTTCAGTAACTTTTCCAAAGAGTCCAAGCCTATGGCATGCAACTGCTACATGGGAACATGGAACTAAGATGAGTGCTATCTCAGGAGAGGTGGGACCCACAGTTAAGTCCACATTGCAGGGTTTCCCCACCCCAGGGGTGCCAGAATGCCAGGTTAGTTCCTCTGGATTGGTGGCTTGGACAAAAGTGGGGGATGCTGTCACATGCAGTAGGAGTGCCAGGGACCCAGGTGTCCCTGGGCAGCCAATGGCTCCCCCTTCTGACAAAGTGGCTGCTGAGATAGACATAAGACAGAGACTGACCCCTGGGAAACGGATAGGGGATACAGCAGTCTCATCCACATCCCGTCAGGGTACCAATAGGTTTTAGAGAATTACAAGATTTCAGTGCACATTTCTCATAATCCAATGACATATTTGGTATCTGCAAAACAGATGCTTCATATCATCCTAGAGGGGGGGGGGGGTAGAGACTGATTTATGGAGAACGCAGGACCAGAACCATATGTCAGAGCAGTGTTTGGACCCATTGGATGCGCATCATAAATAGTTTCCAACCACTTTCCAGCACAATCTTATGCTCTGTAATCATTTTTAGGAGTTTGTTAGCCAATCGCTAAGGGGGGTAGGCTACAACCCCTCCCAGAATGGAGTGTCTGACCTATAAATAAAGGTTGCAGGGCCTTATCCTCCTTTGTTTGTCTTCTGGGAGGGTCACATGAAGTGTAGGAGTCCCATGGATCTAGCAGGCTCTACTCACCCCTTTGGTTGTCTTGCCTCACTGCATATTACCTAACTGCAATAAAATAACTGACATCTGCTAATTTTCTAACTACTCACCAATTTCTTTCAGACCTGTATATGAATATGTATATGAATTTGTTCATTGCATGCATATATTGTTTGTTTTGAGTGCTAGACAAACTAGCGATTAAGTACATAACCTAAACTTGTGCTTCTTTTTTAAATTGATCCTGAAATATGGTAAGTTACTAGGGCTGGCTTCTGGCCCAATATAAATTCACTAACAGAGCGATCTTGTATCTAATAGAGCTAGTGGCAGTTATTACGGGCCAGTCAGTGTCATTGGACCTGTTTTATTGAAGACGTACTGCATAATTCCGGTAATAGTGAAGTCTGCTGGGTCCATGTGATACAGGTTTCCTTACAGGTGCCTTGCTGATGAGCCCATTTATTAATCAATTATATACAAACATATGATTTCATAGTTTTATTACAATAATCAATATAATAAATGAATATATAATAAAAGATAATCATACAGTCACTGATTTACTGGAGTACCTGGTATCCTTGGTATTCTTATCAGGAAACACCCAAATACATACCGGCTAACATCCACCCCAAATGAGAATAGCACAAATTCTTTCTCCTGAGCATTGGAGAATTGGCGTCTGGGGTAGCACAGGTAAAGTGGTGCCCTTGGCAGGGGGAGGTGTGAAAAATATGATGCAGACCACCTGTCACAAAAGGCATCATCAAGAGCTTTTACATGAACAAAAAAGATTTTATATAGAAAGCCTAGCATACCTCATGCTTGGCAGGTCCTACAATGGGAGGCCCTGCCTTAAAAGACCCCCTGGTGATTCAACTCCCACCTTGGGTAGCCTGTTGGCCACAGTACTGGCAGGCAGGATACTCCCTGCTGTGCACCTGCGCTCATGGGGGAACTTCAAGCCCTAAAACCTAGCCAAACCGGTGCCAAAATGTTTTGGCACCTTGCAAGAAGGTCAATACAGCATGCTGAAACCGGTTAGCCCGAGGCAGTTCCTGAGAGGAACAGCTGGGGGAAAGCAGCAGCTGTGAAGGAAATCTGCAACCGAGTTGAGGGCTATTCCAGGAGACGTGGGACCCCTAGGTAAGACCGCATTGCAGGGTTTCAACACAAACAGGTTGTCAGAGGGACAAGCTAGTAAGTCTGGACTGGTGACTTGGATGGAAAGTGGAGGAGGCGTAGCAGCTACCTGATGCAGCAGCAGCAATGGTTTTCAGTAACTTTTCCAAAGAGTCCAAGCCTATGGCATGCAACTGCTACATGGGAACATGGAACTAAGATGAGTGCTATCCCAGGAGAGGTGGGACCCACAGTTAAGTCCACATTGCAGGGTTTCCCCACCCCAGGGCTGCCAGAATGCCAGGTTACTTCCTCTGGATCGGTGGCTTGGACAAAAGTGGGGGATGCTGTCACATGCAGTAGGAGTGCCAGGGACCCAGGTGTCCCTGGGGCAGCCAATGGCTCCCCCTTCTGACAAAGTGGCTGCTGAGATAGACAGAAGCCAGAGACTGACCCCTGGGAAACTGATAGGGGATACAGCAGTCTCATCCACATCCCGTCAGGGTACCAATAGGTTTTAGAGAATTACAAGATTTCAGTGCACATTTCTCATAATCCAATGACATATTTGGTATCTGCAAAACAGATGCTTCATATCATCCTAGAGGGGGGGTAGAGACTGATTTATGGAGAACGCGGGACCAGAACCATATGTCAGAGCAGTGTTTGGACCCATTGGATGCGCATCATAAATAGTTTCCAACCACTTTCCAGCAAAATCTTATGCTCTGTAATCATTTTTAGGAGTTTGTTAGCCAATCGCTAAGGGGGGTAGGCTACAACCCCTCCCAGTATGGAGTGTCTGACCTATAAATAAAGGTTGCAGGGCCTTATCCTCCTTTGTTTGTCTTCTGGGAGGGTCACATGAAGTGTAGGAGTCCATTGGATCTAGCAGGCTCTACTCACCCCCTTTGGTTGTCTTGCCTCACTGCATATTACCTAACTGCAATAAAATAACTGACATCTGCAAATTTTCTAACTACTCACCAATTTCTTTCAGACCTGTATATGAATATGTATATGAATTTGTTCATTGCATGCATAAATTGTTTGTTTAGAGTGCTAGACAAACTAGCGATTAACTACATAACCTAAACTTGTGCTTCTTTTTTAACTTGATCCTGAAATATGGTAAGTTACTAGGGCTGGCTTCTGGCCCAATACAAATTCGCTAACAGAGCGAGCTTGTATCTAATAGAGCTAGTGGCAGTTATTACGGGCCAGTCAGTGTCATTGGACCTGTTTTATTGAAGACAATACTGCATGATTCTGGTAATAGTGAAGTCTGCTGGGTCCATGTGATACAGGTTTCCTTACAGGTGCCTTGCTGATGAGCCCATTTATTAATCAATTATATACAAACATATGATTTCATAGTTTTATTACAATAATCAATATAATAAATGAATATATAATAAAAGATAATCATACAGTCGCTGATTTACTGGAGTACCTGGTATCCTTGGTATTCTTATCAGGAAACACCCAAATACATACCGGCTAACATCCACCCCAAATGAGAATAGCACAAATTCTTTCTCCTGAGCATTGGAGAATTTCTGGAATGATTTCCATAATGCCGTCCCTCCTTTTTTTTCTTTCTTTATAAACAATTTTATAGCTCTGATGTGACTTTATGAGCTGCTTTACTGCATTTGCCCTGGAGAAATCTGAAGCGATCATTGTAGATAACAGTAACACCTGTCTCTATGGATTAGAGTGATGTATAATGTATGCACTAGAACTAACTTGCTCAGCAAAACCCTTGTATGATAAAATGGTCTCATTCTATGTATGGGCTGGCTAATTTGTTTTTATTCTGAACGGTCGCACTTTGCGAAACAGAATATTTTTAAAATCAATAATCACCCAATATTAAATTGATAATTAAAAAAAATAAATGAATTAAAATGAATAACTGACACAAAATAGATCCGACAAAATAACCATTTGTGTGCTATTCTTAATCTGGGAATATTTTATAGTTTATTATACTTGTCTCCGTAGCTGAGCATTACACCCACAAAATAGGGATCGTCTTGCAACTCAGCAGAATCACCACACAATGGAATTCCTTCGCACTTCCAGTTGAGTCTGAACAAATGCTGGATTACAGCCCTCTTAATACCAGTTAGATGGTGACAGGGACTTAAAAAACTGAGGTCTTACAATTAAAGGAAAGTAGAAAAATACAATTCTGTGAAACTCACCTGTAGAATTGTTTTTGGATACATCCAGTCCAGGTCGTCCCAATATCCTTACGAATGGGTAGCTCCGCCCCAAAGGGGGCGTGGACAGAAAAATAAAAAATGTAGCTCCTCCCGGCCCCCTATAAGGGCGGCTGTCCCTCTATCATTCCCCAGTGGTTAAAAAGCAGTATTCAACAAGAGGACAGGCCGGGAGGCCCAAGAAACCATGTTACTTCACATAGCTTCAGCTTGTACTCTCTCTAAGCAAAAAAATTAGAACAAAAAACAATGTCCTATGTACAGAAAAATGGTTGATCACCATAACAGGCAAACAGGACATAATGAACCCAAGGGTGGGGTGGGACGACCTGGACTGGATGTATCCAAAAACAATTCTACAGGTGAGTTTCACAGAATTGTATTTTTCTCTACATCCAGTCCAGGTCGTCCCAATATCCTTACGAATGGGACATCCAAAAGCAGTGTCCATATGGGCGGGATCCCTAGTGCATGTAGTTCATTTCACTACCGCCTGAAGCACCTTTCGGCCAAAAACAGCGTGAGCTGAGGCCCTGACATCCACCTTGTGAAACTTTGTAAAAGTATGAACAGAAGACCAAGACAAACTTGTTCCACCGATGCCTGGTGCTGAAAAGCCCAAGAGGCACCGATAGCTCTGGTAGAATGAGCTGTGATCCGAAAAGGGGGTTCCTTCCCCCTGGCAGAATAATGTACCACCGCCTATCTGATGCACTTACTGAGAGTGGACTTGGCTGGTGGCAATCCTTTCCTAGAACCCTCTGTTAGGACAAAGAGCAAGTCCGATTTCCTGAAGAATTCAGTCGCAGCCAGGTAATACTTTATGGCTCTGACCACATCCAAAGCATGGAGGGTCCGTTCTTTGGAATTAGCCGGTGCTGGACACAAGGAAAGTAAGACAACTTCCTCATACAAGACGCGGCCAGCTCTGATACATGATGCACCGAGGTGACCGCTACCAGAAAAAACACTTTGAGAGTCAACATAGAAAATGCAGCATCGCACAATGGCTCGGAGGGAGGACCCTGGAGAGCAGAAAGTACTAAATTCAAGTGCCACACCGGTAATACTGACTTACGCGGTGGCCGGACATGGGTAACTCCCTGGAAAAAAGTCTTGATCAACCTATGGTTGGCAATGGATCTCTGGAAAAAAAATACAATTCTGTGATTACTCACCTGTAGAATTGATATTATGAGTATACAGTACGTCCTGCTCCTGATAAAAATCATTACACTTGGGTATTACTCCGCCAGATGGCGCTGGACTGCAGAGACCGTGAAATTGGCTCCTCCCGGCCCCCCAAATACCCAGGGACCTCCCACAAATCCCCAGCATTGAAAAGCAGTGAACGAGAAGCTGGGAGAAAGATAACAGAACCAACCAGAAACCATAAACAATGATAACAATCGCCATACAGAGGATCCAAAGATAATGAAAAACCAAGGGTGGGGTGGAGCAGGACGTACTGTATACTCATAATATCAATTCTACAGGTGAGTAATCACAGAATTGTATTATTCTTAGTATACAGTACGTCCTGCTCCAGATAAGAATCATTACACTTGGGACATCCAATAGCAGTGTCCATAAAGTAGGGTGGGATCCCCAAAGGTAACAACAAACAAGTCAGACCACTGCCACCTGCAGAACCTTGTGGCCAAAAGCAGCGTCAGCTGAGGCCCTAACATCAACCTTGTAAAACTTTGAAAAAGTATGAACAGAAGACCAAGTAGCGGCCTTGCAAACTTGTTCAACAGAAGCCTGGTGCTGAAAAGCCCAAGAGGCCCCAATAGCACGAGTGGAATGAGCAGTAAGGCGGAAGGGAGGATTCTTCTCCTTAGCAGAGTAGGCCTGAATCACAGCCTGACATATCCATTTGCTGATAGTAGATTTAGCAGGAGCCAAACCCTTCCTAGGACCAGAAGGGACCACAAAAACAGCACCAGTTTTCCGGAAAGGTGCAGTAGCCCCCAGATAGTACTTCAGGCACCTAACCACATCCAAGGAATGCAAAACCCTCTCCTTAGCGTTACTAGGATCAGGGAACAAGGAAGGAAGAACAATGTCCTGATTCAGATGAAAGGCAGACACGACCTTAGGCAGAAAATCTGGCTTGAAGCGAAACACCACCTTGTCCTGGTGTCTCTCATAGTAGGGGGGCTGGATGGAAAGGGCCGCCAACTCAGAAACACGCCTAACAGAAGTGATAGCCACCAAAAGGACAACCTTGAGAGTAAGAATGGCCAGGGCCGCATCCTGCACAGGTTCAAAGGAGCACCCTGCAAAACAGACAAGACCAAGTTCAAATCCCAAACAGGCAACATAGGCTTACGTGGGGGACGCACATGAGTAACCCCCTGCAAAAAGGTCCTGATCAGAGAATGCTGGGCAAAGGACCTCTGGAAGAAAACAGCCAGGGTAGAGACATGACCCTTCAGAGTACGGAGTTGGAGCCCCAGCTCCAATCCATGCTGCAGGAACTCCAGGATCCTGGGAATACAGAACACACGACAGGGAAGAGACCTAGCCTCACACCAGTCAATGTAGGCACGCCAAACCCTATAGTAAATGGAGGAAGAAGACTTTTTTCTAGCCTTTATCATGGTGTCAACAACAGAGGCAGACAGCCTCTTCTCCATCAAGATGGAGGTTTCAGCAGCCAGGCCGTCAAAGCCAGAGTTTGTAAATTGGGATGGCGTAGATGACCCTGAGTGAGCAGGTCTGGCACCCTGGGCAGAGCGTACTGATCTACTGCCAGCTGCACCACGTCTTGGCCATCTGGGAGTCACCAGGATAGCTGGTACCCCCTCCTGAGCTATCTTGCGCAGAACCCTGCCCAACAGGGGGAAAGGCATACAGGAGCTGAAAATCCCGCCATGACATTGCTAGAGCATCGGTTACCAAGGCCAGAGGGTCCTGGGACAGGGAGACAAAGGCCGGGAGCTTGTGGTTGTGACGGGACGCAAACAGATCCACATCTGGTTGGCCCCAACGGTGACAGAGTGTGAAACACCATTCTCCCAGGTGAGAGGTCCCCCTGCTCAGGGCGTCTGCCTGCAGATTCTCTACCATCGGAATGTACACAGCTGAGATGCAGGGAACATTGTCCTCTGCCCAGGCCAGGATCAGAGACACTTCCTTGAGGGCCCCCTTGCTCTGGGTCCCCCCAATGATTGATGTAGGCAACCGCCGTCTGGTTGTCCGAGCGTACCTGAACAGGCCGACCCCAAAGGTGGTGGGTCAAGTGAGCCAGCACCAACCTGATCGCCCTTAGTTCCAGAATGTTGATGGGTGTGTGGGCCTCCCGAGGGCCCCACCATCCCTGGAACTGCAGGGACTTCCAGAAGCCCCCCCTAACCCTTCAGATTGGCATCCGTGGTGACTGTCTCCCAGCAGGGGGCCAGAAAGGATCTGCCCGCCAACAGGTTCCTGGAGTCCAGCCACCACGAAAGGGACTGCCTGGCTAGGGGGGATAGAACAAGGCAACACCTGAAAAATGTGTTGAGGATCTTCAAGTCCAGGATGGGCCTGACTGAACCATCTCTTTTGGGCACGATGAAAAGGTTGGAATAGAACCCATTGCCCCTTTCTCATAAGGGGACCCGACAGATGACCCCCAGCTCCAAAAGGCTTTGCACCCCACAAGCTACACACAGCCGGGCTTGTCCCGAAGGAACCCCGAGCACATTATCCTGAGACGCCTTCATATGGTGATTATAGCGGCACAATAGGCCGATAGGGATTCACGCTATAAAAGCAACCCGAGATGCACCAGTAATTTACACACTAGGCCTCTCAAATTTAATAACTAAATAGAGGGAGTAGGGCCGGGAGAAACCAATAGAGTTCGACCCGCCTGAAAGACATAAGCGAAGAAAACCCCATAAGCGACATGTAAAATGACATAGGGAAAATAAAGCCGCCCGCGAGGGCACTCACGGACCGCGGTAGGTAGATACAAGCCACGCAGCAGCCGAATCCAGAGAAAAATGGTGCCGGGTATACCTCGAGGGGCGGGCCCCGCCCCCCCGCGGAGCGCGAAGAACAACACGTGACCAGCACGTAATGCTGAGGTAATGCCGCCGCCAACCGCGGAACTCAGTGGAAGCGCGCGTGGCAGCGGCATTTTCAAAAACGCAACCAGTGCAACCAAGTCAGCGCGGAGACTGACACCAAAAAGAAGCACCAAGGCATACACCCCCCCCCCCCCCGAGAGCTACTAGGGAGAGCAAGGGAGGGCGGCGTCCACTTAACATAGAACCCACCGATAGACAGGGGCAAGAGGCAATAGGGTGGGAGGGACATCCCATAGAGGCTCACCATATGCCTATACTGCCTACCCTTTGGTGGGGGATTGCGGTGGAGCAGTGCTCCTAAGCACCTGACAGCGGTGCTGCCTACCATCACCCGGACCAGCGCAGCCAAGGCTGGGAGGCACATTAATAATGGAACAGGTGGGAATAGACCTACAGGGCTGCAGGCTAATAGCCCCGCTGGGTATTTGAGGGGCCGGGAGGAGCCAATTTTGCAGTCTCTGCAGTCCAGCGCCATCTGGCGGAGTAATACCCAAGTGTAATGATTCTTATTTGGAGCAGGACGTACTGTATACTTAGAATAATGGCTAAAGCCGAGACCTGACCCTTGAGGGTGCTCAGCTGAAGACCCAAGTATAAGCCGTGTTGTAAAAACGTCAGAATCCTAGAAATAGCAAACTTTTGGCAAGGGAGACTCTTGGCCTCGCATCAAGCAATATAGGCGTGCCAAACTCTGTAGTGTATCATGGAAGAAGATTTCTTCAATGCCTGAATCATTGTCTGCACAATCGTGGCTGATAACCCCTTTTCCGGCAGGATTGAGGTTTCAATAGCCAGGCCTTCAAAGCCAGCGTCCGTAAATTGGGGTGCCGCAACGACTCCTGTGTGAGAAGCCCTGGGTCGTCGGGCATGATGTAGTGGTCTATTGACATCTGAACTATGTCCGCAAACCAACTCCTTCTCGGCCAGCGAGGAGCCACCAGGATGATACCCCTTCCTGGCTATCTTGCGCAGCACTCTGCCCAGGAGCAGAAACTGAGTGAATGCATACAGAAATGTGAACTCCGTCCAAGAAATCGCTAGAGCGTCTGTTGCAATGGCCAGAGGATCTCTTGCTAGGGAAATGAACCTTGAAAGCTTGTGATTGTGTCTGGACGCAAACAGATCGACGTCCAGCTGACCCCAGCGGAGACACAGAACGTGAAAAGTCTTGCTGCTGAGAGACCATCCCCCAGGCGCGAGGCACTCCTGCTCAGGGAGTCTGCCTCCTGGTTTTCACCCCGGGAATGTAGACTGCCAAGATGCAGGGAACATTCCCCTCTGCCAAAGTCAGAATCTGGGTCACCTCCTTGAGGGCTCTCTTGCTTCGAGTCCCACCCTGGTGATTGATGTAGGCCACAGCCGTCTGATTGTCCGAGTGAACCTGGATCGCACGACCCCTTAAGTGGAAAGTCAAGCGAAGAAGCACTAACCGGATCACTCTCAGCTCCAAGAGATTTATGGGTAAGCGGTTCTCCTGCGGACCCCACTGACCCTGGATCTTCTGAGTCTGCCAAACGCCTCCCCAGCCTGTCAGACTGGCATCCGTGGTAACTATCTCCCAATGGGGAGTCAAAAAGGACTTGCCCACCAGCAGGTTCCGGGAGTCCAACCACCACAAGAGGGACTGCCTGGCCAGGGGGGACAGCGAAAAGCCGTGTTCCAGGGACTCCTGAGTCCGATTCCAGACGATCAGCAGGTTCAACTGAAGAGGTCTGATATGAAATTGGGAAGGGCACTGCCTCGAAGCAGGACACCATTAGGCCCACCAATCTCATCCCCAGACGTACCAATGGCTGCTGACAAGACAGCAAAGCTTGAACTTGCGTCTGGAGACCTAAAACCTTCTGCTGTGGCAGGAAAACCTTGACCTGAGCGGTGTCTGTCATCATTCCCAGGAAGGATCTCACTGTTGCGGGAGTGACAAGTGACTTGGGGTAGTTGATTACCCAGCCGAAGGCCTCCAGGGTTGACAACACCGTCCGAGTATCACTCTTGGCCTGCTGAAGGGACTGGGCCACAATCAGCAAGTCGTCCAGATAGGGCAACACACGAATGCCCTGGCTCCTCAGGATAGCCATGATGCCCGCCAGCACCTTGGTGAAGACGCGGGGGGCTGAGGATATCCCGAATGGAAGTGCTACAAACTGGTAATGCTGATCTTCCAGAGCAAATCTCAGGAACTTCTGATGCCCCTGGAAAATCGGGATGTGCAGATAAGCATCCCTGATGTCCACCGTGGTCATGATGCCGCCGGCCCGAAGAGATCTCACCGCCGACCGTAAAGTTTCCATGCGGAAATGTCTGACTCTTACAAACCTGTTGAGACCCTTCAGGTCCAGGATTGGTCTTAACGTTCCGTCCTTCTTGGGAACCGTGAACAGTTGGAGTAAAATCCCTGACCCTGTTCCTGCCGAGGTACAGGGCATATCACACCTATCCGCAGGAGGTGTTGCACAGCCGTTCTCAAGGCCTGGGCCTTTATCAGGTTTCGGGATATCCGTGAACGGAGGAATTGTGGGTGGCCTGGCTGCCAGCTCTATCTTGTAACCGGAGGATACTACCTCCTGAATCCACCGATCCGAGACGTGCCGCCTCCAGATCTGAGCAAACAGCAGAAGCCGTCCCCCCACCCGGATGGGTGAGGGCGTCCCCTCATGCCTGAGAGGGCTTGGCAGGGGGCTTTGATTTAGCTCCCCAGGAGGGATTGGGCCGGCCGTGGGGCCTACCTCTGCCGCAAGTATCTCTGCGGCCACCTGGAAATGAAGAGCCTCTTCCTCCTCAAAAGGAACGATAGGCAGAGGGATTCCGAAAGGACCAAGCAGGCTTCCTTCTCTGAGGGAGTCTACCATCCTTGACCAAAAGGTCCAGGCGCTCCTCGAACAGCCTGTTCTTCACAAAAGGTATACTCGTAAGCGACTTCATGGCAGCCACATCAGCCGACCATTGCCGCACCCAGAGCGAGCAGCGGAGAGCAACAAGCAAGGCCGAAATCCTGGCACCGAGCTGGACCACATCGTCCATGGCAGTAGCAACAAAGCCAATGAACTACAAGCAGGCCTTGAGTTCCTTATACTTCTCAGCCCGCCTGCGAGCCTTAGCTCTATCCACAAGGCGTCTCCTCTTCTTTCTGATGGCTATTGAGACAATCGCCGAGGCGCACACACAGGGCGAAAAAGGGCACCAGCAAAGGTGAAGGCATGGCAGACCAGCTGATCCATGCGCTTGTCAGCAGGGTCACGTAAGGAAGCAGTGTCAGGTGACGGCATAACAGTGTTGGACAACCCCGACACGGGAGGATCCACCTCTGGAGGTCGAGACCATAGCCGAACCAGCTCATCAGGGAAGGGATACCGCCTATCCAGGCCCTTAGGAACCGACGGTAACTTGTTAAGGAATGGGTGAGGCCTAAGGATCATGTTAGAAAAATGGGCCTGTTCCGGGAACCGCCTTTGCCTTTCGGGCCTAAACAAATCTCCCTGCTTCCTCTTAGCCATTCTGGGAGGGACAATGTGTAGTGTATCAAACACTGAGAGAAGCTATTTCTCCGTATCATCCGAGAGCCACACATCCTCGTCCGAGGAAGAGCCAGACATACTGTCATCGCCAGCAGAGTAATCCATCGTGGAGTGAGAATCATCTGGCAACTCACCTTCCTCCACAGAGCCCAGACCATCAAAAAAATCATCATCCGAGCAAATGGGCTCCAGATGCCGCTACTTACTCGTGGCTTTCTAAGGGGCCGTCCGCGAGATCTGTCTCTCGAGATTGGCCAGCCTACGTGCCAAGTCAGCATGAGACCCCTTGCTGGCTCTCCCCTCACTGGGGGCTGAATGCAGCAGCGGAGGGTCCGGAAAAGCCGATGGCAGTGCAGGGCTAGGGACCCCCGCCCATTCATGGTCCAAAATAATGCCTCTGAGCGGATTCAGCACTGTTTGTACCACTTGCACCAGAGGATTCCAACTGCACAAAGGGGCAGAGCCTGTCCTGCCCAAAAGGGGCCCCCAACTCACTATCCCTTGATGCCTCCATTATGGTGATTTAAAATCAATAAGGCTACAAGACTCTAGTGGCCCAAGCCTATAATGATCCCTGTTAATAAAGAAAAAAAGGGGGGACCAGGAAGAACCACAACCCTCAACCTCAGCCCACGATCTATAACAAGAGAGAAAGAGCCCCTGATCAGCCTTGGCACAATAAAAAGGACTAAAAAGGCAATGCAGTAAAAAAGAGGGACTCACGACACCGACAATAGGGTCCCGTAGCATCCGCAGACAGAAGGCCCCAGCTTGTCCCCAACATGAGCGAGGAGGAGAGCAGCGCAGCAGCAGCAGCGTCCAGGCCAGCCTTCTAGAAAGAACTTCGGGGGGGAGTGGCGCCGTTGTGACGTCAGCGTGCCGGTGAAGCATCACACGCACACGGGGCTGAGGGCAAGAAGATGCCCGGCCCCTCAGAACTGCGGATGCAAGATGGCGGCAGCGGGGCCCGCCGTACAAGCAGCGCGAGCACGCGCTCTCTCCACCCCTCCGTCTCTCCTAGACAGCGCTGCACAGGTGGCGATGCGGCAGGCCAGCAGTCCGTGTCCAAGGAGACAGACGAGGGAGGCGAGTGCTGCCAGACCGCTCCTCGCCCAGGCCAGCGAGGAGCCAGCAAGTGAAAAACACACAGTACAAGAAAACAGCCAAAGCTTGTGGGCAGGGAGGGACATTACAGTAAAACAAAAACACAGTGGTCCCCCCTCAGGCTCACCATCAGCCTGCGGCCGGCTACCTTTTAATATAAGGTCTGCGGCCCAGAGCCCAAGCTCTGCCGAACGCCACAGACCCCGGCGTTCACCCTACCGTCACAGATCCCGTAGCAGCCAGGTGGCTGGGAGGCAGGAGTGGGTCAGGAATGGATCCATGGAAATAGGGTCGGCAGCGGCTGATGGGCTAGTTGGCCCTGCTCTGCTGTCAATAACTGAGAGTGCCAATTATCTTCTGCAGTCAAGACTGCAAGATGAACAACTGGGGAATGATAGAGGGACAGCCGCCCTTATAGGGGGCCGGGAGGAGCTACAT
This sequence comes from Gastrophryne carolinensis, assembly GCA_027917425.1. Lineage (NCBI taxonomy): Eukaryota > Metazoa > Chordata > Amphibia > Anura > Microhylidae > Gastrophryne > Gastrophryne carolinensis. The sequence continues at coordinate 32,281,424 of CM051237.1, read as the reverse complement.
CTTTGATCTTGCAGTCCACACCCCCTTTGGGGTGGAGGTACCCATTCGTAAGGATATTAGGATGACCTGGACTGGATGTAGAGAAAAGTAGTGGCTTATATACCGGAAATATGCATTGGTGTATATGGCAAAAAGAATGTCATCCTTATTTGGCATACATGGCATCATGAACATAAAGAATATAGAAAAAGACTATATATGGAAACAGATATTAGGAATGTGTAATACTTATAACAATACAAAAGGATACAAATGTGGGTAATACACACCCGTAAATAAATGCATATTAAAAATAGTGTATAATAAAACTATATACGCACACATATAACAATCCAAAAATATCAAATATAATTTAATTAGGTAACCTAACTAGAGCTACACATTGTTAAAGTAGACCAACACCTTCCACAGCGAGGGCATTAGTGGTCGTCGGATACCGCCACTAAAATGACACCAGAACTGGCTGCATTCAGGGGCTGGAACGCCACTGCCCATGTGAGTGCCAGGCAACCAATCATGGCGATGACTTCCTGAATTCCCAGCAGCGGAAGGAGAGTAATGTTTACGGACGAGCGGGGGGGGGGGGGGGGGGGGGTTATGTGCGGGGGTGAGGGCTCAGCATTCTGGATGCCCTCCCAGACTGTCATTTTGGTGGCAATGCCGGGTTTGTTTCTTTGTAACCTCCCTGCCCTGCCTCAGCTACAGGAAAAGGTGGCAGGCATTTGACAGGAATTCCAATTTTAGTGGCCCAGAATCCTGGAATTTTGGTCCTTGCCCCAGCCCAAAAACTCACCTTTACACACTCCAATAGCATATGCGTGTGCTCTGATGCAATGAGAGCCACCTGCTGTAACTACGTCATTCAGCATGGCTCTCTTGCTCCGCCTGCTGCCACATCTCCGGTGTCATGCACATGCTCCGTTCCAGCCATTCAGATAGGTGCCACAAAACAAAACCCGAGAAAGTCAAATTTCTGCGTTTTGTTCTGCTTTAAGGACTGCCATATATGTATGCACATATATTAATATACAATAAAAGACATAAATATGGGCAAACTATAATGAAACATTAATTGCCCTTACACTGCGTTGCTCATACATTGGCCTGTTAAAGCCTCTTCTTGCTCTTAAAGACTATTGTTGACTATAGTTTCTTTACAATCTAATATGCTTCATAAGAACCCAAATCTGAGGAATAACGTGACCTGGCTGTTGAAAGTGTTTATATCCGAAGAATTACAATTAACAGCTACTGGAAAATATATCCCATATTTAGAAAGTGATCACAGCGTCTCCACTGTATGAACTCCCACATTCGGGATAGGAATATGAATTCTCTCCTATATGAACTCGTTCATGACTGCTAAGATGTGATTGCTGAGAAAAACATTTCCCACATTCAGAACACGAATATGGCTTCTCTCCTGCATGAACTCGTTCGTGACTGATAAGGTGTGATTTTTGAGGAAAGCATTTTCCACACTCGGAACATGAATACGATGCCTCCCTTGTATGAACTCTTTCGTGTCTACAGAGGTACGATTTCTGAGAGAAGCATTTCCCACATTGAGAACAGGAATATGGCTTTTCCCCTGTATGAATTCTTTCATGTGCGATAAGGGCTGATTTCCGAGAAAAACATTTCCCACATTCAGAACAAGAACATGGCACTTCTCTTGTATGAACTTTTTCATGTCTAATAAGGTATGATTTCTGAGAAAACCATTTTCCACATTCAGAACAGCAACATGGCATCTCCCTTGCATGAACTCTTTCGTGTCTAATAAGGTATGATTTTTGAGAAAAACATTTTCCACATTCAGAACAGGAATACTGCTTCTCCTTTGTATGAACTCTTTTATGTGAGATAAGGGCTGATTTGTCAGAGAAACATTTTCCACATTCAGAACATGAATAAGGCGTCTCTCCTGTATGAAGCCTTTCATGTGTGATAAGGTGTGATTTCTGAGGAAAACATTTACCACATTCAGAACAGGAATACGGCTTCTCTCCAGTATGAACTCTTTCGTGTCTGATAAGGGCCGATTTCTGAGGAAAACATTTCCCACATTCAGAACAGGAAAATGGCTTCTCTCCTGTATGAACTTTTTCATGTGTGAGAAGTTGTGATTTCCCAGAAAAACATTTCCCACATGCAGAGCATGCATATGGTTTCACCCCCTTATGAACTTTTTCATGACTGGTCAGTTGCGATTTATCAGAAAAACATTTCCCGCATTCAGAACATGAATATGGCTTTTCCCCTGTATGAATTCTTTCATGTGTGATAAGATCGGATTTTTGAGAAAAGTATTTCCCACATTCAGAACAGGAATATGGCTTCTCCCCTGTATGAACTCTTTTATGCCTGATAAGGTTTGAATTGTCAGAGAAACATTTCTCACATTCAGAACATGAAAATGGTTTCTCCCCTGTATGAACTCTTTCATGTGTGATAAGGGCTGATTTCTCAGAAAAACATTTCCCACATTCAGAACATGAATATGGCTTCTCTCCCGTATGAACTCTTTCATGTGAGGTAAGGGATAATTTCCGAGAGAAACATTTCCCACATTTAGAACAGCAATATGGCTTCTCTCCTGTATGAATTCTTTCATGCCTGATAAGATGTGATTTCCGAGGAAAACATTTCCCACATTCAGAACAGGAATATGGCGTCAGAAATTGTTGAGCTGGATGCTGGGTGAGGACATACATATTACTCTGTGTGGAGGGATGAGACAAGAGATGTGCGGGGTACACATGGTGGTTGGAGGTAGTCGGTTCTTCTGTAGAGTTTGCTGTAGAGACATCTTCTCTTTTAGCATCTGGAGAGATAACAGCATGTTTGATACAATTATTTAGGCTATATTTTCTATGTGCAGAAGATGGGAAATACAGAAGGTTAAATTGCAACTCTGCTCTATTTCACATGCTGGATATAAAACAGGGTCTACTGAAATCACTTACAAAGAAAATATGCTTAAAATCAGTAAAAGACAGACGCACAGCTTATGGTTGAAATGGAAAGAAATACATGGGACGGGCTTCAGGTGCTGTTTCCATGAGTGTCTAACCATTCATGCATGTTTCAGGACAGAGGAAAATAAATGCACACTATATTAATTTTTACAGTTGGTGGACTGTATATATTCAGTGGTAAGGAAGAGGAAAAATCCACAGCTCCTACGGCAAAACTTGCTTCCAGATTACATCTCATCCGCTGCTCCTGTATACAACCTGGTTTGCTTCCCGACTACATCTCATCCTCTGTCCTATATATGATTCCGCTTTCTTCCCAACTGTACATCATCTGCTGCTTCTGTGTATAACCCAGCTTGCTTCCTTACTATATCTCATCCGCTTTTCCAGTGTACAACCTGGTTTGCTGCTTGACTACATTGCATCTGCTGCTCTATGTACTGCCCAGCTTGCTACACCTGACTACATCTCAACCGATATACCTGGCTTGATTTCTATGTCTCATCTGCTGCTCCTGTGTACGCCCTGGCTTGCTTCCTTACTATATCTCATCCGCTGATCCTGTGTATGACCTGGCTTGTTTTTTTTAAGGTCTCATGAACTGCTCCTGTGTGCGACCTGGCTTGATTCCTGACAAAATCTCATCCACTGCTCCTATGTACAATCGGCTTGCTTACTGACCACATTCCTTCTGCTGGTCATACATACAACCCAGTTTGCTTCCTCAATACGCACCTATGTACAACCTGGCTTGATTCCTTTCCTAACGCCTTGATTCAGAGCCGATCGGGATTGCACATTTTTTTTGTAAGAAAAACACATTCTATCCTTTTTCCCCTCTGCCAGTGTTCTATTCTTTAACTCCCGGACCTTGTTGGGACAAGGGGGGGTAAGCAGTGTTTTCCCTCTTACCAAGGTTGAGTTATTGGAGAAGGCTGGAGTGGCCGATCCCATTTCTTCCTCCCTTTCTTAGGGCTTCGCTCCCTATTTATTTCTACCTCTCTCTCTCTCCCTCGCGTCAAGTTATTGGGGGGGGGGGCGAAATGGCAATACCTGGGGTTTCTTTTTTTTCCTTGTAAGCCAAGTTCTCCTTTTTTCAGATAGGCAGGAGCAGTTTTGTCCAGGACAGGGGTTTTCCGATCCTGTCTTGTTTTATCCAGATATTGTGAAGGGGAGGTGGTTGATTGGGTCTTTTCCTCCCAGCGGCAGTGACATATCCTACACACCGCCGGGCTTCCTGTGCTAAAGCACATGGATGCTTGTTACGATAGCAGCAGGTACCTTTATAATTTACTAGCTACTGGCCTCCCTCTTTTGATGAGAGCACAGAGAGATTTTCTGCAAGAACTCACACAAAAAAAAATCACTCCAAAAGTAAAAACTTATTTGATTCATAGATTATTTCTTGCAGGACTTTTTGGTGAGAACGGGTTATTCTTGTGCGGCAGATCTCCGAAGCAAAAAGCTAGTGAGAGTTGCTGGCTTTACAAAGCGACATGCCTTTTTCCCCCCCATTTATAAAAGTCAGGCCGCCATATCCGGCATGCTTTTTATCAATGAAAATGACAGCTTGCACCATTTTTATTTTTTATTCAAAAACGAAAAAAGTTAGAAGCTGCAAAACTACCAACAAGGGTAATCTCAGTCTTGTATGGTATCATGATGGGAAAGGTGGGCTCCGGAAAACCAGACTTTATTGCGGAGTGGGAGAGGGAAATCGAGCGGTGCTTCGAGGATGAGGGGCAGGAGAAGGCGTATTTCCTTATCCATAAAATGGGTAAGGCTCAAGAAAAAAACATTAGGCTACTATCACGGTGGTATAGGAGTCCTGTGCATTTCCACCAGATTTTTCCCTCTGTACCGGAGGTGTGCTGGAGATGTAATTTGCCTTGGTGGACCCTCCTACACATTTACTGGGAATGTCCTAGCATAAATGGTTTATGGGCCAAGATCCTCTCACTCAATGAGGAGGCTTACAGAACCCCAACCCTCCTGAAATAAATCTATTATCCATGCTCCCAGGTAACAAGCAGTTGTGTAGATGGGAAGCTTTGAGACACTTCTAAACTGCAGGCAGAATGGTGATCCCAAGGCATTGGAAGAGTGCAGTAGCTCCCTCCCTGATAGAATGGTATGAGGAACTTAACGGCATCATGAGGATTGAGGAGTTAACCATAGACCTGAAGGGGGAAAGCGAGGCACTTAGGTGCACATGGACAATGTTTAAGAGCTCAGACCAGGGTCTAAAAAAAAGATAATGGAGACACAGTAGGAATTAAGGTAGTGTAGGAAATCAAGGAGGGACAGTAGGTGGATGGTTGCTCCTTCACAAGCAAGTGATCTCTTTAGCTGGGCCAGGACTCCACCCCCTTCCCTTTTTTTTGTTTTCCTTTTCCCCCAGTTTCTCACCCTAATGTCTCAATGTCTGTGTGATGTCTTGTCCTTGGTCATCCCCCTTCCTAGCTTGTAATTGTATTTGTTAGCAGACGTTTAGGAGGTAGTGTGTCCTGGGCGAAAGGTAGTAGGACGAATAGTGTGGAGAGGAGTGGAGAGGAGCACTCAGATGTAACAAGGAACGAGTTAAGAAACTAAAAGGTTACAGAAGCTGAAATAAGTGGAGGTTATATAACCAATATTGTGAAGAATACTGAACCACTGGCTATAAGGTTGTGCAGTTGGATGAAGAAATTACACTTTGTCTGCTATTATGTTGTATGTTGTGTGCACGTGTGTTAAATCTGAAAACCTAATAAAAGGAGATTAAAACATAAAAACAAAAAGTGTGACACTTAAAACAAAACAAAAAAAAATAACATACAAATCATCCTATAGCCAACATGACTTTTATCAATGGAAAATCGCTAACAGAGATTCACTAAACTGTCACACGACTTCTCAGATGGAAGTGAGAATTCTTGCCGTCTTCTGCACGAACAAAATCATCTCGGAAGGATCTTTGAATCATGCGAGTTGCCAAGAATTTTTTTCGGCGAGTTGCATTAGGAACCTGGCCGAGTTCTCGGCAATAGCACTGAATTAAGTTTCAAGGTCTTATCCGCCAATAACTCAAAGGCAGATGTATGTGAGACACAGCGCATTTGGAGATGCCCAACATAGGGAATAAGAAAGAAATATTACGCACCTGGGCTGATGTGCAGAGGTGGAACTTCCTCCTCTTCATTCTTATATTCTACAGATATTTTTTCTTCCTCCACCTCCATAGTTGTCACATTTGTCACTATAGAATCTCTGGAGTCTGTGAATAAAGTGAGAGTAACACCCCTGTACTGAGATGTATGAGACACACCAGTGACTGAACAGGAATACAGAAAACTTTTTTTTATAGTTTGTTACTCACCTGGGCTAATCTTCAGAAAAACTTCCTCCTCTTCATTCTTCACAGATATTACCCCCTCAGTTGTCATATTTGCCACTATAGTGTCCCCAGGGTCTGTTAATAAACACGACAATCAGATCATTTGAGCGTGTGCATTAATAAAACATAATGTGTGCAGAGCGTCTGAAACAGGAGTAATCTTTTCTATAGAAGGTTTATTACTCACCCAGACTATTCTGTGGATCCTCCCCCTTTTCATTCTTCACATATATTTTTTCTCTCTCCTCCTCTGTCACGTGTCTCTCTATAATGTTTCCGGGATCTGAAGAAAGGAGTGCAAGACCATGAGAAGGTGCGAGTATGTGGTAATGGAGGTGTCCTCAGTGGTGCCCCCTCTTACCCTGTGATGGGAGGAGCTGCTGAGCCTCCATCATGGTGTCCCTGTAGAGATCTTGGGTGTCCTTCTGCCGGATACTCTGCCCTGTCTGTCCGTGTTATTCTGGAAGACATGCGATGAGAAATGAGATCAGCGTCTGGTATAGGTAGGGTTGTGTGGTCTGGAAGAGGCGTGGCACCTCACGGGGGAAGCTAAACTTTTCAAGATGAGAACGAGGCATTTTTTGCAATTTGTTTTAAAGATGAAATATAACCGCGCTGATATTTCTTAAAATTATTAAATTATTGAATTATTATTGCTCAACGTGTGTTAATCCTTTACCCCTATGGATCCTAAATGCACATATTATTCCAAAAACACAGAGCAATCTGTGATGCCCAGCGGGACACCAGCCTTCTGTAAGCAGGCAACCCCCAATCTCCACCGCCGCTTCTGCCTATAGTCAAGCCCACGCTTGCCGGGACGCTAGGCACGCCTCACCGGACGCGGTTGCCCCCAGGTCTTAATAGGCGCAAAGGATGGCTGCTTACGGTGAAGGCCGATGAACCACGAGGGTATCCCGAAGCCGAGGTCGTTCACAGGTAGTCAATCCGGAGGGTGCGTCAGAGTACAGGGATGAGACAGGTGCGTAGTCAGGGGTAGCCAATGGGTCAAGCCGGGAGGTCAGAGATCGCGGGGTATCCAGTGGGGCGGGCAGGTTCGTAGTCAGACAAGGCAGAGGTCGGTACAGGCAGCAGACAGGAATGGTCGATCACGCCGGGTCAGGATCAGATAACAACTAGCAGAATCACACCCTAATCACAAGAGACTATCACGGGCACTGAGTGCTGGGCTGACTCCATATTTATTTGGGAATCGACCAATGGCCACCCTGGGGGGGAGTGTATGTGCTGATTGGTGTAACTTACAACACTGTGAGTGATTGGAGGCACTATCCAGGGGCTGGTCAGTCTTGGCTGTAGGGCTGATCATCAGGTGTAGAGCACTCTGCGCTGCCTGCCCAGCTAGAGAGGGGCAAGGAGGCTGCCAGGGTGACGCGTCGCGCTCCCAGCAGCAGGAGTGCTGCGTCGCCCTGCGGACGCTCGCCGCCGCCCCCCCTGGCAGAGGTAAGTTCCTTACACAATCAATGATAAAACAACACACTTTAGGTCAGCTTTAACTCTTAAAACATTATATAAAAAAAGTCCAAGCTTCTGGGGTGGTTCCCCAATCTGAGAGTATCCTCTAAGGCCAAGGATTTTAGTGACCTTCTATCACAGGAATGTTCAAAACACTGTAGCAAATTCCACCACGTGTGTATAACAGCAAATTGCTGATGAGAATCTCGTGCCCACCACCTCCTTCAAAATCCTCTTACCAGATAATAATAAGCTTTAGTGCCTTATTAAAAATCCTCCATGATTTATTCCTCTCTTATTGGATAGGAGAGCCGGTTAAGTATTCTGGTCCCCGCTTTAACAGGTGGAGGTGTGCTTGAATGCCTTATTAGATCCTCAATATTCCATTCCTCTCTTGTGTTTTGAACATCCCTGTGATAGAAGGTCACTAAAATCCTTGGCCTTAGAGGATGCTCTCAGATTGGGGAACCATATATTTTACGTTTTTAGCCACTAACTTATTATTCTTTCCCCCACTGGGCTGCAACTCTGTTCAGGAATTTAGGATACGGGCGCCGCCATCTTGATTCAGAAGCATCACACTTACTGAGGAGAGGAGAGTGGGATACGGTACAGGGGGGCGGGTTATAGCTGTGCTTTGCTCAGACAGAGCAGGGCTGGGGTCAGGTAAAGGGCAGCAATCCCAGAATGCCGAGCAGCACAGTCAGGAGGCACTTCCTGTTTGCAGGCTGCCTGATAACATGGCGGCTTCCATAAGCCATCTTGGATGTTTAAAGGCTCATAACATGCAGTAGATGCAGGTTGGATGATTTTTAATGTGAACAATCTGTATGTACAGGGTGTGGGAAACATATAAGATAGACTCTTATTCAGAGTGAAGGTCTGGATTAATGTGGACAATCTGTATGTACAGGGTGTGGGAAACATATAAGATAGGCTCTTATTCAGGGTGAAGGTCCTGGATTAATGTGAGCAATCTGTATGTACAGGGTGTGGGAAACATATAAGATAGGCTCTTATTCAGAGTGAAGGTCTGGATTAATGTGGACAATCTGTATGTACAGGGTGTGGGAAACATATAAGATAGGCTCTTATTCAGAGTGAAGGTCCGCTTTAAGCTGGGGGCATGCCTGCGCCGCCCATGTTGGCAGCTGCATTTGCCAATCACTGAGGAAGGGGGTAAGTACTTCTCTACTACATCATAGTAGGCAATATCTTGCATCAAAGCCCGTCTTGCAATCTCGCTGGCCACCAGGCTGCAATCTGGCAGTGCATTACACACTTTAAAGTGGACCAAAAGCCAGGATTTTGACTATTCTGGGTTCTGGTACTTTCCCGGGGGCGTTCCGCTGTGTGAAACCCTCCAGGGCGCAGAGACCAGCTCACCTCTTCCCGGTTCCACGGCGCGTCTAAGAGCGGCCACATCCTCCGCTTCCCTCCTACAGGCAGCGTGCCCGCGCTGCTCTTAGATGAGCCGTGGGACCAGGAAGAGGTGAGCTGGTCTTGACCACCTGGAGGGTTTCACACAGCAGGGCATCTCGATCGGGGGTGCCCCCCGAGGAAAGGACCAAAACCCAGGATAGTCAAAAGGTTACCTAACCTTACTGACATTTCAAAGCTCAGATTATTCATTAACTTGGGGACCCATCACGGGGCTGCATTATCTGCGAGGCTCGTGGGTAAGGTAACAATATTGGGTGTTCTTGGCGGGGGGGGGGGGGGGGGGGGGTGATGCAAGGGGGGATTCAGCACTGTGCATGCCCACCTCACTGTCTTAATGCCAACACCCACACCCAATAGCAGGTAAATGTGCCTTGGTCTTTAGAGACATGCTCATCCTGGTTGGCAGTGTGTACTTGCCAACCGCTGAGAGGCAAGAGGTGTCCTCTGGTGAACAGGAAGGTGTGAGAGGGGCTCTCTGGTGAGCGGGGGGCGGGGGGGGGGGGGGGGGGGAGAGGGACAGGAGGGGTCCTCTGCTGAGCGGGGGGGGGGGGGGTGAGAGGGACAGGAGGGGTCCTCTGCTGAGCGGGGGGGGGGGGGCAGAGGGACAGGAGGGGTCCTCTGCTGAGCAGGGGGGGCAGAGGGACAGGAGGGGTCCTCTGCTGAGCAGGGGGGGGGCAGAGGGACAGGAGGGGTCCTCTGCTGAGCAGGGGGGGGGCAGAGGGACAGGAGGGGTCCTCTGCTGAGCAGGGGGGGGGGGCAGAGGGACAGGAGGGGTCCTCTGCTGAGCGGGGGGGGGGGCAGAGGGACAGGAGGGGTCCTCTGCTGAGCAGGGGGGGGGGGGGCCAGAGGGACAGGAGGGGTCCTCTGCTGAGCAGGGGGGGGGGGGGGCCAGAGGGACAGGAGGGGTCCTCTGCTGAGCAGGGGGGGGGGGGCCAGAGGGACAGGAGGGGTCCTCTGCTGAGCAGGGGGGGGGGGGGCAGAGGGACAGGAGGGGTCCTCTGCTGAGCAGGGGGGGGGGGGCCAGAGGGACAGGAGGGGTCCTCTGCTGAGCAGGGGGGGGGGGGGCAGAGGGACAGGAGGGGTCCTCTGCTGAGCGGGGGGGGGGGGGCAGAGGGACAGGAGGGGTCCTCTGCTGAGCAGGGGGGGGGGCAGAGGGACAGGAGGGGTCCTCTGCTGAGCAGGGGGGGGGGGCAGAGGGACAGGAGGGGTCCTCTGCTGAGCAGGGGGGGGGGGCAGAGGGACAGGAGGGGTCCTCTGCTGAGCAGGGGGGGGGGGCCAGAGGGTCAGGAGGGGTCCTCTGCTGAGCAGGGGGGGGGCCAGAGGGACAGGAGGGGTCCTCTGCTGAGCAGGGGGGGGGCCAGAGGGACAGGAGGGGTCCTCTGCTGAGCAGGGGGGGGGGCAGAGGGACAGGAGGGGTCCTCTGCTGAGCAGGGGGGGGGGGCAGAGGGACAGGAGGGGTCCTCTGCTGAGCAGGGGGGGGGGCCAGAGGGACAGGAGGGGTCCTCTGCTGAGCAGGGGGGGGGGGCCAGAGGGACAGGAGGGGTCCTCTGCTGAGCAGGGGGGGGGGCCAGAGGGACAGGAGGGGTCCTCTGCTGAGCAGGGGGGGGGGGCCAGAGGGACAGGAGGGGTCCTCTGCTGAGCAGGGGGGGGGGGGCCAGAGGGACAGGAGGGGTCCTCTGCTGAGCAGGGGGGGGGGGCAGAGGGACAGGAGGGGTCCTCTGCTGAGCAGGGGGGGGGGCAGAGGGACAGGAGGGGTCCTCTGCTGAGCAGGGGGGGGGGGGCAGAGGGACAGGAGGGGTCCTCTGCTGAGCAGGGGGGGGGTGAGAGGGACAGGAGGGGTCCTCTGCTGAGCAGGGGGGGGGGCAGAGGGACAGGAGGGGTCCTCTGCTGAGCAGGGGGGGGGGTGAGAGGGACAGGAGGGGTCCTCTGCTGAGCAGGGGGGGGGGTGAGAGGGACAGGAGGGGTCCTCTGCTGAGCAGGGGGGGGTGAGAGGGACAGGAGGGGTCCTCTGCTGAGCAGGGGGGGGGTGAGAGGGACAGGAGGGGTCCTCTGCTGAGCAGGGGGGGGGGTGAGAGGGACAGGAGGGGTCCTCTGCTGAGCAGGGGGGGGGGGTGAGAGGGACAGGAGGGGTCCTCTGCTGAGCAGGGGGGGGGTGAGAGGGACAGGAGGGGTCCTCTGCTGAGCAGGGGGGGGGTGAGAGGGACAGGAGGGGTCCTCTGCTGAGCAGGGGGGGTGAGAGGGACAGGAGGGGTCCTCTGCTGAGCAGGGGGGGGTGAGAGGGACAGGAGGGGTCCTCTGCTGAGCAGGGGGGGGGGTGAGAGGGACAGGAGGGGTCCTCTGCTGAGCAGGGGGGGGTGAGAGGGACAGGAGGGGTCCTCTGCTGAGCAGGGGGGGGTGAGAGGGACAGGAGGGGTCCTCTGCTGAGCAGGGGGGGGGTGAGAGGGACAGGAGGGGTCCTCTGCTGAGCAGGGGGGGTGAGAGTGACAGGAGGGGTCCTCTGCTGAGCAGGGGGGGTGAGAGTGACAGGAGGGGTCCTCTGCTGAGCAGGGGGGGGGGGGCAGAGGGACAGGAGGGGTCCTCTGCTGAGCAGGGGGGGGGGGCAGAGGGACAGGAGGGGTCCTCTGCTGAGCAGGGGGGGGGGGCAGAGGGACAGGAGGGGTCCTCTGCTGAGCAGGGGGGGGGGGGCAGAGGGACAGGAGGGGTCCTCTGCTGAGCAGGGGGGGGGGCAGAGGGACAGGAGGGGTCCTCTGCTGAGCAGGGGGGGGGGGGGCAGAGGGACAGGAGGGGTCCTCTGCTGAGCAGGGGGGGGGGCAGAGGGACAGGAGGGGTCCTCTGCTGAGCGGGGGGGGGGGGGGCAGAGGGACAGGAGGGGTCCTCTGCTGAGCAGGGGGGGGTGAGAGGGACAGGAGGGGTCCTCTGCTGAGCAGGGGGGGGGTGAGAGGGACAGGAGGGGTCCTCTGCTGAGCAGGGGGGGGGTGAGAGGGACAGGAGGGGTCCTCTGCTGAGCAGGGGGGGGGGTGAGAGGGACAGGAGGGGTCCTCTGCTGAGCAGGGGGGGGGTGAGAGGGACAGGAGGGGTCCTCTGCTGAGCAGGGGGGGGGGTGAGAGGGACAGGAGGGGTCCTCTGCTGAGCAGGGGGGGGGTGAGAGGGACAGGAGGGGGTCCTCTGCTGAGCAGGGGGGGGTGAGAGGGACAGGAGGGGTCCTCTGCTGAGCAGGGGGGGGGTGAGAGGGACAGGAGGGGTCCTCTGCTGAGCAGGGGGGGGGGTGAGAGGGACAGGAGGGGTCCTCTGCTGAGCAGGGGGGGGGTGAGAGGGACAGGAGGGGTCCTCTGCTGAGCAGGGGGGGGGTGAGAGGGACAGGAGGGGTCCTCTGCTGAGCAGGGGGGGGGGTGAGAGGAGGGACAGGAGGGGTCCTCTGCTGAGCAGGGGGGGGGTGAGAGGGGGACAGGAGGGGTCCTCTGCTGAGCAGGGGGGGGGTGAGAGAGGGACAGGAGGGGTCCTCTGCTGAGCAAGGGGGGGGTGAGAGGGACAGGAGGGGTCCTCTGCTGAGCAGGGGGGGGGGCAGAGGGACAGGAGGGGTCCTCTGCTGAGCAGGGGGGGGGGGCCAGAGGGACAGGAGGGGTCCTCTGCTGAGCAGGGGGGGGGCCAGAGGGACAGGAGGGGTCCTCTGCTGAGCAGGGGGGGGGGCCAGAGGGACAGGAGGGGTCCTCTGCTGAGCAGGAAAGCAGAGGGACAGGAGGGGTCCT